>CM065665.1:14772615-15080115 GCA_033220385.1 Triplophysa yarkandensis
CTCATGGATTGATTACAGATAGACTATAAAAACATCATTTTTTAATTTATATTCTATTATTTAGGTTGGGATGTTTGGAATTAAACATGCAGCAGCTGCACAGAAAGATATAAAACATTTTAAAACGTCAACGTAAAATTATTCATCAACAATATAAACGCAATAACGGTATCAATACGAGTAATCGACAAATATGATTTTTGTCATAATCGTGTAGCAATAAGCGGGCCCTTGTATGACAAAAGGGGATAAAGTCGCATACGCTTTATTTAGTAATAAGGTCAATTTTTTGTTCAACTACAACAACATTTTTTAATCCATTATCGATTGCAGAAAAAAGGTTTTGTTTACATAATAAATATCTGTTTAATGTGCGTATAATGTTGTATATATATATATATATATATATATATATATATATATATTACATATGTACCGATATCCTAGTTTTTGGCAATAACCAATAACTCTTTTATACTTGGAGCCGATTTCATATCGTCTTCAGTGACATCTTAAGTTTTTGTGTATTTTCAGGAATGTTTCAAAGGCAGCTGGGCCACCCATAAACTGCTTCACAAAAAAGCAAGTACGTGTTCTCTTTCATTGTCAAGTTTCATTGACCAGAATGTGTTTTTGAATTATAATGTATTCTGTGTGAATCTTGTATAAAGGCTTTCAACAATGTCTGTCTGTTCTGTAGAGGAAGATAAAATTAAAGATGAAGACAAGAACTGTGTGGAGAAAGAAATCAACACAGACCCATGGCCTGGTTACAGATACACTGGCAAACTGCGACCGCACTATCCACTGGTAATGACAAAGAACACACACATGCACAAGTTACAGACGGATGAACCGTTTATCATTATTATATCCGCAGTTGATCAAAGAGACAAATATTCGACTTGTAAATAACTTCTCAATTGTAAATCTTTAGCAATCTAAAGTAGGACTGTAAATCAAACAGTTTATCACGTTAAGACACAATATCAATTTTCTCCGCCAGTGATATTTGCTGATACCTCAAAAATTTCTTTTATTGGATTTGATTCATTTATTGATATTTTGTGTCTAGTTTACAGAAGCAGTTGCATTTTACCCACCTTATACAGAATGAATCAAATCAATGCATTTATATAGGTTTGGATTGGTTTGCAATTTTCTTTATTTCTTCAGACACCCATGCGACTGGTTCCCAGCAACATTCAGAGACCAGACTATGCAGATCATCCTTTGGGTAAGATTCAAACCCTGCAAGAATCAGATGAGGGTCTCAGGCTGTCTATCTTAGCAGGCCCTTCATCTGGTTCACGGCACCATTCTGACCGACTGCCCCGTTTAGTTTGTTAAAATATGCCGATAAACTTGTGACCCTTTCAGTGGAGCAATGACATGCTCACTTTCAAACTAATGGCTTTCATCTCATCAGCTGAAGTGCCATTACATTTTTAAATGGAGGCATGTTTGCTACAAGTGCACATCCGGAAAAATGAACCACACATTAGTGTACAAACACTTAAACATTCATAGAATTAAACATTATGATTTGTGTTGCTTTTGCCCTGCTGTTATGTTCAAATGTGGGTTTTAATGCAAAATTAGGAAGTTGCATTGAGTGATTTGAAATCCCCATGAAATCTGAATGTCCCCTATTTATGTTGGTGGTGTGCATCACTGGTTTTATGGTGAACAATTTATCTGTCAATCCACAACATTTTTTTCCTTTAGTCAAAAACTGAAAACGTGCTTCTGCTCGGGAGTGTTGGTTCTTCTCTGGCTCATGAAAAACAAGTAATATCTTCTATTTTCCCACTTTTTCAGTTTTAAAAGTCACTTAAGTACAAAAGTCGATGAAATACAAAATCCATTCCTACTTTGGAGTCACACAGACTTAAAGATCCCACATGTTTGAATTACACTGGCCACTTACAGTCTAGCGGCTTGTTTATATCCGTGAACATCACTACACAATGTTACCACAGGGAGTTACATACATTGCCCTGAAAATATATGGACGCTTAAACCGTACTTAATAATGTATGAATGTCATACGCCTTTTCAAGCACAACTGGTTGTCTACGGTGGTACACTAAGTGTGTGCCCTCTCCCATCGGTACAAACTATGGGGTATATAACTTTACATCCTTTGAAATACTTCTTTTAATAATGCTTTTATATGATAGTCATTTATTTGCCATACAACAAACCACATCTATTCTGGCAAGTGCACCTTTTTTGCATTTAGACAGAGGAGAGTCGTGTGTCTCGGGAACTGACTTTAGACCGGCACATCATCCAGTAACCAGTTAGTTAAATATTGCAGGACAGGCTGAGAAAAATAACAGAGTGTTAGGACAAAAGGTCTTTGTTGAAAATGAGATATCATTGAGAGTGGGTCAGTTGTGGTCTGGTGGTTGGAGCGTTGGACTCGTAAGCAGAAGGTTGCAAGTTCGAATCCCAATGCCAGCAGACAATGACTGAAGTGTCCTTGAGCAAGACATCTTAACCCTGTTCGCTCTGGAGTGATAATTGGCAACAGTACAATACTGTAAGCCGCTTTGGATAGAAGTGTCTGCCAAATGAATAAATGTATATGTAAATGTAGAGAGATAGAAGTGTCTGCCAAAGAAGGCACCAATTAGACTTTTTGTCTCAAGTGTGAAATGTAACATAATCACCATACATCATTTCATAAATAGTAGAAAGCTGCCTTCTGACTTAACACGTCAAACGGTCGATAATTATCCGATCTGTTCAGAGCTTTGGGCGCGTTAAAAACTGAACTTGAGCGACCAGACCACACACAACCTGCTGACCGCAATTGATGTATTTCAGTGTACTTCAATCAATCAAATCCTTATGCAGGGCTGTGCTATTATAGCAATACATTTTTTAATTACTTATATATTCAATTTGTATTTTTTTAATAAAAAAATGGAGTTAAAACAATTATTAGTCTGCATTGTTTTAAATTTTGAATTATTTCAATCTTTGTTATTAAATCATTTATTATTAATTTATCTATTTACCAACTCATCTTAAAATTTCGAGGTGTAATTGTTACCTCAATTTTAACCGTGATTATAGTTTTTGTAACAAAAGAGCATGTGGTCATTTAAAAAAATCCCTTTTTTTGTTTAACTTTTGTTTAATTAGTTAAACTCGAATTCTTAAAAAAAATTATAAACAAATATCAGGAGGATAAAATCTATTCTGTTGTTAAGATCGTCTCCCGTGTTGGCATGGGTTACTCACGATTGCCACTTGGGGACGAATAACGATGTCTTGTGCAGTGAAATGGCGACTTTAGTGGTCACTGTACTTTAACATTTTTAGAGTTATTTAGCACTAAACCTTTCCAATGTTCTTTCCAACACATCCCCCAATATGAAAGAATGTATAAGATCATCTTTCGGCTTTATTACAAAAACTGGAGACATAAATCAACCATTATTAAAATTGGAAAATACATCATATTTGAGATATTTGCCAAGCTCAACTTGTTTTGAGAGATGTTTTGTTTGTAATGCTGTGACATCCATACAAATGTTTTTGCGCTCATTGTAGTCGCTGTGAATGATGAAACAATACTTCAAACTGAGATACTCAGTCACTGTCTTTGAAAACAAATTGAAAGATTGCGTAAACACCTTCAATGGCATTAACCAACATTTCAATTGATTTATTTTTCTGTAGTGTAGAGGCATCTCTTGTGAAACACTGTATTTTGTGAGTAAATGTTCATTTGTCCCTCATTAACGAATGCTGCAGACTCTTCCCGTAAGTAACCATTATGGTTGTGATGAGTTGCTATTAGGCTCCTCCTTATAGTTACAGCCTTTCATTCCTGTTATTAACTCATCCTTTAGTTCCTCAACCCTAAGCTTTCACATACAGGGAAGTGAGAGAGCCTAAATGTGGGTGAAGTGAAGCGTGTGTGTGTGTGTGTGTGTGTGTGTGTGTGTGTGTGTGTGTGTGTGCGTGTGCGAGAAGGTCCAGTAGTCCCTTACATGCGTTATGAGTGTGGCGTCTTAAGCCTCTCTCTCGATCTGTGCAGCTGCAGAGGTTGGGTTGTTGGCAGGTACGAAGCCCCGCCGTGTGTCCGGTTCTTGTTTTTACAGTATCACAGAAAGCGGTTTAGTCCGCAGTGGGTGTGTGAGTGTTTTTGTGAGTAAGAGTGTGTCCGTGTAATGGCATGGCTCTGTCTGTTTCTGCATGGCTGATGTGGTTCGCTCAGCTGGAGCTAAGGGTGGTCTAATGCCGAAAATATCTGTAATGAAGACTTTCTGCTGTCATTCAATTCATCATTTTATTTGAGATGTAAGTAAAGGAAAGTTAATGTTTCTTAGTTTTAATCCGAGGTAGACCATATTTGTGTAATCTTCTAATGAAAGTGTTATAGACTTTGCCAGATAAAAGCATTGAATAGATAACATTTCAAAAGCCAATTTATTGTTCAGTAATCGGGGAATTAATGTGTATTTGGCAAATCAGAATATGTTCTTGTCTTCTCTTTTTATTGTTGGTCTAAATAATCTCATTTGATGATCCAAAATAGTTATTTATTAAGTCATTATGAAACATGATATACATTCCTTATTCTGTGTTGCACTTTATAACTTTTGTGTCATAACGTAAAGCTGTGCATTAAAGTGATGGTTCATCCAAAAATGAAAGGTCTGTCATCCTTTGCTTAGCCTTTTGTCCTCTCACAAAGAACACAAAAGAAAATATTTTGAAGAATGTTGGTAACAGAAACTGATGATACCCATCAGCTTGGACTGCTTTTGTGTCCATTGAAATGTAGTAAATGGGTGCGGTTGATTTTTGGCTAACATTGATTGACATTCTTACAAATATCTTCATATGTGTTCTCTGAAGAAGAAAACACTGATTTAATATGACAAGATGGTAAGTTTGTAATGACAGAATTTTCAGTCTTTGAACTGTTCCTTTAAGGTGATAAAGATATTGAAAATTCTGTCATGAATTACTCATGTGGAACCCTCTACATGTTTCAAACCTGTATATATATCTTCGTTTTGTTAAACACCGAAAGATATTTGGATGAATGTCCAAAACCGAACAATTCTTGGCCCCTATTTCCTACCATGATAGGAGAAATTACATTAGTAGTAAAAATGCTCCAATACTCTTTTGCTATGCTACATTCTTCAAAATATCTTATTGTGTGTTCTATTGAACAAAAAGAGATGAAGTTATATTTACCGCTATGATAGTCAATGGGATCCAATAACACTTTGTTATACACATTCTTCCAAATATCTCTCTGTGTTCATCAGAACAATTAAATATAATTATACAGATTTTAAACCACTCAGTGATGAGTAAGTGATGACAGAATTTTTTTATGTTTTGGAAAACTATCCCTTTTATATATCCCCATGTGTATTGCTTAATATGGCGTGTACCATCATACCACCCAGCCCCAGCTGGACATGTCTGTTATTACACCATGCCATACTGTCATGTCAGTAGTGTTCAATGAATAAGTGTTCGTGTGTGTGAGAAGTGATTGTGATGTGCTTATTAGTTGGAGACCGTGCTTTCGAGATTCTGTTATTTAGTTAGTCTCTATATCTAAGTGGTAGTGAAATGCTTCTGTGGCAATCTGTGTGTGTCTATATATTTTACAATGCATTTACATATTTATCTCCATTTAAAGGGATGTCTGAGTCAGAACAGACCATGAAGGGGACATCTCAGATAAAGATCCTCAATGCCGAAGAGATCGAGGGCATGAGAATTGTCTGCAAGGTAAACCTTCGAAATCATGTAATTGATGAACTTTTGTCTTAAAATAGAATTACAGAGACAGTCCGTCCACCAATGAAAAACACAAAAATATTTCAAGAATTAAAATGCGTTTTTCCAAACCTGTATGTATATATATTTATTCTGTTGAACACAAGGAAAGATATTTATAAGAACGTTCACAACTGAGATTTCCAGGGCACCATTGTAGAAAAAATGGTATCGTTTTATTTGTTCTGTTAAACACAAACATTTATGGGGTACCTTAGACTACTATTTTATGTTGTTTTTTTTACTGAGATGTCAGTTCTTCTGACGTTCTTCTGTGTTCAACAAACCAAAGAAATTTACAAAGGTTTGGAACAATCAATTGTTCATTTTTGAGGGAAGCATTCCTTTAAATTATTAATACACATCACATATAGTCAGATGTAGTTCCACAAATCTTTAGTGGTATGGGAATGACAAATATAGAAATCTATTTCTCATCTGTCGGAGCTCTGTCACATTCAAGATAAATGACGGATCAAGAGTCAGACTAATGACTGTCAGTTATCTCTAAATGAGAAATTTCTCATTTTGGCAGTAAATCAAATGCAGTTGTTCAAAATAAGAAAAGAAACCACATTAAAGTGTAATTTCACCCTTTCAATATGTAGGACTATGATTGGTATTTTTGATTCCTGCTGTAGATATTTGCGTTGTCAAAGTCATCTACAAACATTATTGGACATATAATCAACGTCCAGTTAGTTTTGGTTGATGATACCTTTAAGAGAAGATGAGATCAGATCCAAGCAGGGCAATGGCATCTTAAACTTTTAAAAAAGCTGATTGGCTACTGCCATTAGAATCCAGCTCACCAACTGAGAGCGATTATATCACACTTGCTAGAGAGTCCGCAGGGGATGCTTTCCTGTTGAGATTCATGGTCTGATTTTTAAATATTTATGAGAATACATTAGAGACAACAGAGAACAACTGTCGTAAGCAAAAACACAAAAGAGTTTTGCACTGTTATTAAGATGGCTGATTGTTTCTTTAGCTGGCTCGAGAAGTACTTGACATTGCTGCAATGATGGTAAAATCTGGAGTGACAACAGAGGAGATTGACCATGCAGTGCATTTGGTAAAGCATAATTTTTTCTCCACGTTTCCTTTTTTTTAAAATATACTTATATCTTGTGTCACATGGGATGTGTGCTTCATCCAAAAATTTGAAATTGTCATCATTTACTTGATTTTTTAACGTGTCCATATAATAGAAATAAAGTAGTTTTCCTTTTGTACGCTTGCTAACTTTTTGTATATGTATTGTGGTTGGCAAAAGAAAGAAGTTAATAGAGTTTGAAATGACAGGAGTGTGAGTAACTGATGACAGATTTTCTTTTTTAGGCAAACGTTTGCTTAAACAGGAATGTTGAGTCAGAATATTTTTTATGGTTTGTTCTCAAGTACTTTTTGTCCATAAAAATTTTTTTGCATACATTAACATAATGTTCATCTTGTTGGGGAAGGCGTGTACAGCTAGGAACTGTTACCCATCACCTCTGAACTACTACAACTTCCCTAAGTCCTGCTGCACCTCCGTCAATGAAGTCATCTGTCATGGAATACCTGACCGCCGCTCCCTACAGGATGGAGACATACTCAACAGTGCGTATCGACAACCACATTTCGAATTTTCTATGTAGAATGATTTGAGCCCCATAGTAAGTTCTTATATTATATTTATAAAATTATGTATTGGCACTGTCCAGTAAGCATTAAAAATGCCTCTTAAGATTAGTTCTAGCTTATTTGTGAATGCGATACATTTGTATAATCATTGAAATTCATCACTGTGGTACTCTCATCAAGTATTTATCAATGCATTAACCTCTAAATAAGTGGTACACAGGAACACGTCATCCATACAAATCTACAGTGAACTGAGAATTTTGTTTAATACATTATTAGAAAATAACAGATACTCTAAGATTGTCCTTTTCTAAATGAACTTTTGTCCTACTACTTTATAGGCGATATCAAATGCAAAGGCCAGCTAACAGCTTACATGCTCACCTTGTCAATCATATATTGTTTGTCCCACAGTTGACATTACAGTTTACCACAATGGTTACCATGGAGATCTGAATGAAACCTTTTTTGTGGGCGAGGTGGATGAGGGAGCCAAGAAATTGGTACAGACCACATATGAATGTCTTATGCAAGCCATCGACTCGGGTGAGGACCAAAAGCGATTTTAAACAAACCCAACAGGAGTCTAATATTGTCTCAGAAATATCTAATATTGTCTAAGAGACTTGTTGTGTTTATGTCTCTAGTGAAGCCTGGTATCCGCTATCGTGAACTCGGGAACATCATTCAAAAACATGCGCAGGCTAATGGTTTCTCTGTGGTCCGGAGTTATTGCGGGCATGGCATCCACAAACTGTTTCACACTGCACCTAACGTACCCCACTACGCCAGTGAGTATGTTTACAGACAATGACATCCTGTCAGGGGAAAGCAGTCTGACTGAATACCAGCATTGCACATCATGATGTAATCGGGGCTTTTGAGATTGCAATCACTCATATAGCAGATCTAGTGTGCCCTGAATAGATCTGAATTTAATATGATGTTTATATTTGCACAGAGAATAAGGCGGTAGGAGTGATGAAGCCTGGCCATGTGTTTACCATTGAGCCCATGATCTGCGAAGGTAACAGACAAACCACCAAATTCTTTACTTAAATCTTGATTTTCCAGAAATCTAAAAAATTGCATCGTGTAGGTGGCTGGCAGGACGAAACGTGGCCTGACGGTTGGACGGCGGTCACTCGTGATGGAAAACGTTCTGCCCAGTTTGAACACACGCTCCTCGTGACGGAGACCGGATGCGAAATTCTCACGCGCCGACTTGAAGATAATGGCTGCGCTCACTTCCTGTCCCAAATGTAGGATGGCGGGGTCGTATCAGCCCTATTCTGCAGTGGAGGATAGAACATCTCCGACCCCTATCACCGATCAGCCAATCACACTGTGGTTCTCTGTGGGGCAGGAGATGATTGGCCATGTAGCTGTGGCAGCGGATTTGGGCAGGAGATAGAGATTTGTTAACTTCTGAATGCGTCACTGGACAGTCACATTAAATCAGCTTGGATCTGAGAAAAGGCGCTGGCTTTTAACTCTGTTACAGTGCCGCCTCACTCTGTGTACATGAGATGCAGTTATTTGTGTGAGTGCTTGTATGTGTGCACCTGTGTGTGCGAGTGAGAACTTCAGCTGTGTGAACTCTGCTGTCTCATTTTGCTTCAGTGTGTTTGTATGGCTGGCTCATTGCGATGTCCAGTCATTTTTGTTTATTTGGCAAGCAGTTTTTGGAGTATTAACATGCTACGAGTAATATATATGATAAAACACTGCGGAGGTTCTGCAAACGGTATCGTAACAGATATTGCTACAGTCAGTCTGCCTCGTGATGATGAACGTTTTTCAAATGTTCTACCAGTGTTAAAAAGGTCCACCTAAATTAGAACGTTTGGTTCAATACAATGTTTAGTTTTCTTGTGAGGGGAATGGTTTCTCTGAAAAGGTCCTCTCATTGCAGCTGTCCTTGGTCAATCAAAAGATGATTTTCGTTTGTCTCTTGTCGATAAAATCCCATATTAAGAGAAGGCTGAAAAGCAGTTGTAGGGCGTGCGTCATTGATGCTGTCTGTCTGTTTAACTCATCTCATGAAATGATTTCCAGTGTTTCGGTATTCTAGCTGAATAAAAGTATATTTTCTCCTTGATTATGTCCTCTGTTTCAGACATGTTACAAAAATAGTTAAACTCATGCAGAACACTTTATTACACAAGGAAAATTGTAGATTTCATTAGTATGATTTGTTTTTTGTAAAAAAAATTCAGATTCAGCCCACATAATAATTTATTAAGTGTTTCTCAAAAGATACCTTACTGATACTATTTGGGTTTGTTAGGATGCAGATCTCTTTTACTCTTTGAAGGCTAGTAAAAGGTCTAGAAATTCAATATTTTCTGCTGATAAACTGATTGTGACCATTTTAAGGAGTGGGTTGGAATAATTTAATAAATTCAGAGACCACTCGTTTATTGGTAGCTGAAACAAAATAAAATTATCCAGAAATATTAATTAAAAATGGATGGAGGATGGGTACAAGCTGTGAGGTACTATGTGCTGTTATAAATGAAATCTTGAAATGAAAAGAAATCATATCATTTTGGGTTTTCTTATAATCATAATTTTCTTACTGATTTACCATTTCATTCTGCATTGCACATCTTAAATCCCTTAAGCCCTTTCATTCAAGAGTTATAAGAACCTCGGACAGGATTCGTTCACTTGGTTTTATTGCTTTTAGAGCATGAAATACTAGATTTAAAGTTAGAAATAAGGTAGATGTTTACCACACAGTAAACTTTCTAAAGCTAAACAATGTATAATTGCAACTTTTCTAAAATAAAATCATAGTGACACACGGAATCATTAGGTGCAGCAGCTATAGATATGTACGTGTGATCATAAATAAAATCGCCCTACAAGAACTGTAAGTAACTGCTTTAACATATTTTTCACGTTTCCTCTCTGGATGTCTAAAACGGTTAAATTGTGTAAGATGATGCACCAGTGTCCCTTTTAATAGTGGATGTTCAAGAAATAGATTTTTTATCCCCTGTAAGAACCATAAGTGTTTATTCCTTTCTATAAAAAAATTGTTATAGTCCATTAAACTTTTCTACCAAATCTTTTTCTGTTTGTTTTTCTAGACTTCGTGCAGAAGCAAACAGATAAAACTTTGTTGGATGCAGAATGCTGTAAAATAACCATTGTTTATGACTATCTGTACATATTTGACAGGATATGAGTTAGAGCAGAAGGGTTGACTGAATCCAACATTCCCGTTATGGTTATGTAAGGACAAATGTTGAAAAGTCAGACACAGGAGAGGAATAAACTCCTCACAACATCATAAATTTGTTACACCACAACAGATTTCCAAGCTATTTTTTTATCAGCTACAAATAACACTTTCCTGCTGTTTTAAGAAGGATTTTATTTCAATTTCTTTGTTTAAGTTCACGCTTGCATGCATTTTATACCTGTGTATATTAGATATAGTAGATATAAACTGTGCTTGGTTATAATACACAAATTTGCTGATGTACTATATGTCCATCCAAAGCAAATGAATATACTCTATAAAGCAGCTGCTCTGCTATTAAAATGGATCCTTGAACTCTGTAGTTACACATTTTAAACAGAGACGAGGGGGTGAACACATCCGACTATAAATTTGAAATATGCTTGAGTGAAGATTCCCTTTATTTAGAAATGTTCAAGATGGTCCGGATGCTGTAAAACACCAAACAAGAGTAAGATTTGTCATTGTACACAAACTGAGAAGTGAAAACAATACAAGATGAATAACAATTTGTACCATTCTCCAGTTTTCATAAGTTTGATGGCATCGTTGACCTGCTCCAGACTCATGTTGTGGGTTATAAACTCATCAAGCTTAATTTTGCCAGACATGTAGTCATTGACAAGTTTGGGAACGGAGTCCTTGCTTTTAAAACCTTAAAGAAAAAGCAGCCGAAATTATTATTCTACATAGTTTAAAACCGCCAACCAAGCTTGCTTACCTCCAAACAGAGAACCCTTCCAAGTTTTCCCCGATATGAGCTGAATAGGTCGTGCAGAAAAGTCATTCATATCGGTCCACCCGACCAAAACACTTATACCCCAACCTTTAACACACGACTCCAGTGCACTCCTCTGTGATCAAAGAGGAATTTAGGATCAATTATAAATCATTTGGCTTAAGCTTAAATCCTTGAAAACATACCATTACATCCGTGTTGCCTACACACTCGAGAGAGAAGTCCACTCCTCCATTGGTCATCTCCGCAAGCACCATGCTGACGGGTTTATCGTATGCTTTCGGATTTATGAAATCCGTAGCACCGAAGACCTTCGCCTTTTCGAACTTCTGTTCGTTGATATCCACGGCAAAGATCCGAGAGGCTCCCGCGTTCTTACAGCCCATGACTGCGGCGAGGCCTACCGCACCCAGCCCGAAAACTGCACACACGGACCCTGGCGTGACCTTTGTTAAACATAACACACCTTATGATTTCTCATATCCAATCTGTCCAAATACTTTTTGGTGTTGTGCGTTTGTGTACAGTTTACATACTCCAGCTGTATTGACAGCAGCTCCGTAACCCGTAGAGATGCCACAGGCGAGCAGACACACGCGGCCGAGCGGGGCATCCTCACGGATCTTTGTCACGGCGATCTGATTCAGGACAGTGTACTCGGAGAAGGTGCTGGTGCCCATGAACTGCAGGATGGTTTGACCGCGACAGGTAAAGCGTGAGGTGGGATCAGACATCACATCATAACGCTTGCTTGACCTGATAGATAAACAAACTTTAAAAGCTTCCAGAAAGGAAGAGGATGAAATAAGTGGTTTCTTATATGACACATTTATCTCACCAGCTGCGATCACACAGGTTTGTTTTGGGATGCTTGCAGAACCTGCATTCTCCACACTGAGAGATGAAGAGCGGAATGACTTTGTCGCCTGCTCGACAAGATGCAGAGATGCAGATTTGAGTTTGTTTTATTTAGCACAGAGTACTTAAACTGATATTTAACCCCAACATTTAAATGTTCCCTTTACTTAAAATCTTTATATTTCAAACCTATATGACTTTCTTCCGGAGAAAAAAAAAGAAGATATTTTGAAGAATGTAGGCACCCATTCACCTGCATTGGTTTTGAAGAAGATTAGAAGTAAATGGGTGCTACTGCTGATCGGTTACGTTTTTCTAAATATCTTCTCATCTGCAAAGAAAGTCATACAGGTTTTAAATTACTTTTTAGGTTTATGAACGTATGAACGTTTCCTTTGGGTGAACTTATCTAAATGGTATTTGTGCACTTAAAATGTCCTTGGTTGCTATTTACACAGCATTAGATTAAAAATAACCTGTTGGGTTTGATCTGATAAGATTTCTATTCTTTCTTCCAATCTTGATAATAACATATCCAACTACGGATGTGGCTTTCAGCTTTTATAGATGCCAAATTCGAGTCCAGTTTCACTAGATCTCTGCATCTGGAAATAATAACTTCCTTGGGAGTTAATACTGTAAGTTAACTTGATGTATATCTCAATCGAAACATTTTGTCCAAATACAAACCGAATATACTTTGTGCTGTCAGTATACCGGTTTAGACCATGGAGAACGGTTTAGTAAACCAGTTTTTACAAACAGAAGAGAACAACCAACAGGACCGAATTGAAATATGATGCAATTATATGTAAGATTTAACTAAATGAACTTGGAAGTGCTTCTGGGTGATTGTTCACATCTTGCGTAGTGATCTATAAATCAGGTTTAGCTGTAAATTTTGACCTGGTTTGAAGTCGGTGACTCCAGGTCCAACACTTTCAACCACACCGGCTCCTTCGTGACCCAACACAGTGGGGAAGCCCTTCTTCTGCTGGCTCTCGAACAGGTGATAAAGATCGGTGTGACACACACCTGTAGCTATAACCTACGGGACATGGAAACCCTTTTCAGTCTATGGTTGTTTGAAAAAGGCCGCTTGAGAAACTGACAACTTTCAGGAAACGTTTCCAACCTTAATTCGTATTTCTCCTTCCTGTGGTGGTGCCACCTCGATTTCCTCAATCACCAGAGGAGCACTGGGCTCCCAGGCAACAGCAGCCCGACATTTAATCACCTAAAGCACAGAAAATATTGGCTCAGCGCGTTGTTTGGATAGACTGTTGGATAATGGTTGACTACATGTTTATGTAAGTGTTGTTCGGGACCAGTTGCATATTTTGAACTCTCTGCTCGACTAGACTTGGAGCTCGTCCAGTCATTTGGTATCGGCCAGTGGAAATAAAACATCTGCTTTTGGAGCCGCAGCTTTTTGCAATTTCACAATCACAGATAAATATTAACCCAGTTCATTTTCATGGAGATGCGGGTCAAAGGTCTTCAATTTTACGAGAAATACAAAAGAGCAACATTACAATACATGGGCATTCTACGTTTAAGCTTTCAATTATTTTCATTTAATTTAAAAATAACATATTCAACATGTTTTAATGGCTATATTAAACTGGGTTGATATAATAGGTTTAATGACATTAAACATAATAGTCTCAAGACTTACTATTATAATTCAACTCGGTTAAGACAGAATGGGAATCGAAGATTTTTGAGACTTCTTTAGATTTGTACCCTTGTGATAAATAGGTCAACGGAGTGTATAAAGAGACCAAGTTAATATTAAAAATGCATTAGGTGCTCTGCAGCCCATATAAAAAGAGAGCATAAAAAACAGTTTTACGAACCTTCCCTGCAGTGGCCATCTCCCAGTGTACTCGTATCGCTGGCTGAATGCAAAGAGAGCAAAGAGAGCAATGATTCTTTGGCACACGTTTTTATACTCTGGTTTTATTTGGAAGAAGTAATCTCTCCACCTTTCTCTCTCCCTCTCTCTCTCTCTACTCTCTCTTGCCTCTTGCACTGGATTAATATCGATTAATTCCTAAAAACACATAGCTTCTATCTTGCTTCTTATGTTTTCTGAGTGTAAAAAAGTCATTTTACTGGTACATTTTGATCATAGGTGAATAAAAAGAATAAAAACAACTGGTCGCTGCTTTGAGTTTCCAGGATGTTTCAAGGGAGGGATTTTCTTTTGTACCGCACAGCAACATGAGCTGTAAAAACCACTCCATAAATGTCACTTTTTTCCAACTATATCCATATTATAGGGTTATTTCTTTAAGAGGGTTGAAAAGTATTTTGAGATATCTAACTCAGATAGTTTAAACTTGTCTGTGCATGTTAAATGGTTAGGGGAGGAGCCCTAAGATCCTTAACCCAATCAGTGTGCTTAATGAAGATAATTAGGCAATTACATCGAGTAATCACCTTCAGAGGTAAGCCGATAGTGAGGTTGAAATTACACACACTATTACTCTCATGTAACCTGTTTAACCTGTTCCTTTTTCAATGAAAAATGAGAGATGTTAACCAGAATATTAGATACTGAATGCTTTTACAAAAACAGTCTATAAACAAGTTGTCTAAAACATTTTTTTTAATACCATAGCCCCATTTTAAAGATCAGTTACAATGCAAAATGATCAAATATATATTCAAAATCGGATTCTTTCAAAATAATATGACTCACAAATTATAAATCCAAACCCACCACAAACAAGTCAACCCAAAATACAATAAAAATGATGTGTAAATTATGGCACAAGGCATGATTCCAAAGAATATACGTTCCCTGATTCATTCTAAATATATATATAGTTTTAGGAGGCATAAGCACATTTGATTAAAACATATCTTCATAAATGTATCATGATGACATCTTGCATGGAAAGTTGGCGCTCATTAGTTCACTTTCAAATATAATATTTGTATAAAGACAGTTTAAGATTAATTTTGACAGCATTAATATACATTTAAATCCATATTTATGATTATAAAATAATTTAACTACATTTGTAATTTTCCAATCAGGACAGTAAAGATTACTTAATTGACACTGACATTGAAATATACTGATATTTATAGGTGGAAAAGGCCATTTAGAAAATTAAATAAAATCTGAGTGAATAAGCTCTTTTTTTATCAAATAAATAGGAAATAGAAAAATACAGTGCATAACCTTAAGGTCATTCAGAGCAAAAAGAGGTAAAGTTTAAGGGATCGTTTACCCAAAAATGACAATTCAGTCATATTTATCTCCAGCACTTCTAGAGACCGGTTGAACATCGACAACCTCGATGCCAATTCACTTTTTTCTTCTTAAAGCCCATTTTTAATTATTCCAAAGTTCTTTAGAATTAAAGAGTCTGTAGGACTGAATTTTCCTTTTGGGTCAACTTTCTCTTCAATACAGTTGAAGTATCATCACATATGTTTTATTTGTTCTATGGCTGTTGGGGGATTTTGTTTAATTCAAGAGGAACCCAAAGACATCCCAACAGCCCCGGAACATTCACATGCAGCAGTATTCAAGTTTTAATACAGAAGAATTCCTATTTCCTAGTATGTTTTCCCAAGGGGAGAATGAACAAGGCTGCCCCCTTATTTTGGGAAAAGCAGGGCTGACATGTGGGCAAAGACAATACATTCAACAATTGTACCGTTAGCATTACAACTTATTGATATGTATGTTTAAGACTGTCATTAGAATCTGGACTAATACTTTAAAGTGCCATTTCTTTAAAACGAATGACAGGCACGATACCCATTTAGTCAATGCAAATACTCAAGGGAAGCATGCTTGTCAGAAATATCTTTCACATCTATCGCACAGTGCACACCTGTGCAAATACTGGAGGAATCACTCAATTTTTACATTTTTACCCACTCACCCTATTGTGCATTCGAAAACACAGAGACCTGCATGTAAATATAATACCTTCAATGACATTCATAAAGCTCTTTGATATTGAAGAAGGAGTCTCTCCTCCTCTGGCACTGTCTCCGACCACTGAATGCCAGTCTGGACGTTATTTCTGGATATAAATGATGACAATGCATAGAGTTCCCACAAGACCAAGGGCATGTATACCCAGAAACCAGAGCAGCATCCAAAAAACCAGCACGACCACAGGCTCCACAATTTTCTCTCCAAAGTAAAGCTGGGTGAAGCCGATACCCCTCAAACACTTGTTCAGCTCTCCGAACAGAGTTCCCAATCTTTCGCAGTCATCCACCTGTGCGACCTCTGGTTCAGGTCCTGCTGCTGTCTGCGGCTCGGCTGTGGAGGCACTTTGTGATCTGTCCCTCGCCCTGAGGTCATTCTGAAGAATAAGAAAGGGGTCAAATATACAGTACAAGATGACGGGCAGACATACCTTGCATTTCAATTCACATACAATCAGTTCTAAATATAATTTGAAAATAGTTTTATTATGTCCAATATCATTGTATGTTGAAAAGAGTATGCAAAGACTGGATGATTTTCATTATTTTAATGTTTGTGTCTGTGAATGATACTGTTTTGCTAAAATGTATACATTCCTGTATTAGATACATATTTTTAGTTCATAGTATAAGTAGCCGAATTGGGTTGCAGAAGTAAGTTTGAGTTTGGGTGTATTTAAGTTTATAAAGTTGTGTGGGTGTATTACACGAGATTTCTTGTTTGTATGGACCAGGACTATAGGTATGTTAGTATAATACAGAGCCAAACCATTAAAGGTGAAGGTGTAGTGACGTGACGTGTGACAAGTACAGAGTCCCATACTTGGAATATCCAATACTTAACGCATCCCAGTGCCACACGCACGCACACACGCACACACACACACACACTTTGAACAAACACCGGAACAGTGGGCAGCCATGCTGCGGTTCCCAGGGAGGACGTTGCCTTGCTCAAGGCTCACCTCAATCGTGGTATTCTTGCTGGTACCGAGTCTTGAACCAGCAACCTTCGGATCACGAGTCCAAGACTCGAACGACTGCCCCATCACAGTCTGGTTTGGTTTTACGACCAAATCAGACATAAGCAGACTTCAACAGACTGCTAAAACAGCGGAGAGGATAATCGGTGTGCCTCTTCCAAATCTCCTTGATTTTTAAAACTCCAGAGTTAAGAAACGGGCAGGACTCATCATCAAGGATCCAAGCCATTCTAGACACAATCTGTTTGAACTTCTGCTATCAGGCAGATGATACAGATCACTGCGCACCAGAAAATCCAGATCTCTTCTCACAGGCCATCTTATTCTTAAACAGTTAGAACACTCCACATGATCTATTCTGCTGTGAAGTGTAATATGACAATGTGCAATATCTCCACCTTAACACTTGATGTATATATATATATATATATATATATGATATTTTTATGGTTATATAAATGCACAACACAATATAACTATACAGTACTTACAAATACACTTGCAATCACCAGACTGCATCTTTGTATCCTATTTATATTAACTTAATTTGCTTTATTCTTTTTACATTATACTTTTCTATCTTTATGTTCTGTGTATTTTTGTGTTTTTTAAAGAGCTCCCTTAAACCACAACAAATTCCTTGTGTGTGTGAGCACACCAATAAACCTGATTTTGATTCATTAACTCATAATCTAGTAAATCTCAAAATATTTCTGATACCTTACAGATTACTTAGTGTCGCGTGGTATATTCTGGGAAATATGCAAGTGTCATGCGACATATATAACTGATGAATGTGACAACGATGCAAAACAGTTTTTCATAGTCAATGCTGTGGTCTAATATGTAAAGCACTTGATAAAGAAAATGAGAGTAAGGTAGTGTCTGAAACTGCTGTCAAACAAAACCAGAAGAGCAATTCCGGCGTTATGGACGCGACATTTTGTGTTATGGACGCGACATTTTGTGTTATGGACGCGACATTTTGTGTTATGGACGCGACAAAAATTAGACACCCATTTTGAGAGACAACAAACTTCTTAAGATTTATGTGAATTAAAATGTACAAACCAGAATAAATAATATCCAACAAATGGGCAAGGGATATCTCTTTATAGAACATAAAATAATAACTTTATTTGAATATTTATGTGTCTGTTTATGATCAAAATGTAGAGTTATGGATGTGACAATCGTGAAAATAGCCCAACTTTATTATGCAACTAATGCAGTAAAATATAAATAACTATCTAAAATTTAAAGAGTTAAATGTTGACATCTGTACTATAATAATTATAAAAAGCTTTGCTTGAAACTCATTTTTTATTAACAGAAGTAGGGCAACAGGAAACCAGTTCTATATTTATGAATAAATAAATATAAATAAATAATATTTAAGGTAAAAATATGATTTTCACTTTTAATTGAAGCAGAATATTAGAAACATGTCTTACCTGTTCACTGTGTCTGGGTTCTCTTACAGTGTGTTGGACCCTAAAGTCACTTTGATTTATCATTCTGTTTAAACTCTCTCGATTCTGTGGTTCTGTATCAGTCAGGATCTGATCACTGCTCGACATGTTTGGCCTTTAAAACTTTAAAAACTGTGAACGTTGACCTGAGATCAGACCCACAGCCTGAGGACCATCTGGCTTAGCTGTACTTCCGGTCTCGCCTGTCAACAGAATCCTGACGTCATCAGCCATCGTGTGTTCAAAATAAAACGGATTTATTCATTTTTTTTTAAAAGTATATTTTTTATTGTTTGCGGAACCATTTTATTTTACTTTATTATTGTTTTGAGATATATATGTTCGTAATAATTCTATATAAAAGCGTGATAAAAAAAACATCGTTAATCTTGCAAAAAGAATAAAACTGCAGTAATTGTTAAAAAACATGTATTATAAACGTCTAAAATAAGAGAAAAATCACAGATGATATTAAATCATGAGTATGAATTGTATGACTATGATAAAAGTGCCTCAATAATTCTAATATTTTTTTAATTCAAGTTTTTATTTATATTTTTAAGTTAAAAATATTTATCAGAGTATGATTAATATTATATTATTATATCAAAATATTATTAATAATAAAAAAAGAACAAATAAAAAAAATAAAATCAACACGCGCATTGGACGCGGGGTTTTTAAAAAGCAGCCTGTGATTCGCTGTCACCTCGGCCTCAGCCAATCAGAGCGAGGCGCTGAAGTGTGACGTAAACCTCCCTTATGAGGACTGCGTGAACGACTCACGCAAAATGGCGACCGCGGAGCCGGTGAGTCAATAAACTTTTGTGAATTATTTTCAAGTTTTCCGCTTCCGCCAACAATCAAACTTCATTTCTCAATAAAACTCGACTTAAACAAACAGCAAAACGCCTTTTAAGGCGAACTTTCTTGAAGTTATTCGTCATGTTGGAATGAGGTGAAGCAGCAGGTCTGTCAGGGCTGTTAGAGTCGTGATGACGTATACAGATGTGTGTCTCTGTCAGCACTTACTTCAAACTATTCAGTCTTTATTAATATTACCTCCAATATGTTTATAAAGTGTTGAATTGTCATTATGGTGTAAAACAGTGTTAAAAACATCACTTCATTC
Organism: Triplophysa yarkandensis; assembly: GCA_033220385.1. Taxonomy (NCBI): domain Eukaryota; kingdom Metazoa; phylum Chordata; class Actinopteri; order Cypriniformes; family Nemacheilidae; genus Triplophysa; species Triplophysa yarkandensis. The sequence goes on from CM065665.1 coordinate 14,792,471, forward strand.
CTATCTGATACATCAAAGACACTTTAATTGTTATTATGTATCAGCATTTCTAATGTATCATTATTAAACACTTGCTTTAATGTGACCTAAGCACTTATTAATCAATAACACTTAATCTTATTAGATTTAATCATGCTTAATCAGAAGTTAATAGCCAGTTTGCAGTGTTATGACACCCCACACTTTCTTTGTTGTGAATCTGTTTACATTTACATTTACATTTAGTCATTTAGCAGAATCTGTTCTGGTGGATTTCTGACTTTGGCATGAATAGAGATGTTGAATTAAAGAACATGTGTGAAATGTTTCAGGAAATAAACTCAAATTCCTGTAAGACCGAAGAGAACTCGGAAGAGACGGAGCGGGAGATTGTCAGCCCTGAGAGTTACATCAAACATCCTCTACAGAACAGGTACCAATTATTTTAGATATACGATATATCCGCATCCATAAATGCTATATATAGGCCTACGTATCGGCTATTGGCCACAAAATATCAAAGAGATATCGGTTATCGTTATTAATTATCATTTACAGGCCAATAATAAAATTTGGACAATATCTTTAGGACCATTTGATTTGATTTGATTTAAGGGTTTATTTAAAAGGAGACCGTGCAAAGAGATATCGTTTATAGTTATCGGCCAATTTATTCTATTTATAAAATTAATTCTATTTATAGAATTATCGTTTACGGGCCAATTATAAAATTTGGTGAATATCTTTAGGACCATTTGATTTGATTTGATTTGATTTAATGGTTTATTTAAAAGGAGACAGTGCAAAGAGATATCGTTTATAGTTATCGGCCAATTTATTCTATTTATAAAATTAATTCTATTTATAGAATTATCGTTTACGGGCAAATTATAAAATTTGGTCAATATCTTTAGGACCATTTGATTTGATTATATTTAAGGGTTTATTTAAAAGGGGACAGTGCAAAGAGATATCGTTTATCGTTATTAATTATCGTTTACAGGCCAATAATAAAATTTGGACAATATCTTTAGGACCATTTGATTTGATTTGATTTAAGGGTTTATTTAAAAGGAGACAGTGCAAAGAGATATCGTTTATCGTTATCGGCCAATTTATTCTATTTATAAAATTAATTCTATTTATAGAATTATCGTTTACGGGCCAATTATAAAATTTGGTCAATATCTTTAGGACGATTTGATTTGATTTGATTATATTTAAGGGTTTATTTAAAAGGGGACAGTGCAAAGAGATATCGTTTATAGTTATCGGCCAATTTATTCTATTTATAAAATTAATTCTATTTATAGAATTATCGTTTACGGGCCAATTATAAAATTTGGTGAATATCTTTAGGACCATTTGATTTGATTTGATTTGATTTAAGGGTTTATTTAAAAGGAGACAGTGCAAAGAGATATCGTTTATCGTTATCGGCCAATTTATTCTATTTATAAAATTAATTCTATTTATAGAATTATCGTTTACGGGCCAATTATAAAATTTGGTGAATATCTTTAGGACCATTTGATTTGATTTGATTTGATTTAATGGTTTATTTAAAAGGAGACAGTGCAAAGAGATATCGTTTATAGTTATCGGCCAATTTATTCTATTTATAAAATTAATTCTATTTATAGAATTATCGTTTACGGGCAAATTATAAAATTTGGTCAATATCTTTAGGACGATTTGATTTGATTATATTTAAGGGTTTATTTAAAAGGGGACAGTGCAAAGAGATATCGTTTATCGTTATCGGCCAATTTATTCTATTTATAAAATTAATTCTATTTATAGAATTATCGTTTACGGGCAAATTATAAAATTTGGTCAATATCTTTAGGACGATTTGATTTGATTTGATTATATTTAAGGGTTTATTTAAAAGGGGACAGTGCAAAGAGATATCGGTTATCGTTATCGGCCAATTAATTCTATTTATAGAATTAATTATATTTATAGAATTATCGTTTACCGGCCAATTATAAAATTTGGTCAATATCTTTAGGACGATTTTATTTTATTTTGATTTAAGGGTTCATTTAAAAGGGGACAGTGCAAAGAGATATCGTTTATCGTTATCGGCCAATTAATTCTTTTTATAGAATTAATTCTATTTATAAAATTATCGTTTACGGGCCAATAATAAAATTTGGTCAATATCTTTAGGACCATTTGATTTGATTTAAGGGTTTATTTAAAAGGGGGCCGTGCAATTTCATAAAACACATGAACAAACATGGTTTAAAAAGCCAGAATTAGCCAAAAGGCTATTTTTCATCTGTAGTCCCCTGGCCAAGATGTAAAAAAAGCATTAAAATACGAACACATATACATTTACACGTCTATGGCAAATTGAATACAATATAAATGACACTGTAAAATAACTTGCGGTACATTGTACCTGTTTCTATGATAAATTAGGGATTATTTCTGCGGGCTGAACCAATTCTAATGCTTGCTACGGGCCACTAGAGATTTAATCGTCACTTACTTTATTTAAGTTTGATTTTTGGTCAAGCAGTAGATTTTTATGCAAAAAAGTTCTAAAGTATAATTGAGAGATTAGTTCAAACTTTTCTTAAGTTTTAAATAAAATTAGTTGTTCACTGTATGTGTCTGCCTTTCATTTCATGCTTTTACTTTTTCATTTTTCTGCCTATATCTCGGCCTCCAAATATAAAAGAGTTATAGGTTATTGTTATAGGCCAATAATGCTATTTTTTGTATTATCGTTATCAGCCAATAATAATATTATAATAATATCTTTAGGACGATAAATAAGGGAATATTTCTGCGGGCTGAACCACGTCTCATACTTACTACGGGCCACTAGAGATTTAATCGTCACTTACTTTATTTATGTCAGATTTCTCGTCAAGCAGTAGATTTTTATGTAAAAAAAGTGATCAGGTCAAACTTTTCTGAACTTTTAAATAAAATCAGTTGTTCACTGTATGTGTCTGCCTTTCATTTCATCCTTCGACTTTTTTTTATCTGCCTTATATCTCGGCCCCCAAATTTAAAAGAGTTATCGGTTGTTGTTATAGGCCAATAATGCTATTTTTTGTATTATCAGCCAATAATAATATTAGATTAATATCTTTAGGCCAATACATAAGGGGTTATTTCTGCTGGCTAAAACACTTCTTATGCTTGCTACTGGCCACTAAAGATTTAATCGTCTCTAACTTTATTTATGTTAGATTTTTTTGTCAAGCAATAGATTTTATGTAAAAAAGTTGGCCATAGAAATGTATAGTAACAACAGTTCAGAGATCAGTTCAAACTTTCTTAAAGATTTAGAATAAAATCAGTTGTTCACTGTATGTGATTGCCTTTTGTTACCTGCTTATATTTTTTAAATCGATATCAGCCTCCAAATATAAAGGAGGTATTGGTTATATTCCATATAGGTCTATTCCTAATTTTTTACCTGTTTCTGGACTACATAATGTTGAAAAGAATGTTTCTGTAATCTGATTATTTAATCTGGTTATTTCTCAAATCCTTACTTTAAACTTATTAGCCATATCAAATGTGTACATGTGTATGTTTAGATGTTAATACTATATTGTTTTATATTATTCATTATAATATATTAAGAATCATTATAATATAATATTATGATATATAATTGGCCATGATCATGTAAGATAGCATAAAAAAGATTTAAATAATTTTTATATTTAAATTTATATATTTATTTTTTTGATGTCATACTGTAGGAAATATTTGCACATTTATTCATATGTTTTGTATATATCGTGATTTTTTTATGGTTTATATTCCCAAAGATGGTGTTTATGGTTCTTCAAAAACGACAAGAGCAAAACATGGCAGGCGAATCTCAGACTGATCTCTAAATTCGACACAGTCGAGGATTTTTGGGCGTAAGGCTTTCTTTTTTGTAAGATCAGAGACCGTGTTTTTGTATGCTTGACCATTTCATTCATTTGATGAATCACCCTTTTGTAGGCTTTATAACCACATTCAGCTCTCCAGTTATTTGATGTCAGGTTGTGACTACTCAATGTTTAAGGTGGGTTTGTATTTGTTGTCATTTTCAGACTCTTAAAGGGATAATTCACCCAAAAATAAAATATTGTATTCTCTGTGTGATGTTCCACTCGCATGTGACTTTCTTGGCTATATGGAATACAAACTCAGAATTTTTGGGTGAATTATCCCATCATTGAACAGAATTTGCATAATATCGTATAAACTCATGATTTCAAAAGCTCACTGCTGCCTGTCTACTGTTTCTCACATATTGTTTATTTTTGTGTGTTTTATTTATTTTGGTTATTTCATTTAGATGTGCCTGCTTTAGTGTTGCATGCTGCTTTCTAGAGGTTATTCATGAGTTTCTCCAGGTAACTGCAGATTTCGGTTTCTGTTTGGGTTGCAGGATGGTATTGAGCCCATGTGGGAGGATGAGAGAAATAAAAGAGGAGGCCGCTGGCTCATCACTCTCAACAAGCAGCAGAGAAAATATGACCTGGACCGCTTTTGGTTGGAAACTGTAAGGGTTCAGAGTTAGTCATTTAACACCCCCTCACCATACATTCATGCACTAGTCATTCATGAACCTTTGTTGCTCCATCCCTGTAACGTATGTCTTTTGTCCTGCCCACAGCTGCTGTGCCTCGTCGGGGAGGCTTTTGATGACCACAGCGATGAGGTGTGTGGCGCTGTAGTCAACATCCGAACAAAAGGTGATAAAATTGCTGTTTGGACATCCGATTATGAAAACAGAGACGCTATAACACACATAGGGTGAGGCATTAAAACACTCTGTTACATGTTTATAATAATGTTCTTGAACTAGTACAGCATGTAATTGTGTTTGTTTGGCAGGAGGGTGTACAAGGAACGTTTGGGAATCCCTATGAATATGACCATTGGCTACCAATCTCATACAGATACAGCCACGAAGAGTGGCTCTACAACTAAAAACAAATTTGTGGTATGATTATCTTCAAGGGCCTGACTCATCTCTTTCTCTCTCTCTTTGCCGAATGAAACCAAAGAAACTTAAGGACACACTGGACTCAAACTTCTGTGATCCCCTGCTAATACAAAATTTTTCTATGCCAACACTTTCGGACTAAGGATAAGAATTGCTGCACAGACAAGTTGTGACAGTAACAACACCTCTGCTGCTTGTAACATTCACATAAACCTTTTATAAGTATTATTGTTGTGCCAGTTTTACACTACAGTGCAAATGTTGTCTTTATAACCAGACAGGCAACATACATTCACACTACACTGTTCTCCTAAAAGAACACCACATGAGCTTTCTTTGTTTGATGTTCAGTTGTTCTTGGTTTGTGAAATAGTTCCCTTTTTTGAAAAGATATTGTCAATTTATTTAATGGCAGAGAAAATGTCTGTGTTCTTTTATCCAGCAGCTTTGCTGCTTTAGAGTCTGATGAACACAAACATTTTTATTTATTCAGATAAACCCTAAGCATTTCATTGAAATATGTGGCCCTCAAATGCATATAATGAAGCTTATCTCTATAGCGCTGCCTTGCGTCTATAAGCATTACCTTGATTAAATTTGAGTTTTTACAATTCAGAAAAAGTGCATTCATATTGTGAATTTTTTTGATGCATTATAAATTTTCATTCCTTTTTAGAACGGTAAACGTGGTTTTGTACATGTGAGTAGTTTATTAGCTTAGTTGATTTATAAATAAGATATACAAAGTGTTTTCGAATAGGACCTTAAAATAAGCTAGTTTTTATGTTGAAGAAGGGGTAGAAACACTTCTTTCATGGACTTTTTGGATTGTGTTCGACTTAGAGGTTACACTATGGCTTTATTTTGTGTATTTAATTAAGGTCTAAAGATATTATAAATATATCATTTTTGGTAACATTTGTGTAGTCCTAAAAAATATCAGATACGGTCCTTGTGGACCAAAGTCTTTTATGTCTTGTAATATAGACTATACATAAAACTTTTTTATACTTTTAAGGTGAGTTGAAAATACTCTAAGCCTGTGTTCCAAATCGGATTTTTGTTCATCATATTACAATTAACTGCAATGTTTTAGGTTTAAACCTCTTTCAGGCTTTATTTTTCCACCTTATATGTTCTATTCTCAGTATTTTTGTGAACATTATACTTTAAAGGAGTGTAGGATTCCAGGTTTGGAGCCTTTTGGCTTCAGCGTTGCAGGTGCCTGTTCAGAAATACTCTGTATTCGCAACGCTTGACTCAGTCTGATGCCAGAGCTAAACCTGATAACTTTCTCTCTGTCACATTATCATCTGAAACCAGCACCTGTAGCTGTCGATTTAACTCAATTCATAGAGCTCCAAACAAGTTTAACGTATCAAACTGCTCCAGTAGATTAGTTTAGATGTTGAACAATGCTCCACTACATCACAACACTGGTGTCTTTGAGCTGATTCTTTGCTGTATTTATGGTTAGTGTGGTTGTATTCACATTTTCTATTTGCTGTATATGATCAATATAGGCTTTTGTAAAAATAAGTTGTTTTAACTTACACATCATTAAACAAGTAGGAAACTGTAAAAGCCTTTTATTTGACAAGTTGACCTTGCAATGAATTGTGAAAGTGATGGTACACCTAAAATGCAAAGTCACTTATTAATAATAATCATTTCTAACCTGTATTTCATTTCCTGTATGTTCTCTGGAACACTAAACATGTTTTGGGAACTGGAATTCATCCACTTGCATTCATTTTCACTCCACACAATTGGAGTGAATGGGGGCCATTGCTTTAAGGTTGCCAACTTTTAAAAAATATCTGTAGTGTTTCCTGAAGCTTGGAGCATAGCAACCCCAAGGTCATGGATTTTTATACAGGGAAAATACATAAATGTACACTATGACACCATTTTAAATTTTGGGTTAATGATAACTTTAAATTTCTTCAATGACAATTAAAAGTGAGCGCTCACCCAGAAAATAAAATTGTCGCGAGTACAAACCATTTACACACCGTCATGTCATACCTGTATGAGTTTGTTCTACAGAACCCCAAAAAATTATTTAGCAGATTGTTGATGGCACCGAATCACTGGTTCTGTGTCAATTCAATAGGAGTAAATAGGTGCCCCTGCTGTTCGATTGCCAACCTTTTTTATAGACCCTCTTCTGTGGAAGAAAGTAAGTGATACCGGTTTTAAAATGACAAGAAGGAGAATAAATGATGACAGAATGTTAAACTGCCTAATGCATAAAACGGAAACAAGAGCTTATTACATACCATAAGTTTAGTCAAGCTTTGCCAACCTGTTTAATATTGCAGTGCATTTTTAAGTGGACCGATAGAAGTATTTGCGTGAGGAGTGTGTGTGCCTTTAAATATGTTTAGAGATCCACTAATGTTATTTTCTGTTCTTTTAAAGCTTGTTCTGTTGTGCTGCATTTCTGTAGGTCAGCATTGAAACCTTCGAAAGACTATGGCTTAAAAAGCATCGGCCGTAATGGGTTTAGTGCTTTTTGTTGCTTTTTTGATCAATGAACAGGCCAGATGCCTAAACAGTGTAACAAGCATCTTAATAGTAGCTCAAAAAACAACAAAACATGACAACCAGAAAATTCAGAGAAAGCCATAGAATGTATACTGAGTGCCAGATCCACATAAAAGAGATATATAGTATATCTTCACTAGTCAACGTTCTTTAGCATCATCTAATGTTATATGGATGTTTATTCAGTACCGGACAGCGACATAACGAGGAAAGCCTTGGACCTGCTATTTGTGGCACTACATCTTCTACCTCTCTAGCATCTCTAATGAGTGGCCCTTGAATCTGCCTTAGTAACCCTTACAAAACTCTAATGAGGCTTGTGCAGTTTGTTCCCCAATTACCGGTCCATGGCCGATGGAGATATGCAGCGCTGAAATTTTAATTTAGACATCTGTGTCAAATGCTATGTGTATATTTGTCGTATCCAATGTGTGTGTTGAGATGAAAGTCAAGGCTGGTGAAAGATACACACATTGCATTGACGTAAACCCTCCCCTGACCACTGAATACCCTGTATATTATTCTCAGGCCAGCATCCTCTCGGGCTAAGTCATGTCTTATTACTTTGTATGTTTGTTTTTGCCTCTAGCTACCAGAGAGCGTGAAAGCGCCTCCATTGTTGCAGCAATCCTGACATCTGGCTGGGGTTTTTGCCAAACACGTTCAGCAGTATCCACTGTGGACGGCAACGATGCAAGTGAACAGGGAACAGTGAATATGCAGAACACACATTATTGGGCTGTTAATTATTAAGATTTTGATTAAGTGCTGTTTTACACATGCTGGTTATTAACATGGTACATGCAGTGCTGGACATTTTGTTTGCCAATGCGCTTAATTCGAAATTAATGTCCGTTTTGGAGGAATGGTTGTAGGACGCAGGTCTGTAAATACTGTGATTAATGACCACAAGATGGAGACTCAACCTTCACTTTGTCTCTGACAATTAGTCACCCCGCTAACATAAAGAGCTCAAGCCTTTGGCTGTAGCCTGGAGAAACACTTGCCAATATTCCCTGAGTTATGATGGCTTTTGCTTTTTCTAAAGGGTAAAATGTGTCTTCTAAAATGCTTTCGATTTAATCTAGCGCTTGTTTAAAGGAAACAATAGATGATTTCAATACATCAGTTTCAAATATGTGTGACACACTATATTGGCACGTTTTAACTAATAGGCCGCAACGTTGCGTTGATGCCTCCATTACCACAAAGCAAGACAGAGTTTCTACCGCCTTGTTCTGTTGATTTATATTTCGGCCGTGCCATAATTATTTCATTTGCTCAAACGTCGTGCTCAATATCCGAGCACAGCATGACCCTTAAACACTTTCGCCGGCCTTGTTATTGGAGCGTTGACGGATGACTTTCTATCTCCTTTTATGAGGTAAAGAGTAGGAAAGTGAATTGTGCAGCTATGGGAAAGCGCACTTTGTCACACGAGTGTGTTTCGTTGGACAGGAGTCCCTCGAGGACTCTTTCTGATGCGCTCTGATGGTTTCCAATGGCAACCGACTGGCCAGTCAGGAGCTGCATATGGAGTGTGTGTGTGAGGGAGTTGGAAAGGTGTGCACGGTTCACACTTCAACTCTGACACACGACACACTCTGCACACTCATTTCTCTTGCACACCAGACGTGTGAAAAGATGCATTTCATTTCCCTTTCATCACAGTCCCCCGTCGAGTCTTCTCTATCCCATTCTTTGAAACAAAGACGATGTGAATGATCAAACATCGGTGAAAAAAAAGCATCTCCTGAATAATTAAATTGGTTGGTCTATCTTTTGTTGGCTTTGTTTTTTTATATAACACAGTAAAGCAGCTGTTTCATCATTTCTCGTTGTTGAATGCATCTTTGATTGGTCTTCGCTTAATGTTGGAAAATCAAGTCAGCTTGTCCATGTGGGCACATGCAGCATTCTGTTAGTGACTCAAAAGCTTGTTTAAGAAATTGGTTTGCTAAAAATACAAACACTGTCATCATTTAGTCACCCCCATCTCTTTTAAAACGTGCATGATTCACTGACTTTGCATTTGAGAATAGTGAACATGTGAATCATGCATTGTAGTTTTGTTGAAGTGATAGTTCATCCAAAATATTTGCACGAATAACTCGCTCTCTTGTTTCTTACTGTTTTCTTTTTTTTGGTTGTTTGAGTATAGAAAAATATATTTGAAAGAACATTTAAAGGACCACTGTGATATATATATATATATATATATATATATATATATATATATATAATATAAAACCTGAAATCCTGTAGCCCTGTGGTTAAAGCACAGTTATGGGTTTGATCCCAGGGATAGGTATGCGTTTTAGTAAAATTATAATTTTGCATTTATTCTTATTCTCACTATCTCAAATTTGAATCAAAAATATTGTAAAAATATTGTAACCAGACAAGAAGCTCTGTTTTTTATGCATACTTCAAATACTACAAAGAGAAGTTTTCATACACATTTTAACAATACAACAGTATTTTTATGATTTATGCAAGACAATTGTGACAACCTTGATTTTTATTACAGTTTTTATGTGTCCTGTCATGCTTTCAGTCTTTCACATTGCTGTTGGATGACTATGTTAATTCTACGGTTTAATTTGGTTGAAATTCAACCGGAATTTCAACACTGAATTAAATTTACCACAATATGTCAAGAAGTGCTGAAAAAAAATCAGAACAGTCTTTGTTTTTCCATGACTGTTAGTGAAAGAAGTCTTTTATCTGCCTTTAAATCCCCTTTCACTGTTAAACATAATTTATAATCATGCTTTAGAATCAGATTCACCTAAGCGTCACTAAAATTCTCCCCGTGAAAGCAGTTTCTTTGTGTGCGTGGGTTAGATGTTGCGTGAACTCCCCGAATGTTCAATCACAGCAAGCTTTCATCAGTTTGATATCAGATCAGCGTGACAGAATCAAACGATAAGGCTCTACAATCACTTCTGCACCTTTGAAAGCACATTTGGCATTCTGCAGAGCACATGCTGCATACATTTATGCTCCAGATAGATCCCACCAACAAGTTACTATCAGATCCAATGCATCAGGGCTTCATCTATGCACATGGCGGCCTAACCAATCAGTTGTTTTGTTAATACGAGGGTCTTTAACTGACTGTGCTTTCGTTTTATTACCAAGAGTCTAGAATGGCTCGCTGTGGGTTCCTTTGTTTTGAGAGCAGACTGAGTAGCCTGTCATACAAGTATATGGTAATTGTCATTCTCGCCATGTTGATATGAATTGGACATGACGTTTCACGTTACCCAAAGTACTGTCGAGACAATCGCCCTTCACTTTGTCCCATCAGCTTTAAATTGAAGCTCACGTTACACAGATGCGGGATAGGGCGAGACGGGCCGTGTAATCTTAGAGAAGGCGACAGGTTTAAGGCATTTGGCTGGAGCTATTTTAATCCGAAGGCAAGAGCATTAAGTCAGATGCACATTATTAGGAAAAGCATCCCTTAGGGCTTGGGTTTTACACTGGAAGAGCTCATAAGAAGAAAGAGAGAATATGCTGATTAGCGTATGCGCTTTTGTGCGTTTTTCATTTTGACTTTTTTCTGTGGAACTGAAAGGTTGATAAGTGTGTGTGTGTGTGTGTGTGTGTGTGTGTGTGTGTGTGTCAGTGTGTGTGTCTGTGTGTGTGTGTGTCTGTGTGTGTCTTGGGGCTTTCCTTGTGCCACAACCCCCTCCTCTCCTCATCGTTCACCCTACATTCTTCATGGGTGAATATCTCCATGACGACCCCATCCGCTGTCTCTTCCTCACACTCCATCTCTGGTCTCTCTTTTTTCTCTCTTGCCCTCTCTCTCTCTCTCTCTCTCTCCCCTCTCTCTTTCTCTCTCTCTCTGCTTCTTTCACCGTGCGTCATACACATGAAAAGTGTCTAATCCCCTTGTGGAACTCACTCTAACAGACACACGCAGAACATCCTCGCTTCTCTAGGTAAGACGTCACACACCAGCACGTCACTCTCTCCGAGTGAGCGCGGCTTTACAGCTGGAAACGGCGGATGGAGAAGCCAAGTGAGGGAGGGTGGAGATAAACGCTTATTGTTCTTGAGCTGCCCGAACTGGAGGTGTGGCATCTGCCGGGCGTTGTCGTGGAGACAGAGTGCTGGCTGTTCCCTCATCCTCTTGGCTGTTCACTCAGACACTGATTACAGGGAGGCTGATCCTTATGGCATCTAGAGCAGCAGCCACAGGTAACCATTACGCATTGAACACGGCACCCTGCTTGTGACGGAGTTAGTCTCACTGTACATCTGAGAGTACCACTCTCAAGAAACCAAGAAAGCAGGTAAATGCGAAGGAAAAAGCTTAGTGTCTGTAGGAAAGTCTAAGACACTGCGTGCGGCAGGTAGGAATAGATCAGAGATGTGTGTGCGCTCGATGTGAGTCATAAAGGAGAAAGTGGTGATGTATTCTGCCAGGGGTTTCGGAGAGAACTGCACATTTCCTCAGCCTTCCGCGCTTTAGTGGAGAGGTGGGAGAGAGAAACGGGAGCGCGGTGTCAGTAGTTCACTTTGTCTGTGATGGTCAGGTGTCGATGTTGAGATGCACATCCATTAGCGGAGCTCTCTGCGGACAACCCACAGAAATTCTCTCTCATGTGACATTCAACATTTCATCTCTTGCGCTCAGGACCAGCGGACGGTGATGGATGCTGTGCTTGGGTTAAGAGCAAAAAGTCTGGATTTCAGGGCTGGAGAGGCGCAGGTTTAAGCAGTCCGGAATCTTTGAGAGGATAGAGACGAACTGGCCGTTGGAAACACAGACTGAGGCTTGACTGAATAAGTAAGTTTAAAGGAATAAATGAATGCGTGGGGTATGTGAATGTGCAGCTTGGATGCCGTCGCATGTGAGGAAAGCCAGGGTATTTGGTTTAATGGCTGTTAACTCGGATGATATAAGAGATATGGAATTCAATTTTCAGGTCCATTAGGGACTGACGGAGAGGAAAAAACTGAAACATTGAGGAAATGGAACTGGCAAGTTGATAGAGGCGATTTAGGTTGGGGGAAAGCTGATTTATCATTGGGGAGACCCGGGATTATTCTCTTTCTCACTTAGAAATACATTCATGCTCTTCACTTTATAACAATGTTATAAATGATTACATCCGTGAATGAGCTGTGTGTACAGTAGGTGTCACTGGATGTGTGAGTGTGTGGTTTTTGTGGGGAAAGTGTGAATGGGTGTGTGAATACGAAGAGGGTATTTTGGGGAAAAGTTTGTATGGGGTTTTGATCACACAACCTTAATATATTTCATATTCATTACAGCAGTAATTGGTCATTCTGGTGATCTTACGTTACAACATTTTTAGGAGAGCTTATTTTTTCATATTGGGGTTTTACAGTGCTGGGTTTCTTGGCCAGGATATGAGTTTGTGGGACTTCATCAGATTTTGTCAGAAACAAGAAGCGGTTATTGGTAAAGTTGGAGCAGAGTGATTATAGAGTGAAGGGCAAAATCCTGTTGCTCAATTTCCTTCATATACTGTGTTTCACTCTGTTGCTTGGTGACAGGCAAAGCCTAAAGGTGCGGTCACACTATAGACTTCATTTACTTCTATTCATATTTGTGAAAACAGGATAGCAGAAATGCATGCACATTTCAGTTTTCCAAATTGAAGTTTGGTAACTCCGATTGAGGACATTTAAAGAGAGTTTACCCAAAAATGTTAATTATTTCATCATTTTCCAAAAGATATTTGGAGGAATGCTTGAAACCAAACAGTTTACATTGACTAGAGAAATGTATTTTTGTTCTGTTTAACTGAAATGATATTTTGAAGATTATAGGACATATAAGATGCTGGGTTTCTTTTGACTACCATTGTCAATTTTCATTCAATGATAGTCAAGGATAACCAAATACTGTTGGGTTATGAGTATTCGTCAAAGTATCATTCTCAGCCAAATAAATGTTCAGCCAAATAAAGAAATTTATAAAAGTTTGGAACAACTAAGAGTGAGTCATTCACAACCAAATTTTTAACCTTTTACTGCTCTTGTTACAGTTTTTACTAGCAGAGTAAAATATTTGAACATGACAACTAAAAGTGACATTTCACAAAATGAAAAATTCTTAAATCATTCTCCAACAGATTTTTTTGTTAATTGAACAGCAGTGGAACTCTTTCACTCCTATTGTATGGACGCTAAATCAGTGCACTAAATTGGGACCAGTTACCAACATTCCTCAAAATAGCTTCTATTGTGTTCTGCAGACAAGAGAAAACCATACAGGTTTGACAAGAGCAGGTTGAGTAAATAATGACAAAACGTGTGGGTAAACTAGTGCTTTAAAGAGAAAAGTAGAATTAAAAATGAAATTTTGGTAACTATTAACTAATTTTATCCTCTTGTCATTTTAAACCTGTATGATTTTCTTCTGCAAATCACATAAAAAAGAATTTTGAGAAATGTCTGTAACCCAAAACAGCTGCCTCATATTGACTTCCATTGTATGGACACAAAATCAGTGCAAGTCAATAGGGACCGACGATTTTCTTTAACCACAATTTTTAAAAACATCTAATTTCGTCTTCGGAGGAAGAAAGAAAGAAATCTTGAAATATCAAGGGTCTGGATAAATGAAATCCCCAAGACGTAAAGAATGTTCTTTGAAAATATAAACGTTATATCTCCAATATTGGCTTTGTCAAAGATTGAAATAATAGAAAATTATCAACTGAAATTAAACCTTGATGCTTCTTGATGTTTATAAGAAGAATTGCCGGGTAAGAAGAATAAGATAAGAAGATAAGAAGTTGTGATTTTAGCCTCGCATTTGTGTAATATTTAAGGGAAATAAATTATTTAATATAAAGTGATTGTTAAAAAATTGCATAAATTATCCCTTGTAATCGGGTTTAATTGAATTTCGGTATTGAACAGCCCGCTTGTGTTGTATTGAACATAAGCATAGCTGTGATTTTGTGTATAAATGCCGCACAAAACAAGATTGCTTGATTCTTACATGATTGTTTAACATGTTTAACATGCTGTACTGTGAACTTACACCATCACACATACTGCTGTATAATCATTTATGTCCAGACTAATGAAGTCATAACAACCCCATCAACATCATGCGTAACATTAGCCTTCAGAGAAATTGCAAGCCGTTAAATACAGAAAAAAAGTGTAATGTTTTGTTCTTAATTAAGCCCAGGGGATTACATTCTTTAATGGAGTATCATGACAATTACCAAGTCATTACAATCATGTACCAAACATTGTTTAACCCTTTCTCTTTCAATTTCAGTATTGTTTCTTTTCTTTGCTGGATTCTCTGCTTTGCTGTAACGACTGGACCTTTAAAAATCATTTTTCTCTCCAGCAACGTAAAATGGATTACCTAGATTAGCTCTGCCATATTTATTCCTCCAGACTGCTTACAAAGAACTTCGGCAATCCAACAAGAATCGAAGGCTACGTTTTATAGGATTCCTCTGTGATTTAAATAGGTTTGTTTCAAGGTAAACGTAAAGCCCTTAGACAACCTTCCGATACAGTTTGAAGTGTTTTCCGAGGCATGCAGACGTACATTTACATAAATACATTTTTCAGAATGTCAGAATGACTTATTAGAATGTGCATACATTCTATCGTTACGATTACTTTTCAACAGGATGCAAAAGATATAAATCAAGAGGGAATAAGCCGGGGCCACAATTTATATAAAGACAACAAAACGTGGCGCCTCTGAAAATATACTGCTGTCTGAATAGAGTTCTTTATGTTAAGGAGGTTATTCCTCTTTAAAGAACCAAGAGTTGGTTGGCACGTCTTTCTGTAGCCCATGGCAGCTCGGTCTAAGCTAACTATCACACACTTACTATGATATTGAGTTGAAGTAATTGAGATCTAGTGGCATGTGATGTAAAACCTTTCCCCCGGGGGGTTTGTAAAGCGTGAGTCCATGCTTCAGAGGCCAGGCTAATAAGTCTGACAGTTTAGCAGTTGGTTTGATTAAAGAACTTTGAGAGAAACCAACAGGGTTACAAATTAGATACAGTAGTGTTAACAAATGCGACAAGGGGGGCGGGAGGGGAGTGTAAGTTTTAGGCCATGAAGACTAATAAATGAAAATACTTTACACACATTTTTGTTTTGTTTACCTGTGTTCATACACAAAATAAGTTTTTTATAGCAGTACACAATATATAACACGCTCTTCAATTTTCAGTGATCATATATTCTTAATGTACACAGCATCCTCTTATCGGAGTCGTTTGGAGCGATGTCCGTTACTCTTATGTTCTGGCTCATCTTTATGACGTTTCTTTCTGGAGCACAAAAGGAGATGTTAGGGAGAAAGTTAAGGATTGACAAACTCAATCCTTCACTTTTATTGCATAGACAAAAGTAAAGCACATACAATAAAAGTGACTAGGGGCAGAACATTCAGTGAATCTCATCTCCAATAAGTTTTTGCTTCATGGAAAAAGAACAAAAGTGTTGAAACAATATGACTTTGACTTTTCAGAAAATCACTCAAATCACTCTTTTAATATCTTTGTTATTTCTGAATGTCAGAAACTGAGCTCAGATATGGAGAAACTGATACCACGTACAAATGTTATTGAAGATTTTAATGCAAACTCAATTCAACGTTTCTCAACAACGGTGCACTGTGCAATGCAGTGTTTTAACTTAAAAATGTGCATTGGAATAGTTTTAATATAAGTTAAATTAACTTTTAGAGAGAACTTTAGAATGTGTATTTTGGAAAACTTTTTTTTGAATCCCATATAAATTCCCATGCGACATCCATGAGATCACAACTAAAACCCATAGGATCACAAGTGCATTATGGGATGTGATGTCTTTACATTTGATCATGTGTATTTCACTTATCACAATTGGTATTGCACATTGACATTTTGTGACATGGGAATTTTCATGGGATTTACAAAAATGAAATGTTTTTGCATATTTATGCAAATGTTAAAAAATAGGTAAGAAAAAATATGGTTAAACACATCAGAGGACATTCTAAAGAATTAAGGTAAAGATTCAGTTTTGGGGAACCTTTACCATTTTGATTGTTTACAATAATGGATATCAAATTATGATAATTATGAGTTGCCAACATTCTTCCATTTTTTATGTTGAGTATTTCATAACATGAACTTTCCCTTTAGGTTGAATTACAGTGTACCCAAATCTTTACCAAAGCAGTCTTCCTTAATTGCTCTTTATTAAGGATTTATTTTTTATAAAAAGGGAATTTGTGTTAATCTACGTTTGCTTTATTTTACATCGAGGCTTAGATGCAACACAACTAAGAACTTCCTCAAAAGATATGGACATTTTTCGTTCTTTGGAAATCCCTTCAAAATCCCTTAAGAGCAAAGAACCAAGATTTTATATTTAAAACAACAGGCAGAAACAAAAGACAACAAAACTTTCATGTTGCCTAAACCCTTCAAGCGTTAAGGTTTACTTTAGGTTGGTCTAATTTGAAGTATTACAGCTCTTTTATACAAGGCCCAGTGACCTACAAATGTCACCAGTTAATCTCACCGGAGAGTTTCTTACTATATATTTTCTTATGATGATAGTTTTATAGGATGTTTCACAAACTGTCTAGAAAAGCTCACATAGAGTTAAAGTCCCTGAATATTTACAAGTAGGAAGATTCATTATCCTGTCAGATGGACGACAAGCCTAAAAACCAGCTCTGAATCGTTTTAATTAGATTCCCTTCAAAGTGCAGATTGCTCTGTTTGAACTCCTGAGAGCATTGTGAACATCCTCCCGGGAGAAAAGCACACCTTTTCCTATTGTATTCCCTCTGTTAATGCTGTGAGTCATCTTTAAATAACTAATACCTTTCTAACTTTTCTAGTACTTCAAAAATCCTTTTATTCATATTCAGTAGGATCCTATTTGTGAGTAAATAAGTTGCGTGCCCACTTGCGTGCCAATCTGGATGCGTTCAGATCGCACACCGAGGTATTGTTCTGTAATTCTTCATATATTAATTTCTTAAAACCGCCGTCGCTTCATGCAATGCTTCGCGGGAGAATGAGGTCTTATTTTTATTTCTCCCGCTCACTTGTTGGCATGTTTGGGGACAAACAGTTCTCAAAAAGATGAAGCCTGATAACTATCTGGCTAATCTGCATTATGTGCATGAATTAGCATATTTGAAGTAACCAGCTAAATATGCATGTAAATAGATGCGTGGCAGCACCAGTCGTGTCTGTCTGTGAGAGTCTGGGAACGTTTGGCTGAAGATGCTGTTCAGGAAGTTCGTCGTGGCCCCTGCCAAAGTAATTTCACTTAGCGGACCGAGTTTAATTACTTTAGATTAAATTGGATGGGTTATGGCTAGACGAAGTACCTTAAGACTACATTTAATAATAAATTGGTTGACGCAAGTATATATTTGGAGAAGGTAGCATCATATGAAACTTACTTAATTATTAAGGGATTATTTATTTTACTTTGAAGGAGAACTTTAAAGTGTTGATCAATGCACACATTTTATCCGTACAGTATTACATTGGCAGTATAATTATTCAATAAAGTGCCAAGATTTCCTGACAAAGCCAGTTCAAACCCATTAAAGAAAGGCACTTCATTGAATCAAAAAAGTCGGCTGAAAAGAGCATCGCCCCTTAGAACAGCCAACATCATGATCTAATTCCCTGGACATGCCAAATGTGGAGAAATGCTTTGGCCCACCAAAAAATAGAGCAATGTGAATCTGAGGACGGTATTCTTTTGAAAGGAACAAAAAACGCTTTCAAATAATCCAAAGATCCTATGCCATCGAGGCTTATGCAAGTACTTTGTCTTTTAAAAGTACCTTTTAAAATCTACATAAGAAAAAAAATCTTGCTATTGTTCGGAAATTGAAAGTTTTCGTTTTAACAAGTACAAATAAATAGAAAATTCACATTTTTAAGAGGCATAATTTACGCAAAACAAAATTTTTTATTGCATAAATGTTTTTACTTGTGGACAAAAGAAGACATTTTGAGAATTGTCTCTATAGTTTTGGGTCCATACATTGGAAATCAATTTTGTTAAATATCTTGTTTTGTGTTCTGCAGAAAATAGAAAGTCAAACAGGTTGGAATGACATGAGCCACAGAGTTTTATCTCCTTAAAGGAAGGACGTAAATAATTCAGCACACAATATCTTTATAAAAAATGCCTTTCGCCGCTGTACTTGTTCATCAAGCAACAATACGGAGTGCATCACATTTCTAAAAAAAATGCACATACACAATAAAAAGGTAACACGTTTCAAAGTTTCATAAACAGGATGAGGTGTTGTGTTGGTGTGTTTGTTGTATTTAGGGTTTGTGCAAATGTATGGTTTTGTCTGCTGGGTTAATTAGCATTGCAGAAGCAAAGTCTGAAGGCAGTCGGCTCATCAAACCTCGCCTTCGCTCCGTCTCTCGCAAGCCTTCCTTTCTTTTTGCGAACGTGTTTTTGTACACACAGTCTGCATGAATAGTAGAATTCGTCAAGAAAGCATCAGCAACACTCAACCGCAAAGCAAGCACAGTCATATACATACACACAAGCACCATTGGGAGGAAAAAACCTGTTAACCAAATAAACGTGACTGCACATACATTAATGGTATTAACCAAACGCGCAGGTGGAAGATGAATCAGAGCCTGATTTCTTTTTCTCATTGGTTTGTTCTTATTCAGTGCAACATGTTCCTCTTTTTGATTTACTGCTTATATTCCTCTCATTATTCCATCTTATATTCCCGTATCCTCTGATTCTTTTCTCTATTCAATTATTTTCTCTGCCCTTACATCACATCTACGTGCCCTTTGCATTTTGAGATTCTTTCTTTCAAGATTGTGTCATTGTTTCCCACTGAATGTTAATGTCATGCACCCCACACTTAAATTGCGATTGCTATGCAACTGTATGGGTAGGACACCTCATGCGTCTTGCAATGTCAAACATTGTACCAAATGTAAAACTATTTTAAATGCCATTATTCAAGTACTTTCAGTAATATTATGCATTAAGTTGTATGACCTTATGTTAATAATGAGACTACATGAATTGCACAAGACTTCATGGTTTAAAACTGTCACGCTGCTGGACTCTTCTATTATAATGGAAAAAAGTCCTGTAACGTTCAGTTCTCAGTTATTTTTCTTGCACTGTTTTTCTGTAATTGTATGTTGTGGACGGTAAAATGGTCTCCTAAGGGCCTGTTCGCATTTAGCGTCTTTCGCACGCTCAAGTTCGTTATTTACCGCATTGAGATAAAAGCATCTCAACTTTTCAGAATGCCGCAGGTCATGTGACATAATCCAAGCAATCGACTTCCTTGTGTTCCTTGAGAAGCAGCTCATCAGTGCGGTCCAGAGATTTATGAACTTTACGATTTGTCAAGCTTCCATTATTTCGACACTGATAGGAGAAACAATGCGTGGAGAGCTGATGGTTGCTTAGCAACGGCTGATGCTCCTGGTGCGCGAGTGCCCGAGCGCTTTGTCAGAAAGGAAGAAAGCAACGCGCCAGGCGTTTTTAGACAGGACATGTGAATGGCGCCTTAGTTTACCCCAAAATAATGTTTGGGTTTCTTCGTTCTGATGCATACAGAGAAAGATATTTGGAAGAATGCTTATCACCAAAAATCCCTCGGACCCCACTTACTTCCATGGAAGGAAAAATTACTTTATTTTTTGTTTGGTTGCAAGCTTCGGATACAATAACTTATTCTTGTTCTTGACAACAAAGACAGGATTGGAATAACTAGAGAGTGAATTATTCACGACAGAATTTTCATTTTGGTTGAACTTTAATTGTAAGTTCAAGCTTAACCCAACATATAGTTACAATCCAAAATTGTGATCTTGAAACAACATAAGCTTGTAAGCCCTAGACATATGTTCAAGCTTTATGCTTGAGCTCTGTGTCTCGATGGTTATATTTTGTGTTCCTTCGTCTCTGAAGAATGACGGTTTCAACTCCTGTCATTAGAAAAAGCGAGAGCTGACAGACTTGACAAACACACCCTGAATTAAGGCATTAACAGCTGAGCCCAGACACCCTTCTGATGTTCAGTAAACATAAACACATTGCATCAGCCTTTACACATGTCGTACCACGGAGACGGAGAGACACACGCACATCAACATGCTCATTTATTCCGCTAGAAACAGCTGAGAGAAACATGCATGGAATATTTTTAATAATCTACAAAAACATTGAGAGGGAAACAGTCGTCTAAGAATGAATACATAGCATTGATAATACGCTCTGTCTGCGGTTTTAAAAGCACGTGGGACACTAATGGAATTATGCAAATCGGGTAATGCCACAAACACGCCTAGAACACTTACTGGTAAACGCAATTAACGCGTCGCCGCTTTCTAACTTGCAGCGTGGTTTCGAGTGTGAAATGTGGAGGATGTACTGTAGCATACTACTATGATTTGTCTCACTTTACTGTATTGCGCACCCACTGCCATCCAGGCGGCGTAATAAAGAAAGTGGGCTTGCCTGTGCCGGATACGCTCGGTCATAAAGCTCTGCTCTATTATTTGGTCATCATTTGATGGAAGAACATCCGCCATGATATCTGGAAAATTTTGTAGATGCTTGTGTAATGGCACAACATTAATTGCACCAGGAAAATAAATAGCACTGGGATTGGTGAAGAAGGTGCAATGTGAGGTTCAGTCTCTGGAATATGAATGTTCCTCAAAAAGCATGCATGATCTTTCATAAAATCGTTATACTGAAAAACGTATTTTGAGGGTTACTTGTTTTTTATCTTTACTTTATATTTCGACAGTTTTTTTTGCGATATTTACCATAGTTCACATTTTAAACATATTTCAGGCCTATGCTCAACACAAAAGTTAATGGTATGTTTAGAAATACATGTCTATAAAAAATGTTTTTTTTATTAACAAAATACAAATTTGCAACTGGGTATCCTTATAACATTGTTGACAGTCAACAGTTCACTCTTTAAAAGGTTTGCTAATCCAACCAATATTTAGGAAGAGTTTGGACATCCCTCTTTGGCTTTTCAAACACTTTTATGACATCACGATATGCATACTCGGTTAGACTGAGACGATCCATTCCTTTTTAAGGAAAGTTTACATAATGGGTCACAGAGTTGACAGTCATTTCTCAGACACGCATAAAATAAGAAATGTTACAATAAAAACAGACTTTCTTAAAAAAGTAAAGCCAAAAAGTCTTGCTTATCTAACTAAAGGTAAAACTAAAAATAGGAATGCTCCTATCCATCGGCGGTTAATCATATTAATGACTCGATACTTACTTGCTAAACTTGGACGATCTTATGAGCGATCTCAATTGACATCAACGCGTGTAGATGCACATGATGAGTGTGGGCGTAAATGTTTTGGCCTGGAGTCCTGATCCTAAACCCCATTGTAAAGCCTATTAAAATGTTCACTGTAAATACGTATTTGTAATTATTTAGTACTCTGTTTAAATAATAGTTTCATAAGATTCATTAAATAATTACTGTAAATGTTTACAAAAAATATAAGAAGGCAAAAATCAATACTATTACTTTATCTAAAAAAGTTTAACCGTGATCAGAGAGTTTACGTATCATTATATAGATTTGTGTAACCGGAATCAGCATTGGTATCGGCCGATCACCATGAAAAAAATCAGTGCTTGGTATAGGTGGCATAAATTTGTTCGGAGCATTCCTAACTAAAATGATAAACAAAATCAGGTCGTTTTATGTGATAAATTGCCTTTTTCATCAAGTTCTACCGTGTTTTGGGGAAAGGGTCATTTTTCATGCGAAATAAGTGCTGAAGAATTTAATTAACAACTGCGTATTAAAAATAAACCCGATGGACATGAGATATACCCGTTATTGTAAAATAACCAATGTAACCAGACTTGGAAAGGTGTTATGATTGGGATCCAATGCAAATATTATGCTGAACCACTGCTACAATCGTCGAATTCCTCATCTAAATCTGCGAACCCTCCGACTCCAGCTGAACCATTGGAGTATTATTAAAGTATTCAGTAGATTTTCACCTGAGCTCCAGGGATATGAAACATTCAGAGATAAGAGCATGATTGACGCCCGGTTGCCATGGGTGCAGAGCTACACAGGCTTTCGGTCTTGTGCAATGCGAGAGACGTGCAAAGAAGTGAATGTGTAATAACGCAGAGATCAATAGCGGGAGTCAATAGCGCTCCAGTGGGCTGGATCAGAGTATCATTGAGGTACTACAGCAGGCTGACTGAAAGCGACACACAGAGAACACACACAGCCTGTGGCATCTACATTTAGACACTTCTGTATGAAATGATCACCCAATGTAGATCGAGCTCGGACTGTAGAACTGAATAAAACATGAGATCCGGAGGCCCCGAAGGATCAAGGTCAGCGAGCACGCACGAGCTGGCGTTTTTACACGGATGTGCACACATATGCGCGTGATAGTTTAGGACTCTCATTCAGACTCAACAACACCGACCAAGTTTTGCTTTCCCCCCAGTGTGGGATAGCTCCGACACAAACACGTCTACCCGGTGGGAGATGGGACACTGCTCTCTCAATGGCTGTGGTGGTTTCACTCAATGAAAAATGGATGAGACTAAAATTAGATCAACTAAAATTAGACCAAGTTAATCTGCAGAATGTCCTCAAAGTAAGAAAAACCGCAGGCTTCACAATCCCTGTCTGTGGAGGCGAGACACTGATGTAGATCAATGGAGAGACGCGGGCACATTTTTTTCAAAGCTCACCTGCAGAGCACGAGGAATCGCTGTGATGTTTATTTCCCTTCGCTGGAAAGTTCCACAAAAGCCTTTTCGACAGTCGCATGCCCTAGCTGACTGATACCATGCGAGCAACTGATGGAAATGATGTGTGTTTGAGAGTATGAAACGTTTAAGGATTTGGAGGATCTGTTTGTAGGAATACAGCACTCAAAAAGATTCGTTTGTTTTAACGTGTAAAAATTCACACTCAAAAAAGAATTGAATTTAAAAGAGATCCAAATTAAGTAAAAAATACAGATTAATTTTTGTGAATTTAAAAAAAAAATTAGGTAACATCAAATATTAATATTAGAATTCACCAAAAGGACTTTTCTATATTACAAATATATATATAAATTAATTTTAATAATATACTTTTTTCATTACATACATACAAAAATCTTTGTACATTTTAGAGAATTTATATTGTTTATAGATTATTTTAATATTTCCCACAGATTTTTTTTTTTATAGATTATGTTTTTTATTAAGTTATCATAACTCTTTATTTTTGTGATGTTAACTAAGTCACATTCAATATTATTTGCAGTGAATATAATACATAAATAAATAAACTATGTTTTTATAATTTTTTATGACATTAATATGAGTTTTTTTGTTGTATTTTTGGCATGATTTTACAGTAGCCCTTAATGGTAAACTGCTCTATAGATTGCATTTTGTAAATATGACACCCCCTTCGGCAAAGAAGCGTAAGCATGTCAACATCTTTGTCTTTTTCTTTGAAAAAGAAGGGTAAGCGTTGGACTGAGCCGTTGGTGGCAATTCGTATCCTCATCACTAATTGCTACTAGACTTCACAATCTGGACCTTAAAAACCTTAATTCATCCAAAAAATATGTCCTTATTTCCTCACTCTTATCTTATTTCCAAACTCACGGTGCTTTCTTTCCTCTCTAAAACACAGGAGGAGATGCTCAACAACATACAATGAAAGTAGATGGGGACTAGAGGCAGTTGTGGTCGTCACTATTCACTTTCATTGCCTAGAAACGAGCGCCTTGGACATTCTGTGAAACGCAAGAAAAAAATCCGTACGGCTTTGGACTGACATAAAAGTGAGTAAATGATGACAGAATTCCTGTTTATTCTTCCTTTTAAACCCTGTCTCCGTGGTAGAAACAAAGAGAGATTTAGGAACACAGATAACACGAGCTTTGTAAAAGACAGAAAGCGAGCATTTGTTCAGGCCCAAATCGGTTCTCCGCTGCGACAACACAACCTCTCAGATATGATGAGCTTATCTCAGCCCTCAAAAAAGGACTTTGTAATGATTAATTGATTGACTCTAGAAATGCTTCTCTAATCCAGGCACCTTTAGCAGGAATCACATCAGCACTCGCGCTCTCCCCTGCTGCTGATACTGTCATTGGATCAGCTGGAATGAATTGAATTATTAACTCATTAAAACTTAATAAACTTCTCCTGCCAGTAAGCTGCTCCCCATAAGGAACCACAGGCTTAACGTTTGCCCCCTGATGTTCCACCCAGACGTGTCCTCTGTCTTCATTCCCAAACTCATGCCGGCTAGCAGACGTTTCAAGTGTCGTGTCATGACGCACCCGATGAAGTTGTGAATGAAACTGAGAAATGCTTCTATTGTGCACGCAAGGACATTCACAATAACGGTTCCGTAAAAAAATGATCAGAATGTGTTGGGGAATGTATTGTAAAAGGAAAGCAGAATATTGATTTTGAGGCAGACTGCTCCTTACACAGAGTTCGAGTCATTTGGACCGGTGGAATTTGAGTTGGATTATTGGAGAATTTGCACCTCGAAACTTTTCTTGCTGATTTAATGAATTTTAGGAGGTTTTATTGCCTAGTACACAATGCTAAGAAGCTTTCCGTTCTTACAGAGATCACAAGAAAGAAACAGAATAATGTCAATGTTAAGTATGTGTAAGTCAATGGAAAATGTAATCCTTGAAGAAAAAAGATGTACATGGTACACGTCAGGTTGTAGAGTTATATATAAATTGTGTTAAAATATATGGTAAAAATGTATTAATGACCATGTGTGGTGAAAATAATTTTTTCATTATAGACAGATGTAAAACGGAACAGTACATTAGGAAACAAACCACAGACAAAAATAGTCTACATTATTTTTTCCCTTCCTATACCCAATTTTCCCCTACCCATGAACCCCTCTTGAAGATTAACATGAATTGTTTCCACTGTAAAGATACAGAATATTTACAAAAATAAATGAATAAATGACATAACAATAATCCCATAAAGTAACATCCTACAAAATGTTTACAATGGAGGGAAGAAGAGAGGAATCAAAAAATAATATGAAATAATTAATAATAATACCAATTAAAAAAATACTATACAAACAATTGTATATGTGCATTAACATACCGAAAAAACTCAATCAAAGTCTACGGAGGTCAAAGATTCAAAGGAATTTTGAAAGGAATTCCAAGTTTGATAGAATTTAATAGTTGAGCCCTGAAAAGTATACTTCAGTTTTTCTAGAGAAAGGAATGAGGTCTTTTGACAAGGAGTCAGTAAGAGGTGATGTTGGACACTTCCAATGTAACAAAATGCTATATGCACATATTCGTTTATCTGCAAATGCTTAATAAAGCACATTTTTTTGTCATTTTGATGGTCACAAATTAGTATTATAGTATAAATTTACTAACCACAGAGGGACTTTAATCCACACAGTATAGTTGTTGTCTATTGGGTACATACGAGGAGTTTACAACAGAAGATACGAAGATATTTGTGTTATATTGACAAGCTGGGAGCCACACATCCAAATAAACTTGAAGATTAAGTGGATTCAGTGTATACAGGTCAATCTGTAGCTATATTGGTTTTGTAAGTCTTCCAAGTCGTACTTGAAAACTGTGTGTGGCCCATTTTTCAGCCCAGGATTATGACCAGTGGGTTTTTCTTTTTATGGCCTTTTAGAGCAACGACGACGATAGAATCTGTTATGATTTTATAATTGACTATTTCTTACAAATTATGTCCGCGTAACGTTTCCCAAACGATTCTCAGTTACAATGATATTTTCAAAGCAATAACTACTCTCATCTCTTCTACATTATTAAAAGATGCCTAATACATCATTTTCTAACATTTAGCAGTGCCCATTTTGTCGGAGGGAGCAATAAAACTTTGCAAATTAGCCTAAAAGGGAGAAGCACAAAGAATAAGAGCGGGTATAATGGTGGGATAGTTAGGGATGTTTTAAGGTTTCATTATCTAAAGCAGGAGACTGCTGATTTCTAGGGAACATCTGAACATGCTGGGCTTTTACGGTAGACGCCTTAATTTTTAATGCCAAGAGCAAATGACTGTAATTTAGATGATGCTTTAAACGATGCAATCTCATGCAAGATAGATACACATAAAATGCAAACAAAAATTCCCCTGTTGGTGATCTGTCTTTGAGATGGTTAAATCATGCTGTCTCATTTTATGGAACAGATGAGGATGTTCATTGATGGATTACTTGTATATAAAAACATCCAGAATAGTAAAGCGTAACTATATTACAAAAATACCTCCTTTTAGCTTGTTGTTGTGTAGTTATTTGATATTGTGATCTTATCCACTCATCCAAGTCCTAAAGTGTGAGATGGCAACATTTCCCTATTCGTTTATCTTCACACTGAAAATATATATAAAACACACTGATAAAATCGTTGGACTGTGTCTAAATTATCCATTTGCGGTCCGTGTCTCACGGACCTGTGGAATGCCTGCCTTTTGCTTTCTTCCATTATTGATTTTGATTGGCAAAGCAGGACTTGTGCCAAGGGAGCATGGGGTTTCCATGGTTATGGCATGTTTGGAGATGTCTTTCTGAAAGCAGCCTTTGTATGTGTGTGCGCACGAGGAGAGAGACAGAGACAATCGATGTACCACAGGGTTCCTATCAGCTGGAATCAGGAAGGGGTTTTGTTTTAGGAAATTGTTATGGAAGAAAGGGGTTGTGTGCATGTGTGTGCATCATAATGGCATGGATTATATATGTGGATATGACGAGTACTCGAGGACATAATAATTGCATGGTTGTTTTTGGAGCTTAAATTTATTAAATGCTGATCGAAACTGACACAACATGTCGAGGAGCCGAGGCATTTAATCTGATTTCCCTGACGTTAAATTGGATCAGAATTTGCATCTGCACATTACTTTTACATTTCCCGCTGAAAAAGCTAAACAGCTATTTTAATCCTCATCTATACATTATTAATTTACATGCAAAGTACATAACATTTGCATTATCTGCAATGTAGAATTTGTGCATGCTGAACTCTGTAGATGTAGACATCTATTCAACACTTTTCATAACATTTATGTTCATTTATTAAATATTAATAAATCGTGCTAAATGTATGTATGTTGAATGTTTCGACTGTGTTGTCTATAGTACACTGTGTGTACTGACTATATGTATGTGCATATTGCACACTGTCTTATGTCTGTACTATATGTTACATGTTATATGTTACATGTACTGCGCTGTTTTTGGAGCAAGCTCCTAAGAATTTCACTCACCAGGGCACATGTGCTGTGGTGATGTGACAATAAAAGTGAATTGAATTGAATATTAGTAAATATATTTTTCAACTTTTTAATCTATTTTCATTTTTTTATAATAATGATTATAAGTATTAATAATGATTATTATTATTTATTAAATATGTACTATTTGTTTATTTGTTTATATTATATTTATCAAATTTTAGTGAATATATTAAAGATTTTTGATAGTTTTATGTATTGATGTAATAAAAAAAATAGATACTACATATTAGTTATTAATAATTATTATTGTTTGTTTATTAAATTTGTTCATTTATTTATAATATGTTTAATAAATATTTGTTTTATTTGATTATATTTACATAAGTAGTCTCCGATCCATGCAGAAAATGTCATCAGTTTTCCATTAGGACTAGTTCTCCTATCATTTATCTCTTTCTCTTGTCTCTTTTTATTCCCTCTCGCCGCAGGTGGCCATGCTGTTCTCTTCGTTCACTTGTGCTGTGGGGTTCTTCCTCCTGTCACTCCTCCTGTTTCAGTGCCCCGCCCATGCCTGTCCTGCCCGCTGCGAGTGTTCCGTGCCCACCCGTTCGGTCTCATGCCATCGCAGACGACTGACTCAGGTGCCTGAAGGTATCCCAATAGAGACAAGGGTGTTGGACCTCAGTAAAAACCGTCTACGGATTGTGACGCCGCAGAACTTCTCTTCACTGCTGCTGCTGGAGGAGCTGGATCTCAGCAACAACTTGTTGTCCACCGTGGAGCCTAACAGCTTCCGCACCCAGCCGCGGCTACGGGTGCTCCGACTGCGCAGCAACCTGCTGACCCTGCTGCCTCGAGGAGCGCTGGCCGGCCTCACTGAGCTCACCCTGCTGGACGTGAGTCAGAACCGTCTTGTTATTCTGCTGGACTATGGTTTTGAGGATCAGCGAAGGCTGCGTGTGCTTGAGCTAAGTGATAATGAGCTGGTGTTTATTGCCCCGCGGGCGTTCAGCGGCCTAGCATCCCTGCGTTCTCTGACGCTTCAGCGCTGCAACTTGAGCACGGTGCCCACACACGCTCTTGCTCATCTGCACGGCCTGACCAGCTTGCGTTTGAGGGACTTGGGCACCGCCGAGCTCCAGGCACACGCTTTCAAGGGTCTTTCGCGACTCAAGCATCTGGAGGTGGACCGTTGGCCTCTGTTAGAAGGGTTTCCCACGTCAGCTCTGCAGGGGCTGAACCTTAGCACTCTGTACATTACGCACACCAACCTGACGTCCGTGCCGGTCGTCACGCATTTGTTTTATCTGATGCACCTCAACCTGTCGTACAGTCGGATACGGGTCCTGCCAGCAGGATGGTTGAGAGGAATGGACAGGCTGGAGGTCGTACGAGTGCGACAGGCCAACCTGCTCATCGTGGAGCCTCAGGCTTTCCAAGGAGCTTCCTCGCTTCGACTTCTTGACCTTTCGTACAACCGCCTTTCCACCATCGAAAGAGCTGTGTTTCCTGTTTCCGAATCTTTGCAGAGTCTCCTGATTGGTCAGAATCCGTTAGTGTGCGACTGTCGCCTGCGTTGGCTGTTAGAGAGGAATCCACCGTTGCTCTACGGGGATGTTCAACCTGAATGTAGTTCGCCTGCCCCCCTGGCTGGGAAACTCCTAAGGGACCTGGCGGAAAATCTCATCTCTCGCTATGTTATCTGCACCAAGCCCAGGGTCGTCTCCATGGCAACGTATCCGGCACAGGCGGAAGAAGGACAGAGAGCTTGGCTGTACTGCAGTGCGGAGGGCGCACCGCCTCCATCGGTCTCATGGCTGACACCGCACAGACGCCACATTACCACAAAGAGTACCGGAAGAGTCGTCGTCCATAGCAACGGGTCACTTGAGTTCCGCATGGCCGAGCCACAGGATAGCGGGATGTACGTGTGCGTGGCATCTAACCCGGCTGGAAACACAACTTTGTCAGTGATGCTCGCTGTGAAAACCTCGGGAATAAGAGACAGAGCTCTTTATGCCAACCGCAGCTTCCTTTTTGACCCCGACTACAACAGTTCTCTGGTTAACAGCACTGAAGAGTTCACCATCCGGGTGGTGTTGGACTTCACCACCATCCTGGTGTCCACGGCAATGGGCTGTCTCAGCTTCCTGGGTGTCGTTTTGTTCTGTTTCCTGTTACTGTTCGCATGGAGCCGCGGGAAGGGGAAACACAGAGGAAGCGTGGATATCCAGTACGTCCCGCGGAAACGGAAAGGAGCGAACTCAGAACTCACAGAAACGAGCGGGCCCAGACGAGTCAACATGAAGATGATCTAAACTGTTTACACGATCAAAGACTTTTCTGGATTGCATGGTCACATGTGTGTGTTTGTAGAACTTGTGAGTCTTCGGATATCTGTGCTGCAAAGAAGGATGTATTATTATGGAAGTTTACACGTGGTTTGAAAACACTTATCCGCATAAAAAAAGAAAGATGAAGAACAAACCAAACCATGTTATCGCGTCTTCTGCGATGCTTTGTTTGTGGAAAGCATTGTCCGGACAGTGCAGAAGTGTGTATGTTTGAGTTGTTGTATATATTTCATATTTGTGGGAAAGAATGGTATATTTATATATCGACATATATATCTCTATTTACAGATACGTTACAGTTAACTTTCAAAACGCTGCAAAAACTCAAGTCGTCTTCCCCGATAAGCAAAGTATCTACTGGAAAAAGCCTCGGCCGTGCTGTGTTGTGAAGTGTTTGGTTTTGCTCGGAATTGCTGTTCTACTGGGACGTCCTATTGTTAGCAGAACCTCTGGGGGAACCAGATTCTGCTGTTTTCTTGTAAAGATGTTAAAATGCAAGACGCTCTTTGACATGGTGGGTTCGAGGGGCTGTTTTTGTGACTCAGTGGAAGTATGTGGAACTGTGTGAAAATGTTCTTTTCTTTTTCCTTTGTTCTGTCAAATGCTGCTCTACAGTTTTTACATACTAAATATCTGTTTATATTTTCCAAAGAAAATAAATATAAATCATACAGCTTGATAAGTGTTGCTGTCATCTCGAATCACATTCACGCCTGTCTCAAACGGTCCCTGTTGCACCAACATCTTGTTAAACCGTTTTACTTCCCTGACTCAAAATGAAAGCCAGAGTCTGATAAACGGATAATCTCATCCCTACTCGCTGCATTTCAACTGTTTACACTTCCGAAAGAAATTAGCGCAAAAAGACTCTTCACCTATTGCTGTCTTTGCATATTAAACCAGAATCTAAGAAAGTATTTTATCATCGGAAAAGTGACGCGCTTCACCATAACCTCAGCTTTAACTTCATTTTACAGAGGAGAGATGGATAGCTGGAAAGTGTGTTTGATATCACCAGTATACGAGAATCCGATTACACCTACTCAAACAGATTATTCTTTTAAAGTCTTCCTTCTGTTTAAAGTGCTTTAGATTGATTGCTTTAAACTGAAGCACAAGGACAGAGTTTTCATCAAGAAAACGTGCCCTAATATATGAACCGCTGTCCTCTTCTCCACTGACAGAACCTCAAAGTGTCTTGAAGCTTCAGTGCCTATTAGATGTGCCTGTGTTACACAATCAGCAGCATCTAAAGATACCTTTCAGCCGTCCATGTTTATGACTCACAAATTTGAAATGAAAAGTAGTTAAATGATATGAGTTTGCCTGCGTTTGCGTCACTGGCGCATGCCGTTCTTCTTCATGTGTCCGACCTTGCAGTCTGTCAGCACGAGTTGGGGTAAAAATAGGAGATGGGGGGCACTTTTCTATGTGAATGAGTCTTCCATTCACGGCGCTGAGAACTGATGCATAGGGTCTGGCTTTGAGATGAATTCCAGGAACTGCTTGGTATTTGAGAACGACTGCAGCAGTGACAAAGAGAGACATATTGGGAAATCTAAACTTCATCACTAATCCCATTAAGAACATTATACAACAAGAAATATTACACCGGACACTTTGCCTTTTTCGCATCTTGTACCCTAGGATAAGATGCATAGTTAAGCCAAGAAAAGAAACAATCCAGCAATAGTGGGTTGAAAATAACTTAGCATTTTTAAGAGTTTTTAATCCCTAAGTTTTTAATATATATATACAGTATGTATCATAACAGTGCTCAACATGTGCATGTATATTCGCAAGCCATATGATCTTAAGCTTCATATATTAATTTGACAGTAATTTAGTGATAGTCTTCTCCTCCAGTGAGCTGGTAAATGCTGTGATCAATCAGTTGGATTGCGCTGGTACACGGCAGACGATTCATTAAAGAAATCGAAGTTAAAAGAATGTTCGGTTCACTTCATTCAGTTTGTTTTATTTATATAGTGCTTTTTACAATGCGGCTTGTTTCAACACAGATTAACATACACTGCAGGCCCTACACAGGAGAGATACACTAAAAAGAATCGATATCTTTTATTTTGATGTCAAGCACCGTGTTTTAGGATAGGGGACGATTTTCACTGACTTTCAGTTTAGGCTTTTAATCCTACAAGATGATTCCATGATTTCAGAATGGCGAAATTATATAAAGCTATTTGATATTTATTAATGTTATTAAAACATGATAATAATTTTAAAGCAAACAAACACAAGCAACACAAATAAACTGTACACTTTTGTGGCCCGAAATTAATTGTCAATACATATCTGCAAAGAAGAAAGTCTTGTAGATTATTCTACAGTTGTCAAGTCAGTATTTTTCGTGATATTAGTAGAAGAACCGTTACTTTGCTGAACTTAAATGTGACAAAGTCACACAATCCCTCCAAAAATAGTTTATTCTGTACAATCAATACACAATAAGTTTGTTAACTTCAGGCCAGAAGCGACTATAGAGATGGCTATGATTACTGAATTTATTTATATATTATTTATATATTAAATATGCATAGTGTTTGGAGGTCATTTCATGGATTAAAGATTAAAATCACCTACATTTTTGAGGTGGAACTCCATTCTCCTTTGAAATTCACTCTCTGTTCTTTATTCCCTCATGTGCTCCCCATTTCCAACCCTGTTTATAGTGCAATTTAATGTCTGGTACTGTATAATTTCATGTTTTGATAAACTGGTCCTTTAATTAGTCTCTTGGGTAAATTGTGCCAGAAAATCCCGTCGATAATAAACAAATAGTGCTAAAACTGTATTTAGAGTTTGACTGCAAGCTGTATATTTCATTCATAGTTTCCTCTCCTCCCTGTGTTCACAGACAGATAACATTTTGCTCGTGGGAGGTTGTTCCAGCAGTAAGTGTACTGTAAATCACGTCAGATAAAAAGCATCTGCTAAATGACAAGTAATCGATATTTCTACGGAGACCTCATATTTCAGACGCGGAGGAGAACGTTTCATCCGAAACCCTTTAAAGTGTTTGCCCTGTGAATTAATGTCACTGGAAAATGAATGTTGGCTATTGATTAGCCAGGTGCGCTTCATCTCCCCCATCCTAAACTGTGAATGAGCCTGAGCAGAAGGCAGGGAATCTTCAGCCAGGGCCTTGTCAGCCGTGTCTATCTGCCTGCCAAATAAGGCCAAGAAAAAACAAAAAGGCTTTGATGAGGGGAACAACATGTCACCAGCTGAACGCCAGTCATAAATCTTTGGGCTTCTCTTATATCTTCAGCGCCTTCAGTTACACCACCACACTAAACAAGCGTCCCCGAGGAACATCTCTGTGACGCCGTTTGCAAGGTTTGTCCTTCCGACGTCTCAGACTCGCTTGAAGTCACGCTCGATTTGCAACAGTCACGTTGGGGTACATCCTCCGTCGACCCATAGCATTAGAAGGAGTAATTTAGGTAAATAACCCATTACCCTTCTTCTCCGTGGCAGGGGTGCAGACGTGCATCTCCTCTCTTCCACCCCACCGGATGATGGGATGAGAGACAGGGTGGAGGGAAATCACTCTCGCAGACGTAATGAGCACAGCAATGTCTAATCAGTGAGGAGAGCACGGGGTTACGTATAAAGGGGTTCACACAGCCCCATCCATCCACACACTCGTCCGTCCTGGACCGTCCATGTTCCCGGGTTTGTGTTGTCAAACGAATGATGCAGAAGGCAACGCTTCTTACCAAAGCTCGCACAAATGATTTCTTTCCTGCACTGCCTTGTAACAAGGCCTTTGGATGCAAGGATACGGTTGCTAGGCGCCGCCTAAAAGTGTCGCTGATGCTGCTTCACACTATTGTTGCCATGACGACTTGAAATGCCCCGCTCTCCATCCATCTCTGGTCTGTTGCTTGCCAGCCACAATAAGTCAACAAGGTTTGCGGCATCGTAATGGAAAAACGAGTGCACAATACATATCGGTCATCAGCTGTGGTTTGAGGTGGCTTGGGTCGAGAGGCGTATTTAACCACAAAATTGAGATCAACGATCAGGTTCAGTAAGGCTGCACGGTGTGTCTTCCATACAAAGAGGTGGAACATGCCATTCAGACTTTTTTGTTTATTGTATAAAGAAGAATAATGCTGTAAAACCTCCATTTAGTGCTTAACAAAGAGTTAAGATAATTTTAAAAACACTCATGTTTCACCTCTGTCTTCAGGGTGGTGATAAAACATACTGGTGGGTGCAGCGCTGCGCAGGCCGATCGGAATGTGACGTCAGAGTACCGCGAGAAGACTCGAGGGCTATGTTGTTCCCGCGAGACTTGGCACGAATATTAAAGTGGACCACACCACAACTTTACTTAACACAATTAACACAAAAGTGCAAATCAGTACCTGAATGAATTTCCTCTGGGTTGTTCCTCCACCAGAAGGCGCTGTTTAGTCTCGCGCGGAGCGCATCTGTGTGCAGTGAAGAGCAGTCCGGATCTTTTAGAGAATCGACTCTTTTGACTCGGTTCATTTAGAAGAGCCGACTCCTAAATGGTTCTTTAGTTGTATCAACTTTTATTATACCCCAATTTTAGCAATTGTTAATAATTTGTGTATTTAGATTTTTCTCATAAAAAGTTTTTTTATTACCAAAGAAATTCCTAAAAAATTTGAATCATTTTTGAAAAAACGTAATTTAATTAAATGAACAGATGCTTTGTATTTTTCCCTATTATCGCTTATTTCTTCCGCGAACACATCCGTCTCTTTGCGATGCCTAGAGATGCTATTATCGCGTCGTGTTCGTAATAATAATAAAATATTCAAACACATTTCTACATAAACAAATTACTAAAGAAAAAAACACTAATATTATTAATATTAGTGTTTTCCCCTCTTTCACATAATAATATAAATTAAATCCCTCTTTCCATGCATTCAAATAAAGAATAAAGTCCGAGAGATAAAGATTCGTCTCTTTCCAAAGGGAGTCGACTCTTCTCGTTCATCAAAAAGAATCGACTCTCAGAGTCGACTCCTTGAACGAGTCATCGCTAGTGTGTAGCTGAGAAGAGAACCAGGAAAAGGGTTTGGAGTCGCCGCTTCGTGTTGTTGTTTTGACTCCAAACAGGTAATAATGTCAACCTACCTCCTCCTGGCACTGACAACACACGTGGTACACTTTTAGACTAATGTGTTAATGAAAAAAGACTGAAAAGAATGACTAGCATTAGCACAATGTGACTGTTTATGCATTCTAGTCAATTCAGCTTATTCAGCTCATCTACATGTGAAATGTGTAAACTGTTATATGTTTTGTGTTCATAAGTGTCTGCAAAAACATTAAACAAATCAAGGTTGGTGGTTTTGGACTGACTTGCATGTCTTCTTTCTGGTCCTCTTTGTGTTGTTTTGTCTTAAGCTGATTGGACACTTGCAGAGCAACAGCATTGTGATGTCATACTTCCCTCTGCTCTTCTGAGATCTTCTCACTAGTGGGACTGCACAGGTCTGTGGACGCGATGTCTTCGGCCTGTCCTCCACAATCTCCAGCTGTGGCTAAGACTGAAGTGCTGGTGGATGACTGGTGCCCCGTGCTGGCTGCCACCTTCGCCTACTGGGACAACATCCTTGGACCCCGGGTACGGCACATCTGGGCCCCTAAAGGTCAGGGTTTGTCGCTGCTTTGTGACGGAGAGGTGACGTTTCTGGCCAATCACACGCTCAACGGTGAGATCTTGAGGAGCGCCGAGAGCGGCGCCGTGGATGTCAAGTTCTTCGTTTTGGCGGAGAAGGGAGTCATCATCGTCTCGCTCATCTTTGATGGAGAGCTCAAGGGGGATAAGAACACTTGTG
This sequence comes from Triplophysa yarkandensis, assembly GCA_033220385.1. Classification (NCBI taxonomy): domain Eukaryota; kingdom Metazoa; phylum Chordata; class Actinopteri; order Cypriniformes; family Nemacheilidae; genus Triplophysa; species Triplophysa yarkandensis. The sequence continues at coordinate 14,828,488 of CM065665.1, forward strand.
CACTGTCAATCATTTTACCGCAGTCAGAGCTAAGCTTCTATCTGCCTCTGCACAGCGTGTGTGTGGAAAGACTCAAACACATCATCCGCAAGGGACGCATCTGCATGCAGAAGGTCTTCCCTCGGGTTGTGTGACGTTTACTTGTTATTGTTAACTTTTGCAATGCAGTCACGCCTTTGATTTTTTTCCGTAGGGTTATAACATCATCTCTGTGTTGTCATCAGAGATTGTTCCCATAATGGAGCTTCTCACTTCTATGAAGAAACACAGTGTACCTGAGGAGGTGGATGTAGGTGTTTCTATGGTTTGAGGGATGGGGCTTTTGACTGCTTTCAATTCACTTTTGAGGTTATGAAATAGAAGATGGAATAGATGGAAAGGGAGAATAGAAACATGAGTCATTATGCCTAATGATGATCACGGAAAATCTGTCACAGCATATGCGGTACCCACTGTACCACAGCTTGAGTTTGAGTTTCAAAACATGTTTCAGTTTATTTTTGATGAAGTTGACTAATACAACGGCACAACTGCTAAAAAATGTATTTGAATATAAAATAAGCCTTAACTTTGCATTAGGGATACTTTTAGTTAAGGATGCACCGATTATCAGCAAAAATTTCATAACTATAACCAAAAACTTTCATGTTTGGACAGCCAATAAACAGGCCGATAAGTATTTTAAATATAAAATAAAAGGCAAACACATACAGTCAACAACTGATTTGAACTGATCTCTGACTGTAGTTACTGAACATTTCTATGGCCTACTTTTTTGCATTAAATCTATCCCTTGACAAAAAATAAAACATAATTAAAGCAAGTGACAGTTGAATCCTTAGTGGCCTTTAGCCAGCAGAAATAATTTTATCAGCCTAAAGATATCGACCAAAAGTTAATATTGGATCGATGATGATAATACTAAAAAAAATGTGTTATTATTTACTCTCATACATACATTTCAAACATGACCTTTTTTGCAAAAGAAGACAATTCAAAGAATGTTGGGAGGTTTTGTGTCCCTACAATAGAATCGAAAAGGTGCAACTAATTTTGGTTTACCAACTTCCTTTACATTATCTCCTTTTGTGTCTACATATAAAAGTGAAACAAGTTTCAAATGACGAGAGTTAATGATGACACAATTTGCATTTATGTGTGAAATTTCTTCTAATCTTGGATAGCTGTCTCCTTCCAGTAAAAGTTGGATTTGATCTTTTTTGACAGTTTAGATAGTTTGGTATGAAAGTTTTATTATCTTTCTCATAAACTTTCTCACTGACCCACATAAAGACATAGTTTTTCTCATTACAGATAAAGGACACCGTGCTCAATGATGATGATATTGGAGACAGCTGCCACGAAGACTTTTTACACAAGTGAGACATATGGCATGCCTTTAAAAAGCTAATGATCTTAATGATCTTCATACCATCTATCTATTATATTGTTTTCGGTGTACGGATACCCAGACAGGTTGTGATATTTCTTTGTTTCCAGGGCCATCAGCTCTCATCTTCAGACCTGCGGCTGTTCCATGGTGGTCGGCAGCAATCCTGAGAAAGTCAATAAGGTACTGTAAACATTCCGGCATTCACAGTCCTTAAAATTCACACGTGTGCTTTACACTCCGATGTTTCCTTTGGTAGATTGTGCTCACGCTGTGTCTGTTCCTCACCCCTGCCGAGAGAAAGTGTTCTCGACTGTGTCACCCGGACGGCTTGTTTAAATACGACACTGGCCTATTTGTTCAGGGTCTCCTCAAGGTATCTCCAGAATGCTTCTGTCCGACACATAACTCGTTCTGCACAGAATATTGCACTTGGTAATGATCTTCTTAGGGTTCATAATTATTAAGGTTCTTTGGGGTGAACATGACTGCGGATGATTTGATTTGCTGTTTGCTTTGTTTTGCAAAAGCACCTGTTATGTTATCACGCACATTGTATGACCTGACAAAGTTCTTTTATTCTGGATATCCAAAGTGAATACACCTGCATTACTTTAGCACAGTCGTAATTAATTTTCACACTCCCAAAGGAGGCGTCATTAGCTTCACATTAGTCGACTACAAGCTTTGTCACAGACAACACAGCTGAGGCACTGAAAATTGAAACATGTGCATAAATAAAGTTTTTTTCAGCATCTTTGATGTTGACAGGGTTCTTCTAAAACTTAAAAAAATGTACCATTGGTATTTTTCGATGTGTTCGGCCAGTCAGGTGCCCTTGACATTTCTGCCTGTAAATTTTCGATAAAAAGATCTCTTTTTTTCTATTTCCCAGGACTCCACAGGGAGCTTTGTGTTGCCCTACCGTCAGGTGCTCTACTCTCCCTACCCTACCACTCACATCGACGTGGACATTAACACGGTGAAGCAGATGCCCCCCTGCCACGAGCACATGTACCATCAGCGACGCTACATGCGCTCTGAGCTCAGTGCCCTCTGGAGAGCCGCCAGTGAGGATGATATCAGTCCAGACAACCTCATCAACGCCCAGGACTCCTACACCCCAGACCTGTATGACCTTTGACCCTTACGTCCTAATGTATATTTAACTGTATCACGATTGTCTGTGTTGTTGTTGTCAGGATAAATAATTATAATCCAGGACAGGGTTGAGTAAGTGAGTCATTACCGCCAAAAGGGTCTTGTATAAAGGTTTTTATAAAGGTAATAAGTCGGAGTAGTAAAAATAATTTTGCTGGGGTTAGAAGACATAAGTGCAGTACACATTTAAATGTTTTAGACATATGAAACTAGCACAGCTGAAATACATGGGAATTTAGTTGCCTTAGTGATTATTATATAAGCACATGTGACTGTAGATTTGACCATTGACCAATCAGAATCAAGAGGGTCCAGAGAGGGATGTATATCATTGTATTGCTGAGAGACTGGTAAAGTGTTTTGATCTTAGCCCTTTTAATCATGGGCTTTGCTTTGAGGTTTTATGCGTGTAAATGTTTGGCCTTGAAATTGTGAAAACTCTTCTCTCTGCTAATGTCACGGATTAAAGCTGTGGCCAACACAGTTCTGCAACATTCATTTGTTTTCAAACACAGTTCATCTGAGAATTTTTCCATTGAAAATCCTCAAGGTTTCTGAGGTTGAACAAAGATGTTTCATAATGTATGCTGCACACTGTATCATTAGGTCAATGAACTTATATTCGGTTTGAATCATTTCGATTTTTTGCCCTGAATGAACATAAAGATTTTAAATGATGTGTCAACCCGTTTTGCTTTTCCAAGGAATATATTTCAGGACGTGATGCACCAAGACACTCTCGTGAAGTCCTTCATAGATGAGGTGAGCCGCCCTACACCACTCCCTTTAAATTTTTGGAAATACTTAGAAACGTTTTAATACAGTGTTCCATGCGGTGGCCTTCATACCATGTATGTGTGTGTGCTAGGTCTTTCTGTTGAAACCAGGTCTGTCTCTGCGGAGTGTGTACTTGTCCCACTTCCTTCTTCTGCTACACAGGAAGTCTTTGACACTGCTCAGATATATTGAGGATGAGACGTATGTCAAGCCATTTTAAGCTTGTTATCTACCACCACAGATATATTTACTATTGACTCCCCTCAAACATCTACCATATAGTACTTGCAATTTATATACGCACCCAATGCATTTTTTTATATGAACTGTATGTAAAAGTGACCCTGTCTTGAAATTCAGCAAATGTCCCTTTTTGTAATTAGGTGATTTCAACATAAAATGATTCTACATATTTCTGTAAAAATGTTATCCTCGTATGTTTAATATTTACTGATGGATGACATTCAAAGATTGAAATTATAGTGAAATTAAATGCTGGAATCAAACTTTGATGCTCAGTATCTCAGAATTAGATTTTTTGTCTTTAGCCTAATTTTCACGGGTGTAAATGTTAAATCACAATATATTGGTACTCTTTGTAACCTATATTCATATTATTTTACATTACACAAAGATATTATGATCTGAGGTATACGTTGTTCACAGTGTTGTTATTCATCATAGGCAGAAGGGGAAAAAACCATTTCGATCTCTACGGAATCTGAAAACAGATCTGGATTTAACAGTGGAGGGGGACTTGAATATCGTCATGGCGATGGCGGAGAAGCTGCGGACAGGCCTTCACTCCTTCGTTTTTGGGAAGTCTTTTCTGACCAGCATACAAGAGCGTGACCTCCTCATGAGCTTTTGAACTCTGAATTTTGCCAGGACGGCCATACATACGATATCATCAGGTCTCGCGTCTCTTTAGGACTCTATGAGCACATTCGTATTTGTTTATTTTATGCATATTCGCTTGTGCTCTTTGTTCACAGTATTGTTGAAGGTGCTTGTATATGTGCTGTTGTGCCTTGTTCCCACACCTGCTGCTAAAATGTTAATTGGAACTGTTTCGCTGTGAATTAATGATAATCTGCTTAGTGAGGCTGGGAAAATCTTATTTGTGTACAAGAGCTTTACCAACGCTGTTGATGCTTATAAGATTTTTGGCTCTACGTGAGCTGTTTCCATTCAGACACGTGTTGGGTTTGCAGTGAATGGCGTTTTGTATTTTCGTTTAAAAACTGGGGATGTGCTGTACCGCATCTCAATCAACATAAGCCAGTCACCCATAATACACCAATATATGTTGATAAATGACTCGAGATACCTGTTGCAATAGAAAGATAGTAACTTTTGTGCAATTGAGTAAGTGATGTGTATTAGTTATGCTTTTGAAATAATTATTTATGGAAATTGAATCTAAACTGGTTACTGTCCTTGTTTTTGGGGCTTTTGGTTAAAACTGGAAGTCTGGCCTTTAATTATAATTCGAGTATCATATTCATGTACTCAAATAACTTGTAATGATGCTTACATTGCACATGCCTTTAAAATAATCACAAATAAAGGACAGAATATTTTACAGATTCATTCTATGGGTTAAAGCTAACTTTTTTTTTGTTTTTAGCACTGGTATAGACCCCCAGGTAAAGAAAACTAAATTTAACCGTGAATTATTTACATCTTACTTGGGACATAAGTGTAGGAAAGCTGGCGGGAATTTGGGAACAGTAAAAATCTGACTCTTGTGTACCTGAATGAGGCTAATTCACTGGGGTACAATGTGCAAGGAAGTCAGCAAATAACAGGAAGAGCCCCATAGACATGTTGATTTCACTTTTATTATTTCTTAAAATTTTATACGCTTATTATTTCTGTTTTTATTATAGCACGCATACATTGTGCTAATGGGCTCTAATGATGGCACAGTAATGACTTTCTCAACACATGAGGGATGGGAAACATAAAAATTTTAACTAAAATAAAAACTTTAAATGAATTCATAATTTATTACATTTGATTTCATATATATATATAAAACACTTTTACATTACATAAGAATATATATATATATATATATATATATATATGTATGTATGTATATATATATGTATGTATGTATATATGTATGTATGTATATATATATATATATATATATATATACATACATATATATATATATATATATATATATATATATATATATATTCTTATGTAATGTAAAAGTGTTTTATATATATATATATATATATATATATATATATATATATATATATATATATATATATATATATATATATATAATGCATGTAACTTAGTTTATTTATATTTTAAGAAAATGGATCATAATCATACCTTTTTAACTCGAAAAATGTTTGGAAAAATACATAAAAGTATATAAGAATTTCTCTTCTATATGATAATAATTAAAAACAAAAATACCTGACATAAACACATTTTCCTACATACACAAACTCTTTATCATTTAAAGAGATTTAGCGTATTCTTTTTAATATCATGTTATTTTATTTTTTAATATTTTTTTAAATATTTATGTGAACTGTTAAGAATTATTAAAACACATAAAACATTGATTCTGTTCAGTATGTATAATAAACACATTTGAAATATCTTATAAAACAGCTTTCATTATAAATGTTAATTCCTATTAATTAAATTTTTTTCTAAAATAAGCAAATTATCAGAAAAATTATCACTATTAAAAATAAATCCATTACAAAATAAAAACTTATTCTTAATATGCATTACAGTGCACATAAATACATAAAAACTCCCTAATATTTTAAAAAGCACAGCCGTATCATTTTCTCTAAAATTATTTAAAAAATAATGAGTTATTAAATTTTACAACCCTTATTTTAATTAAAAAATATAAGAAAAAATAAATAAGATTTCGACCCAACCGTGTGCGGTCACACCATCCCCATTTCTATTGGCTGCCTCCTGTGTCAATCACACCCAGCGCTTGCAAACCCGCTCCCCGATTGGCTCTGCGTCCCAAAACATGTCGGCGATTGGTCAAACCCGAGCCACGACGCCAAAACAGGAAACGCAAGCGCCGTCCGAGCACAGACTCCGGAAAAGAACTCGGCGGTTTGAGAAATGGGTGCCGTCTCCTGAGAGGAGAACAAGAGAGAAGCCGTTGGGATCATGGCGACGTGAAGTTTAAACCCAAAGCGGGGTAAGTAAACTGCGAGCTCGTGCAGGGATGGTGTGTGAGTCCTGAGGCCTACAACACACCAGAGATTGAGTCCTGGATCCCCAGCTGAGCCCAAACACTGCTGTCAGAGGAACACATGACATCCAATCACAACACATTACAAACATCTGTTCATGCTGTCTACAAACATCATTCATTCATGTGTTCTATAAATGTCATCTCATGTTTATTCATGCCATGTTGGCAGCACAGATCAGCTGTCACTCAGGCCATGTGGTGGCAGAACATCAGGCTGGTGGAGATGTGGTCCTGACCCAGCTGATGTTGGACCCTGAAGATGTTGACATCTCTGTTTCACTTTCATTTCCTGAATACTTCACATCCTGGAGCCTGGGCCGGTGACACCATTGACCTCTTGCGTAAAAACTATAGGGTTACACATCGTTGCTTTGTATGGAGAAGTTCCGCTCGAGGATGTCCTGACGCCACACTTTTTGCTTTTGTGAGAGCCCTTTCGTTTTGTCTTTTACAGCAAGCGTGCCTCGACCCATCCGGAGAATCGGAAGAATGTGTGACGGAAGAAGGGAGCTGTCAACCTGTGTTAAACTTTCGAGTTGTTCGTAAAAGTTGTCAAGGATTCGTAGTCGCCTTGATGTCGTTATTGCGATTATCGCATTTACGTTTAGTCATTCGGCAGACGCTTTTATCCGAAGCCACTTACAGTATTATGCAGTTGTCGATCATCCCTGCAGAGCAAACCGGGGTTAGGTGTCTTGCTCGAGGACACTTCAGTCGTTGTCTGCTGGCACTGGGATTCGAACCTGCAACCTTCTTGCAAGTCCAACTCTATAATCGCTAAATACGACTGACCCCAGTCGATTTATTATTCTCGGTTAATGTGAGAGTTTGGGAAATGTTTCGTAACTTTGTTTGAAGAAGCTAGAGGGTACATCTCAAACTTCATATGATTTGAAGTAGTTTATGGGAGTTATTTTGTTACTAAGAAAGCCAAAACGAATAACCAAAGGACATGTCGTCTTATGAGTTTTAAAATCTCTTATTCACTAAAATGCACTATATTGCAAAAAGTATTCGCTCACCCATCCAAATAATGAAAGCGTGGTGTTTCACTCACTCTCTCTGAATGCTTCAAGACGTTTTGGATAATTCCATGCTCCCATCTTTGTGGCATTAGACAGACTAACATGACATCAGTGCACAGAATAAGATCCATAAAGACGTGGATGACAGAGTCTGGTGTGGACGAACTGGACTGGCCTGCACCTTGATGCGATTGAACACCTTTGGGATGAATAAGAGCGGAGACTGATACTCAGGCCTTCTCATCCAACATCAGTGACCTCACAAATGTGCTTCTTGAAGAATGGTGAACAATTCCCATAATCACACTCCTAAACCTTGTGGACGGCCTTCCCAGAAGAGTTGAAGCTGTTGTAAGGGGTGGATCCACATCATATTGAACCCTATGGATTAGGAATAGGATGTCATTTAAGTTCATATGCGTGTCAATGCACTTAAGCGGATGCTTTGACAATATAGTGAATTTAAAGCCCAAACTTACTGCCAAAATGCACTAAAATGGGCACAAATATACACCTGTAATTGAGACTTTTGACGGTTATGTAATTGCTGTAATTGCAATATTTTTTCTGTGAATTGTGCATCCCTGGTTGTTCGGCCCCCTTTGTGTAGTTATACAATGCTTGAAATCCATAATTATTGTTGGCTGGTTTTTTCTAATGTTTGTTACATTTCTGTATTTCTTAAAGTGCCACAAAATGTTGCTTCCTCCCGGTTCCATCTTGGGGTTTTATATGAGTTTTAGAAATGGAAATATAAAAGCTTTGAAAGAAGGATGGGAATAGAACTGCTGTCATTCCTTTCAACAAACCTGCGACCTGGAGCAAGGCACTGTTGCCCGTGAATAAGACAGATATTATAAAACTAGAGACCAGTTTGGATTTTTATAATAGTTGAACCATGGTAAAAAAAAAAACTTTTAATATGTCAAGTAAATATTATAACAATGTAAGCATGAATTATTTATGCAGTTGTGTAGTTTGTGTTGCATAAGCCCGTGAACTGTGACAGAGTTCTTATAGTTTGTTGCCCGGCAGACTGTGATAGAAAGAGGAAGTAGCTGTTTTGATCTTAAAGATGTTTACACACTTCGAGTCCAGTCTTATTTTTTCATCGAAGGATTCTAGCTCTAAAGTAAGGCTTTACCTAGAATTGTATTCATTTGCAAGACTTATTCAACGCAAATGCTGACTTGTCTCAGCTTGAGGAAAGTCTCAATTATCTTACTTTGTGTTCTTCATTGCAGCATCATTTATGCACTTTTTACTACACTATACACGCAGTGTTGTTGTAACTCTATTACTCACAGTGTTTTGTATCATTGTATCTTTGTATTTGACACTATATTGTCTCCTACTGATGTTGTGCTAGATAGACTTGTCATATAAGGATTTTTAACAGCATCATCAACCCACTGTGTTTTACTTTTGGCCATTATTTTTTGTATTTTTATTGTCTAAATTACACTTTCAGCTGGCATCGGCATTTATTCGTTCTAGTTTATAGCCTGTGTCTTTCTCTGCAGTGTTATTTGTAGTTAATAATACTGCCATATTTGCTCTGTCTTAACAGTTTTTTTCATTGTGTTTATATAGTAACCATTAATTTGATTAATACAAAAAAATATATAATTTATCTTTAATTTATGAATGTTTCATAAACACATTCACATAAAAATAAATACAAAAAAAACTACAATACATAAATACATGTATTATGTAAACAAACCACTTTACTCTGCAATCCACTAAAGTGCCCCTCAGATTATAAAATCTCATTTTCCATTTCCTATATGTTTTTGTGTCAGAAGAACCTGTAAAAGAATCTGTGAATTCACAAATCCCAAAAGTTTATGATGAAGTGAGTTAGTCTTCAACAGAAATCAGATGTCTTGCAATACAGAAAATGCCAGGATTGTATGTATTTGGATACTTCCGTGACATGTCGTGATAGATTTGTTTTGGAAGTAACTGGATTCACATCACTGGTGGAGATGCAGTAACTGAAAGCGGATTTGACCAATAACAGAAGAATAGACTGTTTGACCAATCAGAGTAAACTGGAAGGCATGCCTTAAAGAGTCAGGATCTAACACGGAGTGTTTTACAGAAAAAACTAAATGAAAAGAAGCAATGCAACAAGGGAAATAACTAAACTAATATTGCATTATTTTATGTTTTAATGGCATTCATGTATAGTGGAAACAATACAAACAATATTTTCATCAATAAACAAGCGACTCTTTAATCGATTAGAACATCCCTTATAACACAGTTTAGTCCATTGGATTGTAATGTAAAACAGACACTTAGCCTGCATTTCCAGCGAGGCTTTTTGCCAACGGACAGTATTGTTTTCTATCGCTTCCTATCGTAATGTTGCGATTTTGAAAAACGCAGGCAGCTAACATTTTTCTATCCAATGTGAGCCTTGGTGCTTAGTGTTTTTCCACGTTCAGCAGTGGCGTATGGCATGGCTAGAATTAAAAAAAGCTCAACTCTGGGAGGAAAGCTTAGCTCTTATTCGCTTGACTTTGGTGTTTTCCGCCGCATAAGCCTTTTAGATTGCATTTACAAGACAGTTTTCAAAAAAGAATGAAATAATATGGGAACATTAGACAGACTAACATTTACAGTGTGAATGGGGCAGGATGGGAGGATGACCTTGGTCAAACCCAGTTCTCCCACGAGCGTGACGGCTGGATGTATCTGAGCACAGAGCCACTGCTCTTCATAGATTTCTGCTTCTGTATCCTCAGTAAGAGTTGCTGGTTTAAGAGGCTCAAATAAACATGCATGACCGCACACAGATTACCGGCCTGGCAGAGTTTACTACAAACACAGCATGATCTAGCTATTCGAATGTCAATGAATCAAGGGTTGAATCACTATAGGCCAATAAATGATGGACTCTCATCAATAATTGTATTTTGTTAGAATGTTGGTCTTGCTGTTGTTATTTTAAAGATCCATTGTGGGGTGAAGATATAGTATTATTTTAATAGTTATTTCTGTTGTACTCTTCTACAGTGGGGTGTAACCATGGATAGCAAAGCCAACAACAGTTTCCCCAGTTTAGGTGATTTAGATGACTACCTCACCAAACACAACTCCAACTTTGTGTGGCTCCTTGTGGGTAAGTGACCATTTGATGGGGTTGAATTATTGTTTTTTTTTTTTTCTTGCCCTGAGCAACACTTTTTGACCTTTGGAGAACAAAATTTATTTGATAACAATTGACAAAGCTGTTTACTCCGTTGCATGAAGTTTTCAGATGACAGATGACAGATGCCCTATTTCTGTTTATGCTATACTGCATGGCTGCTATTTCGCTCCACTTTCTCTTTACAGTAATAAATAAAACTGTTTCACAAAATTGCATGGGTAAAATAAGTTTTTTTCTTATTTGTTTGAATTAAACACTTGAATCAAATGCAGATAATATTTCTTCTAGATGTATAAAATATTTAAAAATAGAAAATATATAATTTAATACTTAATACTTTTATAAAATATCGTCAGTTATTGATGACCGTTATTTAAAGTGTAGTGTCATAGTAGTGTCATTGTTTATTAACCCTTATGTCAGAACACAAAAGAATATATTTTGAAGATTATTGGGAACTAGAACCCCATCATTTGCAATGGTTTTGTATCCATTCAATAGAAGTGAATGGGTGCCTCTGCTGTACAGTTCCCAACTGTCTTCTAAATAACTTCTTTTGCAATTTGCAGAAGAAAAAGACTCATTCGGAATGAAAATTGTAACATTGTACATGACAAGAGGGTGAGATGACACAACATTTTTGAGTGAACTGTCACTGAATTATGTTTGTGAATTTTTGTTTTACCCAGCCACTATTATGTCATGTGGATGGATCATATACTTGACATATTACAATTCCCGTAATATCGGACTCATCCTCACCATCATTATTAACAGACTTAATAAAAATGGATACATTCACATTGGTAAGTTTTTTTCTCTGCTCTGTCTTTAGCTGTTTGTTCAGCTGTTTCTTTTTATAACGACGATGTGTTTTTTGTCGGCAGGTTCATTTTCATTCTCTGTGTTATCTGGCAAGGTCATGTTCAGAGATGTCTATTACATTAATGAAGACATGTCTATCAGGTTAGGGAAATTATGATCGAAACTTTTATCCTTTTTTTGCAGTGTCCTGTTTGTGGTCCTATGAATGTTTCATGGGTGTCTTTCTTTTGGTTTAGTATAAATCTTTCCTTATTAACTCAGCTAGACATGTTTGCTTACAGAATTCAAGATGGTTTGCTCATATTTCGATGGTGGAAGATGTATAACCCCAAACAGAGATTACACGGTCAGTAGGAAAAATCATTGTTTGGTTTCCTAATTTTAATCTTCACAATTTTACCTCTTTTTTAAAATATTACATTCAATTCATTGATTTATAATAATTAAAATTTGCTGTTGTGTCTTTAATTGCAGATCCGAAGGCTGAAACGCGTCTCTATGTGACTGTTAACGGCTTTGAGTTCCATGTTTATAATCGCACAGATTTGTACACCAAGCTCCAGGAAACCTTTGGCCTGGAGCCCACTCTTATCCCACCCCAGCGTGAGGAGGAGAAAGGTCGAGAGCAAACAGATAGAACCATGGAAAGGTATTCTTACAACAGCGCACTAATACAAGATAATGCTACAAAAGATTAAATGTGATTTAGTATGAAAAGTACGCCACTTGTTGGGTCATGTTAAGAGTAAACCATCCATGGTACCATTAGTATAAAAGTTGATTTACCATCCTGAACCGCCCAACACAGCAACAGTATTCTAGCTAAAGGAAAGGGTTAAAAGATGCGAAACAGTTTTTTGAGACAATGGCAAATGGGTTTAGGTGCTTGATATTTGGCAAATAATTTAAAAAACATTTTTTTGCATTTGCTTGGTGCAAACAACACATCACTGTAAAAGCAAGTGTAGAAGGTTTGCATTTAATAGGAAGACCAGCTTTAAAAGAATAAAAAGGAAAATGAAGCTTTGCATAACCACACATATTTATTCACCCGTGAGATGATGTGTAAATATAAATGTTGCCCGGCAGGTAGGTCATCTTGTCATTGTATTCGGGCCAAATAAAACCATTGGACAATCATTTTATGGTCATTATACGTCCACTAAAGATTTCTTAATACTATTATTATGGCAATAGCAGCAGTACAGTTGTTGATATTTTTATTAGTAGTTTTAAAGTGTATGATTTAAAAGTCCTTCTTTAGGTTGATATTCGTCCATGTTTAAAAAGCTTTTTTTATAATGTGTTTGGATTGGTCAGATAGTCCAGTCCCCTTTGATTGGTATATAGTATACAGCTTGTGTTTCCAATGGTACTCCCATAAACATTACTCCAAGCCAAATGTAAGCAGACATAAGACAAATAAATAACTACTGGCACATCGTTATAACATATAACATCGTTCAACGAGCTAAAATTTGAAAGAAAAGCAACTTGTTTTCATTCTTGAGAACAGACATAGTTTATTCCAAGCGAAGGACATGTCATGGAAGAAACTGGATTCAAAAAAATGTCTGCCCCATCACTCTGTGTGATGCAGTTGCTGAAACCATGGGTGTACATTTATAAAGTGTACTCGACCACAGGCCTTAAAGAGTCAGGAACTATTACCGGGTATTTTGCAGATAGGATGAAGACGGAAAGCAATAATAAAACTAACAAGGCGTACTTTAATCCCATTTATGTTAAGGTGAGGACTCAAATAATACAATTATAAATATTTTCATCACCAGTGTTTGGTGTCTTTGATAATGCTTTTCAGCTATTCATCTTGGCAGACTGCTTAAATTCACACACAACAATATTACAAACTGTATGTTATTATCAGTACATTAAAATATTTGCTCTTTAAAAAATTACTTTTTTATTGTTTATTAGGACAAAATTGAACTCTAAATGTTTATGAAAGGCATTGCTAACCCCAGCTGTAATATATCAAGAGAAGAATCTTTAGATTGCAGTGCATTTGTTATTTTATCCATCTGCAGTCATAATCTATAATGTAGATTTATAGCTTTATATTTCCGGGCTCTAGGGTTTTGGTGTGATAGTAAATTCGTCAGTAATTGATTGTTTGATCAATTCTCCATATTACTAATTGTTTAGAAACATTTGCTTTCTGTTCCTGCGCTCATACAATGAACTCAAGCACTAGTATATCTCAACCTGCGGTCATGTTTTTGTATTGTTTTAAGTGTTCAGATCAAGGCCGAAACTCCTGAGCCATCGTCATCATGGAGGTCTCTCATCCCTGTCATCAAAGTCAACATCAGCACAGTAAGTACTTCATGCAACAGTTTCGTCGCTCAAGACAAAGCACAAGTCACTCAAAGGTCATTCAATATCAAGCCACTTCATTTAGACCCGTCTTTTTCCTGTCTTTACCCTCAGGGTCGTGTAGCCTTTGGAAACCTCCATCTTCCCCAGACCCTTTGCATGAATTTTGATGATGCCTTCCTGACATATGCCACCAAACCACCCAGCAGCCACCTAGATCAGTTCATGCACATCGTGAAGGGCTCTCTGGAGAATGTGCGTGTCATGTTGGTGCCAAGCCCTCGATACCTAGGCCTTCAGAATGACGAGTAAGGCTCCTAATCTTTAACTTGTCTGTGCTAAGAACAAGTATTATACCATTGTGCAATGTTTTATTTAAAGGCAGGTTAACCGTTTCTGTTTTTTTTGCATTTTTATGCCATTTTATGTTATCGCTTCTTTTACAGTCTTTCTAAAGTCCACTTGCTCTCTTCCCCTTACTGCTGACTGCATTTTCAGAAATTCATTAAATTGCAGTTGGATAATCATACGGTAGAGATGGCCAGTCACAGGTTAAGTGTAAAAGGCATCGAATATAAATAGACAAGGTGCGGTGTATAAGTGATAATATCTATGGCAGGTGCAAATGACAGATTTAAATAATACAGAAGGTATTATAAAAAAGGAGAAATTAGACAAGTAAACATTTAAACCCACATAGAGTCATAAACTTAAAAGATGAAAACTAGTGTTAACTGAATAAATGTTTAGAATTAAATAAATGTAATATGGTTCGAGTAGGATTGTGATAGTGCTCTATATCAGCATTGCTGCCAAGTGCTGGAGACAATCACAGCTGCTGATATAGAGCACCATCACACGATTTTGAGTGCCATATTGCGTTTATTACAATAGTTTTACGGCACAAGTGTGAAGATAAATACAAACAACATTGGAGTGTCTTTAAAACCAACTACTTTCTTCCAGTGCAGCAAATCCGTTAAACAAGCCTCGGTTAATAATTCTACACCGTCATTCTAAACTGTTATACATACAGTGAAGTCAAAAAGATAATAAGATTGTCTCTAACGTAACCACCTTGTGTAATAATCCCAAATTGACGCAGACATTTCTTATGTGTAGAGAACGTCTGGAAACACATTGCCTTCTTATGTATGTGTTTAAGTGTAATACGAACAGTGAAATCTCTGGTCTAATATCGCTTGGCACTCAGCCAATCAGATTTTTTTCTTGTACCTGTCGATACTGATGCCTGAACCATTTTTTAAGGTCGTTTTTTATAAGGTCCAAGCACAAAGCATAGAAAACTAATAAAAATACTTAAAATTTTACTTGAACACAAAAATATGTGCATAAGGTTGGTATCGCACCTGATATTGAATTGAATAATTTAATTTATATCTAGTATAAAAAAAACATACATTTTATAAATCCTGCTGTGTGTGTACATACATTTTAAAGCCTCTGCATACTGAATGTTTATACAGCCTCTTAAGTCTTTTACTGAATATTGAGCCAATAATTTAGTTCATGCTCATGTGTTGGTGTTTTTCAAATATAATTATGAAGGATTATTAATGTGGTGTTATAAATTCAAGGCTTATTTATTTAGCTGTGAAGTTCATTTGTTATAGTTACTTTACAATTATGCATTATATTATGTGATTGAATTTACATTCAATATAATATTTACCTGAATGTTACAGCATTAATCTCTTCCTATCTGAATTTTCTTTCTGCGTCATTTCTAGTTTAGCTTTAAATAAGCGTGGCTTTATTTTTAATTAGTGTGATGAAGTGGTGTATTAGAGGATTAGTCTCGATTGTCGAGTGCTCGATTGGTAATGATTGGCTTAGAGTCATGAAGCAGTTGTTTACAGAATGATTTTCTATCTCTAGACCTCCCAGGCTCATGGGGGAGGGCTTCGTGGTCATGCAGTCAAATGATGTGGACATTTACTACTACCAGGATGAACCAGGTAATCTGAGAAATTGCTGTTCTGTCAGTATTCCTATTAATGTTTTGTACTTGTAAGACAACCCAGACGGCATCTTCGCCACAGATTCCCTCTGGAATTTCTAATAGTTTTAAAACAAAGCTGTTGTTGATTTATATAATAAAATAAAGCTAGTTTTCCAAGTCCACCTTGCTTGACTGTTATTTTCTGCAACATAAACATTTTATTTTAACAATATTGCTGTAAACCATTTTTATATAAGTCACCACTTTATTTTTAGGTCAATTCATTTTTTAACATTTAATTTCACATAATTCTATATTTATTTCTATATTTCTTCAGGTTAATTTAAATATTTTTAAATTTTTTTACATTTTGACAAAATACGTTTATATATCCAGACTAAAATAGGGTTTGAGACTGAGACAAAATCTAAAGTGTTTCAAGTATAGAATCATATAAACGATAATAAAATATAACTTGCATTAGTTCTGAAAATGTTCACATTCTTTATACAGGTGTTTTTCGTTTATAAAGCAACTATGTATGTAAACATGAGAACCTTTGAGAAGCATTTTAAGAAAAGTCTTGAGTGAATTAGTTTTATATAATCAATCAATCAATTTTCTGGATTCTGAATTTTACTCAATATTGTCATTTAGTTTATTTCTTTATATCGTTTGTAAGCTTAATTCTTTGTTTTTATTTTGTTTTAAGGTTTTTTCTGATTTCGTAAAATAATTCGATTTGAAGAAACAATTGTTTCAAACGTTTTAGTTTTAGATACTATATATAAGTTTTTAATTAAATTACCCTTATCTGTAGGTTTGGTCCCAGAGGAGCTTGAAAATGGAGAGACCGAGGCCTGTTCTGAAGACACTAAACTCCAGGACTTGCCTCCCTGCTGGGGTTTGGACATAGTATGTGGCAAAGGAACAGATTTTAATTACGGCCCATGGGCTGACAGACAGAGGTACTCCTTATCGCTCATCTTCATGCAGTTGTGTTTTTGGTCCTTTTTTGAAATATTCTTATTTTTTTATTTCGACTTTGCCCCTGCAGAGACAGCCTATGGAAGTTTTTCCTCCCTGCAGACTATCAGCCAATGAAAGTGAGCGATGTTCCCACACCAGGCAAACCACGACAGATCCTTGCCTTTGAACTCCGTATGAACATAATAGCTGATGCCACCATAGACCTTCTATTCACCAAGAACAGGGTATTTGCTTTACATATTCCTGTGCTGTTTGCATAAACCCGTTTGCAAAACCTTTGTCCATATTTGCTCCATTATTCTCGACAGGAGACAAATGCAGTCCATGTGAATGTAGGAGCAGGGTCTTACCTGGAGGTCAACATACCCATGACTGTTGGGGAAAATGGTAACTATCAAACTAAACATTTCATGGAAATACTCAGATGCCAAAGATGTAAGGGTGACACCCGAGGCAAGCTGCTTTTACCTTTAGTTATTATTTTTAACATGATATATTACAAAATATTGCAGCCGCTGTAGAACCAAGTAATAAAGTAGCAATAACAAAAGAGAGCTGATTCTCTGAAATGAATCACACTCCCCGCTGTTACTTGATAGAAAAGCACTGTAGGAGAGAGTTTATTGTCTCCGCTTCTTTCAGGAGGAATATAATGTAAGATTTTTGTGCAGAAATACACTGCTGCTCTTAAGAGATGAAAGCTAGACCAACTTATGTGTACTAAAACCTCACTAACTAACCAATATATCTTGTCACGATTTCATATATAATATATTATATCCCACAGTTTTTCTTATTATTAATGTTCTTTGTGTCCCGTCGCTTTTTGTGGTCTCAGGTTATTCTCCTACAGTTAAAGGTCAGTTATTACATGTGGATACAACCAGCAGTATGCAGTACAGGACACTGCTGGAGACTGAGATGCTTGCTGTAAGTATAGCCATGACATTACATCCATGCTTTGGGTACACAATCATCACAACAGGAGTTTTCCTTTAGGGTATATCAACTGGGTTCACCAAACCCTGATCAGATCATCTACAGATATCAAACATAGCCCTTCAATAAAATAACAGACCTATATTCAGGAATAAATATGCTGAATAACTATAAAATTTTATTGCACAAACTATTAAAGTCACAATAAAAGCAGATCAGGGATAATAACAAAACCTTGCTCGCGTCAGGAGGTTTGAAGTCTGACAGTAAATCTCTGGAAATGTATTGTTGAAAGCTTAACATTTATTACAAAATACGCAAGACGTAATCTTTTCAGTCTCACAAATATTGCATATTACAGTACAGGATGCTTTTCCACTTCACTGAAAATCACCCACGCAGCACTTTTTTTTATAATTCGTAACATCTTTAGAGGGCTTTATTGTGCTAACAGTCAACACAGAGCCCTGACGATGCTTTACAAACAAATGATGCAAGACATGAATTGTGAACATAATTTCTCTTAATAATTAAAATTACTTTTTCAGTTTACTCCCATTAGACAACATTAGATTTAGACCTTTTTTGCTTATTTTCTAAAATCCAACCCTTTAAATGCATGTCAGCAAACTAAAGCACACCAGTGTTTTCTGACTGATCTTGTACATTGTCTAAAACATTGTCTCATTGATTTACACATCTAAAGTATTATTGCCTGTCCTCCCTCATCACTAATGTTGCTTTGTATCTATCCGTCAACCCACGTAGTTCCATGTAATCGCCAGTTATCCGCGTGTTTGGAACATGCCCCAGTCCTGGCAGTGTGAAATCGAGGTGTATAAAGCCACGTATCACTTCATCTATGCACAGAAGAACTTCTTCACAGGTAACATCTCTCTCTCACGCTCTCATGTCCCATCTGCTGAAGCCTGTTTACCATCTGACCTCATATTAATCTGATGTATAGATCTAATCCAGGACTGGGCGAGTGATAGTGAACCAGATATCTACTCATTCGTTCCATATTCCTGGAAGTTTAAGGTACTCTTTCACCAGTTTGAGATGATCTGGGCCGCGAATCAGCACAACTGGATTGACTGTTCCACCAAACAGCAGGAGAACGGTAGGAAAGATCGAAAATAAACTAATGCAGACTTCAGATATGGATAGGTACAAGCTTACTAAAGCTGAATTCACACCAAATGGGAATTTAACTATTTAAGTCGGACAACTGCATGCAAAAACGATATTGGGCTTAATAGCATGTCCTTCACAAGTTAAAAGATTTCAACTCGTGAGAGATATTTGACAGCTCATTGACATGTTTTTTGACAGGTCTGGTTTTAAGTGTCACACATGCAAGTATATCAAATTTAAAGTAATATAAAGCGAGAAAAGCGCTTTGCGTTTGGTGTGAACACGCTTTTTGCATGATGAAACTAGGTTTGTTTGTTCAGACAATGTTTAACGTATGTTTCACATCTTATGTAGTAATGACTTTAGCATGAGCACAATGCAATAAGATGAGAATAGCTGTCATACGCATAATAATACAAGAACAATCACCTTAACAATAACTTTTTTATTAATTTACATTTTTTTCCTATAAAAAGATTTACAGCAGTAACATGCATGTGATGAGTTAATAAAAAGTTTTGCTTATTGTAATTCCAGGTATTGAACTAAAATAGATTTAAAAATGAAATACTGAATCCACATTAGTTTAAAGATCTTGATTTTTTAATTATGTAAAAAACTTTCTTTCTGTAGTATATCTTGCTGCCTGTGGGGAGACGCTGACTATTGACTTCACCTTGCCATTTAACGATTTTGTCCCGACCACCTGTAACACACGTTTCTGTCTTAAAGTGAGTGGACACCTGCAAATATTTAAACACGCTTTGTTGTTTTTCTTGATCGGATATTAAGAGAATTTCTGCAAAAATTAAATTCTGCTCTCATTTACTCACCCTTATTTTGTTCCAGTAAATGTATTTTAGTCTGCTCAGTTTTATTGTCCTTTCGTTCTAACGGTGCTTTATTATTGCTTTTATTATTTAAATTATTAAAATTTTATTAAAATGTTTGTACTTAATAAAATTAATTTTACATTGCACAAGAAGGTTAACAAAGTAAACAAAGCAGTAAATGACAAGTACATTTCCGTATTTGGGTAACATTGTCCCTTTAAGAACTTTTAATTATGACTTTTTATAATGAAAAAACATACTAACTGAAGCAAAAACTCTCACACAGGCTGAAGACACAGACATGCGCTTGTGTTTACCCGACTGTCACCCCAGCCGGTACCCGCTGCTCACCCTCGCAAAAGATTACCAGCACTGCAAGAGCCCACCAGACGGCAATGTGCCACCCGAAGGACAAGGAGTTCCCTCCAAAAACAGCAAACCTCGCTGGAGGAACATGACTCAGTTAGAGTGAGGAAGCATGTTTTTTTAATATCTCTCATTTCTTGTCTCATTCTGGATTATTCTGTACTGATATGTGTTTGTTTGTAGGGCTGGCTGGGTGGACTGCTGGAGCGTGCCAAACTTCATGTTGATTATAGACTACACTTGGCATCCCATCTACCCTCAGAAATCAGACCAGCAGCTCAAACAGTCATGTGAGTGCATAAATGATATAACAAAATGAACAAAAAGGCGAGGTCCTAAATTGAGTACAATAACAGTACATAATGATTTAATTTAGGTATCTGCCTTTTGATTGTTTAAACAGTATCCCTTTAAATAGTGTGTGTGGTGATAGTATGAGTACATTTCGGATATACTGCACACGTGCTATTTTTTAATGTCACGTGACCTGTATGCTTTTTGACCTATGACATAAAAACAACATCCTGCACGTTGGTATAAACATAAAAGGGGTAGTATCACACACAGTTTCTGCCACTCTTATTTTAGTCTTGAATACCCGTGTTGAATCGTGTTTTTTATATACCTGAATAATCTTTAGTTTACTTCAAATGCATGAAAAAATTTTTAAAACACCTTAAAATCTTTTTTTTTTTTTATTCATTTATCTGAACCTAAATTTGATTGACTTTGACCAATGCTTATCTTCTGTAACATCTTATAATAGAGTAGGATCCATTCAATGCACACTCATGAATTTCGACAGAAGCAGAAGTACATCCTGTCAATTCTCGCCTACAGTTTTTTGCATGGTTTCGACATACTATTCATGACTCATACATATTTTTTGAATACTTGTATAGTTCCAGACATACTCAGTTTTTAAAGCTACATTTTACCAGCGTAATAAAATCAAAGTTATACATTAAGCGATGAATGTGATGTTTCAAAAACTAATTTTTAAGCTACCTTCATGTCCAAAGCCAAACAGTTTTGCTTATGGATGTAAACCATATATGTTATTAGGTTTGCTGCTGTTTTTTTATGTGCTAGATATGGTTAAGAAATATGTTATGTTTGTAATGCTGATTTGTAAGATATAAGTTCTTGTATCATGTCTCTTAAAGTGTCAGAAATCGAGGAATCCATGTTATCAGCACTGCGACTTCCCGAGCTTGTTCCATCTGCACCTCTCATTCCTCCTCCTCCACCTCCTCGGGTGTCCTCTGACCCCAGCCTGCTGCCCCCAGACCGATTACATGTGGAGATGGAGTTGAGCCCGCACTCTCACATTACACTCTACGGTCCTCTGCTCAGAGGGCTGGTGTCCATCAAGGTACACATACACACTTCATATTAGACATACAATATTATACAGTTTTTCACGTATTAAATAATACATAGTTGGTGGTTACACTAGAAATTTTTATCTAGGGCTGTCAAAACAATTTATCACATCCAGCAAAAATGCATGTCTTTATATATTTAGATTAAAAAAATATTTAGGTCGATTTTTTAAATTTAAAAAATATTATTCTGGATGCGATTAAACATGTTTAACTGTTTTGTTTACACATTCGGTGACTGAAAAAATTGAAACAATTCCAAACTTTGTTTTCATGTCAATATTTAGTTAAAATATAATATTTTGTGGCCATTTTAGTCATAAGTCATCCAACAGCAACGTGCAAGAAAACAACTAGTTTTAAGTAAAAAATTAAAATTAAAGTAAAAAAACATTTCCTAAATACATCAGGGTTTTTCCTGGTCAAAATTGGTCTTCAGTTGTGGCCGCATGGTCATCCACACATGGTAAAGACATGTCTGTAATAATTCACTCAGCTCAAGTTCGATCAAAGGGTAATGATCATCACAATATTTTATTTTAACAAAATAACATGTTTTAGCATAAAAACAATGGATAATAATGAAGGCCTTCATATAGAACGCAAACTTTTGTCCAACAGAAGGGAAGGTTCTTCTTCTGTTGAGTGCGGCAAATCATCCCTGATGCCAAGTGAGAAATAGTCTGCCCAATGAGAGGCTAAAAAACGAAACCTCTAAATAGTTTCTTATTTTTTTCAACTGCGGTAGGTTTCATGTGTATACTCTATGTATAGGAAAGAAATGTCAATATTGACAGAATTGTTTTGTGGAGATGAAGAGCTGTTTTTACACATTTGTTGTGCCTTGTATTTGTACAGGAAAATTATTTTGGAGAGGATGACATGTACACAGACTTTGAGGAGTCTCTAACCAGTCCTGTGCTGAGCTCCTGTTCTTCATCGTTTGGCTGGACCGGGGTGGGCTTAGAGGACAAGAACCGTAAAGATGCACCCCATCCTCTGTCTTTACGACCCTGGGACATCACCGTATTTATTAACCTGCACAAGGTTCACGGACGGCTTCCCACGGTCAGTACTATTGACATACTTAACCGTGTGAGCATGTCGTTTATTTTTTGAATGCCGATGAATTTCATTGACTTTGTAATATTTGCAGATTTTATTTGCATGCTACCTTGTAATAGTTTACCATTTATAACCACCTCTAGAGAACACTGCATGTGATTTATTGCATGGATTCATGTGCACTGAGTCCCTTTACAACACCAAAAGCACGCTCTGATTTCATTAACCCGGAGCCACAGCCTGAAAATTTACTTAGATGCACTTTTAACAGCGTTTGCTGCCCTGCAAGTTCTGTTGATTTCTCCAGAAATCTCAAACCTGGTTGTAATTTCACATGTTTGTGCTGCAGCACTGCAGCAGTGATGGTCCGGAGGGTCCCACCGGCTTCCTGGAGCGTCTGTGTTTTGAGATGAAGAAGGGCTATAAAGAGACCATGTTACAGCTGGTTCTCTCGCCTCTTCATGTGTTTGTCAGCGACAACTATCAGGTGAGATTAAACAACCAAATTGTGAGTTAGGCGCTGGAGTTCAGCGTGGTATGTAATTTATTCTCATTCACATGTGCAGCGGCCTGCGGTCGATGCCATATTGCGAGATGGGCATTTGAGTCTCTCAGGGCTGCAGATGAGAGCACACGCTATGTTCTCAGCAGAGGGGTTACCGGCGGGCAGTGACACGCTTGAATATGCCTGGCTCATCGATGTCCAGACTGGAGCTCTTACTGGAAGAATCACTGTGCCTCAGGTGAATGATTTATTCATTTTGACTTATGTAAGACATCATCAGTGACCTAATGAAAAAAAGTCATTCAGTGTGCTTCACAAAACTTTGTTTGTATTATAGTGTGCCTCCCTTCTGGAATGGGGCGAGACTTTTGTTTTCCATGTGCTTTCTCGAGAGTTCCAGCTAGAGCAGCCAAAACCATCCGTCACCTGCCAACATGGAGTTGATCGAAGAGTCTGTGATGCCAAGGTAGAAGGCCTGTTTGCTGTGTATTGCTGTCAGCTCAGAGAAAATGTTTTATTCTGTGGTGCCAACAACTGAACGTGTGTCTGAATGTGTAGTCTGCAGCCCTTCCTGGACACTGTAGGACATCAGAGGATCTGAAATACACCATGACTCGATTGACGGTTGATGGAGTCCAGGTTTTCGTTGTTGAACATGGTTGTGCTGCCAACATTAAGGTTATTGCCCTTATGTCATTCCAAGCCTGTATTACTTTATTTGTCCTGGACCATGTGGCAACCAAACATCATTGTCCCCCATTGACCTCATTGTATGTACAATAAAACCAAAGACATTTCTCAAAAGTATATTCTTTTCATATATAGGTTTTAATCATCCAGAGGTTGAATTACCAATGACAGATTTTTTGCATTTTAGGGTGAACTATTCCTTTAAGTCACCAGCACTAATGGAGTTTGTGTTTATTAGACCGGAGCGTTGCGGTTGGCCACATGTAACCTGCACACAGCTGCCGTCGGTGAAGGTATCAGTGCTGTCCTTCAAGATGTTGTGATCGCTCAGTTCATTGAGCAACAAGAAGTGGTCAGGCTCGGCCTGCCTCCTCCCCTCCTTCGGCGTTCTCATTGGCTAGAAGCTGGTTCTGTGAGTTTTAACCTCATCACTGCCGATGTTGCACTGGCTGCCGACCATCCAGCCAAATATGAGGTCCAGAAGCAATTCCTGGAGCTTCATGACAAGAAAACTAAGAGGCTTGTTTCGTTTTTGGTATATTGACTGGTTTGCAATACATGTTTTGCATATAGAAAGTATATTAATGACAGTTTTTGTTTTTGTCTGTTAGACTTTGGTTCCTTTGGCCTGAGGAGAAATACAAGAGAAGCCGTAACCGTTGTGGCTGTCTTGGTGGGTGCCGCTTTTTTGGTGGCTCAGTTGGGGGCCTGGACTTCTTCCGTCTAGAGGAAATCACACCTTCGTCAAGCTCTGCCTTTACTGGCATTAGTGCTGAGATAGACATGTCCTATGGCCAATCATTATTACATCCAGGAGAATGGATTGCGACTAAGGAAACTCCTAAAATCATTGAAGGTATACAAATTTGATTGTTGAGTGGGTACCATGTGCTATGTTGATGCTGATTTGTTGCCATATGATTGAGTGATATTTAATTGAAAGCTTATTGGTCCACATGCAGGTAAGAGTGTTGGTATTCGGAGAGAGACGTGTTCTCCTGCTCCAGCGATAGACATAGAGAAACGTGGTCAGCACCTCAGTCTACACGTACCTCAGCGGTCTCATAGCTCCGCCTCCTCCTCAGAGGAAAACTCGTCCTCCAGTGCTGCACTACCTTTATTGGCTGGAGAGCGAGACTCTCCCTCCCCTTCTCCAGAGTGAGTCTGACAATTCAGTCCTTAAGTTCTAAGAATCTTTATTAAGCGTTATATAATATATTTTTTATTGGATTGAATAAAACTTCAGGTCTTTTAATAATTATAATTATAACAATAATAATAAAACCTACTTCTAATAATAATAACAGCAATAGTAATTAAATGTTATTTATAATGTTTTATAATGTTATTTATAATATTACATTTATAATGGTAATATTTAAAAAATAATATTTTGTTATAAAAATAACAATAATAATAAAATATTATTATTATAAATGTTATTGTTAAAATATTACAAAATGTGTTTACTATTGTTATTATTATTATTAGTAGAATTTATGATTATTATTTTATAACCAATAATATTATTTAAAAAATCTGTTGAAATCATCTCTTATTGCAGGTTAATGAATGTAACCACAGACGGTCCTATCCCCGATGGTCCACCTCTTCGTTCTCCGCTCCGTTCTCCTCTCAAACGTCAGGCCTCCATCCAATCAGCTCGCCTCGGCAGCACCAAGAGCCTCTCAGCTGCTGTCTTCGCAGAGAAAGCTGTGGCAACTGCTGGTGTACAGTTTAGTAGCGAGGTCTCTCGCAGCGATGAAAACGTTCTGGACTCGCCAAGGCAGAGAAGAAGCTACGGGTCTTTCCCCTTCACCCCATCAGCCGATTCCAGCACATTCCATCAGTATCGCTCGGTTGATTCCTCCATGTCAGTAGCCGACAGTGAAGCTTACTTCAGCGCCAATGAGGAGTTTGAACCGATCAGCAGCGATGAAGGCCCGGGTACCTATCCCGGGAGGAAACGCAGGCGAAGACAACAGGGTCAACCCCTCATGGAACACAGCAGGACTTCTATATACCATAGCGTAGAGGGACCTCTGTCGATCGCTGAGATCCGCCCGCCTACACTGCCTAGCCACACCTCTCAAGCCTCATTTGTCTCAGCCTTAGGATTAGAGGAGGAAGGCTCAATTGAAACTGAGAAGACAGAGCCTGGTCTTCTGACAACGCAACCACATTTAATGGCATGTTACCAGAATTACTTAGCCCATTATCATGTGGGAAACTGGGCTGCTAAGCAGCCAACCAATAAAAGGACGTCTAAGTCATCATTGCACCGTCCGCTTGACCTTGACACACCCACGAGTGAGGAAAGCTCGGTCACGTTTGACCAGTTGTCCATCCCGTCTTTTAAGGTTGAATATTTTATCATCTAGCTCCTTTATTATCTGAATTTGGCATCTGTTTCTAAGTGTCTGAGATATTTCATTTCTACTTGTTTCCAGATGGTGAAGACAGGTCTGTCTGCCAGCTCTCTATTGGACAGAGGAGTTCAGCTTATGGGAGATATAAACAGGTTTGTGATGTCATAACAAAGGTAAATGGATGTTTCAGCATGTTGCTGGATTTGCAATAAAAGCAAGCATTTTTTTTATTTGCAGCACACCTTACACACCCCTTGACAAGCGGGCGATGGAAAACACGGATGAAGACACAGTGACTGAGGACTGGACTGTTGATCAGCCTCTTGCCCAGACAAGAACAACAGCTATTGTAGAGGTGAAAGGGGCAGTCGATGTGGTCCTGACACCTTTGGTAGCTGAAGCTTTAGATAGGTAAGACATCACAGTAGTCTTGTGGTTAGGTTTGGCTTAAAGATTTATCCTCAATATGGTAAAATCATTTTTTGTTGAAAATACGTTTTGTGGGTGTGCCAACGTCTCATTTCTTACACTGCAATCATTTTGACAATGCACAGTAAAATTGTATCTTTGTTGTCTGCTCTAGGTACATCGAGTCCATGGTTCATTTTGCCAGTATTCGTCACCCTGCATCAATCCTGGATGACCTGCATGGGAAAGTGCTGAATGAAGTGTATCAGATCAGCAAATCCACAGTCACCGAGCCTGTAAGTGATCAATAACAAGATGACTAGACGTGGCGGTGCATTAAAACATTCACGTGATGGTGATAAATGTTGTGTTTACCAGAGCACTGCAAAACCAGAGCACAAAATATCCAAGACAGAAGGAACAACCCCTGGCTCGCTGAGCATGCCGAATGGACAGACAGACCTGTCAGTCAAACCTGATAATGTGAAGATAAAGGGTTTACAAGCAAATGTCACCATCCCAAAGGTACTTCCTGCATGTTGGGTTTGACTTGCCTTATGATGACAAAAGGCTGTAGTTTATGTGTGTATAGGTTTTATGCAATGCCTCTTGTATATTTATCTTATTACAAATGTAAAAATGCAAATTTTTCATGTGATGTTTAGAGTCTGGAATGAATGGGTTGAATAAAATGCAGTATGTCTATGGGATCTCCCTTGTTTTATAGGCGAATTTGTGTTTGTAGGTCTATCTGTATGAATTTGTGCTCTCACGCTCTGATTTTAGGTCAATCTGTGTGTGCTTCAAGCATCAGTAGAAGAAGGTTCTCCCACAAATAAAAGCGTCACACACGTCTCTCTTGTGGCCTTGTGCTTTGACCGGATTGCAACTCAGCTGCGCATGAATAGGTTATAAACCTTTTTTTTCTCCCCAAATTCTTACAAAAAAATACTGTCCAACTGATCATTGTCGTAATGCTGATATAAATATAATAGGACATGAATTTGTGTTTTAGGGGTATAGTTGAGGACACAGAGAAACCCTCTGTCATGATGGAAAAGTTCTCGTCTGCATCCAAAATGGCGCCTCAGTCCAGCGGTTCTCTCCGTTCTAATGCTGGGATAGAGAAAGGCAAGGAAATCGCAGCCAGACTCAACATTCACCGCATACACAGTCAACTTCGCGGCCTGAACTCGTCAGGTATGTTTAAACATGCGTTTATGTTCACATTTATAGTACAGTATTTGTTCATTGTTTTGTTTGCGTGTTTATTTCAGACATTGGAGCTTGTGCCATCACTGCCATTCCATTTGAGAAGTCCAAGGTTCTCTTCAGTTTAAAGGAAACGGATGACTTTGTTTTAGTGGATGAGACCGATCCCTCCATCTTTACAGAGCATGTGCCAGAACACAGCCCTGACCTGTCCCGCATGGCAGCCAGTGCTGAGAAATGGGGATGGATCATGTTCGAATGTGGGATTGAAAACCTCACTGTCAAAGGTATTATAGTAAACATACATTGTGTTAAATCTCATGTTTATTCAGAAATGCATTCATAAGTTTTAAACATGTTCAACTCTCCTCAGGTGGGCGGCAGTCTGGGGCTGTGCTCTACAGTGCGTTTGGGGTCATGGGTGGGGTTGACAGTGGCGTCAGGGATGGAGTCTCAAAATCAAATGGTTCTAGTGGTTCTCAGACAGGAAGTGGCTACAGCACAGATGTCTCTGATGACAATCTGCCAAATGATGCGCAAAGCCCCGCATCTGAACCCAACAACTCTGACTCTGATGAACAGGTCTTCTTTTATTCTAATTGACCATGAATAGGTTTCCTTTGTCTTTTTGTTTTCTCATGAGGGTTTTATTCATGGATGTCTGTGCAGGATGAGGGGGTGGAGTCAGATGACTTGAAAAAAGACCTGCCTCTTTTACCTCCGCCTCCTGACTCCAGCAGTATGAAATTGACTATAAAGGAAATCTGGTTTAGTTTTGCTGCCCCAACTAACATTCGCTCTCACGCTCCAGCTATGTCTAGGTACATACATATATGCACAAAACCATAAGTACTGTAAAAAGTCCTGAGTTAATATAATCCATTTGTCTATGTTGACGATTGTGTCTTCAGGCAGCTAAATCTCCTGAGCACTGCCACCCCTGCAATTGGTGCGTGGCTGGTGCCTATTGACCAACTGAAATCCTCCTTGGAGAAACTGGAAATGGAGTCCACGCTGCGTGTGTGTGCTGTCATGGGCTGCATAATGACTGAGGCCCTGGAGGTCAGATGCGTTACACATTATCAGAGACTATTGATATAATATTACACTTAAAACTCAGCTGTGTATTCATTGTGTT
Organism: Triplophysa yarkandensis; assembly: GCA_033220385.1. NCBI lineage: Eukaryota > Metazoa > Chordata > Actinopteri > Cypriniformes > Nemacheilidae > Triplophysa > Triplophysa yarkandensis. Next base: position 14,857,428 of record CM065665.1, read on the forward strand.
TGTGTTTTAATCCATCAGATAAAGAGTATTCACATTCCCTTTCGGAGCAAGTACAACCGTGTAACAAAGCGAGCCCGCTATCTTCATGAGAACCCGTCCTGCCTGCTGTGTAATATACTGAACCGCTATCTGCAGCAGGCCGATTATAGCGTCATAGAAGAGGCCACCATGGTAAGACTATTAACATTTATGCATTTTTTCAAATGTAACTTAAGGATAAACATTTTTGTATGTATAACAAAATGTTCACCTGCTTAAGGCAATATTTTTACGTTGTCTCTTTAGAATGATGGACTTCCCGCTCTGGTCACGTTAAGAAAAGGTTTGGTGGCACTTGCCCGACAGTGGATGAAGTTCATTGTTGTCACTCAGGGATTTAAAGCGGTCGGCCTGCCACGACCCAATCAGCTTCCTAAGCCGAAAGAGCCGGACCCCATCGAGCCCGAGCCAACACAGGGTCCTGACTGTGGAACTGCCCTGCAGAGTGACACCAGCGCTGATGGAGCAGAGTTTGAGTTTGATGCGGGTAATTCTCATCATTCTCACAATAAATATAAGTTTCCTTAACACACCAGATTGAGAAATTAAACATGATATGTTTTACTTGTCTTCAGGTACAGTCAGTGAACACACCATGCTGTTAGGAGTATGTAGCCATCCCGCCCCTACTGGAAACTCCGCCCCTGTGACTGGTGCGGAAATCATGAGAAAACTGTCCAAATCGCACACACACAACGAGTCGGTTCTTCGAATCAAGGTTTGTGTTGGTTCATGAAGAGCGTTGGTTTCGAAAACATGGAGCTGTTCTCAATTCCAAATGCGTCTTTTTAGGGTTCCCACCCTTACCAATCTCTGAGCTACACGAGTGGAGATACAGCAGCCGATTCGCCGGCGCATGTCAACCGGACGGGGATGCAGTCCAATCATAGTCCTCGGAAAGAATCGTTGCTTAGTTACTTAACAGGAAGCATCCACAGTCTGCACAATTTGCTAGATGTCACACCACTTCGAGTGAGCGAACAGACGGCAGCGAAGAGCACCTCCCTCACACGCACGGGTACACGAATGGCTGCGGTTTATTGCTTTCTACAATTTAATACAAGTTATAAATCACATTATTACTGATACAGACTGAGCCGTGTGTGTATGGTGCCAATTTTTTATCATTTCTCTCTTTGTTATTGTCTCTCTGTCCTAGATATGTCAAAGGCCGAGACACAAACCCTGAAAGAATGATGCAAAATTTCACCTACTGTTCCAGCATCACTAAACAGACTTTTAACTTCGTCTTGTTTTTTGTATGCAGGAAACAGTGGTACAGACATGCTGACAGAGCACCCTTTACTCTCTGAGCCTTTTTCAGTCAGCTTTTACAACTGGATGTCAAACGCTGTTGGCAACCGAACAGGCAACAACGTTCAAGACTCTCCCCTCAACCGGTCTCAACATAACAGTCTTCAGACGGGAGGTAAATGTGTTTTGTTGAACATTGTCAAACAAACAACATTGTCCACTATTGATTACAATTGTTAGGACACAAAACACATATATCTTCTTCCACAGAATAATTAGTCATATACACATTACACACCAGGATGATAGAAATGTTGTGTTTCTTTAACTCTTCATTGTCTGCGCAGGAGTTCTTCCCACAATTCCTTCGGCATCTGATTTTAACACTGTACTGTCGAGTGATCAGAACACACTGGACACACACTCCCAGCATTCACACTCGCAGCGTAGCACAAGCCAGGAAGACCTGCTTGAGCCTGATGAGATGAACCTTGGGCCTGCAGCAGTGCAACTGGCTGATGCGCAGGTACAGGCATCATCAAACACGAATTCTTTCATGAATTTATGATCAAGCACATTTATTCATCCTGTGTTGTGTGTTTGATGGTACAGGTGGTGTTTAAGCCGTTATTGAGTCACATTGGTATCCAGGCCCAGGATGCCCCCCCTCTCAGTTATAAGATGTATTTTGGAGAGCATCTGTCCTTTAGCGGCACCCTTGAGTGTTTAAGAGCTGACATTGTGGACTCTGACACCAGCAAAGAGAGAAAAAACAAAATCAGGTAAAGATATCTTAACTTACTCTCTGGGGCTTTATGAACCTCACACTTCACCTTGACTGATTTTGTGTGTTTTAGGCAAAGCATATTAAATCTCCCCCCGCTTGATTTCAAACCCGCTTTGATGATCGAGACGTTTAGCCTAAATGCAGTCGTCCTCGAAAAGTGCATGTCCACTCCTCCCTCCGCCAGCGCACTTTCTTTCCACGAGCTAAGCCGTCGACCTCAGGCCAGCGTTCACTGCCATTTCACCCTCGCCTGTCAGGCCATTCGTCAACACGTAGATATGGCCCTGGTGCGCCTCATCCATCAATTCAGCACCATGATCGATGACATCAAAGCCACTCAGACCGACATCAAACTTAACCGCTACACTGCTGGCTCCTCTTCTCCCACGCCCACCAAGGCAAGGCCATACCGCGAATACCGCTCATCTGATTTCAGCCGCAGCTCTCGCGGGAGTCTGAACGGGGCTTCTCGATTGGGTACCCAGAAGAGCAAGCGGACTGTTGTGGGCCCTGGACTTGACACGTTGACTAGGAACCGAGAGCCTCGTGGGAGGGGTACGCTGGGACGCTCGGAGCGCAGGACGTCGAAAGTGTCACGTAAAGGTTCACGAGACGTCGCTGATCACATGACCATTCAGATGGACGACTCGGATTCTATCACGGTGTCTGAACAGAGCGAGCCGTCGGCAGAGTGCTGGCAGAATATGTACAAACTGCTGAATTTCTACTCGCTTATATCGGATCCCACAGGAATACTGGAAAAGAACCAGGAGAATGCGCTCTCAGGTGTGATTTCTTGTGCTGGTTAGGTTGATTTTTAAGTGTTTATGATTTTGAGTTTAAATTTTGGCTGTGCAGAAGGTGGGAGGAGCCCTGCAGATCCTCCGTGTCGATTGGCGTTTGAGTCAGAGGGTGAGACCCCACCCAGTCGTCTGGGTCGTAGGCGAAGCCTGGTTAGCTCTGAGCCACAGCACGTGACGCTAATCATATTTGGCGTTGGCATGGTGAACCGCACGCACTTGGAAGCCGACATTGGAGGACTGACCATGGAGGCGGAGCTTAAGAAAATACATGGCAGTTTTACTCTAAAAGAAAAAATGAAGGGTAATTCACTCAGCTGAAGGCTTATAATGTTCCTACAGAATGGCAAAAACATGTTAAAACAGTTGTATTGTTTCTTAATTTCATCCAGATATTCTCCATCAGAAGATGACAGAGACCTGTGCCTCGGCTCACATCGGCTGTGTGAACATAGTGCTGTTGGAAGGAATAACACCAGACATACAGTCAGTATCTCCTGTAATGCCTAAATTTTTAAGGTCTTGCAAGATGTAGGGAGCCGACTACCAAGACAGCATTTTAAGTAATCTTAGAAGCAAATGACATTGCCTAAGATACTTTGTTTTTTACAAATTGCAAAGAATTGTCGCTTAATAATGTCGCTGTCTAGGGTTCCCAAAATGCATTGCAACATACTCATTAATTTTTTTGCGAATTTAATTTTTTTGTTGTTGAAATAAGTAGTTACAATTATATGTACAATTATTACACATTTGTTTTGACCCCCAATTGATTTTAAAGGCCTTTAAACTAATCTTAATGAGCAAAGTCATTATCATTTTAAATGCACAGTCAAGAACTTTATTTGATATTTGTGGTAAGTTTTGGTTTTACGAAGAAATTATTCAACAATGGTTGATAATGTATTAAATCTAGTGGTGGGCATAGATAATTTTTTTTAATCTAGATTAATCTCACTGTTAACTTGGAATTAATCTAGATTAATCTAGATTAAAATGACTAATTTGAATTCTGTCGAAGGCATTCAGAATATGTGTGCTACCCAAATAATGACGAAAAGTAAGTCATTGCACGAGGTGCAAACAACTTTATGCCGCGTTCAAACCAGACGCCTGTAGTTTGACGATTGAACATTTAAGTTCATTCGAGTCTACATTTTGCCTCATTCGCGTCCAACGCGTCATTCGCGCAGGGGAGAGGGGCTTCTGTCATGGGAACTCATCAATTTATCAGAGGATCATCATTTTATTGTCAAATAAAGCGATTAAACTTAATGTGACGGCCTAAATTATTGTCTCAACATGTGTATAGAGCTCAAATTGAATAAAGAGAATTTTTTTTCTTAACTAAAATTCTTCCAGTAGATGTCACTTTTATTCCTGTATATTCCTGTTAAAGTATAATAAAAGTATAATAAAAGTATAATGTGTATTTATAAAGCTCTGTGTTTCAAAATAAAGCCCTGATGACTACGGCAAGTAAAAAATTTTCAACTCACGCGATTCGCATCCAACGCGCCGCAGGAAATCTACTCGCATCTATTCGCGTCTCTGAATTGACTTAACATGTAAATCACTTGCGTCTGACGCTCTATACACGTTTGGTGTGAACGCAGCATTAGTCTTGTCGAGGTTTCCATTGGGAAGTACACAGGTGCATCATGTTAGCACGTCACGTGTGATGAGGTTATTTCTCAGTAGGTATACACACAGGTTAGAAGACTCGCTCTCGTCCCCACCTTTGTAATTCGGTTACGTATACATCCGCGCAAAAAGATAAAGGTGAAAGTCATCATAGCTTGCGTAGTATAGACGCAGCTCCCAACCCAACTTTGAGAATAGATTAACGGCAATATTTTTTTTTATCGCCCGATAAGAGTCTCAAGTTAACATGTTAACGCTGATAACGGCCCACCACTAATTAAAACTTTAATATTTCTTTAATTTCTAGAATGTCATTTAAGATATGTACATCCATGACATGTTATGAAATCCTTTCTCTGTGGGTAATTTTCCCCTGTACCTTGTATTTTCTCCCTCTCTTTTTTCTTTATCTTTCTATCGTCTTTTTTGTTTTTCTGCCTTATCCGTTGGCAGACTTGAGGATTTTCCAACCTCACCTACCAGCACAGCCAAGCAGGAGTTCTTGTATGTCTAAATCTCCTCAGTACCCTGTTTTGTCCTCCATAATCATTTGATACATCTCATTGCATTTTTGTATCACAGTCTCTCGTGTTCCTTCCATCATTTTTTTGAACGTGTAGTGAATCAAGGTCCTCTTAAATGGGTTGTTTACCAATCATAACATGCTTATGACGTAACGCTTTGTCTAGTGATGTTTTCTTTAAAGCTTTGTCAGTGGACATATAAATATTGGATGTTCTTTTGGTTACTTTAATGGGTCCCAGCAACATGTATCTTGTAAATGTATATTTATATATTCACCTGTGTGTCATTCAGTGGTTTAGTTCACATTTTTGATGCACATAACTCCTAAACTGGCTGTAAACATTTAGAGTGGATGTGCATGCTGTGCTCAGACTATTTCTTGCCTTCCTTCTGAATAATCCATTTAGCTCTCTGTTTGCTGTTTCCACGTCTGACCAGCTCTCTTTTCAGCCATATAAACATTTCACATGTGTATTTTTTCCACATGTTTTTTTTCATTTCTTACAAACATTATCTTAGGCTTCGGCTAAGCATTTGTTTGTGTTCGTTTGATAGGACGGTGGTGAAGTGTAACATCGCAAAGTCCCAGGCTTTATATAGTGCTCAGCGTGGGCTGAAGACCAACAACGCTGCTGTATTTAAAGTGGGCGCCATTTTTATCAACATCCCACAACACCCGGCAACGTTGCACAGCATGATGGTCCGAAGCTCCCACCAGCTATCCAAACAGATAGCAGACCTCATTCGACAGCCATCTCATATGTGAGTCCAAATTTTTTCACTTCTCCACAAGTCTTAAAGAATTTCTGCAGTGACATGAATCTGTTTATATCAGCCCGCCTCCCAATCGAGAAGACACACCTACTCCACAACCCCCAGAAGTGAGTATCAACCAAACCCCGGTGGAGGCCAATGAGTTTCCTCAGCTGCCTGAAGGGTTGGAGAAGAAGCCAATCGTGTTAAAATTCAGCGCCATGCTGGATGGAATCACTATCGGTGCAGCTTTGTTACCCTCTCTTAAAGCGGAATACAAGATGGGCCGAATGAAGAGCCACGGGATGACAGGTACCAACGATTGCAGGGAAAAGTAAAAATCCACTTGTAAATTACACGTACAATGACAAGCAGTTGATGTGTCCCTCTTACAGGTGCTCAAACACGTTTCACTTTTGAGCTGCCCAATCATAAGCTGTGTTTCCAGTCAAAAGTTTCCCCTGTGGATGTGACTGCTATGCCCCCTTCAGCCAGCCTGACATTGCCTCCTGTCACGATGTCAGGGCAGTACATCATACAAGAGCACGAGGGCCACAGTGACACGGCCTGGGCCCCCGGATACAACAGCTACCTGCAGGGAAACTATCTGCGATGTGTTGCTGAGGTGTGCCATCGACCTTTTACTTTATTTTAAAATCTGTGGTTCATTATTAGGCACGCATGAAGTTCCCTGTGGATAACTTTTTTCTTTTTGGATTTTTAGATTGGCTCTTTTGAACACAACTTGACCACAGATTTGCTTAACCACCTGGTCTTCCTACAGAAGGTCTTCATGAAGGAGGTCAATGAGGTCATACAGAAAGTGTCAGGTATGATGTTACAGAAAACAGTCGAATCTGGACCACAAGAAAAATGAGTGTGCAGAAATGTAGACCCCCAAGATTTTGTTGTATTATTTAGCTTTTGGCTTCGTGTCAGTATAAACACTCCCTGTAAGTCCATGACACTTTAAGGCCTCTTAAGACTTTAAGTGTGATTGATCATACGGGCAAGTGTTCTGTTATTGGTCGTTTGCCATAATCCATGATATCTGATTTCTGTTAAAGGAATGTTTACAAGTACTTACACACATACAAAGGAAATATAAAACAAGGAGAAGGAACGTCATTTTATAGGATTAATTTACATTTATTTACTACATATGACATGGTTTTGTACCAAAAAGTTTTTTGTTTTTCTTTTTATTTCTATAAATCCTCTGTGTGTTTTTGTAGGAGGGGAACAGCCAATTCCTCTTTGGAATGAACATGACATGTCAACAGATGGTGACAAACCTAAAATCCTCCTGTATTCTATTAACCTGACATTTAAAGTATGTACTTTCATGAACTATGTATTTATTCACAATTCTGTTCAAGATGTTAAATACATTTGGTTAAAATGAATTGTCAATTTTATTTTGCTCTATTTAAGGGGATTCAAATGACGGCAACCACTCCCTCCATGAGGGCTGTACGCTTTGAGACAGGTTGCATTGAGCTTGAACTGTCTAATCGGGTTCAGTGTAAGACCACGCCAACAGGAAGTAACTACCTGAAACTGTTTGGGAAGTGTCAGGTGGATCTCAACCTGGCTTTGGGACAAATTGTCAAACATCAGGTAGTTAACCTACAGTAACACGGGGATGTTTTACAATCAGTCAGGATTACTTGCATCCATTTGACTTAATGCATTTGTCTTTGTCAGGTTTATGAGGAGGCGGGGTCAGATTTCCATCAGGTGGCCTACTTCCGCACTCGAATCGGCTTGCGTAACGCTTTACAGGAAGAGATCAGTGGCTGTACCGACAAAGAGGCGGTTCTGATTACTCTCAATCGTCCAATTGTTTTTGCCCAGCCAGTGGCATTTGACAGAGGTCAGTCACAAGTGTGGAGTTTTTGGGAGTTGTCTGATGTTGCTTGGTTTGTAATTGTGTCTTTGTGTGTTGTAGCTGTTCTGTTCTGGTTGAACTATAAGGCGGCGTATGATAACTGGAAGGAACAACGCTTGGCTCTGAATTCAGACATTCATATGGCCACCAAAGAGGTGGTGGATAAACTGCCGGCCATACAGCAGACCAGTGTTCAAGCCTTCAGCACTCTCTTCCTGCAGCTCACTGTTAATGACCTGGGCATCTGTCTGCCAATTACCAGCGCCACACAGGTGAAGTTTTCTTACCAATTTCTTCTCAATGTGTTAGAAATGATTGACATTAATTGGATTCCTTGCCTTTTTGTTCCATTTTTAGGCCAATCACACTATAGATTTTGACACTGGTTCAGCACTGGTCCTGACTATTGAGAGCACACTGATAACCGCCTGTTCCTCTGAGTCTCTGGTCAGCAAAGGACATTTTAAGAACTTTTGTATTCGGTTTGCTGAGGGTTTTGAGACCTCTTGGGATGACTGGAAACCAGAGATCAGAGGTGACCTTGTTATGAATGCCTGTGAGTAACCTTCATCCGTGTCTGTTGTAGATCCAATATAACTGCAATGATGATTGAAAAGGGTCCAAAAAAAATTCTGATATTTTCAGGTGTTGTTCCTGATGGTACTTATGAAGTTTGCTCTAGAACAACAGGCCAGGCCTCAGCAGGTGCGTATGTTTGTTTAACAATGAATCTACCCAATGTTTTTTTTTAAATAGAAAGTAGCGTTGAACAGCTCATAGATATATAACTAGATTCCAAATTAGCATTCTACGGGTCTCTTTTAAAGGCTATGCTTAATGGAATAATGGATTTTAGGGACGAATGGCCATTAAATAACAGGGATGAATTGATCACAGAAATACAACATCATGCCCCTTACTTGGTTTTTAACAAATGGATCACGTTGAAAATAATAACTGAACATGTTTAACATTCTGAAGCACTTAATAATAAAACAGTGCGATACCCCTTTTTACGTTTCTCTTTTTGTTCTATATACATTAGGATAGCGATGATTGAAATCGACAAGTTGTTTATACTCACAAGCAAGTACTATTTGCTTAACTTGTTCATTGCATCAAGTATTACAATTTAACCCTTATGGTTTCTACAGTTAGCTTTGTAGTCTTGTGGCATATTAACAGTAACCTCGGTGGATAATTTCATTATGGCGTACGCCCAGGAATTCAGTGTCTAGTAATAAATATCTATGAAACGACTTATAATAACCAACGTATTTCCAATGAGCCATGGAAATAAAAGTCAGCTGTCAAATAAAAGTACAATTAACTTTGACACAGACACTTAACAACTGTAATATATTATTTACTCTACAAAATTAAAAATAAATGGGCTTGTACGGTTATGTAATTTCTTAGAAATCTTTAGAGAACTCTGTTGGGCTGAGTACCAAAATTCAGGAAGGGCTTTTGCCTTTTGCATGGTTCTGCGTTTTGTTGTCGATTTAAAAAAAGCAGCAAATATTTTCAGAAAACTGTTACCCGGCCTTTTAATATGAATGAACTTTTGAGGACATAGTTGTACATTGTGCCCGGATCATTTTCAGGAAGGTTTAACTATTTAAACAGAAATAACTATTTTATAGTTTATAGTTTATAAGTATTTTTTCATGTGGCCAGAATGCTTTAAAAAAAAAAAAAACACAGAATACATTGAAATTAAAACAGAAAAGAGAATTTACTAAAATAAAAACAGATTTTCTTTCATTTTGCTTGATGAATAAACTCTAGTGACGTTTCTTTAGAATTAATATTGCAAGTTTAATCTGTTCGAGAGTTACTTTCTGTTTAAAATTATAAAGACACCATATTTTCCTATAGACACCTTATTTTCATGTGGAATAAAATTCTTAAACGATTGTATACTTCAGATAGCAGTAGCGCAGGGACATGGACCCTGAACGTTCTGTGGAAGATGTGTGGTATTGATGTGCACATGGATCCCAACATTGGCAAGCGTCTGAACGCTTTGGGTAACACGCTTACCTCTCTGACGGGTGAGGAGGACACTGATGATATCACAGACCTTAACTCTGTCAACATGGCCGACCTATCAGACGAGGATGAGAGTGATGGCATGTCTCCCCCAATACACATGGTAAGAGCTTGCATGTTCTTTTCTTAAATCACCGGCTGTGATATTTCTAATCAATGTAATTCATTCAAGTTGTGGTTTGTACATAATTCAACAAACAGGGAATAATATTATATGTTACGATCTGGTTATTTACAGCTCTGAATAATTATTTCTGTTATTTGGTTGGCTTAAAATTTTTTATTAATGTTTTTATATTGACGTTTTGTGTTTTAAACAGGAAAATGTTTCTTCTTTGTATGTGTACTTTGTGCTAAATTTGTGTGTAGTGCCGTGCATCTGTGTTTATTTTCAACCGGCCCATGTTTACAGTGTGAAGGTGATCTCAGTCCCAGACTGTCATTCAGGAAGCGGCTGATGAAAAGCATTCTGGGCTTTAGCCCCAGCTCCCCTCCCCCCTCACCTTCTGAGTGTCGTAATATTTCTCCATCATCCACGATCACTCGGCTAAAATCGAGAAGTGTTCGCCTGCCATCCAATGCCAGTGCAGAACGAACTAGACATCCCAGGCCCTTATCCTGGGGCTGTGTATGTACCTTACAGCTCCAGTTTGCTTGGTTTGCTTACATTTTCTGCCTCTCCGTCTTTGTTTCTTTCTTTCTCCACTTTTTCTCTATTACACATTTTGAGGTGGAAGTTGCTCTTTAGTTTAGTCAAATCTCTTAAACCCTTGTTGAATTGTCCCAAAAACTCTGTCTTGGTTTTCAGCATTTGAAATCTGTAGTGGGAGTCTGGATTTAAAGATTTCTTGCTGCTTGCTAGTCTTGTCTGATTCCTGTCCATGAGAAATGAGTGACCGGTTAAGAACAACTTATTTCCTGTTGTCAAATGATGCATTTCTCATGGATCGAAATGAATTTTAATCAGTTTGGTTTGTTGGGGGGTGTTGTGATTTTGTTTGATGTGTTGAACTGGTCCCTTTGGACTGTGTTTTACAGTCTGTGTGATTAAGGAACAGCTCTTAAGCATGGGTTTGTCGAGGGTGGGCAGTATGACCGTTTATATGTAATGAATTATTTTGTGATAATGTGGAGCTTCCAAATTTTTTTGAGTGAAATTTCCAACAACAAATATACAGCAACTGCAGTAGTCAACATTTAAAGTGCACAGAATTTGTTTGTGATAACTCGTCCTTTAACCAAAAGCAAGGCTAGAACTAGTATTGTTTAAAAATCTTGTATAAATTTGATCCACTTTAAATGTTGACTAGTGTTTATTGTGAACTGTAACCATGAAATTTAGATGGTTATACTGATTGCCCCCCCCAACGGTCATACCGCCCAACCATGAGTGTTGCTTATGTTTTAGTCACTCAGTTTTAACATTAATCTCCTTCATCCAGGAGTCTGTGGACCTGCGCAGACAGGCAGTCATGAGCAACCAGATCATTGATGCTCGTGGACGGAAATTTTCTAAACGCCTGGTGGACATAAGAGAGCTCAATGAGCAGGCTAAAGTCATAGATGATCTCAAGTAAGCTATCTAAAAATATCTGTGACGTAAGGAATACGGTTTTGGCAATAAGCACTCCATTCATCTCCGCAAGAATTTTGAGTGTTTTAACTTTCAAATGATGCATGAGTTTTTGAATGTCAATGAAGTATCAATGTGGTCCCTGTCCATATAATAATAATAATAATATTGATTATACATCTAATTTCTAAAGCACTTTACATTTCAAAGAAAAGTTGTGCAACTTTTTAACTTAAAGTGCTACCGAAAAACACAAAATTTAGACAATAAAAACTTAATGAAACATGTTTTTGGACCCCTATTTAAGGGGTTACAACAGCTGTTATGATCACTCTTTATTCATAGCACTCTTTTTTCCCAGAAAAACAAGAACACCTTAATGATTAATTCAGAAACACCCAGTCTCAAGGCTCACAAAATCTTCTACATCTTTATTTTATAATTTTATAAAAGGATTTGCAGTGTGACCATTTACAAAAAATATGGGATAGGTTCTGTTTTAGTTAATTTTCTGTTTCAGTTTTACATAATGCCATGATTGCGTTTTTGCATTATTTATTATTTTCCTGTGCAATCTTATTCGTTGGAACTGGAAATGGTAAATCACCTACATTTTCAGTCCTTCATTTTTTAATCTGTGAAACTTTTAAGAAAACTCGGAGCGAGTGAAGGCACTATAAACCAGGAAATCCAGCGATATCAGCAGTTGGAATCCGTTGCTGTCAATGATATCCGAAGGGATGTGCGCAAAAAACTACGCCGCTCAAGCATGCGGGTAAGTTCTGTAATTTGGCTTTATTACATCTGCTTCTAAATGTTGCCTAGTATATAAAAAGCATTACGGTGGTATAATCTCAGATGTTTTAAATGCATGTTTTATTTCAGGCTGCATCGCTCAAGGATAAGTGGGGTTTGGGTTATAAACCCAGCTACAGCAATAACAGCAGGTCCAAAAGCATCTCAGCAACAGGCAGACAAACAATAAAGAGAACGGACAGACCCAGGTACACACACACAATTCTTGAAGCACACGCACACATTAGCATCCTTAGTTAATTCATTGACTCATTGAATCTACAGGGATGACCTGCCAGACATCAAGGTAGATGCAGCATCTCCAGCACCACGAGTTACCTTCAACATCGACACGGTAGTGTGCACATCTGTGTATGCTTGACTGTGTGCATTTGTTCATTCATTAATTAATTAATTAATTCATTAATTCATTGCAGTCTTCATCTGTGATAGTCCTTTTTGGTCAAAAAGTGAAGTCGTCTAGCTTTGCTCTTACTACACACACCTATACACCCTTAGCGGTTTACTGCTTCACTTATTCAAAGAGCTATGAAGAAATCACACCACACAAACACATTGTATCTTTATGTTCATGTGCTGGATATGAGTTTTATTTTTCAATGGGTTTTTATAATTCTGTTTGTGTTTAAGACGGGTAATGTGGCTCTGGACACCCCAATTCCAAGTCCAGCTGACTCTATATTTAAGGTACCAGAGAAAACCGATCTGATTCAAATCTCTGAATCATCTCCCATATTCCTCATCTGTGCATGAGCATCTCAGACTCGTGACTGAATCTGCCTCTTTAAAACCCAATCACAGCCAACTCTAATGATTGAAACTTTCACTTTGACTTTTTTTCACGTTGGATCAGGGAACAACATCTCTGAAGGTGGAAAGAAGTCTTTCTCTGTTGCTTACTCTCATGTACACACACATAGAGTTGAAGCTGCTATATGTGTGCTGTGTTCGGTTTGACCGATCAGTTCTTGCTTTTTTGAGATATGTGGATCTTGATCTCCGTCCATTGCCCTGCTGCTGTTTCATGATGTCGTCATCTGTCCATCTTTTCTTCTCATTTCTGATCCCTCTCTTCTCCTCTGGGTATTAGTGGAACTTATCCAATGAAAAAGGAAGACATTTCCTCAAAGTGCTCACTGGTTTTATGAGCTATCTGCCAACTGATCATTCTGAGTTAGTCTAGTTGAGGATTGTGTGCATGAACAGAGAAAGAGGGTAATATTTTTTTTAAATGAATATACTATAAGATAAACTTCTTCACCTTATAAGGGTAATATTTTTTTTAAATGAATATACTATAAGATAAACTTCTTCACCTTATAAGGGTAATATTTTTTTTAAATGAATATACTATAAGATAAACTTCTTGACCTTATAGGAAACCCAGTTGAGATACTTTTGAGCGTAAGATGGGTCCATGAATAGATTATTGTTTTTTGAATTATAGATAATAATAATGATAATATTAATATTACTAGGCGGTAATTACCGAGCGGTAGGAGTAACTAAGTAGAATAATGCCCATTGATCAGATTAATAGCAGAATATTGATGAATCTCACAAAACCGATTTAAAAATTAGACTTACATTGTCTTTTTTAGTTCTTTTGTCCTTAGTTCTTAATTTTGTGAAATTGACCTTCAGCATATAGTTAGACACCTTTAGTGTCGAATGTGTTAGGAGAGATTAATTGATGTATAGACGAATAGAAGCACAGACAGATTCTCACTGTTGGCTCTTGCTGGTTGTTGAAGTTCCCGGAGGAGACAGAGATGGACCTGTTGTCTGTCACCACTGATGATCCTGCCCATTACCCATCATGCTCAGTGTTCAGTGCTCCTGGCACACCAGCAGTCTTCTCATCAACCGTTCCCTTCCAGCCTGATGACAGTCGCCGTGAAGACCTGTCCTCAACTTCCTCAGAAGATACAGATAAGGAGGAGGAGTTTGATAGAGACAGACCCCAAATCAACTTCCGCAGACCAGGGTGTGTTTATCAAATTTTTGTTCCTGTGTATTTAAAGCAAAGACATAGTATACGCTCCCTGAACAGATCATTTGTATGTTTATGTTTTTTCTCAGGGGCTCCCAGAGGAAAGCAACAGGTTTGACTGCGTTATTCAGTGAACGCTGGCCCGCCACGGCTCCTCAGCGTGGAGGTTTAGCTCCACCTAGTGAACGGAACATTGACTTTGAGTTGGATGTCCGTGTTGAGATCGACAGCGGCAAGTGTGTGTTACACCCTAGCACCCAGCAGACTGAACACGAAGATCTTGCGCTGAGGAGGTAACGCACGTTTGGCATCAGCTGTGTGTGCTTTATAAGCTAACACACGTTTGGCATCAGCTGTGTGTGCTTTATAAGCTTTTGCTCTTTACAATTGACTCCATTTAAACCAAGTTGCAATCCAAGTTTTCTAATAACACAAACATGTTTTGGTGTTTTTATATGAATTATGTTTGCATGTTGTTTAGGAGTTGTGAGCGGAGCTCCAGGAGTCTGGACCAGGACTCTCCTCCTAAGAAACGGAAGCTGCAACCGGGGTTTTCCTCCAGCTCTCATTTGCTGAACACAAAACGAGTTCCCACATCGCTGCAGAGCAAGACCAGCGACATCGAGACCACTGTCTTCTACATTCCTGGAGTGGATGTCAAGGTCTGATATAATGGAAATGAAACACATGGTCAAATGTTTGTAAAGCAAAATGAATTGTCTTACAAACAATCATGGCCTAAAATATTTTTGTAAATCCTGATCGTGTTACTGATTCAAATTTTTTACCTTTTGTCTTTCTGTTCACAGCTTCATTACAACTCTAAGATGCTCAAAACAGAATCTCCCAATGCATCCCGTGGCTCCTCTCTTCCCAGAACCCTTTCCAAAGAATCCAAGCTGTATGGTATGAGAGACTCACCATCACCGCCAGCCTCAGGCCCTGGCAAGACTAACACACTCCTCTCCCCCCCTCCCCCTCCTCTACCTTCAGGTACATCATTTCTTCATGTGTATTCCTCCGCTCCTGGCTTCCTGCATGCTCTTAGCGTCTCTCTCTCTCTCTCTCTCTCTCTCTCTCTCTCTCTCTCTCTCTCTCTCTCTCTCTCTCTCTCTCTCTCTCTCTCTCTCTCTCTCTCTCTCTCTCCTCTCACTGGGCATGGCCAACACTTTCAGCTCAGTGTACTACATGATTTAAACTGATCACTGCTTACACCTCCACTCCGGGACCTTTTTCAGCTATTCGTTTTGCTGTTTACAAGGATACAATAATGATGCTGTTTTTTTTAAATGTAGACACAAAAAACACAAGTAGAGAATACAAAAATTGTATAAACACAAAACCAATGCATGTGAATGAGGGCCAATCCCAAGTTCCAACACTCTTTAAAATATCTTTTTAATAGGTTTGAAATGACAAGAGATCGAATTAAATGTATGAGTTTTCATTTTGGTTTGAACTATCCATTTAAGGCTCGTTTTGAAATATTATTTAAAAAAATATTATTTAAAATTTTTATTATTTGTTTTTCACTAAATCCAAATAAGTTTCTTACTACATTTTGGCCTTGTGGCTCTGTTTTTTTAGCATGCTTGCTGTGTAAAGCTTTATTATTTGTAATAATTGTTTGCAGTATTTTCAACACACCTTTATCTTACCTTAAGAATATTAAATCGTGAAACACTATGCAAACATGCTTCAATACAATGGAATCTATCTTTTAATGCCACTGTGCTGTTGCCAATGCATTTAATGCCAGTTTTGTTTTGTTTCATGCATATTACGTGCATGCTGAATCTGCACTAGCTGTCATATGTGCTGATTGATTCTTCTTGCTATTACTGCATGATAAATCACTTCAGGCTTGAGGCTCCCACAGTCATGCTGTTGTTTTTCTGTGAGCAGCTAAAGGTAAGACGGGTGTAGGGGTGAAAACTGCTAAACTATACGCGTGGGTAGCCCTGCAAACACTGCCAGAGGAAATGGTCATTAGCCCATGTCTGCTGGACTTCCTGGAGAAAGCCTTAGAGACCATTCCCATCACGCCGGTCGATAGAAACTACACAAGTGAGTGTGCCTTAATGTTTCTCCTGCGTCTCTAAGGCTGTTAAAATGACAGCAGATAAAATACATCATGCTGCTGTATGTGTATGTGTGTAGCCCTGAATGTTCCTGAGGAGGATGTTGGTCACTTTGATTCTGTGGAACCTCTGGAGGAGTCTCAAGTATCTCTTGTGTCCTCTGCAACGTCTCCATACTCCTCTTTTCCTGTGGATGTGGTGGTATATGTCAGGGTGCAGGTATTAGATATGAATAACATCGCAGTATGCTTGTGCTCTTTCCAAAGATACAGCTGGTCAATCTCATTGTGTTTGTTTGTTTGTTAGCCATCACAGATTCGATTCAGCTGTCTGCCCATGTCTCGAGTAGAGTGTATGCTGAAACTTCCCTCTCTGGACCTGGTGTTTTCGTCCAATAGAGGGGAGCTTGAGCCCACCGGCTCCGCCCATCTTGCAGATGGACAACAGACGCCCTCCTCTACACCTCCATCAGTACACAATGCCAACAGAATCCCTGGAAGCAAAGGTTTGTATGTTATGAACTAAATTTGAAAGAAATTCTATTTAAGATTAGTCAATGAAGAATATTGACAAGCTGTTGGGGCTGTCAAAACAATTGGTCATGATTTATAACATCCTTAATAAACGTTTGTGTTAACATGAAGAAAATTTGACAAAACTATTAGGGCTGTCAAAACAATTAATCGCTATTATTCACTTTCAGGAATAAACGTTTAAGGTTCAGTTAACTAATTGACAAAACTATTAGGGCTGTCAAAATGATTATTAGCGATTTATCGCATGTAAAATAAACATTGCGTTTACGTAAAATACGTCTGTGTGCATATATATTCTTATTTATAAACAGAAACTTGCATGTTTACATTATATATTATATATTTTATCACAAATAAATAGATACAATGTTTGAAAATTTCTTGAAAAAAACTCTTAAATATATGCATGTATGTGTATGTATTTATAAATACAAAACATGTTGAACAATACACAGACATATACATTAAGTAGGCACAATCGTTTGTCATGCATTTGATAAATCGCAGTTGTTTTGACCACCCTGTTTTGACTAAAGATCATTTAATGATGTTTTAGGATTTTCGATAAATAAAAAAATAAAAAATCAATGTACTATCTATGTATGTAATTAGCTCATAGGCTGTCCACCAAAGGTTTTATTTATCGGCTTTGGTCTATACAGCATTATATCAGATTATATTTTGCATTGTGCATAATATCAGTTGCTTTAAGTATTTGATATTACATATTTGTTTGTTTTTGTTCATTCTATAAATATTCAGGCATATCCTCTGGTACAGAAATTTTTGAGACAATATTAATAATATTTCTAAATTTTAATTTCACATTATTTTTCAAAACGTTACACAGGTATTTTTGCCACCCGCCTGTAATTAATTGCATAACCATGTAAAACATGACTTTGGTGTAAAAACTGTTTATCACAAATGCATTTTTTAAATCTTGGAGGCCAGAAAAAAAGAACCACCATTTCAAATTAATGCAGTTTTTCCATTATAAACTATTGAAATATTCTTTCTTTAGACACAGGGCTGTACTGTTCTACACCTGTTTGGTCATAACAGTCAATTCAAATAGTAAGAATTAAAATTTTGTTTTCATTCCCCAGTTCCATCATCAGGGTTAGGCAGTCCCCTCGGGCGGAGTCGGCACCACAGCAGCCAATCAGATCTTACAGGCCCACCCACTAACTCATCAGGTCTGAGTTTTACTGCCTGTATGTCAGATTTCTCTCTCTATGTGTTTCATCCATACGGAGCTGGCAAACAAAAATCTGCAGTCACTGGTCTCCCACCTGGACCAGGACCACTGGGTAAGAGCTTTACACAGCAACTATACTCGCAAATATAATTTCTTTTATATTTAATCAATGTCAATTTTCTGTCAATTGCGTATCATACAGTTATTAATATGAAGGGTGTTACAAGAGAAGCATATTATCGACTTTATTGTTTTAGGGGCAGCTGAGGACGAGGCATCCTCAGTCACAGGCAGGAAAGACTCTCTCTCCATTAATTTGGAGTTTGTGAAGGTCAGTCTGTCCAGAATGAGACGGACAGGATGTCCAGCATTTTTTGACACCTTACTTGCTGCTAAAGGTGGCAAGATGGACACAACTCTTATTAATATCTCAGGTAAATTGATCTATATATAAATACATCTTATCCAGTCAGAATTTAGAGTCTAATTTGCCTTATTTATTGTCACTCAAATATTTATTCATACAACATACATGTGTGGGTCTGTGTTTCTAGCTGTGTGTGATATCGGTTCCGCATCCTTTAAATACGACATGAGACGACTGAGTGAGATTCTTGCATTCCCACGGGCATGGTACCGTCGAAGCATCGCCAGGAGATTGTTTCTAGGAGACCAGACCATTAACCTGCCAGGTTATACTTACACTCATTGTTATGCAGCTCTTTTGCAGTTGAATGCTGAAACGTTTATTGATGATAAGTGTTTTGATGTGTGTAGCATCAGGTCCTGCCACACCAGACTCAGTGGAGAGCATTGCCCAGCACCTGTCCCCTGAGTCCAGCCGTAAAGCGTACTGGAGAACATGGGACGGTCAGACCACTCAGCACCACTCACCCTCAGTCTTCAGTGATGCCACACCAAACCATACCCATCTTAAATCACCAGCCACTGGACGGTCCCGCAGTGTGTCGGACTCTTCAGCGCCACGTAGAGGTTTGCACACACACGTTACACTGCATATCTCAAGTATTTATCCCTTTTGTGTTGTCGAAGCAGATTCATTTTGATAATTTGATTTGATTTTATAGCAGTCATACAGCATGTTCAATGGTAACGGCATGGAGTTTAATGATTTAAAATGAATAAACAATTTACACAACAAAATAAAAATTATACACAATAATCAAAGTTAAACCATTAGTGTGCCTCATTCCGTTTTGCAACAATTGTCTTTTTTTTATTGTTATTATATTATTTGTATAGCCTATTTTTTTCTTTTAAGTTAAATCCAGTGTTAAATTAAGAATGAAATAATTTAAAATTCCAAAAGTTAACAAAAAATTTTGCATTTCCAAAACCTCAGAAAAATATACATATTTATATTTGTATTTTTGTATTTTTTTCTATTCGTTTTGTATTTATTTATATTTTATTTAATTTATATTATATTGTTTCTGTTTTTATTTATTTATTTATTATTTATTCATTTTTACCTTGAACTTGAAAGCATGTTTTAAATGAACAAGGAAACAATATTCTTATTGAATGAGGTGTTTAATGTTACTTATGATAATAATAATAATAATAATATGTCATCATTTAATATAAAAAACAGAACTTTTTGTACTTTGCTTTTTTAACTTCATGAGAATATGTTAAGCCCATATGTGTATTTTAGTGGGAAAACATTAATTCAAATTATCACGAATGTTGTTCTTGAGCAAGATGTTTTGTAATACAATATCAATGCTGTAATGGAATTTTTGATGTAAAATAATAATTAAACAAATAGATTTGTCACCCAAAACTAAAATTTAACAAAATTAAATCTGAACCCTACCAGGTTATCTTTAAAAACCAACAAAATTATGAGATGCCATATCAAAAAATAATCTTCATAGTTCTACAATACATATCTTACATTTTTGTATTTTAAACAAAAACAGATTCTGTCACCAAGACCTCGACCCCATCATTTCGGAATGGCAAAGCAGCAGCACAGCAAGGCTCACCGTGGGAGACACTGGTTGTATTTGCCATCAACCTTAAACAGCTTAATGTCCAGATGAACATGAGCAACGTTATGGGCAACAATACGTATGTACTCTACCACCGCATATCTTTACCTTGCCATATAATTGTTTAAAATATGTGTAAAATATCTGTGTTGTTCCGCTTGTGTATGTTGGTAAACAGTTGGACAACAAGTGGATTAAAGAGTCAGGGCCGTCTGTCAGTGGGCAGTAACAGAGATCGGGAGATCAGCATGTCTATTGGACTCGGACGATCCAAACTGGATTCCAAAGGTGGTGTGGTGGGTGGCAACATTGATGTCAACACTTTGGAGATGGTCTGTAAGTACACATTGCATTTTAATTCCATGTCAATTGAAGAATTTGAATCGGACCTTATCCGTAAAGACTCATTGTTCTTCCAGCCCATATTTCAGAACATCCAAATCAGCAGCCCAGTCACAAGATCCAGATCACCATGGGCTCCACAGAGGCTCGACTAGACTATATGGGTTCCAGCATATTAATGGGCATCTTCAGTAATGCTGATCTCCAGCTCCAAGATGAGTGGAAAGTGAACCTCTGCACCACCGAGGCCAGTCTATCTGAGAAAAGGTAAGTGCAACCCACAGATCTGCCTAAACTGCATTAAAACGGCTTCATTATCTCCTCCTCTCTTTGTAAGTCGCTTTGGATAAAAACGTCGTCTAAATGCCTAATATACATGTAAAAACGATTTTTCTGTTGTGTGTCCTCCAGTGAGATCTTTGTGCATGGAGACCTGCAGTGGGACATATTCCAGGTTATCATCTCACGATCCACCACTCCTGATCTGATCAAGATCAGCATGAAGCTTCAGGAGTTCTTCACGCAGCAGTTTGATACCAGCAAGAGGGCTCTGTCCACCTGGGGTCCAGTTCCCTACGTGCCTCCCAAAACCCCTGTTATCAACACAGACAAAGGAGCTGCTGAACTTTGTTAGTGTCCTTGTGTTTGTGCATTTGCACTTTAATCAATTCCATCACATCTTAATTATTAATTAAATTAAGCATCAAAATATAAGCACACCTTGTTCCTTGTCTCTCAGATATGGACGCAGCTCATCACAGGCATTGGCCCAATGTGTTGAAGATGGTGGCGGGATGTCACATCTCCCTCTTCCAGATGCCTCTCCCAGAGGATGCTGTGCAGCTGGGTGGCTCGATGAGTCTCCATGGCAACCACATGACACTGGCTTGTTTCCACGGCCCTAACTTCCGTTCAAAATCCTGGGTGCTGTTTCACCTGGAAGAGCCCAACATCGCCTTCTGGACGGAAGCACAGAAGATCTGGGAGGATGGTATGCATCTTAAATGATACACACTGTGAAATCCATCTTCTCTCTTGCTTCCTTTCATCACGCTGATTAAAAATCACAGATGATGACTATCAGCTTTTGTTTGTGTAGGTTCTAGTGATGACTCAACGTATATTGTTCAGACCCTTGACTTTCATCTGGGTCATAATACCATGGTAACCAAGCCATGTGGTGCTCTGGAGAGTCCCATGGCGACCATCACTAAGGTTACCCGCCGTCGACACGAAAACCCTCCACACGGGGTGGCCACAGTCAAAGAGTGGTTCAACTACGTCACTGCCATGAGAACCGAAGGTGTGGGTCGCATTATAGAAGCAAGCTTGCTTTCTGAAGGCGCTTTTTTGTTTCATGTCCATTCATCTCATGTATTATCTTGTATCAGAGCTGAACCTTCTGCGGAACGTGGATGCGAATAATTTGGAAAACGGAGCAGCGGCGAAGAGCTCCAGTCTTCTGAGCGGATTCAGAGGCTCCTCCAGCTACAACCATGAAACCGAGACAATCTTTGCCCTTCCCAAAATGCAACTCCAATTCAAATCCATCCATGTACAAGATCCAGAAGAACCTTCTCTCAGTGGTACAATTTATTTTATTTTTTAGGAATATTTATAATGTTATTACAATGGTTTTGTACTAATAAACTTAATTTAACTAATACAAATGTGTGCTCAGGATTCACACATCTTCTAAATATGTATTGAGAGTTGACTATGAGGTGTGTTGTAGATGCCAGCAGTAAACCCAAGGTTGAGTGCAGTGTTGTGACAGAGTTCACCGATCACATCTGTGTTACCATGGATGCAGAGCTCATCATGTTTCTCCATGACCTGGTGTCAGCGTACCTGAAAGAGAAGGAGAAAGGTGAGAATGTGAGCACTGACAACATAAAAGGACTGCTTTAATAAATGTTCTACAAAGATCATGACGTTTATTTCAAAAGTGTTTTTTACAGTTTTCTTTTGTTGCGAAGCAGATATACAGAAAACATGTTAAGTAAACTGACAACAAATATATTTTGGTATATAATATGAGTAATTGTAATCTAAACAAGAAAGGAAAATTATATAATAATATTATATAAATGTTCTAGAGAAAAAAATATTTTATAAGTCTAAGTAATAATCTTTGAAATGTATTTATTTATTCTGTTTATGTGTATAAACATTTTGGGCTGATGTACCACATATTACATGAATAATAATTTCTTTTGGTCAAAAATGTATACCTAAATCCCTTTAACTTATCTGTGACTTAAATTACATTTTTTATGTATACAATTATTTGTCCTGCTTTTTAATACACTTCAGGTTCATTAAGTACAAAGTAAGACATCAATATGCAAATTAGTTTCAATCACACTGCAGTTCCAGATCCTGATAAAGCTGAGAGTGAAACTGAGAGCTGACACATCAGTGTAGTGTTTACCTGCGAATACACGTGACACATATCTAAGACTCAAACTGCTGATCCATAGGGTCAAATAAGATAATGTGATTGGTTACAGGTTCATGACGTCATAACCCGGGTCAGTTTCGAAACACATTTTTATACTGTATTTGATAAACTTCTGTTTTATGGAGAAAATACTAAAATGGTTTGTCTTAAAGCATACCACATAAACACATTAACAAAAAACTTTTCAACATGGGGTCTTTAATAAATAGCTGATATTATCAAAGGACATCTCAGGCACTCGACGTCTCTTTCCATCAAGCGTCTGCCAAACATGTAAACTCAAAGCTTCCCCCCCGAAAACCGAACCAAGTCAAATCACTTCCTATTTTCAGCTGAATATTGTGTTTTATTTGAGATGTGTTTTGAATGCTCATGTTCTGGCGTTACAGCTCTGTTCGCCCCGCGCCTCTTTGCATCTCGACCCGGACAGAAGAGCCCAACAGCGCAGCAGGATGACAGCTCATCAGAGAAGAAAGAGAAAGAAGAAGGTGTGAACTACACCACAGTGGACTGGAGAGAGTTCCTCTGCAACACGTGGCATCTAGAACCCACACTACGGTAATACTTGAGTCAACCACACTTGACACAAATCAGTTCATAATCATCTTCATTTTTATAATTTTTTCCTTTTTTTCCATAAATCATTACTGATGCCATAAAAAAATGACACAATCCTCGTTTCAGGCTGATTTCATGGACAGGTCGTAAGATTGATCCAGTAGGAGTGGACTATATCCTACAGAAGCTTGGATTTCATCACGCCAGGACAACCATTCCCAAATGGCTGCAAAGAGGAGTGATGGACCCTCTGGATAAAGTTCTGTCTGTTCTCATCAAGAAACTTGGCACGGCACTGCAGGACGAGAAAGAGAAGAGAGTTCAAAGAGACAAAGACGAGCATTAAGTCTCACTTCAGTGTATTAACACGTTTCAGCTTTCAGGAGCCATCTTTGTGAATTTCCTTTTTCTACTTTGTCGAAAGCACTGGATTTACTTTGTCTAAAGCACTACTGTACAACACAACAGTATCTGCTATACTGTATGAACATTGTTTGCCCTAGTTCATATGGCCATAGCTCATGAACTGACCTGAAAGTGTTTTTTTATTTGAATGTTTTGATTTTCAGACAAAGTTGAATGGTTGCTGCTGAGTGCCATTTTGGTCTTTTTAACATGCATTAAATGCACTTATACATCACTGACACTAACACAATACCAGTGATCTTAAGCTACAGAATGCAGGTTTGCTCTTGGCATCAGTTTACAAGATTTTTAAGGAGCCGGTATCAAAGCGTCCGTGTGTTTTTTTTCCTGAGGTGAATTACTGCTGAATGTTGCCAACCTGAGTTTTTAAAAAGTTTTATTTAACATTTTAAGCGCAAATGATACAGGTTACCAACCACTTCTTTGGAGGTAAAGTGTTAAACGTTGTAAAGTTAACTAGACATGTACATTTCCTTAAGCGTTTCATTTGAGAGTGACCAAATTTTCTGACCACATTTTGGGAGATGATACAAACGGTATGGCACATATATTCTATACCTGTGAATAAAATCACAACCCTTGATTGTGGTGTGTAATGTGAACTGGCCTATACAGCAAGACTCTTTAACTTAAATAGACTATAGATCTGTAAATATCTTCAATGCGTAAGCTGTTTCCTATGTTAGGCCTGTTGTTATAGTGTTTTTTCTTTTTATTTGCTGTATATACAATACATCATTGTATACAGAGGTAAATATGTTCAATGTGCTGATTTCTTAACAGAATAAAATCATTACTACTAAAATAAATTATTAAAGGTGACTATTTTTAACCTTTTGTTTGGAAGATAAATCGCTTTACAGTAAGGTTATATTTGTTAATAATGAATTAATCCAACAACCAAAATTACCTAACAATGAACAATACTTGATCTTTCCTTCTTTGCTAATTTCAGTTCTTACCGATACATAAAAAATAAAAGTTTAATACATAATTAAAATATAAATGCTGCAAACAATGTACAACATTCTTTTAGAATATATTGTTCTTTTAGAATATATTGTTCATGTTAAGTCATTTATTAAACAAATTAACCATGTTTTAAAGTGAAACTGTGAAATCTCTGCTTGCGTTAAAAAGACTAGGAAACAGAATACAAACCTTTACGTGTAATATAACAAATTAAATTTACAGTTTAGTTTTGTTGTAAAAATCTGTTTCAGTGATGGTAAATTGATGTCACAAACTAAATTCAATTACCACATTATTATTCCAAACACACCATCCCCACTGGGCCCTCTCTGTTTTAAACATTTTCCCATTACCTGACATGTTGTGATTACAGATTTTACAATAATCTGCAATAACAGAAAGTGAAACTTCAAAAAGTGACAAGAGAGGGTTAACACTGTTGAACCCTACCCATCACCAGCTCTACTTAAACCCCAACCCATGATTTCTGAAAGCAAATTAAATGTGGAAATAACTTTCATTTCCATAAGCAGATTTAGTTAGAAAAACGTACATTTTTGGTGAACTTGCATCATTTATTCACCTTGTCATTTCAAACCTGTTTGACTTTCTTTGACAAAAGATATTTTGAAGAATGTTTGTAACCGAACAATTGCAGAAGAAAGTTATGAATGCTTGAATTGACAAGAGGTTGTGATGACCATTTTCATTTTACATGGTTAAACTATCCCCTGAAATATTAGTTAAAAGATAGAAAAAATGCTAAGACGGACATGTCTGCTTCAAAAAGCTTTATTTCTTGCAAGTATCACAAGAAGCCCTGTCATGGTTTCCTTTTAAAACTCTGAATAGGTAGATTTCACAGACTCGTAACATTCTACTATTTTGGTTATTGAAACTCAAAAAAAATGAGCTACAAAAATAAACTGAGCTAAAACAAAATGTGCTGCTCTATAGTTAGACTCAACTGACTAAAAAAAATGTAATTCAAGGGCTAACCATAGTGTCTTAAAGATACCACTTGTTAAAACAAAATAAAACAACAAAAAAAGCTCCTGGCACCTGATACTAACAATAAATCCAGTATTATTATAAATTTGGTCTTTCATATACATTTCCATATACATATCTACTGTTTAAAAAAAATACACACACAAACAACTATGCCAAGATTCAAAGGTTGTAAAACATTTCAAGTTTGCCGTCTGTAATGCTGTTAGTTTGAGGTGTTCCAGCTGTTGGCTCTGTCTGGGATGTACCCAGCTGTGTCAGTGTGTCTCATACACACCAGTGAATCACAAAGAGAGGCAGGGAGAGAAACCCGATTCGGTGGCTCTGAAGAGCTCTACAGTGTTAAACACACTTCCCTGATCAGACACATACAGTGCTTTCAGTTTGAGAGAACAGTCACAGCGACATCCATATCACTGAATCTTATGAGGTGTGGCTGAAGGAAAGGGGCGGAGTTAGTGGAAGGAAAGACAGGTTCAATAGTTCTATATCCCACTAGACCTCTGTGGCCTTTTTGCGACCCCTCTTTTTTGGAGCAGGTTTGCTGTTGGTTTTGGAATCCGCTCTGCTGGTGGTTTTGGGCTCTTCTTTGCGTCTGTATTTGCGTGGTTTGGTGGAGGTCAGTTCACAGATGGGGGTGTTCTCGATAGAGCGGTCTGCCTGGGGCCGGACATCCGAGTCTTCGTGTTCCTGACAGCAGAGCTGGCCAGTTAGTGGATGCGTTCGCAGCGCCCCTTCCTGGTGAGCCTTGCAAAAGGAGTTGGGGCATAGCTGACAGAAATCCTCCGAGTTCTTTCCGCAGACGTCACAGTGGTGCCAAGGGCAGTCCCAACGACCTGGGAGACAACAGGAGTTTAAATTACATTAAACCCATCAAGGTCCACAAAAAATAAAATACAAAACACCACAGAGATAGATCTTAGTTTCTATGTGCACATTTGTGAAACTGTCACAGATAGCCTTGATGTAATAAACAAAACACAGTTAAAGCGCTTACCAAATGGTCTTTTGGTGCGATCCAGACAGGAAAGGTGATAGGCTTTGGTGCAGCCCTTTTTATCACACAGAACAAGCTCTCCTCCATCACCACAACGGAAACACTCATCATCTGACTTCTTGCCTTCATTCCGAGCCCTTTTTCTTTTAGGCTTCTTCTTTTGATGCTTGGCTTTGGCCTCAGAAGTATGACCATTCTAAAGTTGGAGAAATGGGAAAATTCACTCATTTAGTTGTTTTTCAACAATTATAACCATTCTGTAGAGAAGTTACACGTAGCTTCAGTTTTGCAAAGCCTGGTTTCAGAGAAAGAGTTCAAAAAGAAACTTATAAATAAAATATAAATGAGAGCAGCAAATACAGATACATGGATCTATTTTATATATGCATAGACATCTCTGATTTTGTGTCAAGGAACAGCTGCCGGGCACGAACTCTGAGTATGGGTCACCATACCTGGCTGTATAGTTTCACTTTTTTGTTTTTACAAATGTTGTTATTTTGCCACTGGGGGCAGACCAAGAAACATCTTTATTCAACTTGAACAGCAGGTGGTGCTATGCAGAAACTGCTTTTTGGCTGTTAGAGTGACTTTCTTTGTGTTGATAAAGCATTGTGAAAATGACAATGTTGCTGAGCTTAAATGAAAGTTTAGAGAATTTAAAAGCATTTTTTGACTGTTTCAGTGGCAATCACACGAACAAGCTTGATGTGGCCGAAACTTAACTTCTGTCGCATGGAATTAATGCGTGTGGAAAAGTTTAAATTAAATTGAATACAATAGTTCTGTCATGGATAAATTATCTTAGTTGTTCCAAGCCGGTCTTTATTTGGTTGAAAACAAGAAAAGATATTTAGAAGAATGTTGAAAACTATTTTCTAGGGCCCCACTGACTACAGTAAAAAAATAGAAAATATCCTTTGTTCAACAAAACAAAACATCTCCAAAACCTCCCATTCTAGAATGTGCTTCAAAAAAAAACATTGCTGAGCACATTCCTGAGTTCTCATCCCAAGTACATTTACATTTACATTCATTCATTTTGCAAACGCTTTAATCCAAAGCGACAAACAAGGATTATTCAGTGGCCGATTATCACTGCAGAGCAAACGGCGGTAAAGTAAGACAAGGACACTTCAGTCATTGTCTGTTTACTGGGGTTCGAACCTGCAAACGTCTGATTAAAAGTCCAACTCTCAAACCACCAGACCACAACAAAGAGTTTTGATAAAATCAACCTTTGTGCCCTCCAGGTCTGCGAGAAACTTGGGAGTAATCATCGATGACAGCTCAACTTCACAGATCATGTTGCCGTGACTGCCAGATCCTGCAGATTCATGCTTTACAACATCAGAAAGATCAGACCGTTTCTCTCAGAACATGGCACACAAATCCTGATTCAAGCTCTGGTCCTGTCCAGGTTAGACTACTGTAATGCGCTGCTTGCTGGACTCCCGATGTGCACAACTAAACCTCTGCAGATGATACAGAATGCAGCGGCAAGAGTGGTGTTCAAGGAACCAAAAAGGACCCATGTAACACCTCTCTTCATTAAACTACATTGGCTTCCTGTAGCAGCTCGCATTGAATTCAAATCCCTTCTCATCGCCTACAGGACCACCACAGGTTCAGCACCCAGATGACTTAACTCACTGGTTCAAAGGTATAGGCCCTCCAGATCTCTGCAAAGGGTAAGAAATCTCTCTCTCGTACGTTCTCTGCATCAGTTCCTCGATGGTGGAACAATCTGCCTCTGGCTTCACGCTTGGCGGACTCGGTCTCAATCTTTAAAAAACACCTAAAACCTCATCTTTTTCCGGCTACACTTAACCCACTAGGAGTACCTTCTTTTCTAACCTACTCTCTTAATTTGAGAATTATCGCCGTTAATCTATTCTCAAAGTTGGGTTGGGAGCTGCGTCTATACTACACAAGCTATGATGACCTTTCATTTTTGATCTTTAAGTATGTATATTTGATCTTTTATGTATAAGTATACGTAACCGAATTACAAAGGTCGGAGCGAGAGTGCGAGTGTTTCTCAAACTATGGTCGGCAGACCGGCACGCGGAGTTCTGCTCTGGTCCTGCCGCATCAACGTCATATCTCTGTGTCACATGGCCCGCCCCCTTGGCTTAACTTGTTTCAACATTCTGTGTTAATCCTTCCCGCGTGCATAAGTTTTATTCTCTGTCGTTCAGTTCACAACTCACTCATTCACACAAAGAGAGAGATCCAGTGTTTTTCACACTCAGTTGTGCATTCACACCAGACGTGGATTGACATTACGCTCGTAGTTTAACGCTTGAACATTTATTTGCGCAGGGGGGAGGGGCTTCTGTCAGCGGAACTCATCAATTTATCAGAGGAAATTCATTTTATTGTAAAATAAAGTGATTAAACTTAATGTGACGGCTTTATTTATAGTCTCAATATGTGTATCAAGCTCAAATTAAGTGAAGAGAATTTTTTTTCTTTACTAAATTTCTTCTTCACTTTTATTCCTGTCTTTGTTAAAGTATAATAAAATTATAATATGGATTTATAAAGCTCTATATTTCCACACAAAGCCCTGATGAGTTTCTCCTCCATGTTGGATATGACGCATTGGACGCGAATGAAGCAAATTGTACAAGCGAATGAACTTAAATGTTCAATCGTCAAACTACACGCGTGTAGTGTGAACGCGTCACAAGGTTGTTTGCACCTCGTGCAATGACTTACTTTTGGTCATTGTTTTGGTAGCACACAAACATTCTGAATGCCTTCGACAGAATTCAAATTAGCCATTTTAATCTAGATTAATCTCACTGTAAATTTTGAATTAATCTAGATTAAATGGCTAATTTGAATTCTGTCGAAGGCATTTATACGTATGTATAAAAATAAAAAAAAACTTAATTTTTCTCCCTACAGGTTTTTATCTCGCTTTGTGTAACTTGGTAATAACATTGTTGTAGCACTTGTTCACCTATTGTTGTATCGGCTATTTACCGCTTCGTTGTCTCCTCAACTATTTGTAAGTCAATTTGGATAAAAGCGTCTGCTAAATGCATAAATGTTAGTGTAAATGTAAAAATTTTTCAAAAATTCAAAGAAACATAGAAATTCCCATGACAAAGCATGTAAAACTGAAAAAGCATAAGCATTACAAAGAATATTGTTGATGGAACTGGAGGATTCATAAGAAAAAAAGAACCTTAAAATGGAACCGCTTTTAGGATTTGACCCTTAATAAATGACATGCTCACCTTTGGTCTGTCACCTAAGAAACCACTGCAGTTGGGGGCTCCACAGCGGCAAACCGTTTTTTCATTTCCCAAACAGTCCAGATTATAATTAAAAGTCAGTTCAGTTCCTGAACAAAAAACAATTACATGAGTTTCAGAAAACACTCTCAACACCTTTAAAAAAAGACAACAAATCTTTCACATTTTCAGCAAGTTATCTCACCAGCAGGGATATCAGACACAGCGAACAAGCCCACACGCGTGTCTCCATTAACAGTCCATTTCTGAGTCTCACAGTTGGGTTGACAGCTGTGGTTCATGAAACGCGAGAAGTTCCCTTTGGGACCTGCATCTATAATCCGATCCTACACACACACACACACACACACACACACACACACACACACACACACACACACACACACACACACACACACACACACACACACACACACACACACACACACACACACACACACACACACACACACACACACACACACACACACACACACACACACACACACACACACACACACACACACACACACACACACACACACACACACACACACACACACACACACACACACACACACACACACACACACACACACACACACACACACACACACACACACAGTTCATATTCAAGACAGAAGTTTCACAATCTGCCACTGTTCTTTATGTGAGCATCTGTGGAGTTGTGACCTGTAGAGTCCCTCAAGTCAATTATGTGGCACACCCAATACAACACGCCGTCTCATACACATGAGCATGAACCCTGTACAGAAGGAAAATGTGCTGCGTATGAGATCTATCCTCATTTTTATTTACCTTGTCAATCGTGAGCATATAAAAATGTGAGATGTCATTCTCCTGAGCGTATCTAATTCGGGCTCTGCACTCCTCCTCATCAATGAGTTCACCCACATATTCATTCACAAACTCGCCCTGTAAACGCAAAAATCAGCTTATTAGGTCACAAAAAAAACATCTAATCATAAGCTATGAATCTCCTTTAATACTGACTTTCTTTATATCTCGCATAGACAGCAGGCCCCAGCCTTTGCCTGCGGTGCGGATGATCTTGGTATCGGGGTAGAGGCGTTTGGTGAAGTCTTGATTCTGGCAGCGTTCTCCAGCAGGACACACCTGAGGATGGCATTCGTACAGCAGCATGCGGTTCAGACATTCGGATTCGAAGCTGCATGGCCGCTCGTCCGATGGCTTACAGTTACACTTGGGGATCTCAGAGATGTCTGCAGTGTAGACCTGCACTCGCCCACAAGGTTTGTTTACCTGGAATCAATTCAACTGAGTTAGTTATGTTGACATGACATTCACATCCTTAACAGTAGTGCTAACTCTGTCTGTACCTTGATGTATTTAAATGGAGGAGGTTTCTTGTTGTTCTCCTGTGCCTCTTTGGCCTCTTTCTCCATCTTGATCTCATTGAAACGAGTTTCAGCCTCCAACAGGGCTGGACAGATAAACACACATTTTAGTGACACTTTAGTGATATTTTTTTTAAACATTTTTAATATTTTAGTTTTTTAAATGCACAAGATAAGAAACAAAATTATTTATCTTTACCATTTTTAAAAACTTTGCCAATGCCATTCTGCTGGTATTTGCTTCCTCTGTCTCCTTCCATGTAGGGGAACACCCTGCCCTGATGGGTCCAGAAATAGTCATTAGACCCAAAGAAAAACACAGGGAACTCTCCGATTTCATGCCGTAGGTGCTGGATGTTAGTCGGGATGTTCTTGGGGTGACGTATCTCTGCAGGCCACCATCTACAAATTACATCAAATGTTAGTGAACTGTCATATGAAACAAACCCTTGTAGAATATGGTGAGGAGCTCTTTAATGTAAATACAGATTGGTTGATTTTAATGGAAACTTTAAGACTATAACAGATGTTTGACCTGTAGTTCCCCAGTTTGACCCAAATGATGTCTCTGTATCTGGGTTTCTTTCCCAAGCGGCAGTCATTACAGAACCAGCTGCCGTCAGGCATTGCGATGTTCAGACAGTCAGGGTGAAATGCGGCTGGACAAGACTCGCAGCAGAGCAGCCTGCCACCTAAAACACATATATATGCATGTTTATATTAGACAATGGTAATTCAAGCATTAGAATAAAATCAAGCTAAATAGAAGTGGCACCTTTAGAGCAGATGAAGCACCAGCTGACGTTGACATGGGAGTGCTGGCTGTATCCTTTCTTAGCCCGGAAGTGGTTTGTGCACACAATGGAAGTAGAAGACAACATCTCGCTTCCCGCGGCAACACATAGATCTCCTGCATGATAGGCCACGGGACAGCGCAAACACCGCATCATCTTGCCTGCACAGGGATAAATGAAAAAAGCTTCATGATTTTCCCAAAAACAAAGAAGGAACTACATATGTATAAACAGGATTCTAAAAAGACTTAACAGACTATGTTGCATATATGTATATATAAATGAGCCAAAAATGCAATCAACTTAAATAAAATACTCAAAAGCTGATATGAGATGAATTACGTTCCAAAATATGAATTTGGTTGTCCACACGTTTACCTTTGTTGGCTCTCGCGGTTCCACGGCAGCTGAGGCAGGTGTGCAGGGGGCAGCGAAAGCCTTTGTTCTCAAAGACGGTCAGATCGCTCAGCCGCACACAGGCCTCATGATAAAACCGGCCACAGTGAAGGACGCAGCACCGTCGCACATCTCCCTCCGACTTCTTACAGGTAAAACACACATGTGCACCTAAATGAAGGAGAAAGAGAGATGAAGTTTACAAAGCTCACTATAAAGAGATAGAAGTCAACTGAGCACAGAGTATGCGTCTTACCTGAGGTACATGTGGAACAGAGCACCTTCCCAGCCGACCTGTTCCGTCCGATACACTGCAGATGATATGAGCCACAGCACTTTCCCTCACACATCACTAAATCCTCACCTGCCTGCTCACACACCTGCGATACACACAGCTACACATCAGAAACATAATCATGCGCAGCAGACAATTTTTCTTGATACAAGATACTCACCAGACAAACACTCTCTTTCTTTGCTGCAATGGAGCGCTCTGCCTTTTTTGAAATGTGCAACTCATCTGTGCTATCACTGGGAGAATCGGGACAGTGCTCACATATTTCACCCTAAAACATGTTCATAATACAGGAACTTAGGAGTAATAACTATTTACTGTCACAATAACATGAGATCACAAACCA
Source organism: Triplophysa yarkandensis (assembly GCA_033220385.1). NCBI lineage: Eukaryota > Metazoa > Chordata > Actinopteri > Cypriniformes > Nemacheilidae > Triplophysa > Triplophysa yarkandensis. The sequence continues at coordinate 14,890,622 of CM065665.1, forward strand.
AAACAGGGTTTTTATAAATTGAGGACTAGAAAAAACTAAGAATATATCACTACTCACCACTGGCATAGATGATGAGCGATTCTTTTTGGACAAGACAGGAAATGACTGCCTGCCTGACTCCTGTTTCCGCTTCCTGACGCGTTTGACCTTGGCAGGAGATTCCTCCCCTGAGAGAAACATTTGAAAACCCAATTAAAAAATATAAATTGAAAAAAGTAAGGCCCGTGCAGAGTTTAAGACTAAGAATTTAATTTTGTTTTGGTGGTTCAGAGAATTACTTTGGGCTTTTTTAGACCATTTTCTTTGATCGTCTCTGTCAGATTTCTGATTCCTCCTCCTCCTCCTCGGTGTAGTGACAGACGCCTCATCTGATTGTGGCTTCTGACAATAAAGAACACAAAGACAATTAAACATTACAAAATTAACTAGGCTGTTGCAAAGCTTCTATTTTCACTTTGTACCTTTTGCCCTTTAGGTTTCTTTAAATCATTCTCAACCTTGCTTTTCTTTCTGGGCTGGGGCGAAACATCCTCATTTGACTCACGTACACGTTTAGAGCCTTTTTTCTTTCCTGTATAAAGCGGTCAGAACACAGGCTCATCATATAATGTCGTTATAGCTCACGCTCTGTATTTCCAGCCACTTAATTTTCCACTAACTGCTACAAGAAAGAAACCACCTACACACCTTTAGAACTCTTATTGTCTTCATCCTTAAACGGTTTACTTAGTACTGATAACTTCAATTCTGCTGAAATAAAAGAAACACAAAGTGAATGCAAGAGCCTAAATATTTTCAAGAAGTTTTAATAAACACTTCATGAATTTACCTTGTGAATAATTAAACACTAATAATCCAAACACACTTGACCCTGTGCCTGTGAGTCTTGGTATGATATTGCTTACCTGAAGGCGCAGGAGTACCGGACGGTGTGTTTAAAGTGTCGAGGATCCTGACACCTGCTTTAGCCTTCCTCTTCTTCACAGAGTTTGGTGCTGCTGGAAACTTCTGCTTGAACTGTCTCGGTTTTCTCAGAGGAGCTTGTGACTGAAGGTCCAAATCGATACAGAGTTTGTCCTTTAGACAACACTGAAAGATAAAATTAAGAGTCATTAAAACTACAAACTACCAATGAAACATCAATGATGAATCAACCATAAAGAAAACACAAACCTTTTTCTGGTACGTCCGTTTCCCAGCCTTTCTCTTTCTTTTCTTCTGGGGTTCAAGTGTCTCAGTGCAGGGATCCTACCACACAAAACAATAAGAAACATCTCTCAACCATCATAATTTAAACTGATCACTGCAGGAATACCTACCTGAACAGTAGAATTATTGAGAGGTATCTCTTTTTCCAAATCAGGTGTAGTCTTCTTCATCCTTGACGGTGATGTGGTGCGCTGTTTGCGGAGATCACTCTTTACTGAGGTTGTAGGTGCTTTTTTTGGCAGGCTGGTTTTACCTGCTGAAGTGCTGCTGTCTGTGGGAAGGCTGAGAGGATCGGTGATGGGTTTTGTGGAGCTGGGACTGGACTGGGTGGAGTCTGGGGGAGTGAGGCTGACCAGCTCCTGAGACTCGGTGTCATTCTGGTCTTCCTTTGGTCCCTGATGTTTTTGTGCTTGAAGTTCCCGTAGCATGAGAGGGTTGAACTGAGCTTTGCCTTCTTCATATACAAAGCTGAATTTGGCCAGTCGCTCCTCTATTAGCAAATCCAGTGCTTCAGTCGCCTGGGAAACACCCGTCTCCCATTGCTCCCGGATCTTACGAGGAATCGACCGCTACGGAGAGAACCATTCAGCTTTGGAATTACATGGCACGTGTTTTGTAAAAACCTTTAAGTTTAAAGGTTACCTTAAGTCTTACCTTATTTCCACCAGTTTCACTTTGAAGTTTGTTTCCACCTCTAAGTGAGTGAAATTGGTCTTTTCCTGAGAAGGTAACCATGCTCTTCTCAAAGACATATCCTCTCTCTGGGGCATTTCCAAAGTACTGCACATGATATAACAATCCTGTGCGGCTTGTTACCACTACAAAACAAAATTCCAAAAAATTGAGAGATTTACTTGATACATTTCTCTTGCAGCCCTATGATTAATGAATTGTGAAGTCCCACTCTGTTATCTCAGGGTCATTCTTGTGTAAACAATGTTCACAGTTTTAACTGTGCTCTCTTGTCTCAGTAGTTTGGACTTATTCATTTTAAGCACATTTGAAGGTTTTGTTCAATAACCTTTAAAGCTATTGTGACTCATACGCAAACATTTAATGTTTTTTTTAAACTGTGAAAGTTTAAATTGACATTGTTTGTGTTTTAAATACATCTTACCTTTCGACCTAAAGTGCGCATCTAACTCTGGGTCTGTAGTGATCATGCATGGCCACCATGGGTATCCAGACACCTTCGTCCAAATAATGTCTCCGACTGAGAACTGCACATGGGGCTGTGCGTCTATATCCTTCATTTTCCCATCATCCACAACCTGTGCAATATTACTTTCCTCACACTCCGACACAGACTGCTGAATGACAGAAATATAGACAGAAATATAATAATGTAAGATACTCAGTAGATTTCACAGCAGTTGTATCATTAAGGAGTAAGTTCAGATCCATCTACAGGACTTTGATGTTCAGTGAGACACAAAAGAAGATATTTTGATTAATGAGTTTGTGTTCAAAGAGTATAACTCAATATGTGACAATGTGATTTGGTTACCAAAATATCCTTTTCTGAACGGGAAAAATTCATTTTGATATGGAATATCATAATGAATAAATATATATTTTAAGGATACCTGAGCAGGGGTGGGAGGTACAGCAGGCATCTCACAATCAGCCTGTTCATTAGACTCAGTGGGGGGAACACATGGCTCACTGATGAGGTCATGTGACTTTATGGTGCCGTGCAGAAGAGTAGATGCATCAGAGCTCACAGTAGAGGCTAAAATGGGGCGCCTCCTATTTGGTGGGGTTCTCTTTCTCACGAGCCCCCTCTTCTTCTTTGTCACTTCGCTCCCAGTGGCCGGAGACACCAGACCATCATCTGACAGTCTCAACGGTGCTTCTGTGTCCTCTGGCACCTCCCCTGGAAAATCTTCTTCATATTGGCTCGGTTTCATATTTACAACGCATTTGGTTATTTTAAAAGTCAGTTCCGGGGATGCGCTGGACTTCCTCGGAGGGCTGGCGTGCTGAGGGACCGGCTCCGCCCCCTTGAGAAGGGGCTGCGCAGCTGTGGCTGCGCAAAGTTTGGGGATTTTGTCCTGATCGCCATTTAACAAGCGAGAAGTCAAGTCCTTCAGACGCTCGTGGGTGTGGTTGCAACCGCCGATTATCTGCAGAACACTTTCTTGAGGTGTAGCTGCCAGTTGGGTGGCAGTTTTATCCATGAGCAGGGAAGGATCAGCGCTGCCATCACCCCGTCCCTTGCATCCACCCGGGGAATCAGCGGGCTGCTTCATGGTGGTCGGACTCCTAGGCTCTGGCATTGCAGGCAGTGATCTCCCCTTGTTGTCTGTCATTGCTATCCAGGGGCCTATGAAGCACAAAATGTTTCACTTTTACACACATGTTAAAATGAAATCGACCTTACATAGAACCAAGTATGGTGAACCACACTAAGAATTTGTGCTCTGCATTTGACTCATCCACAGTGATGTACACAAAGTGGTGAACACACATACAGAGGTGAACACGCACTAGGAGAAGTGGGCAGGCTGCAGCACCCGGGGAGCAGTTAGGGGTTAGGTACCTTGCTCGAGGGCAATTAAGTCATGATGTGGCCGGCCCTAAACTTGAACTCGCATCCTTAGGGTTAGCAGTCAAACTCTCTAAGTGAAGTGACATACAGCTAAGTATGGTGACCCATACACAGAATTGGTGCTCTTCATTAAACCCATCCAATGAGCACACACGCAGCCATGAACACACACGCAGAGAAGTGAACGGACACACACACACACACACACACACACACACACACACTCGGATCAGTGGGCAGCCATTTATGCTGTAGCGCCCAGTGATCAGTCGCGAGTTCGGTGCCTTGCTCTTAAGTCCTATTGCCAACACGAGACTTGAACCCAAAACCTTAAGGTTAAGAGTCAAACTCTCAGATAGGCCATGACTTCCCTCCTAATGTTATCCCTCAAAATATGTGCCTGCAAAATGATGGTGGAACTTTGAACGTTAAATGTGCAGAACAATCAGAAATGATTAAATAGTGTTCAACTCTCACAATTACATAAGACAACAACCACAACCCGGTACGAGAAGAAATGTGTGTGTGTGTGTTCACTTCTATGTATGTGTGTTCACTTGTCTTTGTGTGTGCGTTGGCTTCTGTCTGTGTGTGTTTACTTCTGTCTGTGTGTGTTCACTTCTGTCTGTGTGTGTGAGTGTGTGTCCACTTCTGTCTGTGTGTGTGTTCAACTCTTTCTGTGAGTGTGTTTACCTCTGTCTGTGAGTGTGTGTCCACTTCTGTCTGTGTGTGAGTTCACTTCTTTCTGTGTGAGCGTGTGAGTTCACTTCTTTCTGTGTGAGCGTGTGTGTTCACTTCTTTCTGTGTGAGCGTGTGTGTGTTCACTTCTGTCTGTGTGAGCGTGTGTGTGTTCACTTCTGTCTGTGTGAGCGTGTGTGTGTTCACTTCTGTCTGTGTGAGCGTGTGTGTGTTCACTTCTGTCTGTGTGTTCACTTCTGTCTGTGTGTGTTCACTTCTGTCTGTGTGTGTTCACTTCTGTCTGTGTGTGTTCACTTCTGTCTGTGTGTGTTCACTTCTGTCTGTGTGAGTGAGTGTGTGTTCACTTCTGTCTGTGTGTGTGTTCACTTCTGTCTGTGTGTGTGTGTGTGTGAGTGTGTGTGTGTTCACTTCTGTCTGTGTGTGGGTTCACTTCAGTGTGTGTGTCCACTTCTGTCTGTGTGTGAGTGTTCACTTCTGTCTGTGTGAGTGTGTGTTCACTTCTGTCTGTGTGCGAGTTAACTTCTCTGTGTGTGTGTGTGTGTTCACTTCTGTCTGTGTGTGAGTTCACTGCTGTCTGTGTTTGTTAGTTCACTTCTGTGTGTGTGTGTGTGTGAGTCCACTTCTGTCTGTGTGTGTGTGTTCACTTATGCCTGTGTGTGTCCACTTCTGTCTGTGTGTGAGTTCACTGCTGTCTGTGTGCGAGTTCACTTCTGTCTGTGTGTGTGTGTGTGTGTGTGAGAGAGAGTGTGTGTGTGTGTGTGTGTGAATTCACTTCTGTCTGTGTGTGTGTGTGTGTGTGTGTGTGTGTGTGAGTGTGTGTTCACTTCTGTGTGAGTTCACTTCAGTCTGTGTGTGAGTGTGTGTTCACTTCTGTCTGTGTGTGTTCACTTCTCTGTGTGTGAGTGTGTGTTCACTTCTGTCTGTGTGCGAGTTCACTTCTGTCTGTGTGTGAGTCCACTTCTGTGTGTGTGTGTGTGAGTGTTCACTTCTGTCTGTGTGTGTGTGTGTGTGTTGACCAGCAACACGGAGAATGAAAGGCACACTGTTAGTCTTCCTCCATGTGCTCCCTGTGACACAACATGAGTGTTGGTTGTGAATACACTCTCAGTGTAGTGGAGAAGTTCACAGATGCTGGCTCTGCTCGAGGGTAAAATGGCTTCCGCGGGAGCGAGCAGCTTTCATCCCAAACTCCAACAGTTCAACACCAAATCATGTTTAAAGTGATTAAACCTTTCAGTCACCATTAGCAGAGTCACCCACGCACAATGACGTCACAACTACAACGTTTTGGGATGCAATGAATGCTGCTCATATGCAAATGAGCCATCCCATTCCCATTATCCCATCTTTTGTCATTCATGATCCCTCATTACATGACTGAAGCAGATCCTGGATGTGTAGCCCACACAAACATCCCAAAATGTCGTTCTGCACAGGATGAACTACATAAACAAGTCAAAGTTCACAATGCTAATTTAAAAAAACAGCTAATAAGATGCTAGCAGAACACAAATTAAACTCGTTTTTATTTCTATACAGCGTGTTGTGTAATCCCCACATGGATATGTGTGTGTGTGACACACAACCCTTACATTAATGTACACAATTCACTCCACGCGACTGACAAACACACAAACTAAACGATTAGCCGGTTAGCTAGCTGTGACGTACACCCGCATCATTCGCCTGTCACTCAAACTCGCGTATTTATGAATGAGGTAAAACTATTTAATATTTCACCAAACGCGTTTTAAATTTCATTTTATTTCATTTATGATGTGTTAAAATTCCTCCTGTGGGAAAATAAACCTGTTTGCGGCATCTCGTGTCGATCTCGCGGGAAACTCGCATCCCAAACAGCGCCAAAAATACTCACATCTGATTGGCCGAGGCTCGACGCACAATTCAACCGGCCTTTTCAAATACCGCTCTCTTCGCGGGCGTTTCTCCGCTGAACATCTTCATCCGGGGACTCCGAGCTGTGCCGCGGGGCCGGGGTTCGACGCGCACCGTGCGGGTTCGGGTTCGACTGTTTTTGTTTTTAACGAAAAACGCCAAAGCGACGCAGATGAGCGCTCGAGGAACTGAGCGGAGCGGGCTGATGTCACCGCGTGACGTCATATGAATGTGGGAGGGGACTCGTTGTGTGGTTGCCAGTTGTGACTGATAAACTGCACGGCTTCATTGTGTGGAGTTTTGATGTTTTAATAATATTTAATAATAGATTTGGGTTAAGTTGGTGTATATATTGAGAGATTTGAGAGTGTTAAAGGATCTTTTTTATTTTTTATAATTGATTGCCGAGTAACATGTGGGTACAGGATCGGGGTTGTATTGAGAGTATCTGGCAACCTCGAATTACGCGCGCCAGGGCTCTGTGAACAGCATGTGCGTTTTTTTATAAATGTTTATAAATATATCTCTAAATACTGAAGATTCACATATTAATGTTTTAACTTTCATTAATGTTAAAGTTCACAGTGTTTTCATCTCTTGTGGAGCTCCATCATTGACACAAACAGCATCAGAAATCATCCCACTGGATTCTGCCCAGATTCTCTGTTAGACTGAACAAACTTTACAGAAGAATTAAATAAAACAGAGATGAACAAAACATGACAATTATAAAGCAAAACCTTCTTTTCTAACCTTCTCTCTCTCTCTTTCTCTCTCTCCTTCTTTCTAACCTACTCTCTCTTTCTCTCGCTCTCTCTCTCTCCTTCTTTTCTAACCTACTCTCTCTCTCCCCACTCTATCTCTCTCTGTCTCTATCTCTCTCTCTTTCAATCCCTCTCTCCCCACTCTGTCTCTATCTCTCTCTCTCTCCCCACTCTATCTCTCTCTGTCTCTATCTCTCTCTCTTTCAATCCCTCTCTCCCCACTCTATCTCCCTCTCCCCACTCTGTCTCTATCTCTCGCTCTCTCCCCACTCTTTCTCTCTCTCTCCCCACTCTATTTCCCTCTCTCCCCATTCTCTCTCCATCTCTCCCCATTCTATCTCTGTCTCTATCTCTCCCTCTCTCCCCACTCTATTTCCCTCTCTCCCCACTCTATCTCTCTCTCCCCTCTCTCTCTCTCTCTCTCTCTCTCCCTTTCTTCCCACTCTATCTCTCTCTCTCCCCACTCTCTCTCCCTCTCTGTCTGTCATTTTCTCTCTATCCATCTATCCGCCCACCTATCTCTCTCCCCTCTCTATCTCTGTCTCTATCTCTCTCCCCACTCTCTCTCCATCTCTCCCCATTCTATCTCTGTCTCTATCTCTCCCCACTCTATTTCCCTCTCTCCCCACTCTATCTCTCTCTCCCCTCTCTCTCTCTCTCTCTCTCTCTCTCTCTCTCTCTCTCTCTCTCTCTCTCTCTCCCTTTCTCCCCACTCTATCTCCCTCTCCCCCCACTCTATCTCTCCCCACTCTATCTCTCCCTCTCTGTCTCTGTCTGTCATTTTCTCTCTATCCATCTATCCGCCCACCTATCTCTCTCCCCTCTCTATCTCTGTCTCTATCTCTCTCTACACTCTCTCTACACTCTCTCTCTGTCTCTACCCACTCTATCTCCCTCTCTCCCCATTCTATCTCCCTCTCTCCCCATTCTATCTCTCCCTCTCTCCCCACTCTCTCTCTTTCTCTCCCTCTGTCTCTGTCCGTCATTTTCTCTCTATCCATCTATCCACCCACCTATCTCTCCCTGTCCCTCTCCCCCCACTCTCTCTGTCTCTCTTCCCGTCTCTCTCTCTCCCCCCACTCTCTCTGTCTCTCTTCCCGTCTCTCTCTCTCCCCCCACTCTCTCTGTCTCTCTTCCCGTCTCTCTCTCTCTGTCTCTCTCTCTCCACCCACTCTCTCTCTATCTTTTCTCCCACTCTCTCTCTCTGTCTCTCTTTTTGTCTCTCTCTCTCCCTCCCCCCATCTCTCTCTCTCTCTCTCTCTCTCTCTCTCTCTCTCATTCTCTCTATTTACATGTACACACATACATATCAATTTTTATATATATATTTATCATGGAAAGCATTTGGGAGTTTTTGTGAAAGAAGTTAATAGGAAGGAATTTTCTTCTCTAAAGGTTTATATATATATATGTCACACCTCTCCAGTCGGGTAGGTGGCAGTAGTGCTCTTGTGAGATGAGTCCCCTAAAGAAGAAGAAGAGCCCTAGCTCTCTATCTCTCTCTCCCCTCTCTTTCTCTCTCACTCTCCACCCTCTCTCTCTCTCTCTATCTCTCTCTCCCCTCTCTTCCTCTCTCACTCTCCACCCTCTCTCTCTCTCTCTCCCTCCACCCTCTCTCTCTCTCTCTCCCCACTCTCTCTCTCTCTCATGTAGCAGTGCTGCCCCCTGCTGGTCGAGCTGCACCCACAGGAAGCCGGAAGTAAATACACTTGCGAACTCATCGTTGGAAGGATCGAGTAGTGCGCGAGGACAGAAACGAAGCGCTCGTGACGATGACCCGTGCGGATAATTGATCATCTGTCATCAATATCTCAGTGTTTATCCACTGTTACTTACATCTGACCTTACATTGACACAGCTTGAGCTGAACACAGGAAACAGAAACACAATGGCATCGATGTTCCTCTCCAGATCTCGGACTCCGTTATTGAACACATCCAGATCATTAAAGAACGAATTCAGAAAAGGTAATAACTCGATATTGTTTATAAACACAATAATGACACGTGGTTTAATTATAAGTTGTGTGTCGTAGTCACCTTCAGATCGAGGCCTTATCAATATAATCAATATAATCTGAGTGAAATATGTTCTAGAGATTCAGTTTTTACAGGCATATATAATCCATGATCCTGAGCACGTGTTCGAGATTTGTGACGTCACACTGTAAGTCATTTCTAGAACCATGACAACATTCTAAACTTTATTCTCATCATCTGCTCACTGGCTCTTCAGTTTTAAAGAAATGTCACCTTACTGAGTCCATATTTAACATTAAATCTATGAGTTTTGTTTATGTGTCATAAAAGTAAAAGTTTATTTTGTTATTATATAAGCAATTATGTGAATATGTCAACCTTGCTGTGTAAATATGACTTTCAAACTAAAGTTTATACCATACTACACAGATGTCAACATATTTAAATTATAAAGATTGATTTTTAGTGGATTATTATTCATTGTCGAGTAACAGGATTGTCACATCCGTAATGATTCATTTTGCTCGAAGACAGACACGTCAATATTAAAATATCATAATTATTTTGTGTTTTATAAAGAGCGATCCCTTTGCCACCTGTTGTTCTGGATTCGGTACATTTTAATCCACATTAATCTTAAAAAGTTTATCGTCTACTTTTTGTCACATCCATACCCGCAGGTTAATTGACCATATTTAAATGAGAACTTCTGCATTGACGGGTGTTTTTCTCATGGTTAAACACTATAAACAAGGGTTTGTATAATATAAACAATTGTTGCCGTTTACAGGGAACAAATACATCCTAAAAGTGTTTTTATGTCACGTTTGTGATACAAAATCTCACGTCCATAAAGTTGCCCATAGGTTTGAGTACAAGCTTATGAGTTAAAGGAGCTCTTGAGGTCATCTGAGGACAGACTTCCTAACCGTCTGTCGCAAACTGCAGCGATTGCTTCTATTCGACCTTTCACACTACAGGAAGGATCTACTATAAGTACTCATTGCTATTCGTTATTTGCTCCCATTGCAGCAAAGTACTTGTTTTTATTTAATTTTGTATATATATTTTAATTGATTTAATTTGATTGCTCTATAGTCTTACTTTTAGCTCAGAGCTGCATTTCACTCAAATTCGTTACGTTTATGAATTTATTTGGCTTGTTAAGCCAAAGTAACGGTGCTTCAATATGATATTGAAAAATTTGGAAAAATCAATATAGATTCATGCACAAGATACAGCGAGTAATGGTTAAATCTTGATTCTTTCCATCGTTTTGGGCCATAGATATCCAAATCACAACCCATTTTTAATGGATGAAGTTCAGGCCTTTGTTGCAACACAAGAAAAAGCACAGAAAATTTTTGTTTTTCATCCCATCTTTGAGTCAAATATAGACGAACCCAGACTCTAAAATGTTGGGTTGAACAACAAACCCAGTGATGGGGATTGATTGGGCTGACCGTTTAACTTATAAACAAGTTTTTGAGTTCATAATGCACTTAGTTTGTCTTTTAAAGCCCAAATAATGCAAAATACATATTGTTATTTGAAATGCTGATAAATCCCTATACAGCTGCCATACCAAGTTTTTTTTGCCCTGTTGGAGTTTTGATTTCACATGCCCTTTTACTTGCTTATCTAACCACAGCGTTGTTGCCACAATGTGTGACGGATCTAATTGTGGTACTTCTTGGGAAACCTTTGTGTGGTCTGTCTTCCTGTAAGCCTATCCCCTGCTGTGCTTTTTGGGATATGATTAACCACATGTTTGCATGACAGCCTATTCATTGATAGCCTTTTAATTACAGGACCAATCTGGGTGTGGGGATAAAGCGTGCCCCTTTTTCCTAATTCGCGTAGTGTGATATCGTGTAGTGTTTTAGATATATTGTGGCTCACATCGGACATAAATGAACTAGATCTGTGGTGTTGAATAGGCTGTATAATCATTCATGGAAAGGGCTTCTTATAATGGTACACAAAAAAACAATGACATAGATTTGTAGATTGACACTCGTGCTTCTCAATTGGCAAATTTCCTGGGTCGCAGGCCCTCCTGTGACCAGGTCAGTCGTGGGTCACTAGATAATCAAATGTGCTAATGTTATTTTTATAAAAATTAAAGCTTTTGAGTGTGATAAACACCAGTATTCAAATATAATATATATACCAATGCAGGAAAAAAGTTAAAAGTCGATATATTAAGGGGCAAAGTACAAAACATTACCTAGAGGCAACCTGGAAACTGCATACTGCTAATGAGTCCAATATTTAGTGAAATTATATAAGATGAAAGCAAAACAACACAGGGCATCCCATTTTTTCTATTACTGTAACTGTTTTAGTAGTGCCAATGCTTTCACAACATTTGGAAAAGTCAACCAAGGATTGCTTTTTAAATTGCCCATTTAGCAAGGAGAAAGAGAAAGTATTTACTTTCATATCAGTCTTTTACTGCTAACTTTCACATCATCTTCTTCTTAAAGACGTATAAAGCCCTACACCCGGTCAAAGCATGTTCTTGTCCGTTTCTTTCCCCGACACACCTAAGTGTTCACTGCCGTGTGTAGTTTCCATAACAACTAATACCAGAAGGAAAGATTAATGACAACGTTGTGTTGACTCCACCCTTAATGGAAGTTAGATTATGTTAGAAGTCAGCATTTTTCATGGAAATACTAACAGGATAGACATCCCAATCCATATGCCAGCATCAAACTGAGCGCAGGATGTGACCCCGGAAGTCCAATTGGTCTATTTTTACATTTAAATGTATGCTTTTTGGTCCACGCTTTTATCCACAGTGAATATTGTGTCATGATTCAGGTTGATTTGGAGTTTGCGCAATCCCAGGGATCGAACCCATGTCTATGAAGTTGCCAGCGCCATGCTCTAAACACTGAGCCACGGGATTATATCTAAACTGATCTTGCAGATCTATATTTAGAGAGATGCACCAGTGGCATGGGGTCAAAGGGCTCAAGGGTCTCACAGACGGAATGGGACAGAGATTAGTCTTTACCTGTGTACTGAACTTAAGGTTTTAAAGACGCTGATATAGAAACATAAAGAAGATAAGATGAAAATTGATAATTATGTTGTAAATAGGAAATGTGATTTCTAAACGTTTTTATTTTATTTTGTTAAACAACAATGGTTAATAAAGAAATGGTATGATGTGGGCCTGCATGAAGATCCAGTTTTATGTGTCATGGTAAGTGCATGTGTGGGATACAAGACATAAAGTATAAACACAATAGGGTCAAGTTTCCTTGGCTTTATCTAAACAAAGGATTTGCTGATTCTTAAGTCTAGGAAAATACTTCCCTTTGTTCATTTAACATTAACATTTTTTCAGTAAGTTTATTATTTCTAATGACTACCACATTTAGCTGTCTTACCAAACTTTTTTTTTTTTTAAGGAAAATCAATTTTATTACTGTGGGTTTCAAAAACTTTCCATTGTACAAAGGGCTTTGATATTGCTGTGTTAGAAATACATTTACTCTTGAGTTGTACCTTGAATTGAGATATTCAGACAGACTTTACCCCCTTACCTCTGTAGCTATCTTTAGCATGATTTAGACGTTGGTAAAATGTGCCCAGTCATTCTCATGTGTCTGCGTCTTGCACAGATATTAAGCGTGCCTGTGAAGGGCATCAAAGGTTAAATGATGTGCTTGACAACTGAACACATCACGCAATGAGGGTAATAACATCAAGAGTGCATCTGCAGGCGGTTCATGGGGTTTTAATATAGGATTGCTTAATCTTTACCACTCTTTACAGGTTCTCCGTGTGTCTGAGACAATTTAAGATAAAGATCTAATACAGACATAAGAGATGTACAAATCAGGGAGTCGAAAAAGTACACAGAGAAAGTGGACAGTTTTTATATAATACACAAATGTGTAGAGGATACAGGATTATTAACATAATTATTTAATGTAAAATTCATTTTCCATTTGAAGTGACGCAGGTTTATATCCAGTTACCCCTTGGTAGGCATGTACCATTGGCATAATCCAAGTGCTCTATGCTCTTCTGTTCTTGTTCTGGCATGTAGCCTGTTATATGTTTCATGTCCTCTTATCTTATATTGTGTAATGTTACAATGCATGAATATAATCAGAACCATAAATAGACGGAATATAGCACAAGCTTAGAACATTGCTTACTTGTGCATTTGGTTCTGGACATACGGTTACTTTGTGTTTCATAGTTAGTGTCTGTAGTTTTTAGGAAGTTTTTATGTTGGGGTCATACATATGCTTTTGCTCATTTGGAATACATTTTTTGGTATTAGGGCTGCACAATTAATTGAAACACTTATCTGGATTACAATTAAAAGCAATGTACTTTCGCCACAAGCTTCCATTACAGCTATATATTTGTTCTTACTTCTGTACGTTTGACAGTATGTTTGGGCAGTAAAAACTAGGGATACTCCGATCGATCAGCTGGAGATCTGTGTCAGCCGATAATCTCATATTATGACCCGACCTGTACTCGCTAAACTTGGCTGATCTCAAATGATTACATTAAAGCATCAGGACGTACATGATGAATTGGGGCGTAAATGTTTTGCCGCTGCAACCCCATTGTAAAGGCAATTAAAATGTTCACTGTAAGAATAATAGAGAATAAGAGTATTACTTTATCTGAAAAAGGTTGCTCACATATAAGTTATATAAACTTTAATCATCAGAATCGGTATCGAGTGATCACCATGGCGAAACATTTTTACTCTGTATTGGTGACAAAAATCGTAGCATCCCTTGTAAATACAGTAGTGAGTCAGAGATTGTAGAATTCTATTTTTTGATTTATACAACAACTCCCATAGTTATGTGCTTTTAACATTATATCATTCAGTTTTTGATATTGAAAAAGTTATGAAACATTCAAAAACGTCAATGTTTTGTCTTAATCGTGCAATCCTTTTCTATATTACTAACCCTGATTTTTCAATCTTGTATTGTCTTTTTCAGGAAAATTGAATGAGGGATCTTGTTTCAATTGCACTGCACTGCGGTTAGCCACAAACAGGTAAATAAATCTACATTTCTGAACTCTATCTACGGTACATTTATAATCTCACCTGTGTCTATGTAGCTCTCACCAATTACAGTAGTGTTATAAATAAAACACATTTTTGTTTCCCAACAGTCCTGTTGTTCTTGGATACAGCGTACGGCCTCATGCATCATCTGTCCTACACTCTGATTTCTCCACGAGTCAGCTCGGCCTAACCAGGTCATCTCGTCTCTACTGTGCCATCCTCGTACCTGACCATGTCCTGCCAGGCCACGTCCACTCCACGCATCACAGGACGATAGCTTGGCCACAAAACACCTCTGTCCGATGGGTGCATACGACAGGCCGCCTCCATGACGATTCCAAAGTCGAGCGGTCTTTACGATCGCTGAAGGATCGAAATAAAAAGCTGGAGGAGGGTGGGCCGGTCTATAGTCCCACAGTGGACGGGGAGATGGTCAAACGAACTATTGGGCAACGTGTGATTGATGAGGTGAAACACTACTATCATGGATTCCGTCTGTTGTGGATAGACACAACCATCGCCGTTCGCATGATGTGGAGGATACTGAACGGAAACACTTTGTCACGCCGCGAAAGAAGACAGGTATAATTTTGAAATCTGATTTTGTAGGCGCTGTACGATTTCTTGTTAGTAGGCCTTTCGATTGACCTGTATTTCTGGATGTTGTGTGATAGTCCCGATTATAGACGAGCAAATTGGGTATCAATCAACATTGACCTTTGATACATGCATACGTGATCAGCTTTCAAAACAATTGTATAAATTGACAGTGTTGGGCTTAAGGAACATTTGCAAAGCTTTTTTGAGCTGTCAGTTCTAATGGAGTTAATCCTGGTAGACTGTAAGTTCTCTGTTGGTGTGTCTTTGCCCATGGATATAACCCAGTGCAATGTTGTTAAGTAAAGTACTTGGAGGATTTCGAGGTTAGCATTCTTCCGTAGTTTAATCCCAGCTCTATTAAGCCAGACTGGATCACTTGTTTAGCCTAATGATTCAAATTGGTGCCGTGCTTTGTCGGGATGCTCCGACCGGTCGGCTGGAGATCGGCATCAGCTGATAATCACATTCAATGACTGGATCTGTACACACTACTTTTGGGCGATCTTATGAAATGGATGATGAGTGGGGATGTAAATGCTTTAGCGCTGCAAGCCCATTGTAAAGGCTTATTAATGTTAATATTGTTATACTTTTGTAATCATTTAGTACTCTGTTAAAACAATAGTTACACTACATTCATGACATATTAACTGTCACAAAAATATTTATATAAGAGAGGCAACATCTTTTATATAACTTTATATAAAAAAAGGTTTAGAGTGATCAGACAGCTCACATAACGGTTATATAAACATCATAATCAGCATTGGTATCGGCTTATCACCAAAATAAAAATCGGCACTCGGTATTGTTTGCCAAACTCCGGATCGGGGCATCCCTACGGCTGGGTCTTAAAGATGTAATTGATTCAAAATTAGTCTGTGCGTTAAGAGGTCAGGAACAATAACAATTATTAAGGTATCAAACAATACCTTGGAAAACATGAGGGAGATACTATATATATTTGGTTTATAAATTAGGTGTAGGTGAAGATTGAAATTTCTGTCCCATTCATTTGATCCAGGATAATAAAGAAATAATTGTTTCAAGAATGGTTTTACAATCCATGTTTAAAAAACAGATAGACCCCCAAACTCATGAGTTGGAACAGTGTTATATCCCACCAAGCAAGGTTTACATGAACCAAAAACATTTATGATAATAAATAATAATAAAACACTTTTTGTGCTTGTACTTTGTTTATGATCATAATTTATTGAAAATTTGTATCCAAGTCACTTTGATTTACCATTGACTCCCATATTAAGTCTATAGTCACCCAAAATTTACTAGAAAGTTTCATTAAGTTTTTTTAAATTGTGTTCAGCACAAAAAATAAATGTATACATGTTAGCAACAACATGAGGTCGATCAAAGGCTCACTTTCTAGACGTTTTGCACATGAACTCTTCGCTTGTTTAGATGGATGCACATGTGCGATTTTAAAAAGATTGCGAGATTGTTACTTGTCACACAGAACATCACACCTCGAAGCGTTTTTACAAATGTATGTTTTGCTGGTTTCGACTAAACATATACATTCTGTTCTGAAGTACACAGCAGATCACAACCTTTAGTTTTTATTTTGTTTGCATAGTGATAATACCTTCCCAGCCTCAAATTCCCAGACGCTTGCATGGTGTGTTGTAAAGTGATACTCTTATTGACGCATGTAATCTATAATTATTGAAAGCCTGCGTTGACAGTACTAGAAATGACTTGTGCAGACTTTGTGTTCCGGGTTTCTGTCTCTCACTACCAAATGAGACGTTCTGTTCTTTTGTTGCTGGACATTAATGTCTGTGATGATTGGCCCAGGAAATTTTGTTGGGATGTGTTAATCTCCTCTGGTAAACCGTTGCGCACACTTGTGTATACGAACTGCATATAAACATACTGTGCGACACACGCAAGAAGATGTTCAGGCACTATTTTCATGTTCCACAGCACTATGTCACTCCAGGTCATGATGGAGTGATGATGACACTTGTACAAACACTTTTTCATTCTCTAGAACTCAACTTAAGTTTTGTTCCTAATTTTACCGTCTGCCTGAATTTCTTTAAATGTTATCCGTGTTCTGTTGTTTTCACCGTTGAAATTGCACCTTTTGGACCCTAATTGGATTTTCGGAAAAGTTCTTACACTGATTGTTATTTTATCCAGACTACATTGAATTTGGATTTTCAAAATTTATCTGAGACGTGGAAATGTTGGCCGATATCTTATAGGGTGCGCCCAGCTTAAGGAACACATGGATCACGATTCTGCCCCATGTAGTTAAAATCAACAAAATGTTATTAACTTTAATACAAAAGCATTTAGTTTAATTAAAGGGATTGTTCACCTTAAATAAAAATGTTGTTCAAATGATTTGTTTGAAATGTGTATACATTTATTTGTTCTGATACATACAGAGAGAGATATTTGGAAGAATGCTTATAATCAAAGAGTTCTCGGACTCCATGGACTTCCACAGTAGTGCAAATTTGTTAATTTTTTGTTTGGTTGAAAACTAAATAAAATATTTGGAAGAATGTTAGACAAGAAATAGTTCAGGGTGACTATTGACTACAATAATATTTTTCCTACTATGGTATTCAGTGAGGAGTGCTCTCTACTGTCAGTAGAGAGTAATTCATAAAAAAATACTTTTTTGGGCGAACTATCCTATACAAAGTTGCAAATTAGCATGTGATGTCAATCTGTGTTAGAGTCTCAAAATCCACCAGAAAACACTGTATTATGCATGTATTTACTACTATAGATTTGTGTAAGAAAATGATTCATACGGAGCTTGTTTAGCAATATTGGAAAACCAATATCACATATAGAGCAAACAACGATCACTTGATTTTGTTGCTTGTTCCAGTATAGCCAGTATGCTCCACCTATTGTTTTTCCTCCAAACCTATTCTTCTGTTTTATCTTACACTTTTCCACACTGTCCTGCATGATTGTTAAGCTGGTTGCGATCTAAAGTTTATTTCGTGGATTTTTTTTAACTCCTCTTGAGCTCTGTCAACATTAGAATTGCGAAGGTATGCTAATGCCTCAGCATCTGTCGCACCTCACACTCGGTATTCTTCTGATCCGCTTCATCTTTAATCCTGCCTATTCACAACCAGCTGCACAGCGTGGGTTCCTATAGCTTTTGATCGGCCATCAACCCCCTTCCCGACCCCTCGGCCCATGTCCTCCTGGCCTCTTCCTAGAATGCCTTTCCTGAATATTTAACACTGCAGGCCTTGCTGTTTTCCACTTCTCTTGCTCTATCTCTCTCTCTCTCTGATTGTGGTGATATACATGTCAAAAAGCCAAACACAAAAGCCCTTTTTTAAGCTGCCCTCCTTAAATCTTTCTTCCCTATTGGGCCCCTGACACACAGGTGGTATAGGGGAGCGCGGACCCCTCATGAAGCGTAGGGTCTTTTGTAATCTTACCTCTCATTTACTGAATACATCTTGTTTCATTACTGATTAAATATTATTTGATTGCTGAAGTCACTGCTTGAAGTGCAGATGCAATATTGGTCTGGATCCTGAATTCTTGGGGTTGGTTGGGCTTTTCTGTCATGCCTATACATTGCATTACTATTTCGAGGTCTATTGTTAGTTTATGCTTCACTACTTTCTTGACAATTCAGCACATTGTTTTTACTGTAGCGCTCTAGTGTGTGTTCTATGTTTTTTTCATTATTAACAGAAATTTAAGGTACTGATAGAAATATCAATAAGAGGTATTAAAAATTGTTGGTTACATTTTTTTGTTAAATTAAAACGTTGGATGATTATATTGGCTCTGGCAATTTATTTTATTATCGCTAGTTCCAATTTTTATGTCAATAGATATTTGATTAAGCTTTCTTTAAAAACATCACAGTTCATCACTGCATGAAAGTTTGTCTACTGTGTAATTTAATTTCGTATTTATAAACACTAAGAAATACAAATATATTTATGTACAGAAATAATCATTACAATTATTTTCAAACATTGAATCATTGTTAGATTTTTCGATAAAAATATTTACATTTGTGTGCACATGTTTATAAATACAGAAGTTAATATGCACAATACACAGACATGTGTAATAAACACAAACTTTAATTCTGAATGGGATAACTCGCAATATATTTTCTGTGAAAAGTTGACTAGAACATTTTTATATAAATAATACTACCATTATTTATGAAAACTTTTATGTGATGAAAACTTCTCTCATGTCATTCTCAGTTCCTGAGGACGTGTGCAGATGTCTTCCGTCTTCTACCCTTTCTGGTTTTTATCATCGTTCCGTTTATGGAGTTTCTGCTTCCTATTGCACTGAAGCTTTTCCCGAACATGCTGCCGTCCACCTTTGAGACACAGTCCAAGAAGGTAAGCTGACCAAATTACCTTTAAGATCTGACACATAAACATCAAAAATGAGTTTAATTTGTATTTCTGTTTCTCGCTTGTGAATCTCCTCTTCATCTAGGGTTTTATAATCTAAACCTAAAGAATAAAAATAAAAATTGATTTATAAATGTTTCTGTCAATTTTGACCTGTTGTATATATCTTTCTAGTGAGTTTTTTCCGCTACAGTAATGTATGTCACGAATAAAAAAAGACTAGATTGGAACTAGATTTTTTCCTCTATGCAACCATACATTACGTTTATTATATTATTTATAATTATTTTTAATATCACTTAGCATATTCTCACACTTACTATTTATCTAATATAGTTCAAATAGGCTTGGGTGGTAATATGGTATACAACAGATGTATTTGGGGGTCCTTGGCATTGTAAAGTTCGAAAACCCTAGCTCTACATGATCCGTTTATAATAAGCATGTCTGTTTGTTCTGCAGGAGGAAAGACTAAAGAAAGAGCTGAGAGTGAAGTTAGAGATGGCCAAGTTCTTGCAGGACACGATTGAGGAGATCGCACTAAGAAACAAAGCATCCCAAGGCAATGTGACCGAAGAGTTCTCCACTTTCTTCCAGAAGGTAAAACATGCTTGGAAATCTTCCTGTTGTGCAATCATTAACACACATTTTCAACACAAACCAAAACATTAAACGCAAGCCTTCATTGCCCCCAAGTGGTCATGTTAAAAAAAAAATCTCGCCCTTTAATCTTTTCTCATAGATCCGAGACTCAGGAGAGAGACCCAGTAATGAGCAGATCATTCGTTTCTCTAAGCTCTTTGAGGATGAACTGACTTTAGATAATCTGACACGGCCGCAGCTAGTGGCCCTGTGTAAACTGCTGGAGCTTCAGCCCATCGGCACCAATAATTTCCTGCGTTTCCAGCTCATCATGAAACTGCGAGCCATCCGTGCAGATGACAAGGTAACGTTATGATTGAAATGATTCATATCTTGGCATGTGGTTTTATAATCTAATTAGGGTATTTAGTCAAACTTGATGTCTTTATTAAAAAATAAATTACAATCCGTAGATATGTGTAGAATTTATTATTCAGAGAACTATCGCAGGATCAAAAATGTATATTTCAAAAGTTTTTATTCCTAATTATTTATCATGTTTGATTGACAGCTGATAGCGGAGGAGGGAGTGGACAGTCTGAATGCCAACGAGCTTCAGGCGGCATGTCGTGTGAGAGGAATGAGAGCTCTAGGTGTGACGCAGGACAGGCTTAGAGAGCAGCTGAAACAGGTAACGCACTCAACACTTATCTTATCTGTCTGAACGTTTGTTGGTGGGACTTCTTATAATATATATTTGATGTCTCTGTACTCGATAGTGGCTTGAGCTTCACCTGAATCAGCACATCCCTACTTCTCTCCTGCTGCTGTCTCGAGCCATGTTCCTGCCCGACACGCTCTCCCCTGCAGACCAGCTCAAAACAACACTTCAGAACCTCCCTGAGATCATGGTACAGCTCACACTCACTGATATTGATTTTTTAATGTTGAGGACAACAATAATGACCATTTCAGTTTTACCGTCGCCTGCTGGTATGAAAGACTCTATGAATATTTGTATTATTTTCATAATAAATAATTTTTAGGGCTGTCCCATTGGACTGTATCAAGTTTATACGTAAATATATATATTTTTAAGTAAATAAACATTTTATCAGATTTAAATTTTTATATGAATATATTTATAGTTAACAGAAATTATCATATACATATAACTATACACAGCACATTAGAAAAGCACTTTTTTTTTTAGTTTTATATAATATATAGTATTAGCAGTTATTTATATATATATATTAATAGATAAGCAAAGCTCTAATGCTTGTTTTTTAAAATTTGATTTCTTTAAATTTATGAAATAATCATAATTCCTCCCTGTTGTTGTTATTATTTAAAATATTTATCAATTAAGGTTTCAATATTGTCCGTATGTAAATCTGCTTATCATCTTTAAAGCTAATGCAATTCTCGTGTTTGGTTATGTTTACAGGCTAAAGAAGCACAGGTTAAGGTGGCAGAGCTTGACTTCTCCAAAGTGGACAACAAGACCAAGCTGGAGGCCACGCTGCAAGAGGAAGCAGCTATCCGTGAGGAGCACAGAGAGAAAGAGCTGGAGCGGCTGGCCGATGCTGCAGAGAAAGCAAAGGAACAGGCCGCACGGGTTATTAGCCTCTCTTTTTACTTCATATAGTGATTTTCTATCTGAAGCCATGTGTGAGTGTTAATGGATGATGGGATGTTTGCTTTCAGGAGGTTGAGGTGGAGCTGCTGGATGCAGACAGAAGGGTGGATGCAGAACATGCTCTGTCCAGTGTAGATGTGGCCATACATTCAGAAACATTAAGGGATACTGCACCGGTGCTGGAGGGTATTAAGGTAATAGAAGCACAACGAAAGTTTTCCTAAAGAGGATATTGCTTCTTGCAGTCTCCTCATTGTCTATATTGCTTTCTTTAACTTTGTAAGCTGATCACAAATGTCTCAAATAGTAGTGGTAAAAAGGTTGTCAGTATGTACCAGTATATTATTCCTCAACTCTTCATGTGTTTGGTATCTTTTTTCATTTTACATGTTTATTTCTCTAGTTTGAGCAGTGGCAGAGGTTTCTGCGCATTCAGGTTAGATACTGGAGACCACACTAAAACCCTCTGCTCTTATAATCACTGTTATATACCAAAACAAAACATATGCTGTTAAAATGACATTAAATTATTTGAATTTGGTGATTTGAAAGAGCAAAAGACTTTATATATGGTGTATTTGTATTTCCCTAATCTTTCCCTACCCAACTCCATTGATGAGTAAGTCTTTAAGTACATATGAAACCTCTAGAAGTCCTCTTGTATGGTTGTTTTTTTGTGAAGGTCCACCCAGTGTCTCTCAGTGTGTGTCTGTAGGTTTTAGTTTTTTTAATCACCTTTACGAACTTGTTGTGTACCATATCACCTTTTCCTCTGACTGCATCTGCATAATCCTTTAAATGACCCAAAGAACTTGAATGTCTCTGCATCAGTGTTGGGGAGCAACTAATGCACATTAGTAATCTTAAATTCCTACGTTTTAAGTAAGTGATAACAGGCTATTAACTTGTAAGACAAAACATGTTTTCACTACTAAAGTATTAGTTCTAAAACATCATATTTGACTTTTTAAGAATTTTGTCAACCCCACTTTCTTCAAAATATCATTTTGTTTTCTGCACAGAATTTTAACAGATTTTTTTTTTGTTTTTGGATGAAGTTTAAACAATATTTTATGTTGTTTATATTTAAATATAGAAAAATAATAATATAGAAAAACTTATTAATGTATAATATAAATATGAAATAAAAAATATTCAAAATAAATAAAATACAGAATAAAACGACATATTTAAGGTATATATGCACAGCATTGATGTTATCTTTCCAGTTAGCATCTTATTATTTGAATTTGGTGATTCCTGTCATATTGGTTACTTTTGTTGTGAGCTGTGACAGGACAAACCTCACAGCAAGAGATTTGGGATCTTGTTTTCAAAACTTGATTAATCTGAGCCTGTGGTATCAGATGGAAGTATTTTTGGTGGGTTGTGAAGCGAGAAACTAGACGTCTTCAATTGTATTTGTGCTTTCACAACTGGTTTAAGGTAATCATCAAACACGAGCCGAATGTCTCTCGGGCACAAGGAAGTCTGATCCATTTGCTGAATTGCTTTGGATGCTTCAGTTCAATGAAACTGCTTAACAAACCGATTAAGCATTTGTGAAATGATTCCCAGATGTCTGTGCTGCCTTTCACGACATCTTTTCGAAGTGAAACAAGCATGTTAAACATTCAATATCAGAAAAGTTATATTGTAATGTTAACTATCATATTGTAAGGGATACTGTTTTCAGAATAGATATTCAATAAAAACAAAGAAAAATGAATATGTAATTATTGTGGGATAAAAATTAATGATCATGGGCAGCTACCGTTTTAAATGTTCCCCAACACTGCTATGCATGTCTGCTTTGAGTTGCTAGAAGTTTTGGTGTGTTGATATTTGTTGGTTTGATGTTTTCAGGGAGAGGAAATCACAAAGGAGGAGATTGACATGCTGAGCGATGCCTGCACCAAGCTAAAGGAGCAGAAAAAACTTCTCACCAAGGAAAAGGAAGAACTGGAGGACCTGAAGGATGATGTGCAGGAGTATAGTGAGGTACGTGTGCCAGTTTTTTGTGGAAATTAAAGGGATTGAGTATATTCACTGCATATGCTATATCAGGATAAGAGAGATTATTTAAATATTATTAAATAAGGATATCAGTCTTGGGAATTATACACATTTTGAAACCTTCAAACCTCCTGTCTGTTATACCTGTGTGTTAAAACTATTATAAATCCTTCAAACATGTCAGGTGAATACAAGATTTAGTTGAGCTCAAACTGAAATGTTTTTTGTTATCGGTTGTCTATCATATCTCATATTAATGAGAAACATTTCATTAGTTTATGTCACATGTTTAAAATTAATATTCAATAACCAAATATGACATCGAATGCCATCCCTCCAGCCCTAATACATACGAAATTTTAGGCTTAAAATAAATTGTATTTAATATTTAATCCATGTCAACTAGAAGTGTGTTGTTTGTTTTTATGATGGTATTGCTACTGGCACCATTGCTATTTTTAGATCTCACGATATACCTTATACCGCATTACCACCCAAGCCTAAAGGATATGCATCACCTTCATTGTTGTCATTCTAAGATCCACATGTTTTGGGTCTCTCTGCACAGGACCTGGAGGAAATAAAGAGAGAGCTGTCCAAGACAGGCCAGGAGAAGGAGGTGGAGGAGTCAAAAGCAAGCAAACGTCTGTCAAAGCGAATCAACCGTATGATTGGCAGAATTGACAAGATCATCAATGAGCTGGAGAAGGACAAAGAGGTGCTGGATGGACAGATGGACAGCGAAACCACACCACCAATAGGGTATGAGATCTTCACTTGAGTGTGTCTATGAGTTTGTAGTGCAGGATGGGAAATGGCTTTGATTTGTGTTATACACTGTAAAATGGTGGTGGACGAAGAACTTCACAGGGGGAAAACGTCAAAAGAAGAGGGTTCCCGGACATGTAAAAAATCGTTTTTTTGTTTTTTAGATTGTTCTTTGAAAAACGTAGTGACTTGGCAAGGTAAGAACTGGAGTGCATGTCTTTTCTCCCACAAACAACTTTGACTATTTTAGCTCAGTAGAAAATACAAAATCGATCTTGAATGATTTTGTTTGATATTCCAATCTATTAAACAATTGCTTGTCCACCGATGTGTCAATAAACATCATTGCGGGTTTAATCAGTCATTTGATGTTGTGCCATAAAATCATGAATCATTAAACCAACCAAAAAACAGCTTGTTTGATTTAATTGGAAATTGACCGGTTAACCTGCCTGTTGCGATCATGAATTTAAAAGTGCTGGATGATAACCAAAATGTTTCCTGGGAACCCTGCACGGCTTTCTCGACATGCAATCGGCGGATCGGTTAACTCCTCCTCCTCCACCATCTTACCCTCTGTTATCAATTTACCGTGTCCTGTACGCAGTGTGTTGCTGTCCTATAGGGAAAATCTCGTGAGCATCAATGAGCTCATTGCTGTCATGAGGCATATCCAGAACATTCCAGAACACAAGCTACTCAGCATCGCGGAATCGCTTGATGAAAACAAAGACGGCAAGATAGACATCGATGATGTCATGAAGGTAATTTTGGGTCTTCCTTTCCTCGCTTGATGATCTTGTTTTACAAACATGAACCTGAATGTTTGGTTGCCATAAATCTGATGTGCTTGTTAGGTGGTAGAGCTGATCGATAAAGAGGACATCGATATCTCCACCAACCAGGTCGCAGAGATCATGGTGATGCTGCAAAAGGAAGAAAAGTTGGTGGAGAAGGAGAAAGCCAAGGAGAAGGCAGAAAAAGAACAGGCAGCTAAAATCCAAAACTAAACGTTGGGTCCTATGTTAAAAAAAAAAGAAAAGAAAGTGTCTCTTGAAACTATTGAAGCTATGGGAGAGCATGAATAAGTTTAAGATGTTTAATAGTGAGACCGAAGCTAAAGTTGTAAGTACCTTTATATGATGTTTTTCTTCTTGATTTGTTCAGAGAGAAAAACACTTTAAGACAGATCTTCCCTGGAGTGTTTTGTTTTACACATGTAAATTAGAAACAAATCTGGCAATCACTGAATTGAAGTTTATTTATTAGTTAATGAAAAGTAATTAAGCGTTTAATTTTGGTAGAATGTTTGTTAATTTATTTTTAAAAAACTTGTGAAAATGTTTCAGTTCTGTGCAGACAGTGACACCAGAAATATTTGCATTGTTTGTTTTTTTTTTGCAATTTGATTTTGCAATTTGTAAAAAAAAAATTATACGTGTCTCTACGAGCACAGAAATGAAAACAATGCAAGCTTTAAGATGCATAAACATTCTCATTATTTGATCTTTTTGCCATTAATGTCATTTTCTGTGATCTGAGGTCATTTCCTCTCTTTGCATTGCATCACCCGTCACTGTCATTCCACTACTCATTTGATATACCATTTTTATTTTAAAACCAAATATTGTTTGGTTTGGTAATGACATGTTTATGCCACTCAGCCCAGCACCTTGTATGCTCCACTGCAAATTATTTTATTCCTATTAAGGGTAGAAATGTTTTGTATTGACTGAAACGCGAGACTCGTCTAATCGACAAGTCACATTTTATCTATCGTCTCTGCTCTTTGCATCATATTTATATTATGTGGCCTTTGAGACGGTTTCCCGGTAAACTAGATGCAACAAGACAAAATATAGCTATAGAAATGTTTATCATTTCCTGTTACATCTTTGGATGTAACAGGAAATGTCTGTGTTATGGGACTCTCAGTGTGTGTTAGTGCTAGATGGAACGTATTTGTGACTACTTGACTGGGTACCTGAAGGGATACCTGTTTTGAATAGATTGAAAAACTTTGTCAGCTTAGCTCACCCCATCCTAACCCATCTGTATCTACTCAGAAGAAAATCTGAATACGTCCTCAGTCCTTACATGGAGAATTGTGAGTGGTGTCCTCATGCACACTTACACATTGCTCGCGCTCACAGCCGTTTGGGTTTATCTCGACGGTTGATGGCGTGGGTCTGGCAGCATAGCTTCATAGGGAACACCGGGCCATGAATACATCACTCTCAACCCTAAACATGTCACGCACAGGGACCAGCATGTCTAACCTCAAAACTATGTGCTATGTCTCAGACGGAGGACAGATCTAGCTGTCTGATTTAAGGTGCCTACATGTGTCCCTTCACTTATTTAACCTCAATCAAGTGTGTATATTGGTTTAGGGTCAAGAAAATATTTTATCGCATTAGTATTGTTGGGATTTTAAAAGAGGTGCTGATGTGTAATTGCACTATTAATGGTTTTGTGCTTTATTTCTTTGCCATTTTGGAGTGTTGATCTAGACTCAGGAAGGTCCATGGTATGTCTGAGTTTGCACATCGAGAGATATTTCGAGAAGACGCACACTTTTATTTTTTTAGAGGTAGATGGAACGAAGTGGTTATATTGTGTAAGGTAAAAAATACCTTGAATTTTAGAACATTTTAAAAGAGCTTTGGGATTCATTTGTGAAGGATGGTAGACTTGCACATATAAGTGACCACAGATGGATTGTATTTTATAGTATAGACACGGGACAATTCATTTACATTACATATACACCATGAGTTAACTTTTTTAAAGCTTGAGTCAAATGCTTTCGCTAAATTGATCAAACGTGTTATTAAATATCCCCTGGTATAGTATTCTGCTGGTTGTCTTGTATTTGTCAGCAGGGTTTTTATAGACATCTTTCAGATATCTAGTGTACTTTAGCTTACTGCTGTAACGCAAGTTAACCTGTAGACTAAAATGGCAATTAAAAATGCTATTAAAATCAATATGATGCAAATTCATTCAAAATATTGTTTTATTGTTCATACAACATATGTAAATATGATTTACATACTATTGTTTAAAGGTTGTGAATAAAATGAAGCTGATCTCTGAAAAGTCAAATGTTTCTTTTTCATTTTCTTTCACACAAATGCATCTGCATGGGCCGTGGCTTCATGTCAGTCCATATATCCTTTCACATTTGTCCTTATCTTTGTCGTTTTAGTGTCCTGAGTTAAGCGCCCATACTGGTAACGAAATCAGATCCCAGTTTTTCCTTCTTTACTTGTGACACTGTTTTAGAGCTTTTGACCACACAAGTGTGACCTTAATTTCGTTTGCTTGACAATTCATCAATTCATCAGAGAATCTTTTGAGATTCTCAAGCACACTTTAAAACTCAAATTTGACTTTAATATGACTTTTAATGGATGAGATATTGAGATTGAGGCAGAATGTGCTAATACGAATGTCATTCTTTTAGAATATAGATGAAAATGTTTGTAAAAAGATCTATTTGATATTTCAAACTAAGACAATATTAAACATTGACCCGCATGTCATTTGCCTGTTGCATGTGACGTTACAGTAAAAGTACTTTGCAGATAAAAATAGTATCCTTGAATATACAACTATAACCAACACAGGTAAAAAGTTTAGGGCCACATAATTAAATGAAAAAAAAAGATTGTATTGTATGCATGTCTGTAATAAATTGTTTAATAGACAAACATATGCATTATACTATATAAAATGTTTTTTCGTATTCTTTAAAAAGTGTATTGAGGTGAGACCTTTAGAAGCTGTTTTATAAAATGACAAAAAAAACATTTCTGCAAATTCACTGAAGACTATTAAATATATCATAATTCCCATACTTCCCTTTCTGAACATCATGATATTGATGAGTTAATTAACTCTAAATTTATTTATAAAACCCTATTTATATATGTTAGTTTGTGTTTCAAAACTTCTGACCTGTAATTGTTGTAGTTGTATTGAGGTTACAAGAAAAGTTTCTTGAATCAGCCATATTGGGTTACTACCATCCTACAAATGCAGAATTCTTGTTCAGAACGTGTTTGTGTTCTCACGAGTAAACTCATGACTTGGTAGCACTGGTTGACATCACACACAATCACTGTATCAGATAGTAGACGTATACCAGCCTAGCAACCCAAACAGTCATTTCATCATTAGTGTCTTTAACTCAAACAGATTGACACCCAGACTTAAGTATGATTTGCCTACAATAATAACCAGTGAGGACTTGAAGTGGCCTAAATAACAGAAGAGAGAGTGACAGTAAATCATGTCGTTCTGAAGGTAAAAGCCATGCAGGCCGGTCGCTGTGTAAAAGAGATTTATATTTGTAGACAGTCCTACAGCTCTGCATCTACATGTTAAACTAAACTTTCTCGGGTTGGCTGTAAAGAGTGTTTGTATTTGCCGTGGCTAGCGATAGATTAGATAACGTATTATATATATATATATATATATATATATATATATATATATATATTGTAGTTAGGCATCACTGTATTTCAATAATATAAAAAGTGTAGATGCAAATGTCAAGTTCAAGGTTTCTTGTGGTCTCACTCTTAAACTTTCTTTTTGTACACTTGAAGGAGTATGCCAACTGTCTTTGCTCGTATTACAATGTATGTACAGCACAACACATAATCACCTGAATGTAAAAGCTGCTTGTGATTTTTTATTTATTAAGTATGTTTATTAGTAGATATAACCGCTATGTAAATGAAAAGATTCAGATTCAGGCCATTCAGAAAAGTTGTAGATAGAGTAAAGAGAGAACAAACAGCTGGAAAAGTAAAATCTGTTTGGTGGATTTTTACAATTTCATTAGACGCTGCTAATGGCACCAAATATATTCAACAGCAACTTTAACAGGAAGATTTTTTGGTCATGGATTTTTTTCTGTGTTTAGATGTTTAACCCAGAAGATCACATTATGTTTTCAGAAATGTATTATAAAACATTTGCTATAGTAAGAGATTACACGCTATTTTGCTCGCTTTCTAGTTGTTTTTCTTTTTTTAAGCAATGTCTGTTGAATGTCTGTTTGAGAGATGAGATATTATTTAAAAGTTGTTTTCAGGGTGGAAGACGGATCTAGTTCTGCTATTATCAATCATTGTGCACATGCCACACACTGGGCCATACAAATGCATTATGCATGTCTGTGTCAGGTTTTAAGCCTGTTTAAGCAGGTTGGCTTTCACAAGCATCTTGGAGACATTATTATAGTTCATTTCAATTTATTCTGTCTTAGTGTTTTAATAACTGGATTATTACAATTAATGACGTGGAAATGTTTGGAAATGCAAATCTTTTCTGACATTCACTAAAATACTTTATGTGGGTTAGTTAATATCACTAAAAGAAGAGTTTTATTTATGTTTTTAAATAAACTTAAATAGATTGTTTCAGGGGAAGATATTACAAGATTTGATAAAAATTCCAACAGTTGATTTATTTAAAATGTACAAATATCATTTAAGTTTATGTTAAGAATAAAAATGTATTTATTAAAAAATAAATAATAATATGTACGGTATATATTTAATATACACCCTAATGTTTACAGTATATTTATTTCAAAATGTACTCATTATTTTAAAATTGTTTCATGATAAACGTTTCATGATAAACGTTTTAGTAATGCAATGACCAAAACTACAAATATGAATAACTGTCCTAAATCCATACTTATCTAGTGTCTTAAACATTTGCATTGTACTGTGCGTATATGTTTTTGGTCATAGAAAACACATACACACTAATACAGTAAATCTAATTAATATCACGGTTTTTAATGATGTCATTGTGCACATTCCACACACATGCTTCCATATACAATCTGCATTGTTTCATTTATACATTGTACATGAGAAAACAAGGTAGATGTATGTTCACAAGTTCTTCCATCAATCTAAGATTAAATTAAACTTTTTAAATAAACTTGTTTTGAATTGTTGTCTTTACAACGTGTTTAGATGGGAAAATATTCTTTTTTTTTTGCTTGAACACAGTGGAAAAAGTGCACGGAGACACTAGAATGAAGGTTGGAGAACACTCCTGAAGCAAACATTTACACTAGGCTTATGGCACTGAGATGTTGCTGACGTAAAGTGAGCACACTACAATTCTTTCCTTCCACCCGCTTGGCACACAACACTGTCGGGCAGTCAGGCTTCGGCTTGGCAGACAAGCATAGCTGTGTATTGTTTTCCTTCTGTTTAAACATAAGTTGACAAGCTTGTGACCATGCCTGAGATAGTGGCTACTTCAGGTCAGTTGGTTGAGGTTCTTGCGTCAACTTCAATGTTGGAAGAATGTCCTTCAAAACAATTAAATTCCAACCTCTTGAAAGTAATATACGGTTCCATGGATCTCTTTATGGGAATATATTTTCCCTAAAAGATTGCAACAGTTATTTAGCACAATTGGATTGTTATAATGATGTCATAATCATCTACTGTATTTTCCAAATAGGTGGGTGACCTCAACATTATGAAGAGTGTTTTATGGAGGTGACATTAAAGATCTGTTTTTCAGATACTACATACATTGTAGAATTTCGGTGAATTCAAATGCACAAACCAGAAGCAATCTCCAACAAATGAAGATGGGATGGCTGTTTGGGAAACCTAAATGGCTATTTTGTTTTCTTTGGCATGTGTCCATTTATGAGGAATATGGACTGTTATGGATGGGACAATTCACATACATGACCTTAGAAAACTATGCTTTTAAAAAACACAAAGACACAATTTAATTGAGACTTAATAGCTTTGGCACACAATTGTAAGTGTTGTATCCTTCACTAGGGGTCAGTGTATGACAAGCCATGCGCTGATCAGTTTTTAACATCTCCTTAGCCTTCAGTTTTGTTATTTCTAGTGAATTTTTCATTCATCTTTTTTAATATGATACATGCAGACTTAAAGGGATAGTTCACCCCAAAAAGAATGGCTCTCCAAAGCTGAATACATTTCTTTGTTCCGTTGCACACAGATATTCGGACGAATGCTTGTAACCAGTTCTCGAACCCTATTGACTACCAAAGTAGGAAAAATTACTCCATATTTTGTTTGCTCCATTGACCGCACGTTGAGATATTTTGAAGAATGTTGGGCGACAAAATGTTCTGGCCTCATTGTGACTGTCATTTTTATTTTCCCAATTATGGTAGTCAATCGGTTCCAAGAACTGTTACTGTTACAAGCATTCTTCCAAATATCTTTCTCAAAAGTGAGTTAATGATAACAGTGTTTTTTATTTTGGGGTGAAGCATCCTTTAAAACTGTTATGATGGAGAAATGTTTCTCACAACTAATTCCAAGAATCACAATGTTGCAGGACATAGTACCGGAAGAGTTGTAAAAAAACATGCTTCTGTATCTCTTATCCCTCATCCTCGGTGCGACTAATGAGTGTTTTTTTAAATGAAAAGATATTATTGGATGGCACGGTGAACCACACAGTGCGTTCAGGCGAACTCTCCTCCCTCCGTGAGTTCTCAGTCTGCCTGTAATAATATTGTTCCTCTTAGCCCTCTACAAACACATCACCTCTTCACTCCCCGTTCCCCTCGGTTACCCTGCGTCGCCATGGCGCCTACAGTCACCAGAACCTTGGCATCGAGATGGGGAAACGTGGTTAACATGGCATCCCTTGTGGTCAGTAGAAGCAACTCTTCCAGGCCGATAAAGATGACCTCCGTTACTTACGAGAATTCAGAAAGACAGAGAAAAACAAACACCTATAGTCCAAAGGATATTTTGAGGTCTGCCCTAACTTGACTTCGAAATGGTAGAATGGGATCATTGACTCGCTGTGAAATGTTTGGGAGGTTCGGGGTGTTTGCCAGGGACCGGGCCCAACAGGCTCTGCTTTACGCATGCAATCCATCAGGTGCGTGTGATGCAAACTCATACATGCACGGGATCATGTGTGACGCGATGAGGAGCTGATGACAGGCGTGTATAATTCTTTAACTTCTGGCATGTACTTCTGGTGTACTGTTAGCTTACTCGCTTCACCCCAGCACCGTGGGGTCTCATTAAAGTAAACTAAAAAAAAGGTTGGTATCACCAAATGACTGTTGATTGTAATATTCACCCTTTTTTGAATTGGTCAAGCCTTGTGTATATTGTTTTTTGAAAGCAAACTAGTTGTACAAAATGCACGCCGTACATTAATATATACTGTAAACCAAAGTTTTGTTAAAACCATTTTCTGTTTAAATTGTGGTACCAGAAGAAATGGTTAAGAAAGATTGTCCTGTAAAAACATTAGATCTGAATCTAGGACCTGCCTGATGCTCTTCCATCACATTGTGAGCAAATTCATACAGTTCCATAATCTTGTAGAACATTTTCCATAAGAGTATGTTGAGTATGTCATGAGTTACTCAACCATATGATGTTTAAACATCTTAAAATATCTTAGAAGAACATAACAAAACATAACATATAACTTAAAATTACAAAACAAAACAAAACAAAAAACAAAACAAACAAATCCACCCCATGTTGATTTTCAGAATAACAAAATAAATGTCTACTATGGTAGTCAATGAGTGACCATGACTGTTTGCTTTTGTTCATTTTAAAAAGATCTTCTTTTGCACAAAACAAAACATTTGTTCTACATGGTAGTCAATTTTGCCATAGAACTGTTTGCATTTAAACATTTTTCAAAATATATAATTCACAACCAACAAAACATTTGTTCAATGTTGCCCCTGAACTGTTTGCTTTTTTTTTAAATATTTCAAAAGATCTTCTTTTGTGCTCAAAAAACTGGTCTGCTGGTCAATGATGCAGTTTCTTACATTCTTCCAAATATCTGCCATTGTGCTTATTAGAAGAAAAAACATGTATACAGGTTTGGAGACACTTGAGAGTCAGTAATTCATGACAGGCTTTTCATTTTTGGGTGAACTATTCCTTTAAAGGAAAAGATAGCCTAAACATGATTTGGTCTGTATCTATTTATTTTGCCTCACGTGAGGTATTTGGAGAAATGTCCTAGTGCTGTTAGGATTAGGTCTAGTTATTTTGTGTTTTGCAGAAGGAAAAAAACATGTAACAATGGCATGAGTGTCAATAAATAATAAAAAAATTTACATTTTGGGTGAAGTGTCCTTTTAACAAGTATTTGTTGGGATATTGAGTGTCCACTTTGTTTCAGGTGTATGACAAATAATACTCTTATTTTACAGTGGTTGCACGTCTACACTATAGCTGGGTCTACTATGGGCCAGTTATGTGTGTGGATAAGTGTGTAATGTTGTTAAGCAGTGTATGTGTGTGTGTGTGTGTGTGTGTGTGTGTGTGTGTGTGTGTGTGTGTGTGTGTGTGTGTGTGTCAGGGCACTGTTGAGCAGGTGTTAGGGAAGCTGCTCTTTAAGAAGGCTGAACCATTGGCACCGCTCACAGGGACGGGGAAAACGCAAGAGAGAAAAGGAAAGAGAGGGAGTTCGAGAGGAGGAAAGTAACTGGTGTAAAGTGGATTTCCTGGCTGGAAGACAGCTGGTCATTCCCATGAGACTCATTACCGCTCTCTGACAATCCAGTCCTGCATACACAGCCACACGTTCGTGAAAACTAGGACTCTGTTCGCCATCAATGTAAAGCCAAGATAATAAATTTTCTGATCAACAGCTCCCTGTTTCTCACACAGTTCCTCTCGGCAACCCATCATTCGTCCGTTTTGACACCTGTTAAAACCTGTTGTTCTGTCTTCTGTTTCCTTTTAGTGTTTCAGTGAATCACATGATGAAAACTGTAATGTTGACCACATTCCCTGCAGCATCACACATGTTTGGCAATCATGCGGAAATAAGCCGATACTTTGACAGTTTACCTTAAGCATCTTCTACACACGAGCAGTTTCAAGAGAGCTCACACACCAGCATCATCTTAGGATATGAGGATGCTTTCTATCTATAGTTTTGATTGGTGTAGAGACATTTTGGGACATTTTACAGCTTTGATACAGCATGAATTGATTCATTTGTTGTATGCTGTAAACCTTTGAAGAGTTTTGTCTCTGGGTGTTTAAGACTTTAGTTCAAATTGAATCAGAAGTTGTAGTGATGTTAAACCTTTATTTTTCTAAACTTTTCATCATAATTATTGCACCCCAAGCTGAAATAATGTTCCTGGGTTTCTGCAGTATTAAAGCTTTGTCATTTACAAACATGTGTACATCAGCTGCATATCATTCTGCCGGCAGAGCGTGAGAATCAACTTTCAGGCGTATGATGTGTTGTTTCCTGCCCTTGTGATTCCAGTATAAATACATTTACGCTGCATTGCCATGTCTGTGTAAACACTTCTTTCATGCGATATATTCTGTTTCAAATATGCGTTTCATTGCAGTGTGAAGACTGCTTTAGAAACGCAAATCTGACTACAATTTAATAAGCGCTTAGGGGCCCCACGCAGGGTCAACAGCAGATTACCAAAGTTAATGGTGACCCAAGACAGAAATGGAAACTTGAGTCTGAGACTGCACTTTTGGGGATACTCCACCCAAAAATAAAAAAATCTGTTTTGAGTTACTCACCCTCAACTTGCTCCAAATCTGTATACCGTTTTTATTCTGTTTGCCACAAAGAAAGATATTTTTAAGAATGTCTGCAACGGACATTTGTGGGGCACCACCGACTAAAAGATGTTCAGTTGAAAAGACATTTTCAAGAATTAAAGAAATCAAACAGTTTTGTCATTTAGTTTTTCCACTGTGGTGGTGCTCCAGACATCTCACATTTTTCTAAATATCTTCCTGTGTGTTCAACCAAACAAAGTCATTCATAGAGGTTTGTAACAACTTGAGGTCTAGGTAATTCATGTCAGAATTTCCTTTTGGTTGAATTGTTCTTTAAGATGGAATATAACAAACTTAAAGGAGAAGCATTACACCGTGTAATGCATTATAAATGCTTTCCAATTTAAAAACTGGAGAACAAGATGAAGTTATTGGTCTACACTCTACATGAAAAACTTTCCATTGCTTTTTTACTGTGCAAAAGTAGCAAATCTCTACGAAATTACATAAAAGCACCATCAAAGTTAAGGCCCTACAAAGGAGTTCATATAACTCATATAACATTACCAAAACAGATTTGAGACTTAACTTGGACTTGGTACAACAAACTTCAGACTTGAGTCAAAGACGTGTAATAAACATATAAGCCTCAAAGCCCCCCCCCCCTCTCTCTCTCTCTATCCCGCTCTCAAATGTGCAGATGTCCATCACCGGCCAGATGCACTCACAAATCAATAGCTGCCATTTCAAAATCTAGCTGTGGGTAGCATCCTTACCTGCTGCAGTTCACCAGCTGCCAACAGTTCCTCTAACTCTATAGTCCCGGCCCACTCTCCCATTGATTGGGACAGATGGTATAGTGCAGACATCGGACTGCAGGTCCATTTATTTTCATTAGTCTGAGCTTTCTTTAATACTCTGATATCTCAGAGCAGTCTTAGTGCTTGGCTATTTAGAAAGATGTACTACATCTAGACACGCTTAGAATCAGGTGCACAGAGCATAATGTCCTGCCATAATGAGTCAATTACATATAAAACACGGGTCTTGAAATATTTGGGGATCTCTTGAAGAAAATAATAATACTGTGTTGCTCTTTACTCACCACGTTCTTTTCAAACCTGCATGACATTTCTACTTGGGCAGAACTTGAAAGAAGATATTTTGAAAAATGTTGCTAACCAGCACCCATTCATTTGCGTTTGATTTGATCAGATAGAATAGGAGTGAAAGGGTTCTACTGCTGTTTGGCTACCAATGTTCTTCAAAATATCTTCAGAAGAAAAAAAGTCATACAGGTTTTAAATGGCAAGAGTGTACGTAAGAAATGAAAATATCTTTAGTTTTGGGTGAACTTGTACTTTAAAGTTTATTGTATCATTCCCTCAAACACTCACGATAGTCTACACAGGTCACAGTGCCTCTCTTAAGCTTTTGAGATGTCAGTATGCGTGAGACTGATATTACACCGAATATTAAAGCCAACAGCTTCTTTTCCTATGCTTGCTTCGGAAGGGGTCTGCTACAGGGGGTCTGGCACTCTATGTGTGCCCACTTGTGTTTGTGTGCGTTTGAAGACTGTGTGCCTTTGGAGTGACAGCTCCAGGGATGTCTCCATCACCTTCCCGAAGGGTCATGTCCCCGCTGTCAGAGGTTTCCATGATAGGTCATCGTGTGCTGTGTTCTTCGGTCCGGATGCGCCGTAGCCCTTTCCCCTTTTCCCAACCTATATTTGTCAAGACTTGCATTGTCTCGGTTGTGTTTTTAGGCTTGGAAGAATGCCCCTCCTCATGATTAGTACGCACATATCCAAGCCATCATCAATCGCTTGACTGCAGGCTAAATAAACTCTACCCACACACACGCTGGTATAAAGAGCTCCATTGTCCACAGGCTGCTTTTGTGAATGGGAATTATCGCTGGGATTCTCTCAACCATCTCACAGAGATTGACAGCTTCATAGAGAGAGAGAGAGGAGTGTGGGGGATAGATTGGGTTCAGGATCTGAAGCGGTGACTCCGGGGGAGTTTAAGAGTGAGTTAAGACGTCAGCGGGCCGCTTCCGGCTTCTCGCAAGGGTCCGGTGGCCTACTGGCCGCGTAAACTCCTGATACCTGCTGATACCTTGGTGTTTCCTTCTAAATCATGCCATTGACCAGAGCTTACATCTCTGGGAAATATGAGGATCATTATTTATTCTATATGATGTTTGGATCTTTTTACATTATATTACACTCAAACCCTCTGTCAAATTGAGTCAACTTAATGTAATATAACTTGCTCAATAACAGTGTACAAGCACATGAAGGGAAGGAATTATATGCAATGAGAATACTCAGAAGCTTAAAGGTCAGGTTTGTGTAATATAGAGGCACCTAGAGGGGAAGTTATGAATTGCAACGAACAGTTCGGTCCACAGCTTACCCCTCACTTTCGAGAGAGGAACCGCACTGTAATAAATATTTCATGTGTGTTTTGAAAAGTATTACATACTGAACTTTACATTAACTTAATAAAATCTGTAAAAACATGAAATAGATTTTTTCTATAGAAAAATTAAAGTAATTAATACAAACATTAAATTTTTTTAATATGTTAAAAAAATCATGCAAAAAGCATGTAGTAACAAATATCATTTTTAATTTTTGTGAATTTTGATTTAAAAAAATTAAGTTAATCATATTAACTTCTTTAACTTACAAACACACACAGTTTAAACAATATGTTATATTGATTTCAAAGTTTTAAGATGTTTTCTTTTTTGAGTCAATTGTTACGGTAAAAACACCGTGCATAATGTAGATATAAATTCTAAGATAACAAAACATAACAGTTCTTTATGTAAGGTCTTTATGTTTTTCAGAAGACATGATTGTCTATTTTGTATTACATTTCTGTCAATAATTCACATATAAAATAATCACATTCACATTATTTTATATGTGCATTTTTGACAGAAATGTCAAGGGACTGGAACAAACCATTTGATAATAAATCGATAACCACATGGTCAATTTTATTTGTTAGATTTCTTTACAGTGCCGTGTTCGTCATCTTAAGAGTGCTATGTTTGGGTCAAGTGTGGTGCGGATGGGCTGAGTGATTTATTTGGGTTGTGGTCAGTTGTGTGAAAGGAACAGGAGGGTCTTCATTTCCCAAATTGTTGTGGACCACAATAAATGGCCAGGAAATACCACTCCGCGCTGTCACTGATACATGAAAACCACGTTAGATGCAATTAGTACCAGCGGTTAAAACTGAACTGTGTTGATCCGTGGGTTATGGGAACAAGTCGGTGTATGTGCGCATTTAGAACAATGACAGCTGATACCGGTCAGCTGTCTCATTAGTTTTATCGTTAGGATAACAGCTGAGTACCTCTGTCCATTCTCTCCCTCTCTCGGCCCTATTTGTATTTCTCATGGGAAACCGTCCATTTCCATTCCTATTCCCATACTATTGAGAGTTTTCATCATCTTCTGCCGTGTCAAGCTCATCTTAGATCTACTTCCATTTACTCCACATATACTCTGAAGCTGATGGTTGGCTATGCTGTACGTTTTCAGTGGTATCTCTCACATCCAGCTGTTCCA
The DNA here is from genome assembly GCA_033220385.1 of Triplophysa yarkandensis. Taxonomy (NCBI): domain Eukaryota; kingdom Metazoa; phylum Chordata; class Actinopteri; order Cypriniformes; family Nemacheilidae; genus Triplophysa; species Triplophysa yarkandensis. The sequence continues at coordinate 14,928,947 of CM065665.1, forward strand.
AAGCTTAACTAATTGTTGGCATGAGACTGTCAGGGATATGGTAAGAGGATGCTTTGGTCATATGGTTGCAGCTCATCTCTGGATGACTGTGATGGATATGCTCTACTTCATCTCACGTCTCAATATGTTAGGACTGGAAATTTGATTCATATAAAAAAACAACGTAATGCTTCTTTCATTAAGAACAGAAAGTGGCGGTGTAAGGGTGGTCTGAATCAACTCTCTGAATCGAAAGATGGCAAACTGGCAAATAGTGTAGATATTTGTCCTGAGACGGTTTTGACCGGTCTGTCTTATTTACCAGTTTCAGAACCTCATTCACCGCTCTCTGTTTGTTCAGTTCTGCACGTGTGTTGATATTTCAGTTTAAAGTGCCCGTCTTGGAGAAAGTCAGCTTTCATTTCTGTTCCAGCGTTCATGAGATTAACCAGTTCTACTCATTGTGATCTGAGAAACAGCTGTCCACAGCAGCACACTCTCACTGACCCGGAGAATGTCCGCTCTCCTACAGGTTTAATGTAGATTCAGTTACATAATGCATGTTCTTCTTTGAGAAAATCACTTTTTCTCCTTCTTTGAAGCAATAATTTAAGCAAAATTTTGCCATTTATTGTTCCATGGAACTCTTATTTGAACACAAAACCAATGCAAGGGAATGGTATCCAGTTTCTTACATTCTTTCAAATATCTTCTTTTGTATTCTGCATGACTGAAACGTCATACATGTTTTAAATGTCAAAGGCGAGAGTAAATGATGACAAAATGTTCATTTTTAGTTATCACTATCACTTTAAGCTTTTCATGCTTTTTCTTCTCCACATCGGTGTTTAGTTTATTTAAGAATACACACTATCATTATGAGACGTTTTATTAAAGCAGGAAAATTTAAGCATTAAGTTCTGCATATTATATATTCTGTAGTTTGCTCCCAAAACAGACAGTGGGTGCTGTCTTGCTGTCTAATGCACCTGTTTAAGTGTAATCTCTATACACTTGGTATTATTGTATTTTAATAAAATTTGCATTTCGTTTCTTTTATTTAAACTCCAAATTCTGTCCAAATTCCATAATAACTTTTCTATTATACATTGTGTTTTTTTTATTTAACTCGAATTATTTTTATTTATTTTTATTAGTATTTTTACACGTTAAGCACCTATATAGCAGTGCCCTCCTGATACCCTTAAAAACCCTTAAAAATGATGTGGAAACAAATCAATAAACTATTTTCAAATATATATATTTACAGTATATGTTATTAGATTTTTTACAGTACATAAACTTTAAAAGTCTCTATGAACTGTTGGATTTTTAATAAACTATTTTAACAGTTCCACTGAAAAATTACTTAAATGTTTTAAAAAATTTTTTTGGGTCAATATAACTTTTTATTCTTGTGATGTTTTCTAAGCCATATGTAATATTTTTGTAGTGCAGTAAACATTTTTATAGTTTGTATTAAAGGTCTATTTAACGTGATGCCATATTTAAAACTTTAATTAGTGTTTAATGTTGTTAATAAATAATATCGGTCAAAATTATGAAGCTTCAAGTTCAATGCCAATCGTGATATTTTCTTAAACAAATATCGCCTATATGAAAAGGCCGGTTTGGACTACATCCCTCTAGTTCCTGCTTTGGTGACCTCACACCCGCGGTTACCCACACCCACAGAAACATGCAGAAAAAGGGGGCGTGGTCTTGTTGCGCCCCTACGGATGATACGAATAGTTGCGTTTGTAGGATTTGTTTGTTTGTCGATTTACAGTTTTTGTAACTTATTACACAAAGGGCAACGCTGTTTAGTTTTGTTTGATTGTTTTGTAATTGAAACGAATCCGAAGAAAGGTGTAATAATTGAACCGGACACCATTGTTTGTTTTTATTTATGACGATCAGTTTAAATTATTATTTTATTATATTTATGAATTGATTATATTTATTGTTTACTATTTAACCCCATGCTGGTTCAGGTAAAGCTGGGGTAAAGTTTAGCTGCAGACTTGTGAATCATGTCAAGGCGTTTGCAAAAGTCGTGCTTGCACATTGTTTTACTCAAACCTCTTCATCTATGTTCCCCGGGTCTGATTCTGGCTCAAATTAATATCATTAAATGTCTTTAATATTATTAATTTGAGCCAGAATCAGACGCGGAATCAGTTTGAGATAACTGAGCGCGTGGACACATGTGTTGGTAAGAGGTGTCATCTTTCTATACGCGCTAAATTTGCTGTCGAATCACAACACTGTAACACCGTTGGCCCAATCAGAACTGTTTACATTCTTTGAAAGCGAGACTTTCATCAGAACGGGGAAAATATCAGCCGTTTTCATTGAAAAAGCGCTAGACAGAGAAGTGAATTATGTGAAATATACGGCTTATTTTTCCAAGCGAAACATTCACACATGTTATATTGCACAATGTGAACACAATCGAAGCTTCAAAAACATATGGAGAATGGGACCTTTAAAACCTATACATTTACATTTACATTTACATTTTGTCATTTAGCAGACGCTTTTATCCAAAGCGACTTACAATAGTCGAGGAGACAATGAAGCAGTAAATAGCCGATACAACAATAGGTGAACAAGTGCTACAACAATGTTACCGAGTTACACAGAGAGCGAAGTTACAAAAGAATTTTTTTTTTTTTTTTTACAAACCCCATACTAACGCTTGAATCCATTCAGTTAACTATTGAGTGTTTGTTCAGGGTTCTACAGTTTAAGCTGTCTAGACTATTTACTTTCAAGACTGTCTGAATTGGAAACTCTTTATGTGTCTAGAACCTCGACACGGGCATCAACAAAAATGCTGTAGCAAGAAGTCTACCAACACAGAAAAGTACTGTAAACATCTTTTTGTCTAATGACAATATAGACATTTTATGTGAACTTATCTGACGTTTGTTGCCATGCATTCTGGCATTGCCTTCTTTCTGAACAATACGTGCAATGCTGCCTTCGATTTTTAAAGACAGGATCATTTGGAATGATAGACGGGAGAACAGTAAGTTTTGGAACGGAGCTCATGTCTTTGGCTAGTGTTGTTTTGTATAGCAGTACTCTTGAGTGTTTGACTTGTTGCTATGTATAGAAGTATTCTGGGCTGGCTGGTTTAATGATGAGTCCTGCAGAAAGATCAGTGGGTTGGTTGGCCTACACCACGGAGACCCACAGAACACATCAGTCATATAAACCCACAGCAGAGCACAGTGGGTAACGGTTACAGGAAATGGGTTTAAGACAAAAACATGGGGCACGATATTTATAAATGAAGGAGGCGCGAGATACATCCAGACCAAAGGTCCTTCCGGAAGGATGTTGTGATTGGGAACAAATGCATTGTTGGGGTTATGCAGTCGGCGATGTTTGTGTGCAAAGGTCTGTTCTGTCTGAATCTCTTTGATTTCTCTCTGGTCCTGTGATCTCTTTACATCAGTCTCTTTCTCTGAATAGGTTATTGTTTTAGGGCAAGAGCTGCAGAAGGGTTCAATACTCATAACGTGGGCGACACACACACACACACACACACACGCACAGGCACACGCACACGCACACGCACACACACACACACACACACACACACACACACACACACACACACACACACACACACACACACACACACATACACATACACACCAAACCAAACCAGGCCCAAAGTGAGAGAGAGATTAAAGGGTGAGTCCACGGCAGACAGTTGCCCCCCAGGGCTGCTATCCATCTTTGTTGCGTCTTTTTAACAGGGTTTTCATCAGGTTCACTTGACAAATATTTTGTGCCACTGCAAAATTATCATGCCATGTTGCATCTCATGGATGCTTAATTCTGCCCAAGGTCATTCAGCATACCCTTAATTTAAGTGATGATAGCATCCATCTTCAAGGGTCTTACACACACAGTAATGACACCCCCCATTAGCTCTGTATTTTTAGTGCAGACATTCCCAGAGGTCTGTTGGGTAGAAGATGGTATGGGCTGAGTGGGCAGATGCAATAACACACCTCTCACCTGTCTCCACAGCTGAGACTCATAATGATACCTCGCTGACAATCCAAAGTATATTGCACGTTGCGTGTAAATACACTTGTATGAAATTGCGTGGACACTTAACAGATTGTTGATTTTAAATTGTACTTTAAGTTGCAAAGCAACTTTAAGCTTTTCTTTGATCGACAACCTTTTTCAAAATATCTTCTTTTAAGTTCTGACAAGTATAATTAAAAATGATAATTCAACCACAAATGAACATTTGGATCATCATTTTCTCTCCTTTCTGCAATTCCATAAATAGCTTCCTTCCACAGATCACAAAAGAAGATAATTTGATGAATTTTGGGATCTGGCATTCATTCACTTGCATTGGTTTTGTGTCCATACAATAAAAGTTAATGGTTGCCACTGCTGTTCGGTTACCTGCATTTTTCAAAATATCTTATTTTAAGTTCTTACTAGAATAATATAAAACGATCACCAAAGTTAAAAATGCAGTACATTTACCCACCCTCTTGTCATTCTATACATGTGTGACACTCTTCCACAGAACACTAAACAAATATTTTGAAAATTGTGGTCAAGTGGCACCTATTGACTTACACTTTTTTGTACATAGAATACAAATAAATGGATGACACCACTTTTCGCTCACCAACATTCTTCAAAATATCTTTTTCATGTTCTGCAGAAAGAAATTCATGCAAGTTTGAAATAATAAGAGGGTGAACAAATTAGTTTGGAAGAATAAAATTTTTAGTTTTTATCACTACATAAAAAACATTCCATATCATTTTATTACGTTTATACAGCCTTGATTTCATCCCACCTCCATTATAGCGCAGCGGCGTGTGCTACTGTAAAGATGAATGAAAGCTTACTTGAGTCTTCCAGTTCATACCCAAAAACATCCATCCAAGGCACCTGCCAAGCAAGCCTGGTTGCCTGGCAACATCTCTTTTTCATTGTCTCTCTCTCTCTTATTATATCTCTTATGTAGCTCTATGCATTCTCTGCAAACCAACTGATAATGCTTGTGGCAGGTTTTTAGCATCCGCATGTGTGTATAGTTGTATAATATATGTGTGCACCCCCACCCATGTGTTTGTGTTCTCCAATCCTGATGGCTTGGATGAGGTCTCACAGACATGCTGGGCTTAGCATGAAGGTTGTGGACCAGCTCCAGCAAGTGTTGAGAGAGCTAACAGCCATCACAGATCAGGCCTGAAATTATTCAAAGGTAATTTCAGAGCCAGTGCAGAAGAGGATGAGTTACTCGGCTTTAAATAAGGCACGCTGGCTGTGTTTTAGTAGAGTAAAACAAAGTCAACACACACACACACACACACACACACACACACACACACACACACACACACACACACACACACACACACACACACTTGGCTTTTAGGTGACTTAAATTTAGTTGCGTATTGCTATATTGGCTATTTAACATTTTGGCTTGTGGTATTCTCTATAAAAAAGTAAATAAATAAACTAGCCAATAAATAAAATATAAATTTTTTTGCGATGTTGGCATTTTGTTTAATTTTGCTTTGTAGTTTTATTTATGCAAAAAGTAAATAAGAAAATGCATACAATAAATAAATAACACTAAACAATAATAATCAAAAATGATTAATATAAATATAAAACATTTATATATTGTCTAACAGAGAACATAGATGAGAAGATTAACAATTCTAATTATGAAAAATTTACTTTTGCAGTATTAAATGAGTTGCAATGTGTTTTATTATTTTTCCAGCTGATAAATAAACGTTAAAAATTGAAAGCCAGTTAAACTCTATTTGAATATTAAGGGCTCATGCATTTACAGTGTACTTTATATGATGTTAAACATGTAATTCATAACGTTATTACTGTACCCTGATTTTAAAGAATTTTACTATCATGTTTTCAGATATTTTATGTGTACTGTAAAAAACAATTACAGAAATAGACTATATTAAATAAGTTAAACCCCCTTAAGCTTTCTTTAAATATAAAATACATTCTCATATTTTATTTGTGATAGATAATTGTGATAAAATGATTTTAAAGGCACAGAGAGCATCATCTCCTGCCAGCATTGTTTGATATTGACCATGCTGCAGCTCCAGACACATGCACAAACTCACATACACCTGCTCAGATCTAATCTGAAACAAGGAATATAGTTATATTATAGGACATTATTATTTCAAGACTGTTTTTAACTGTAACCTATACTTTTCTTCTCTGTCAGGCACTTGGTTTGAGCCTCAGAAACAGATAGGAAGACTCAGTTGTGTAAATGACTTGCATTCACAATGAGCGTGTCGGGTGTCCAGATTTCTTTTTCTGCAGGTGCTGTGTGTGTTCCAGATGTGCTGATTGATCACGGTCGGATGTGCTTGGCAGAAGTGATACGAGGAAAGAGGAGAAAGAAAGCAGAAGATGGAGGGAGAGAGAGGGAGAGAGAGGGAGAGAAAGGGAGAGACAGAGACAGAGAGAGAGAGAGAGAGAGAGAGAGAGAGAGAGAGAGAGAGAGAGAGAGAGAGAGAGAGAGAGAGAGAGAGAGAGAGAGAGAGAGAGAGAGAGAGAGAGAGAGAGAGAGAGAGAGAGAGAGAGAGACAAGCGCATGGTGTGGTGCAATGGATTTTTAAAGACAGCTGGCAGAGACAGCACAGGAAGAAGATGCCAACGCAAAACTTTTACAGTTTCCTCTCTCTCTCTTATTCTTTCCCCCTATTTTTTCCACCCTCGTTCTGTTCTTCAGGAAATGCAGACTGAATGAAATCTATTGATGGTCTATGCTCTGGTCTCCAGTGCCTCGGCAACAGTTGTCAGGGGGAAAGACCCCCGGCCCTTTATGGACGTCCCCATGTAGATCCAAAGTTTACTAAACATGATCCAGAACAAATCATGAATAAACTGAAACTGCTCCAAAATAAACCCGGATCAGTGTTATGTGGCGTGGACAAACACATTTGAACTGGCTTGGCACATTTACACACTTTCATTTGTTTGTTCGTGAAGCTGGAAATAATGAAGGAAATGGCTGATCTCGGTGCTTAAATCTGAACGCAATCATAAGATTTGTGTGAACAACCAGGAATTGGGACTACTGTGTGTCTCATGCACTAGTAAAGGGGAAGTGTGTGGAATAGCAAAGTTGCATCTTCACACCAAGAATACAAACTTCGAAAAGTTTAAAAACTTTTTAATAACTCTGTTTGACAACACAACCAGTTCAACAATGATAATATTAAACAATTATTCCTTTTATTATTGTTGTCCAACTGATAAACATTACACATTGAAAGCCAAATCTATTTGATACTTAAGGATTCATAAAATCAAAATGTAAAACTTAACAGCGAAAATAAACGTATTATTATTAAATGGTGTAAAAGCTCATATTGGAATTGCTGTAGTTTACAGGATTTTCACTGATATGGTTTAACTATACGGTAAAAATACAGAAATAGACTAGAAATGTTCACCTTCTCGAATTTACATTAAAAAAACATTAAACAGGACTTTTTGAAATCCGGCATCTGCGAATAATAAAGAAAGATATTTATGAAAATATGGTTAAAACACCCATCACATTATACAACAAAACTGCAAATCTGACAAGATGAACATTAAAAACATGTATTTGTACTGAGTTTTATAGCTCCCCGTTAGAATTTTTTACGAGATGTTTTTTACGGTTATCTTTATACAGTAGTTATTATTCTGATGGGGAACAGGCCTTTAGACAAATTATTCTAAATGATCAGTTTTAAACATGTTCATTTGCAAGGGAAGGCATCCACTTACACGTTTTCAATCACTGCACATTTCTTAAAATTAGTTCACGGTCTATTGACTGCTTTACATATCATATCCACAAATGGAGGATATTTATTCCACTTGGCCAGAATAGCCTGCTTAAACATAAAAACATGAAAAGTTAAAAGAAAAAGTTTTTTGTTTCATGATTCCTATTTAATGTCTCTCAAACACTCTCGTTCTCACAAGCAACTGTATTTATATGCCGTGAGCATGCACCATTTCTTTAATGCACCTATACACCAACATTATTCTCAAGCCTTACATAAACTCACTCTTGTACGGGAGTGTTTACCTCCACAACACTCAGATGAAGGTTCAGCATGTGGAAGCGTTCTGCTCGGAGTAATGACTGCTAATTTCACAGCAAATAAGTCAACATAGATGCCTTTGAATCACACACCATTTACGAGCGGCTATGAAAAGACAGCATTCCTGTCACCGGAGCTAAAGCGAGAACCGTCCTCTTATCTAATGAACTGCCACTGAACTGTAGAGGAAACCAAGCGGAATCTTTAACCTCCAAACTGAACAGCATGTGTCTGTATATCACGTCCATATGCGACACTGGATTTCTTTCTTCGGTTCTAACGGAGCTTGCCGCTGTGCTCTAAGTGCAAACAAACACACTCCTACACAGAAGGATAACAGCGGATCTGTGTGCGGTAAACTTTGGTCGACCTTTACATTTGCATTTATGCATTTGGCAGATGCTTTTATCCAAAGAGACTTACAGCATATTCAAGATGTACATTAGCCAGTAAGTGTGTTCTCTGAGTCTCTAGAACTTGCAGTTCTAGCACTATATAGGTTTAGATATAGAATTACTTTAAAAGTTCATTTTAATCTGCCATTATATTTTGGGGAAAAAATGTTACCGGTAACTAACAAGTTTGAGGCCTCTGACGATAAACGTGAAATGCTTAAAGAGTTCTTCACGGTTATGCAATTGAAGAACCATTGGGTCAGTGATTCTTTATAGACCGATTTCTCTTACGTTTTTATAATCTGCAGAGCCTATTTTTTTTAGGGAACCAAATAGACTAACATTGTTATTCTATTGCATCATGAATATTGAGATTTTAAGCTAAAACTAGGAGGTGTTGCATCTACACACACACACACACACACACACACACACACACACACACACACACACACACACACACACACACACACACACACACACACACACACACACACACACACACACACACACACACACACACACACACACACACACACACACACACACACACACACACACACACACACACACTTTAATTTAATTTAAATTATTTTGACATTTTCCACATAGCTTTATAATGTTTTAAGTGGATTTATCTGTTTATATGTGGGATTTTTATACTGTTTATTTATTAAGCCACATTTGTTCAGTTTAAGACAAACATTTTGCATTAGCACATTAAAAATGTTATTTTGTTCAGCATCCTTTTAATCTACTCAGCCGTGGACACTTCTTAAGTGAGACATAATGACCGATTTTGAAGTCTTTCCTGTCTTTCATCTCTGACCTCTACAAGGTGTTCTGGCTCTCTGTTGATGTGATAGCGTTTATCATCCGCTCTCGTCTGGAGGTTCGATGGATCGCAGACACACTGCTGCACACATTCCACATTACATAGACGCAGATCTAAACAGATAGATCATTCCTTCATGCTTGGGAGAGCTTGGCTGCCGAATAAAGAACGTAGTCTCTATTCTAGCAAGATCGTAGGACCACCTCAGATCTTAGTTTGGAATATAGCATTGGTTTTTAGAAAAGATGATGAAACACTTGAAATGTCGGACTGGATCTTCTGCAATCCTGGATGTTTTCCAACCACTTCCAATTAATATTCCCACGGTTACCAGGTCAAACCTAATTTTAGATGGCGTATTTTGCAATATTGATTTTGTGTCTCTGTTTCATGCCTCAAGAAAATGCACATGGAAACAAACCTTTAGAATAGTCTTACCCTCAAATTCATTCCTGCTTGGGCTTTCTCACTGTGTCTTTCTTTGGGGGGCGAGTGGAACTATCAGCTGCTCACGTCAGAGCGGTGTGTTTAGGACGATTGGAGGCCGGCATTAAAATAATGGTAAAATAATAGCAGGGCAGTGTGTGACAGGGATCTCTGCTCGCTACTGGACATAGCTGGAATACCCACCAAAGGCAAACCGTACCGTACCACAATACTCAACAGATGAAGACCCAATGGTGTGTGTGTTTGAAAACACCTGTCCCCAAAGCTCACTCCTCTCCACGGCTGTCTCTCACACAATCCCACTAATCGCTGATTTGGCAGCGTTACTCTGACAACATTCCAAGGTCCAGTTGCAGGAGAAGAGCTCTCACACAAGCTAACACAATTACACACAGACACACACACACAAATGCATGCAGTCATTTGGCCTTTAAGGCCTTTTCTTGGTCTTAGTAAATGACCTGTTGTCTGTGTTGAACTTTTATAGAGATGAAATCACTTGCGAAATGTTTCAACGTAATACTTTAATAAACTCTTTGTGAAAAGTAAAGATATATTAGGAAAAGTACTCATATCTTGCAGGGAATCAAGTGAGTGCAAGCCAAGATACAGATATTGCAATGTTGCATAAGGGATCTTTTGGACTTAAGCAAGTAATTTACTGTTATCTTTCACAATAAAAGAATACTGTAATATTAAACTTTGCACGGCACACTTTCAAAACAATGTGTAGATAGAAGGAATGGAAAATGTGAGTAGGCAAGAAAAATAAAACCCTTAAGAAACACTTAAAGACCATTTAAAACAAATATTTAAAGGGATAGTTCAGCCAAAAATTTGAATCCTCTTATTTACTCAAACTCAATTCAAACACAAAAGAAGAAAATCTGAAGGCTGTTGGTGCCACTGCTGTTTGGTGAGCAACATTCTTCGAAATATCTTCTTTTGTGAGTGGCAGAAGAAAAAATCTCACGTTGAAGTTAAAAAAGAATGAATAAACGATGACACAATTGTGAAATATTGAGTGAACTATGATTTTATTACATACATAATAAAACAAGATTAGCAATCGCATCGCTTGTTTATTGGTGCAGGGATGCAATAAATCATTCAGTTATAACATTTTACCATGTATATATGATAAAGCTGCAGCAGATTATCAGAAAAGGATGTGATGTATCTAACAGGATTTTCTGTTGCTCAGTGGTTGGAGTATTGAGCTAGCAATACAAAGGTCATGGGTTCGAACCTAAGGATTGCACATACTCAGAAACCAATGTATAGTATAATGCAGTGTTAGTTTCTTCGGAAAAAAGTGTGTGCCAAATTTATAAATGTTAATCTATTTAAGGACTTAGAAATAGCACTCTCAAAAAAGTGTTTCAAGAGGCCTTCGAAGAACCTTTTCCCCTCAATTGTTACATCCAGTAACTTTAAATCTAAAGACCCTTATGAAGAAGAAGTGTTTTTCAAGTGTGCTTTTAGTATCCTTGTATTAAACTCAAAACAGGAAATTAAGCTTTCATAAAGGAAAGTTGGCTACTAACAAGTACACTTCTAGTACATTAATATTAGGACACTTATTAAATAAACTATACTTTTAAATATACCTGAGCCTTATATACTTATATCAATGATCTTCAAGTATCCTTTTTCTTCGTTAGGGGAACCTTTCTATTTCACAAAAGTCTTGTGGTGAAACAAGGTTCTTCAAATCATAGAAAGTTAAGAAAGAGATCATGTTTTAAAGAACCCTTGACTAAATGGTTCTTTGCGGAACCAAAAAATGGTTCTCTATAGCACGACTGTGATGAACATTTTAAGCATTTTAAATGCAAGTTCTTGACCAAAAGCAAACAAACAAATAATGGAAAGAAATCATTTAGCTTTAATTCATACACATACTCGTATAAGCTAAAAGCAACTGTGGCAAGAACCCAAAAACGCTTTTGACTCACTTAAATGATTTTTTAAACAAAAGATCTTTGCAAGTGCTTCAACAATACCACCCGACGCACATTTCTCTTTTAAAAGCCCAGACGTCCATTGTAAATGCTTTACTGTACACTCTCACAGCAGACTAAAGGACGAGTCAAAGTAATTTTCTGCCACAGCATGCCACAGATGCTGGCGTTCAAGTTTAAGTTGTATTTAAGCCAGAACATTCTTTCGAAGACAAGCATGAAAAGATACATTCAAGCAGGCCTTTCAAGCAAGCGCGTGTTTTCCTGAAACATTTTGGTGTTGGGTTCCAAGCGCTCCAGAATGCATTTTTCTCTGGAAACATCTGGAATAAATGGCGTTTTTAGGATGCCAAACAATGCCACCGCAAAACCTCCATATAGTCAAAGGGTAGACACAAGTATAATCATTATGATTCTGACTTCCTGTATTCACAACCCCATTTCATGCATCTATTTTCAGTCTGTGAGATCATGCCACCCACACCAAAAGTTGGAGTGTATTCTACCTACAGTGCTCTGAACAGTTTTCATAAGTACTCATCTTTGACTCTTGTAAACACAGAGTTCACTTTCTGCTGTGCTGGCATTCATACATGTCTGTAAACACAGTTCTGTTGTTATAGCGGGAGTCCCTCACCCCGGCCAGCTTCACACTGGAGCGCAGCCATTCGTCAGAAGAGCCTTGATGCTGACGCTTAGTTTGACACATCTCCCGGCCCTTAAACACAACCTCTTGTTTTTTCATGATTTTCTGTCCGCCTCCTCACCCCCCTCCCGAGCTTCGGCTGCGTGCGTCATAGGCGCTGGTGTCTGCAGTGGCTTTTTAATAGGGGCTGAAAAAATGTCCCTGCTCCGCCGTCCAACGCCACAGACTAACGGTAAACAGCTTGTCTGGTCAGAGTCTAGTGCCAGCCGGGGACACACATGCACATAAAACATGTTTTTACGTTATTAAATTTAGCAAAAAATAAAGTCTGTGGCTCCGCCTTTTCTGTAACCGCATTGAAGGCATTAATTATGTTCAGGCCTCCCAAACTCGCCATACTTCAGACCACTCCATGTGTGCATTAGTACACGCTTCATGCCATGCCACAGTCATCCCGCGACGATTATGAAAAGGTTTGGCGCGACATGAGTCCGGCCGACACACAAATCAAATGAGTCGGGAGATCTCATCCGCTCTCTGTTTTTTAAGTCTGTTTATACAGCGAAAAATCTTCAGTGTTGACTGAGGATACAGACCAACACCGAGAACCATAATCATCCCTGCAAAACTCGCAAGTCATATTTACAGGGACATTGTGGCTTTTAAGGTCAGTTTTTATTTTTAAGACTTAATAGAGTTTTTTTTAAAGGGGTCATATCATATTTTTGCGTATATTTTCCCCTGTGGTCTTGTGTGGGCCACTTTTAATTTTAGCCGAGGACTTGTTTGCTAAAAGCAGTAATAATTGAATGGTTTCAAAATGATTTTCCATTTCTCCGACCCGTGAAATGAAACGCTTCGTTGCAGTGCCATCAAAGCCTCATTTACATTGATCCAACATTCATGATGGTTGGCCTTAAGTCGGCCCAAATAAAAACCGTGTCCCCGTTTACAAACCTGTAAGCTATTTTAAACCTGTATGACATTCGTTCTTGTTAAAAAAGAAGATATTTTGAGGAATGCCACTAATCTATCATTGGCAGTTCCCATTCACTTTTATTGTTTTGAACATTCCTCAGAATACCTTCTTTTGCGTTTTGTGCAGAAGAAAGAATGTCCCGATCTGACGAGAGGATGAGGAAATGACAGAATGTTCCTTTTTTGAACAAACCGTCTCTTTAAGACTTTATATGGCTATTTAACTGAAGTGTCAACAGCATAGTCACAATTAAACTTTAGTAGTGGTTGGGTAACAACTTGACAGATGTGAAACACATAATACACAAGTCACTATTGTTTCTTTCTTCTTTTGTTAAGGATAAATGTTTTCATCATCCTGCTAAGCAAACTGTTTCTGAAAATTACACTTACAAAACTCTTCTTTTAACGTCACTGGGGTACAAAATATAAACGTTCTTGGTTACATAATTGTTCTCAAAGGACCTTTTTTGTTACTTTAAAGGCACATTTTACTGTTAGGAAACAACAATTTAACTGGCCCTTTAGGTGCAATGTACTTAGGTGCACAATGATGTACCAGTGGGATAGCTGGACTAAAGAAGTTGGACTTCTGATAGTCCAAAAAACACCCAGGTTCTCATTAATCTCATAGAAGAACGCCTTGTAAAACACAAGGATAGGGATTAATATAGTGTTTTGTGTATATTGTGAGCACTTTTCCCAAATGCTGTACATTTTTCATGAAAGTTGGCATGAAAATTATATTTGTTTACGAAGACCCACGCATTTATTTGATATTAATTTAATCCTATTAATTATTTAATAAATTCTACATTTCAATATTGTTGATAATAAATTAATATTCTGATCAAAATGTTACTAACCCATCCAGAAATATGTTGGTTAATGTTTAAAAAAACAACAAGAGAACATGCATCATATGACATTTTCTCCCCCCCTGGTTTAGGACTAATTGGCTCATCCAGACCATCAAAAGTGTTATTAGACATTAAAACACACATTTTGAAGAGTGAGCATATGATTGGTCGAGAGGTTGTATCGTATTTACGCTGAAATCAGCATCAAATTTATAGCAGTTTGGAAAGAAACTGCATCTTGCAGTAGATTTTAAATAAGAAAATAGCGATTTGGCAGTGATGAAACAGCAAAAAGGTTCAGTAGCCAACAAAATGGCCCGATAAACTCATATCTATTTGGCTTTTCATATATATACATTTACATTACATTTACATTTAGTCATTTAGCAGACGCTTTTATCCAAAGCGACTTACAATAGTTGAGGAGACAATGAAGCGGTAAATAGCCGATACAACAATAGGTTAACAAGTGCTACAACAATGCTACCAAGTTACACAGAGAGAGGTTACAAAAAGTATATATATACATTGTATGTTTTTTTTTTTTTTTTTTGATAGACTGAGTAGGTTAGAAAAGAAGTGAGTTAGTGAGTTAGATGTAGCCGGAAAAGATGAGTTTTTAGGTGTGTTTTGAAGATAGAGACCGAGTCTGACAAGCGTGAAGCCATATATATATTCATATAGACTGGATACCACAACACACAAAGCACCCAGAAATCTAGTCAAAGTCAGAATGAAAAGGTTGGCGTGTGGAGTACCTGGTGCCCACCTCTAACATACTTCAAGTATGAGTAATATTCAAAAACACTTTTTGTGCTCTTTTGTGTGCTACGTTCATAAAAAAACATTGTAAAAGCTCAAGATTATATAAACTCAGATTATATAAACTCTTAGAAATAAAGGAGCATTTTTGTTTAGAAAGTTTAATATAGACCCTTTAACATTCGAAAAAACAGATGTTATGTTCTATTTCACAAATTTCTTTCAATTTTTTGTGTGGTGAAAAGATTCGTTTTATTATAATAAGGTAAGAAAGAGATGGTTCTTTAAAGAACAATGGACTGAATGGCTCTTGGAACCAAAAATGGTTCTTCTATGGCATCGCTCTGAAGAACCTTTTGAGCACCATTATATTTAGAGGGTATTTACTAAATAAAACATGTGTGTAATGTTGGGGATTTTAAATGGGTTTCCATATTTTTCTGTAAACACATTTTCCTTTTCAAACTGCAAAGGTCTGTGTTCTTATTATTCATTCAGATGACTTTAGGATCGCAAACATCAACTGCACGAGAGAACATATTACGTGTTAGTAAATAAACAAATGGTCTCATAAAATGTGCTTTCAACAACATTATTTATGTGTGAAAATTGTGTGTGGACGACTTTAAAATATACAACTTGTGCTATTTCAAATCAGAAACATGCCATTGATCGTCTGACACAAATATAAAGTGACTGGTTTTTAATAAATTGTGCAATTGCACACAAATTTCAGCCCAGTGGGACAAGCTGGTAATACTGTGACAGCAGAAGCAGACACGAGTGAGGCCAAATGAGAGAAAGCGAGGCCGATGGCAGACCCAGAGAGAGGGAAATAGAGAATTAAATAAAAGGTGCAAAGGAATGAGGTTTTCAAAGCCTCCCCATGAGCAAACACAGCTCTGAATCAGACACACCAATTTAGAATTGGCTCTTTCAAACACAGCTCATACACACTGGTGAAAGGACCTCTTCAGCTGCAATGTAATGTCCACGCACGCACAAACACACATCTAAACTGAGAGTGAATGAGTTTGTTCAGAGCCCTGGAGAAGTGCCTCGGGGAGGCAGGATGTTCCCCATCAGAACATGGTTGAGTCTGAAGAGCCTGCAAGACACCAGCAAACAAACATCCACAGTGCCATTAGTTTCAAAGTTTTCAAAGTTAAGGCCTAGTTTTTATATCCAATGTGAGAGATATGGAATGTTTATATATATATATATATATATATATGTGTGTGTGTGTATATATATATCAGTTTATGACCTTTATAAAAGAGTGCTCTTAAAGAAAAACAAAACATAGAACAGTGAGTCAGCCCGACAGCTATTACATAATACTGTATGACAGTAGATTGAAGCATCAATCTATAAATCAAAGGCATAGTTTACAGCTTATGTCAAATGATTTATGGTTTGCTTGCTTCTGAATAATTTTAGTTTTTAGTTTGTGTTCTGCGGAAAAAGAAAGTAATACATGTTTTGAATAGTAAAAGGATGATGATCATTTTCATTTTTCGGTAAACTTTTCCTTTAAGTGAAGGCAGTCACTCTTCTGCTATTTTTATGTACACTTAAATGTGCCATTCTTCCTGATTTCATTTTTCAAACTTTAATAAGTGTATGATGTTGTTGTCAGAGTATAAGTAATGTCAGTAACTTTATTAAGCTCAAAGTTCCAATTATTATTTGATTATATCTATTGTTTAAGTTTAGATGCACAAATTGATAAAGTTAAATTATATATACACGAGTAAAAAGGGGTAAAATAACACTGACAACAAAGGAACCGCTGGCATAATCAGAACTCTGTTCAGTCGTTTTTATACGGATAAGTTAATTGTGTGAAAATTATCATTTTTACATGCAAAACATTAACACACGTTATATTTCACACTGTAAACAGGGCCAAGCTTCAAACACACATGAAGAATGACACCTTAAGGATTCTTTATAATGTGTTTGTTTACCTGAATTTTTTTTCAACATTTAAAGCTTTGTCCTTAATTAAATGTTCTGTAAAAATGTTGTCTGTATGTAAGCAAAAAAGATTAAATTTATTTAATTATTTCTAGAATTTACCAAAATATTAGTTTATAGTACAAATCTATCTTTGTTCAATAAAAACATATTTTTATAGCACACTTTTTTAATATTTGTAACATTTTAAAACAATATTAAAACAATAATTCTAATATTTTTCACAGAAAAATCATTTTAACCTTTTAAATGTTTCTTTATTAATATAACTTTAATATATCAAAGTTATATTAACTATTTACTAAGCCACATGAAATATGTTTTTATAGTATAAACATATGTTTATATTTAGAAGCATAATAAAAAAATAAAAAAATACGCCAGTTTTATCTTCAGATAACCCCTCCCATTAACATTGTAAGTATGGTTTGCTTTCGAGCACATTGTTTTCAATTTAAAGGCTTATAAATAAAAAACCCATCTCAAATCAATAATTGATGTTAACACATTTACTCATTAACTCATATTGCAATACGCAGAATAATGTTAGCATTTCTTATTCATATAAACACCAGAATATATCCGCCGCTGGACTACATTCATTGATGTTTTCTGCATAATTTGTTTACCTTACAGTAAACAATTTCATTTTAATTTAAAATATGCTTATCAAAAATTCTTTAGTAATCCTTTATGCTTGCAACACAAAAATTGAGCTACTGCGACGACTAAATATTTCAGAAGAACGTGACAAGCGCACACTCGTTTTGTTGTGTTTATTGAAAACATTTTGATTGACAGCATAAATCCGTCAGGCACAGACTGATAGAGCATAAAGAGGTTTAACAGCTCGTGAGGGGCACAACTGAAATAGAACGGAATGTTCCAGAGATCCAGCGATATGAAGAAATAATGAATAACACAACAATACTGTTAGTCAACTATTCCATTTGGGTTGTTAAACTGAGAGGGATGCAGATGAATGATAAATGACCTCACTGCATTAAAGAAACAAGTCTACCTGGAATGCAATGCAATTTGTTCATAAGAAAATACTGTAAGCGTTCATCCCTATTGAAACAAGAAACACACACCTAGATAAAATCTACTCAACATATAACAATCATTTGCAAATTTCAATCTATAACTTAATTTAATATCTTAATTCTAATAAGAGCTGAATGGCACTATCAAATAGAGCTTAAGAGGAAGAGAACACATGTGTGTAAAGAGGTGACATCAGACCTGTATTGCTAACCATCCAGCCACTTCAAAAGTGCCAGGATAAACATAAATCTGTTCGGAAGAATATGTAAACATTAAAAAAACCTTCTTCAACCGCGAAACGTGGCTCGACCTCCATTCGAAAGCATTGAGGCATGCAATCCTTTAGAATAACACTAAAATCAAGGTCATGAAAAATGAAATAAAACATAAATACAAAGAAATAAATAATCATGTTTTATATGGAGGGAGAAGGACCGGCAGCATTGTTTGATATGTTTAAAAGACAATGCGAAAGGGCCGTCAGTAGTAGAGCAGAGGATGCAGAGGGCATCTAGAGGTGAGCCAGAGGTTACAGGTTGTACAAATAGATCCCAAAGACTGAGCACTTGGTCTGCCGTCCCACAACAAACAGTAAACAATCGACTCGATACGTAACGGACAAACAACATTACTCTCAAAACACTGTATATTAAGAGCCTGTTCACACACGGCATGTTCTTGCATCCATGCAGAATAGATGGATATCGGTTTGTGTCCGCCCCGTGTGAAGGGCCCCTTACAGAACATGATGACCCTCAGTTGAAAAAGAAATGACATGAACAATATCAGACACATTTATGAAAATAAATGGGGAGAATTAAGGAAACCAAGTGCCTTACAAAATTTTTAAGAAACACCCTGCTTTTATGCTCAAAGCGGCTGTACATTCAGGCCATCCGTCACGATATCCAGCCGTCAAACTCCCTCTCAGGCACTTAACAAGTACAAAAATTCAATGGTTTGCTGGAGGAGGGAAACACCGCTTCACTTTTCACTCTCAACAGCCGTCTTGTATCAAATCTACAGTTTTCGTATTTAGCAGCAAGCGAATCGTCCCCATTTCCTTTTCTCTCCCATTATGTATTATTGCCAGCTTTCTGCTTAAATGCAATTGTCTGAGGACACCCTGAGCCACGACCAAGCTATCCCAGAAGGCCTTGCTTGGAATTGCCAGGCCAGAGACACTCATCTGACAGCCGTGTACGCTGGAATTGAATAGCAAGAATGACTCTGTACTTATTAACATACGACCCAGCGGAGAGGAAGTCGAAGATTTTGGCACTTTGCGACCTCGAGGATAACCTCAGAAACACTTTCAGATTAAAAGAGAAATAAGAGCGTTCTTAAAACAAACATTCTTGGTATGATTTCACCTTTTACAGTTTATGCTACTGCAGGTTTTAACCACACAAGTTCCTTCATGGATGAAAGGACCACAGTGCCAGTCCGCAGTAAGGATCAGCGGTTTGTGAATACAATAGGCCGAACGGTCGATGTAGTGCTTGTGTGGATAATGCATGCACGGATGCTACAATATGGAGAAATGGACATTAAAGAAAATAAAAAAGTGTGAATTTAGAAGAAGCGCTGGAAGTGTCTCCAGAGTTACCGGCACACTATCCTTAGGAGAAAAAGCACTTGTGGTCCTTTACAATAAAATTCAATACTGAGATTATGGGCAAAGCAACATTTCACGTTTTCTGAGCGTTTTCAGCGTCATGTTCTGTTGATATCGCCGATTCGTACACTCTAGTCCCCGTAAACTAAGATATGGAAGAAAAGGCGAAAATAAGACACAACCCATTAAAAAATCGTGCACTTCTGTAGTCAATAACTTACAAAAATTTAAATCTCAAGAAAAAGAACACCTTTTTAGTTTACAGTACCAAAACCCAGACTATCATTTTAGACCTCAAACCCCTTTAAAAACCTTATGTCTATAAATAGCTTTACAAATATACATGTTAATTCAAATAAAACTTTAGTTTTGTTTTTTAAGATTAAATGTTTACACGATCTCAACAGTGTACGCTCGCTAGCATTGTTCTTATTTCATGATTTTTTTTACATACACTGCTACTGGCTGCGATATGATACATATTTATATCTATATATTTACAATAAAACTTTTTAGATACATACAAAGCACACAGTTATATTTCTTCTATTTAAATCTCACACCTAGGAGACTTTTCACGCTCTTTTCATCTTTCCCATTATAGAAAGGGATGATACAAGGTCCTTGTGAAAAAACAATGGAGCGGAGGAACTGGCCATGGGTTTAATTCTCACTCCGGTCGGATATTGCTGTGAAAAGAACGTCGTGTCAGCGTCCTCTCTTTGACACTTCACATGTATGACAGTATGATGCTGTCACTGTTACGCCGTAACACAGTGTTCATTCATTCGTGATTTGTTTGCTTTTTGGTAGGCACGGAATGGTTTCACCCTTCTTGACTGTGCAACGCAAAGGAAAAACTGGCCGAGTACAAAAATAGGAATTCTCTTTTTAAAAAGCTGAATGATGATTTGGAAGAAAAGGTGTAGCTGAAGGTGAGGATAACACAATCTGACTTCCAATAGCTGAAAGTTTCATGAGATCATGTGCTACGCTGATCCAGTCCAGTGATCGGAAAGGTCTCGACCCCAAACCAGAACTCTTTTTTGGGGTGCTTATGTCCGTATGACCCCATTGCTGTGGTGATGTTTGGGGAGGCAGGGCTCATCCGGTAAAGGGTCGTGAGCAAACACAGAGTCGTCGCCGGATGAACAAGTGCTGTTGGAGTCTGGACAGGTCGGCGAGTACTGCTCAAACGGTACGGACAGGTCCAGATACTCCTAAAGTCATCACAGAAACAAATTAGAACTGGATATAATGGGTGGGTATGTGAGAAAAAGGTGTTTGGTTGAATAACATCTCTTACGTCAGTTGAAGTCATGGAGAGAACTCGGTCGTGATCCTCCACCAGCTGTCTGAAGGTGGGTCTTTGAGAAGGAACAGCATGCCAACATTCTCGCATAATCATGTACCTGCACGAAAAATGTTTATTTATTATGTATTTTAAAATGATTATTTATGACATTTTTATATAAATAAAATACATTATAATAAAAAAAATATTGCTTAAATTCATGTATTTAAAATCATTTTTACGTTTTTTGTTTATAAAAAAAAATATATACATAAAATATATAATTTTTTACAATATATTATGTTTAAATATATAAGAATGATAGAATTTATCTTAATATTTTCAAGTTCTTTCAGCTGTCCATGAACTATACAATTCAATACATTGCATTTACACTCCCTTTTTATATTTTTGATTAATTCCTTATCTTATTTAAATGTATTATCTTATTCACTTGTTTTGAATACACTTTACAATACAAAACCAAATGAACGTGCATCGGGTGCATATATTTTTGTTTTGAAAAACCAAAGAAAACCCCATGCGTACAGTTCATGAGTGCAGTTGGCGGGTTTATCCATCCGATGACCTTCCTTCAGCAACTTAAAGAGCTCTTCCACCGGGATGCCCGGGTACGGTGAGCCGCCCAGCGTGAAAATCTCCCACAACAACACCCCGTAAGACCACCTGAGATGCAAGAGGGGTCAAAGTTCAGATACAACATGTGCAGGGCTATGAAACATACCCTTATGCCCAAAATAATTCGGTATGGACTAACAATACTGTCAATCCCTCACTCGCCCACTCTTGTCTATCCCTCTCGATCTTCCTGTTTCTCTCCGGGGTGTACGTACTTGGCAGATGAGCGTGAGGAGTTTTGTTGGTTCTCGGTGAAGCTTATAAAATATGTCTGCGATATGAGACGCGAGTCTATTAAACTAGAAAGAGTGTGTGTGCGCACATATGTGTGTGTGTGGGTGTGTGTTAAACCAAGCTGAGCTGTTAACTCAGGGCTCTTTTGTTTGGACCCGCTCCTCCCACGCCACCACTGAGCAGTGCAAATCAAATTAGCCACGCTAAGAGCCAACGGGAGCTATCCGGCCAAACACACACACACAGTGAAGTCTTATGAGGCTGAATTGGCTTGTCATTTTATCACAATCCGTTCATTAGCTTTGTGTCAGAATCAAATCTCGTTTACGGACATCAGCGTGGTGCGCACACACAGAAACAGCAAACTGAATTAAAGGCTTATTGACTCATATATCATAGCGTAAGTACGGCCTATAGACAGAGACAGATGAAATTATTTCATTTCTGCTGTCTCAGCCGAACTGTGATTAAATTGTACTTCAGTGTATTGGAAAGTAGTGTGTGTGACACATGTGTATAAACTTCACACACACACACACATTCACTGTGATGTTATCGTAGAGTTCACTCGCATTCCTTTACCGCTCGATGAACTCTACAAACAGATGGCACGAAGACGTGTAAAGATGAAGTGACAGGTGTAAAGAGGTTGTGTGCACTGCAATGAAAACTCACACATCGCTCTGGTGCGTGTAGACGCGGTCGAACAGCGCTTCTGGTGCCATCCATTTGACGGGCAAACGACCCTGAAAGACACAGAACAGTCAGAACAACAATAAAGGTGAGGCCTAAAAACATAATCAGGCCTGCAGCTTAATCTCCTTCTGTCCTATCGAATATAGTTGTGCACGTCTGTACAAAACCAAACTTTCTAATGCGCTTTAATCTTCAACTGTCCCATCCAATAACCACACAGTTCACCAACCAAACCCCACGTCCAAAACCTGCCGTCACCTTACTGTTCCAGCGGACACATGCTTGGATTGATGGTGATTCTAGTGTAACTGTGTCTTGCACAGGGATGAGCTTTGCAGAATATAAGAGAAGATATTTTGAAGAATATTAGGAACTGGCCGCTTTGCTAGCATTGGTTTTGTGTCTATATAACAGAAGGGAATAGGTGTCACTGGTGTTTGGTTTCCAACATTCTTCAAAATATCTTCTTCTGTGTTCTACCGAAGAAAGAAGGTCATAAAGGTTTGAAACAAGCGGCTGAGCAAATACATTTTGTATGACCCTTTTGTCATTTCAAACCTGTATGAACTTCTTCAGCAGAAAGAGAAGATATTTTTAAAAATGTTGATAACCCAACAACATGGATACGATTAACTTCTATGGAATGGATAAAAAACCACATTCCTCAAAATAACGCAGAAAAAGTCACAGAGGAAGGTGAATTAATGACCGAATTTAATTATTTTTGGCTACCACATCAAAACCCCTTTTCTACAAATATCTACTTCTGTGTTCTACAGAGGAGTCAGTTTTGTTACACATTTTTTTGGGGTGAGGTATCTCTTTAAGTTTAGTAGTGTAGTATATTATATAACATCAAGGGGTCAAGCGTGCAGAAGTATATTCTAAGATTCCAGTTTGTGTCGATGTTCTCTCATTACAGTGACTGTGTGTTTCATTCAACACTTAATTCGTTCCCCACAGTCTATTTATAAACATCCCGTCAATTCCACGCACACTCATTCAACACCCCTGTGTCTGACATTTAAATATAGTCGTGACCTCTCAGCTTTGATCCAATGCCACCCATGAGGGCTATCCTTTAAGCGACCGATCATAAGTGTCCACTTACGTTGGTGGTCTTCTTGTAGTAGTCAATATTGTGCACGTCTCTAGCCAGGCCGAAGTCTGCGATCTTCATCACACTGTCCTCTGTAACCAAAACATTTCGGGCCGCAAGGTCCCTATGGATACACTGGCGATGCAAATATAATGAGAGTCACCTTTCATTGATAATTGTGGAATTTGGACAAACATGATACTAAAATCAAGTTAATATGTGTTACCTTCTTTGAGGCCAAGTACTCCATACCCCTGGCGACTTGATAGGCACAGGACACCAGATCTTTAAACGTCAGAGTTTCGTTCGGGATCTTACAGGTGTCAAATGAGTAGTCCATGCCAGGTGGTCTTCTGGCACGCAGGTACTCTCTCAGATTCCCTTTAGAAGCATATTCCACCAGCACATACAGAGGACCTGCATTCACGAAGATTCATTTTAGAATGAAGCCACAAGTCTATGTGATATGATGCGGTTTGATTAATTTCTTTGTGCTGACCATCTTGTGTGCACGCTCCCAGCAGGTTGATGATGTTCTTGTGTTTTCCGATCATCTTCATCATCTCCATCTCAGACACAAGATCTGACAAATCCTTATCTGTGCCGTCATCTGCGACATTGAATTGTCAATTTACGTTAATGTTTCTAATTCAAAATATGGTAAAACGTGGACACGCACCTTTGAGCATCTTGACGGCGACAGTGAGAGATTTGTTGGGTTTCTCCTTGTCAGGCCCAATAGCTTCAGCCATCACCACCTGTCCGAAACAGCCTTCTCCCAGCGGCTTACCCAGCGTCAGTCTGGAAACAAAACAAAACCAACAAATCAGACGTCAACAGATGTTCCCATAATTTGGGTTTTCATTAAGGATTACATTTACATTTATTCATTTGAAAGACGTTTTATCCAAAGCTTACAAGTATTGTACAATAGTCAAATATCACTGCAGAGCAAATGGGGGTAAGGTGTCCTGCTCAAGGACACTTCAGTCATTGTCTGCTGGCACTTAGATTCAAACCTGCAACCTCCTACTCACAACCGACCCCCAGGTTTTCCTTTGACTTACTTTGTACGAGGAAACTCCCATTTAGGGTCAGAGGGCAGTTCTAGCTCAGAGACGTTGGGCAGCATCGGTCCATCGCTGGATGACAGGCGTGCGATCCTGACCAAAGGGGTGTTGGAATTCATGGAAGAGTTCGATTCTAAGGACACCTGCTTGGGTAAAAAATAAAGAGAGCATGTTATTGTCCCTGCAAGACAATAAGAGCGAGAGCCAGTGAAACCGCAACAGAGAGAAAGAGATGAGGGGATGAATTGAAACAGTAAAAACACAGAGAGAAATCAATATTTTGGGACGAACATCTACTCTCAAGTGTTGAGTTACAGACTTGAACATGTTGTCTATTCCTCGGAGGGATGTTTGCTGGGTTTTTAGCTGTCAGATGTTGAAGTAATTGAGAACAAAAGGATATAAAGCAACATTTCACTTCTGGCAAACAAACAGATCTTATCTAAAGTAAATTGTATCGATGTTAAGGAGACGACCTGTATGACTTTCTTCTGCAGAACACAAAACAATATATCTTGAAGAATGTTGGGAACTGGCCCCCCCTTTCACTTCCCTTAAGAAAAAGAAGTTTACTAAAGTCTACTTTTATTCTATGTATTTTAAAGGAAGGGACTATGATTTTTTAATTAATGAAGGGAGAAACATTAGCCGAGAGGCGACAGATGACGTTTTTCGAGGGGTGGAGCTATCAAAAAAGGGGCGAGACCCTTTTGGTGTGGGGATGTTTTTGTTTTGAGGATTTCATGCGTCAACATTGACTTCCATAAATCGTAGAACCTGCCTTTAAACTTAAAAAGGAAAGTTTACTTTTATATGCAAGAAATTGGGTCAATTCAGCCCAAATCGCTATAAGTACTCTAAGAAGTACACTCTAAGTACATTGATATTAGTAAACTTACTAAATTAAGGCTCTGAACTTCATGTATACTTCTTTTTCTTAAGGGTCGCATTGGTTTTGTGTCAATACAATAGATGTCAATTGCTGTTCGGTTACCAACTTTTGTCAAAATATCTTCTTTCATGCTTTGCGGAAGAAAGTCATACACCCTTAAAATATCAAGAGGGGGAAAAGTATGACGAATTTTGTCATTTTTGGGTGAGCTGTCTCTTTAAAATCTACAATCACGTAAAACATTCAAACCGTTCCCATCTGCAAGCACTAGATTTTTTCATTCAGAGACGCAAAGAGCCTTTCATGATCAGCTGAGAAAAGTATGTCAGCAGCACAGCGGC
This sequence comes from Triplophysa yarkandensis, assembly GCA_033220385.1. NCBI lineage: Eukaryota > Metazoa > Chordata > Actinopteri > Cypriniformes > Nemacheilidae > Triplophysa > Triplophysa yarkandensis. The sequence continues at coordinate 14,954,879 of CM065665.1, forward strand.
CTGAAAATCAAAAAGTCTGAATGTGAAATCTCAATATTTTCTCAAATTACATCCATCAGACTTTCTGCGCTCAAAATATCCCCACAAATAATCATGCTCAAAACAGCTTTTGAAAGTGAGATGAAAAACAGATCCCCGTGTGAGATGGGACGCTACAGACTTCGGATGCTGGAAAATATATAAGTGTGAAGGAAGGCGAAATTGAGAATGTGATAAAGATTACAGAGACTGACAGGATCAGAGGGAGTGTGTGTGTTTGACGGCTGCTACCATTTAAAATGTTTAAAAAAACTACTTGAGAGCATGACAGACAGAATGAGAGAAAACAGATTGATCAAATCTTGTATCTACTTTCTGTTACCTGTCTCTTGAGAGGAAATTTGGACAGTTTTTGGACAGGTGGGGCGGGAAGGGTCTTCTGCGTGTTCATTCGCATTCGACAGAGGATGATGATGACCATGGTGAGGATGAAGAGCACGCAGCCCGTCACGTAGATGAGGATGTCAGCGTAATCGTCTTCCCTCTCCATCTCAACCTCTGACAAAGAAGACCACATAACAAAGATAAGACACACGTGCGGTGATTATGTCATCACTTTGAGTGCCCCATTGTATTATTGCAGTCAATTATCAAATAAATCTATAGGGAGTTCAGGTTCCCTATAGGCATGGTCCCAAAAGAATTTGCATTGGCGGGCAAACGCTACAGTATTTGCCATTTGGCTTTTAATGATATTTTTGTTATAAGGACCTGCCACATAATGCATGGTGTAGATCGAAATTGTGACCTTGTCTGGAAGTGACAGAAGTGATTCAAAGATATACAAACCGCTGAAACTTTTCCTCAATGGAATATTTGTCCTAAGAGGTTTCCATGTGTTTACACATATAGGAATTCTCCTTGCAATAAAACCCAAGTATACACAACCCGAACTGATCTCATGAGGGGTCATTGTGTTTTTGAAAGCGTTTAATCTTATTTTATATTTATTTTTTATCATGTACATATTAATACATACGAAAACCTGTCTTTTTATTCTTCTGCAGAACACAAAAGAGAAAACTTTGAAGAATGTTGGTAAAAGAAAACTGTTGGACCCCACTGACTTCCACTGATTGGACACAAAACCAATGCAAGTCGATGGGGGGCAACAGTTCAACTATATTTTTAAAATATCTTATTTTGAAGAAGAAAGAAAGTTATAACTGTTTAAATAGGTGGGTAAATGATGACAATACTTTTAATATCTTCAGAGAATTTCAATCAATATAATATTCACAATTCATCTTTTCTAGACCGAAATTATTTGAAATTTATATGATATTTAAATATATAATTTAATTCAGTTATTTCTTTTGATATTTGTATTGTTTATATATATATATATATATATATATATATATATATATATATATATATATATATATATATATATATATATATATATAGATATATAATTTTATAGATATATATGTGTGTTTATTTTGTATTAATTTTCCACTACTTGATATGGAGGGGGCGCGGTGGGCAGGGAGGAGTTGTTAGCATGTTTTTAACATCTCTATATTTTTGTACATTAATATTCAATCAGCTATTAAAAACAATGTATCATTTTTGTTTTGCAATTAATACATTTCACAAATATGGAGTGCTTTAGAGGTTTCATTGTCATATTCTTGTATACATTTTTATTTATAGAAAATTCTAAATATTATAAAACAATTTAGATTTCCTTGATTCAGCTGATGTTCTGGCAAAAGTGTACTTTTAAAAAGTGCTCACCGCTCACCACGGCCATAAAAATGTAATTAAATTATACGCGGGGGTCTGACAGTATCTTTACAAACAGGATGTTTAGAAGCACAAAACCCCACTAACTAATTTGATCTTAAGTCAATCGGTGGATGTTATTTTTTTGTTGGAAGTTCGTTAGGCGAAAAGCCTTCGGTTAATTTACAGCCACCTTACAATCGCATTAACATGCTATCACACCCCCACGCAGGTACAAACATCCCATAATACCTCTCTCTCCGGGAGATTATTTGGCATTACTGTAATGAGCTCCACAGACCGAGTTCAGAAGTTTTTTAATTACGGCTGCAGAATGTGGAGCGGGATAGCGGGATAACAGGATGAGCCCGTCGTCGTTTATCCCGTTGTTAAGCATTGAGGATATAAGAATTAATGAATCCAGTCTTCCAGCTACTGGAACTGTGTACCATCAGCAAATACTCCAGTAAACACCTCTGACAAACACTTCCATTATAAGCACTTGTGTTATCGTGCGGAAACAGTCTATATGGGAAAATCTCATCCTTCTTCCAATGTTTGAGTAATGCTGTTTTCGGCATATGTCATGTTTAAATCGAAAGACAATTATTATCTGTCGGGCTTGTGTTCACAGGAAATGAACCTCAGTGAAAGCAGATGGCATATTTCATTTAACGCAAAGTATACGTTTAGTCCATTTGGACTCAGTCCGGGTTGTATTGTGTATCTTTGTGCTGAATTGTTAAGACGCCTATTCGTTGACTCTTAATCTTTCTCAGATAAATTCAACATCTAGAAAAGATAAATTGCAAAAAAATACTCGAATCTGACACAGTCTGCAGAAGTTAAAATGAAAATGATGCCATCATTTACACATCGTTTCAGACCTGTAAGACTTTCTTTCTTTCTTCAAAATCCTCAAAATTAAAAGAAACAATGTTCTTGAACAATTGGTCCCTACAATAAAAGACAATGAAGACCAACTGTTTTCTTTCCCAATATTTTTGAAAATATCTTTTTTTATTATCAGAAGAAAGAAAGTAGGTTTGAAATGACGTGAGTAAATGATAAGCATTTTATTTTGGGGTTAACTATAATTTAAAGACCAAGGTGGGTACAACTGGCATCACAACAGAGGAGATGTACACATTTGTAAAAACACTCTGAGAAACATAACTCTGAAACATAAAACAAAATACTTAATAAGAAACTTATAAATCAAAGAAGCAGGGGCATGTGTGGTTGGCAGAATTAGACACCCAAGAGAGAGACGGGTATACCTGGTAATACTGTAAGCCAGGCAGAGTGATGGTTAAACCCGATGGAGTTTCCCGCTAGACAAGTGTACTGCCCCGCATCCTCAAAAGACACATTGGTAAGGTAGAGAATCTCCAGCTCTTTATCCGTAGTGTTTATACCCGCAGTCTGAGAAAGCAGAGAGATACAGAGAAAAGAAGACAGATCCATAAACCACCAGTCTTAAGAAAAGAACAAGGGAAACCACAACCAGCTCCTGAGAGAAAGACCCATCACCAGTATGCCAGAAATCTAATCCCGCTGAAAGAGAAAGATAAACTTCTATACATGGCAAAAACCAATTGAGCGTTCAGTACTTCAGTCTTGCTTTCCAGTAAAAATATCTAAAACCAGACATTTACTTAAGAAGCACAGTTTTATAAACCAATTACAGAGAATATTTCAAATTAGGTTCTTGGATTAACATATTTTTCTTAAAGCATAAATCCCTTTTAAGGACATTAAGTTATTTTTCTAAAAACAACTCTTTATATCAAACAGAATTATGCTTTATAAAGAAGTAAATTGCGTCTAGTTTTAGTGGAAAACGAGATTGATCAAGCAACTGCTTTTTGTGGCACAGAAGCAAAATCTAAACCTGAACCCTTATGGAAAATGTAAGGTAAGTCAGCGGCACAACAGCCAGTTGTGTTACACTTTTAATCCAGAACGTCTCAAAAACATTTACAGTGATTTTTCATTTAACAAATTACACTCAAAAATAGTTAAGTTTAAGATTAAATAAATATACTATTTAAATCTTATGTGTATGAATAATCTGAACAGGAATATTTTTATTAGAATTTTATTTCTTAACCAAATTTTTTAAATACATTTTAGAGAAATGAACTGTTGTATTTTAACCAATTCTTTTAATATCTGACACCTGAAAAAAACAATGAATTGTTTTTAAAAGATTTTAATTAGTTAATAATTATTGCGATGTTAAAGAAACACAATGTTACCAACCTTATTTACAAGATCTCACAAAATAAACCTTTTTTTAACTTCATTCTTCAGATACGAGTGGTGTTCAATGGCATTTAAAGTGTGGCCGGCCCTGTACATTATATGGGAAATCGATATTTATGTGTGTGCGGCACTGTCTCTGTTCCTATTAAACGGGCCCTTGTTAAATTGATTGAAGAAAAAGAGAAAGCGAGGGTTTAAATGAAGCAGATACGCGCTCGGCTTACATAACAAGTCCTTGGATCAGGTCACCTTTTTAATGTGTGAGAAGGGAAAAGCAGAAAGAGATGGAGAGTCTCGACACCACCACCAAAATCTTGACTGACAGCGGCTGTTTGGAGAGAGCTTTACCTGGCTGGGACACTTTGAGCCAGAACGCATTCTCTGACATGCCTAAAAAGTTGCGGGCTCTGCACCAGTACTGGCCTGCGTCTTTGTCTGACACATTATACAGAGTCAGAGTATCGAAGGCCTCTTTAACCTTACTGACAAAACTCTGCAGAGACATACACAGACTTAGTCAGAGCCAAGAACGTTGACACATGAATACAAACACTTGATGGTTTTATAAATCATGCCTTCATCTTGTTTATGCATAGCGTAAAATGACCTAGAAAAGTGTGTGTGTGTATGTGTGTGTGTGTGAGTGTTTGTGTGTGTGTGTGTGTGTGTGTGTGTGTGTGTGTGTGTGTGTGTGTGCGTGTGTGTTCATTTTTTAAAAGGACAGTGCACTTAAAACGTGTTGTAATAACTCAATTTCACCATGGACACTGGGTTAACACAATTCATTTAGATCATGTTTTTTTAACATATTATTATTTGAAATTTCTACATATTTCAAGAGAGTTTAATTGTGTGGACCTGGCGTCCATGGTTAATTTGAGTTGCACTAGTTTTTTAATGTATGCATATATTTATCATCTTCCCATCCTCATGTTGTTTTAAACTGGGAATAAACAGACAATTTTTAAAGAACGCACTGGTTGTTTTATACTTTTTATCCTTTTGTTGTGCTGCTCGTCCCTTTTAATCTCAAAATCCTCAGTCTCCATTCACTTTAATTAAAAGCGCCATCAATACTTCTTTTAGCCTTCCACATACAAACGTCTTACAAGTTTCAAACCACATGAGTAAGTTATAACACTCTCACTGTTTGCACGAATATCTGTCTCTGTATGGTTTTCAGATGCTCATTGGGTTTATTCTGTTTCCGGTCTCTTTCTTTTGCGCCACACATGATCTGTCGTTCAGCACTCTCTGTGTTTGTGTGTGTGTGTGTGTGTGTGTGTTTGTGTGTATGTGGTGGGGGGGGGGGCTGTGTAGGCTTCAGAGGGTGCTCAGATGAGACTGTGGAGAAGGAAAAGCCGTCGCTCGGCTCCCAGTAAAATACTGTTTCAATTATGTGGGAGTCTAAAATAGCGTGGCGGTCTGGCCAGCCGACGCTCTCCCCTCCTCTGCCTGCTGACTCGGCCCTTCCCTCGCTTTCCGCACTCACTTTTTCCATGGCTTTTTCGGGAGCCTCTTCCCTCGTTCCCTCCCTCTTTCTCCTGTGAAGAGTGAGTGGGGCAGCAGAGCTAATGGCTGTCTCCCTGCGCGACGCCACCGCGGCGGTTTCCTTAGCCCAAAACAGATGTCTGCCTCCTCTCTCTCCCTCCACGGAGGAAAAAGAGAGCGAGAGCCCCCTTATTCTCCTGTCACTGAAATCTGGAGTAAGATGCTAACATGGGTGGGATTGAGGGGGGTGAAAAACTCACATGAGTCTTAATTTGAGGATTTGGTTAAGCTGGAGTTGGATCATGTGTTTCCCTTGACAGTCCTAAGTAAAAGTTTTTGATTCATGCGTATTTGATGTAAGACGGTAAAAGCGAGCGCAAGGGTTGTACCTTCAGCACGTGGACGTAGGGGGCGCCGTTGGGCCCGTACCGACTTCCATTCACCTCGATGTGTTTAAGCCACTGGATGTGTGGCTGAGCATCACTGTACACCTTACAGTGAAACTCCACATTCTTACCCACCACCACCGTCTGATTGGCCGGGAGTCCAGCCTGCAAGATGGGCCGGTGAGGGGAGCGCTCTGATTGGACGAGAGAGGATCATATAAGACAAGTCACACAAGTTCAACAAAAGTGTATGTATGGTATTATCATACCGAGCACGTCGAGTTGGTAAGTGTGTCTGATGGTCCCGTATTTGTTCTGTACCACACATGTGTAGTTGCCCCGGTCGGATGGAACGGCACTCTCCATTACCAAACTCCACTGCTGGTTCCGCAACTTCAGAGAGAGACAGAGAGAGAGAGGGTTATTCATGAAGTGGGATATTATATAAGGAGTGAATGTGAGTTCTTCCACAGGTCTTCTGAAAATAAGCAGGTGCTAAATTCTCCATGTCAGTATAATGTTATGAATAAGATCCAGCGGGCTGGCGATGGAATAGTTATCATATACACCACACATGGACGCCATGCCAACAGCACGTCTCGCATGTAAAGAGATGAAGATTAAAACGTGCATTGATCGGATCTCGGGTGATGCTGGGCTTCAACTGGAACATCATAACGTGTTCAATTTTGATCCGATTGTCACTTGAATTTGTACTCCGATGTATTGCATTAGTCATATGGACCACAGTTGCTTTTCCTTAGACTTTCTAGACACTTTCTAGTCATCATAAACGGTCCCTCCATGTCAGGTGCCGCATTACAAATCCGTAATGAAATTTCTACTTTTTCTTCCACGGAAAATATAAAAGCATATGGGCTGAGGATTGACATGAAGGCAAGTCAGACGCTAGAATTCTAATTCCTGGATGGAGTACGCCTTTTATATCATCATGCATGCGAAATGTGCCAATGGGTCACAAAAACTCTTTATGTTTACACAAACTCTTCACCTTCTCACACACGCTCATTTATAAACTAATTACATGTACGTCTCTCTCTCTCTGCCTATTTCAGTCTCTCTCACTGTCTCCCTTTCATTCCCCCCGCACTCTGGAGGTCTGAGTGGAAAAAAATGTAACTGTGTAAATATTATGGCCGATGTTTTTGAACAGTTGCGTGGTAACACCGCCGGAGCGGGCAACACGCACGCAGACAAACACCCATGCCTACCAAAGTTGGCAAAGGAGTCCGTGCCCCCTGCACTCCTCGTCCTTTGGTTCCTCAACTCCTCTCGACTCAATCGTAAATGAATCTTTGGAGTTTGCTGTCGGACACGATGCATGGCATGTGTGCCACTTTCCATGAATACATGAAAACATGAATACATGTGACCCTGGGTGAAAACCCAAATTAAAACATATTTTAGGCATTTGCTTTTTTATACATACAATCTGCAGTGAATATAACATAACTTATTTAATATTGACTGAGAGAGACCAGGTCAAATATTGAAATCATAATGAAAATAATGTAAAATCAAACTTTAACGCTTGTTTTATCAGAATTGGGTTTTCCAAATGAAGCCTGGTTTTCACATGCACGGTCAAATATTTAAATGTCTTTCCTTTGAAAACAATTAATCCTGCTTAAACAGCTTTTCAGTAGCTAATTAAGTATACGCAGAGTCATGAATATGCAAATAAGCCCCGCCTCCAATTGCTCTTCCAGATGCTGCTAAAACTGAAAGTGAAAATGAGAGCGGACACAGCAGTAAATTGTACTTAATGAAGGACAGAGGATGATTATTTACTCCTCTCAAATCGTTAAAATACAGGAGCAAAAAGTGTTATGTCCTTCTGCAAGAAAAGAGGCTTTTATATTCAGCGGATATTATTCATACCATAATGCCGTTAACGTATTAATCCTCTTTAATGTCACACTCGGGTTCAGAGTTAAAAACAGATTCATTCAGTCACCGAGGACTGAGTTTGAGGAAACTCAGGTCTCTCTCGAGTATGTCTCTGTGTCCGGGATTTATAGTTGTGTCAAAATGGTGTAGTCTCTTTCTGTCAGCGGTGCTGTTTAATTTGACCCACGGAGACAGGAAGTAAAAAACAACTGACCCCAGGGCTAGTCATTAAAACGACAAAACTGTTTCACTTTCTCTCACTGGAAAGTCTGTCTGGAAACGCTGTGTTTTAATGTTAAAACCCATCAATACTGTACAGATGGCCCATTATCATACACAGCACACGCTCTCTTACATGAAACTCTGTTAAGAGCTCTAGAGATTGTACTTCAGACCAACAAGCATATAAAATTGCCTTTTACAAATTCAGGAATCATTTCTAAACACCTATCACTTCAACGCTGAAGTGTGTGATTTCTGCACGAGTGGCGTTGATGTTTCAAGTTCGTAAGCCGACACGGCCGTTCAATTATTTCAAGTGTTTTTCACATTGGTCTCTTATTGCAATTTAAAGTTTTACGTATAAGCTTATCCTTAAACCGCAAGAAAAACGAAATCAACCTTGAAGGGTCAAGTTTCACATAAGTCACATAGACTTGAGTTATTGGTTTGTATGGAAAAAGTGGATACGACTTTTCCCCAAGTTAACGACTGGATGTTAATCTCAAATAGGATCAGGTTACGCTAACAATGAATTTGAAAAGTTTCCCCCAAAATGAAAGATGTGTAATCGTTACATGCAGAAGACAATAAGTGATTTTTTGAAAACTGTTGATAAAAATATGGGTCCTCCTTGACCCAAATTGGTTACAATTGAAGTCAATGAGGACCAACAGTTTATGGTTACCAAAGATATTCAAAATATCTTCTACAGGTTTGACATAACAAGTGTGCGAGTATTAAAGTTTTAGTTTATCCAAAAATGTAAGTTGTGTCATCATTCACTCATCCTCATGACCTTACAAACCTATATGACTGTTTTTTATCAATCACTTCATTTCAAACCTGTATATATTTTCTGCAGAACACAAAGAAGATATTTTGAAAAATGTTGATAAAAAACCATTGTCCCTGATTGGCCATCATTGGTTACAATGGTCCATGTGGACCAACATGGTTACAAAAGTTATTTAAAATATCTATATACCAGGATTGTAATGACAAGAGTGCAACTAAATGATGACGAAACTGTCATTTTGTTTTGATTTGTCACTTTAATAAAGTCATCTACCGCAGTGGCATTCAGACAAAAGGCATATTTGTCAGTAGATTAGGGATTAAGGATTTCATTACTGACTTGCGAAACGCTCCAAGCAGGAAGAATTTAAAACAAGGGTGCTCCCCGCTGTCTCAAATTGAGTCATCTCTTTGGAGGACGTAACTGCGTTCCAATGCTTGTCAGTTGAGCAACATCACAAACACTCTGCTTTCACAAAGGTGAAACTGCGTTCCAATGCAGAGTGTGTGTGTGTGTGTGTGTGTGTGTGTGTGTGTGTGTAAGCGAAGTGTGACTGACCCAAAACACCACAGATTAGCATTCTAACAATGCGACTTCGGCTGCCATATGTGAGCGTGACAGAAGCCACGCCCCCTCCGTCAATCAAGGTCTTTAAATCGCCACGGCAACACCCTCCCAGAGCTTCCCCCATCTGATGACTCAATAGAGAGGTGAACTTTGACCTTAGAAGCCTAGCAGTCCCGAAAGCAACACTGACTGTGGTGTATGTATGCGTGTGTTTGTAGTCATGTGTGTGTGGCCTTTAGAAGCTGTGAGAAAGTCGACTGTCTAAACAAAGACACGGATAGCAGGAGTACAGCATCTTCCTGCATTTAAATCTCATTCCGCCATCTTACGGCATTAAATCTGCAATTAAACAAGCTCTTGACCTCCGGCCAGAGAAGTAGCTGAACTCACAGCTGGCACCGGTGCCAACGGTAACACACTGCTCCACACAGAAAAAAAAAGAGTTTTTAAAGGTTTAACGCACGGACCTTCCCAGGAAATCACATATCCCTTGGCATAAATGTCAGACCTCTGACTTTTAGGTTTGATCTTAATAGAGACAGGAGGCCTTCAGTGTGAGCTGTCAAGGCTCTGTGTATGTGTGTGTTAAATAGAGCTATTATGATGCTGTCACACATCTCTATGCCATCAGCGACTGTGTTGACTCAGAGTGCAAGTTTGATATAAAGGATGACCTGGGGTCGGTGCGGACCCCTGGTGTGTGTATACGTGTGTGTGTTTGTTAGGGCAGGACGGTCACTATGGCCGTGGAGAGGTGGAAAGGTCAATGTTTTGTTTCTAAATGTCTCTCTTAAGGGACTTTGGTTAAATGTAAAAGCAAGCTAAAGAATCCAATTGTGCACAAATGCAATGTAGAATTGCTCAGTTTTTTTTAAAAAGAGAGCCATTTTTGCATTTTCAGACATAAATAACCGTATTAACTTGCTTAGAGCTTAGAGATCCTTTGGCTTTGAAATGTTCACATAACTCTTGGAATTAAACAAATAAGGAAAACATAAACGAAGGAATCAATAAAATGCATTTCACAAACACAACAATAACAACAGCGACCACACACACAACATTGTGCTCCTCTTCTCTTTCTGAAGAACAGCAACAGGTGGAAGTTTTCTCTAGAGACTAGGAGGAAATCAGATCCAGAGAGAGCTCTTAAAGATGCAGATGTTGTGAATCTGTGTAAGCTGTAAACAACTGCAGTGTTCTCTGCAGATCTTTAAGACAAACAAATACATTTGCATAATCTAAAAGTTCAGATCGCATTCCCACTGCAAAACTAATATTTCCTTACTTTGATCCCGCCCATTCTCTGCTCTCCTTTAAATTCTTTTCCATTTTTCAGCCAGTGAATGGTTGGCGTGGGGTTGCCAGCAGCGGGGCATCGGAACTTCACTGTGTTGGCGGCAGGGACAGCCAAAAGCTTCTTCTCCATTCGGTTGGGCTGGTTCCAATATGGAGCTTCTGAAGGGAGATCAGATGAGTAAAGGATTCGATGTTGCCGAAAATACATACAAAACATATTGTTATGAAACTCTAATAAAGTCTGATAAAAAATTGGCAAAACTTCACAAATAAGTATTTTATAAAGGAAGTTAAAAGTAACAATACTCTATTATTAAATCTAAAGCTGTAAACATTATTTAATGACAAATTTACATCAATAAATGTACTGACATTAAAAAAAAATTAATAAATGCTGAAAAACTCTACCGCTCATTCATAAATAATGCTTGTAAATCCATTTCATAATACCATAATAAAAAACTTTTTTTTTCATTTTATTAAACAAAGTTTATAACCGTTAGAACCGCAGGACTATTTTAAAGGGGGTAGGGTGTTCCCTTCGTGTGGGTGAATGTTTATGGAAAGATTTTTTCTCGTGCGCTCTGTGGTAGCGTCAGACTGGCTGCCTAATTCCCAGACTGAATTAAAACTTGTTTGGAAAAGCAAACACACGCACATTAAACCGAATCTGAGGCGTTTACGCTCGGAGGAGACAAAAGTCTCAAAGATGCCAGCGTTTAATCCATCACAGAGCCGTGATCACATAATGCAGATTTCTCATAACCATTATTATCACAACACAAGATGAATTTCGACAACTTATCCGTCGACAAATCTGCTCTATAATAGAGTCTGTCATGCGGTCAGGTGTATGTTTATACATCCATAGTAAATAAATTAATAAATTCTACTAACATGAACCGCCTTTAGCTAAAACAATACTTATTATGTTCAGTCTACCAAGACTTTGACAAGTCTTGTCTTGTGGTTTAATGCGTGTGTGGCTTTAGTTTGAGGCTTTTTCTCTGTCAAACAATTAACTCCAGATCGCTTTAACCCGGGAACTCAGATTAAACCCACAGACGCCATCCCTCTCCAGACACATTAACATAGCTGCTTATATCTAGACCACAGGATTTAAAAAATCAAACCATTAAAAACATTATGTACTGTATTTATGAATATAAACATCTTCCCAAGAGTTTAATATTTAGCTTACTTTTGGAGACAGCATTGCCTCAATAATGCATCTAATACAATTAGACACAATAAACTCATTGCTGGAGTACTTTTTGGATCTAAATTTAGCATAAAATCCATAACTGAAGAAAAACAGCAGACATGTAATTCTGTTCCTGCTGTATAGATGCTATCGTACATAAAGTTTGAAGGATGATTGGCAAGCTGGAATTTTCTTTGGCATACACTTAACATGTCTGCAATAGATTCCCGGATATAATATACTGTACAGTTGACCTGTCAAGTCCACTCACCATGTGTTTGTGTGTGTGTTTAGTCCTTTCTATCACGTTTTATGTGTAATACGCACAATCTGAGCTTTGAAGTGGGGGCAACAAATCTACAGTGACCTGACTTTATTTCCAATGACTTTTATTCCACATCCAAAAGAAGCCATCAAAGAAAAGCAGAACACCACACAGCTGATATTACACACAGCTTGCTTCAGTCAGCCGAGCTGAGAGCCGTAGCAAACCCCGCATCATTAAGATATTATAGAATGATGTCATCCGATGTCACACACACAACCTCAGCTCTTCTCGCATGATCCACAGAGCCCAGACCTCACAGCGCTCTGCTCTCTCTCCCTCTCTCTCTGTCTGTTTCTCTTTCTCTCTCTCTCTCTTTCTTAATTAGAGCTGGATTACTGGTCATTAAACTCTAAAGGGTTTTTGGTTTTTGCTTAATCCCTCGTTTCATGCCCTCCCCTCAACCCTGAACCCTCCCCCACCCCCTCACAACAGACGTGCGTTCCTTTCCCTCTGTCCTTCTTTGGCTCGTTCTCTCTTATTTTTGTCACATTACACTCGACTCATTATATTTCTTAGCTTCTCTTGAGAATACGCGTAACGTTATCAAGTGGCAGGAAAGTAGCTGATGAAATGACATGCAACCTACAACACGACTAAAGGAAAAACTGCAAGATTATTACACAAGGATGTTATGAAAAAATGAAAAATGAGGGGAAACACACCATTTTCATTACCTGCATCGTCCGAATCTTCATCGTAGTCCTCATCATCACCCGAGGACAAGGAATCTAAAAGACACAGTGCGACAGAAGGAAAGAGAGAAGTTTATTGCTAAACCACACTATGGCCTTCCCTTATGAACAATGGACCTATTCATATGATATGCCGAATGAGAAAATAAACTGATAACAAATCAAAACCAATTACAGAACACACACACTCTTTCAAATGCTCCCAAACACACACACGCACGCACGCACGCACGCACGCACACACACACAGCGTTAATGGATGACAGATGTTAGATTTCTGACAACAGCTGTATTTTTACGCACAATACCACACATGCCCTGAAATACACACAAACACACAGTCCCCTATTCTGCTTGTAAATGAACTCATTCAGGAGAAGAAAAAAACCATGGCAGTGAAAAAGAGATTATTCTGTCCTCAGCTCCTCCTCAGTGCACATTTACACAGGTACAAGTGTAGGGCACACGCTCCTAAAATACCAGCGGAGCGTGAAATCCAACACTGGGCCTATTTAGTGCTAAAGATACGCTGTTCCTGAGACACTGAAGGGGTCTGTGCGTGCTTACCGGGCTGTCAGAACGTTTGTTTTTGGTTATATTTTCATTTTTTGTGGCTTGATAGTCATCACTGGCCGCTGTTTGACTTTTATGTTTCAGACATGCAGAGAATTTTGCAAGATGTGTTGTTCTATGGTGGTGCATGGATTTATCTAAGGAATAATATATCAAGAAGGAATATTGTTTAGATGTGTCACGTCACTTACAGCTTTCTACAGTCAACCGCATTCAATCACATCTCATGAAAAAGAGGAGCAAAACAAGCATGGAAATACTTGTGCGATAAAATATTTTTAAAGCGTTACACGTCTATCAGTACGCCTGTGAGATGTGTTCTGTGTTAAAGTGTGCAGAACAGGATATTGCTGTCTTCTGAACTCTTAATCGGCATGCCGTAATTGGTGCAGATTGTGTGCCCGTTTCAGGTTTTTTTTTCATTCTTTATCCAGATGCATACAGGGAGGAGAGCTGATGTGAACTGGCCAAAAGCCAAACACATGTGGGTAGAAAGAACCTTTCTCCTCGGTGCTCCCGCATCCATCTGCTTTAAATGATGATGGGATTCCAGATCATTACATTCTAATGAGTTGTCAATGAGGACCAAAGATCACCACACAATACCGTTTAAACACCTAAATTAAGGACACTTAACAGTTTAAATTTCATATTAGAATTTTTGAATTTAGAAGTTTGTGAATATGTTTGAAATAGCATTCTACATACAACGCTTACTGTTTCTTAAAGTGATGCTTTGAAAAATACATTTTGAAGAATGTCACACTGGTTTTGCGTCCATCCAATAAAAGTGTTTGGGACCGCAGTTGCTCAGTTGCTCTTCTTCAAACCATTTACTAAATTACTTTTATTAAACTGTATGACTTTTACTCCTTTAGAATTCGAAACAAATATTTTAAAGGGAACAGAGCAACTGCGGTCCCAAGCACTTCTATTGGATGGACGCAAAACCAGTGTGACATTCTTCAAAATGTCTTCTTTTGTGAAACGGTTTGAAACCCCAAGAGGGTGAGTAAATGAGATTTTTTTGGGTTAACTATTATTTTAATTGTACATTAGTCAAAACCTGCAGTATATACCAAAACACACTGTTTGCAATGTTAAATCTCAAGGTTTTAAGGAATCGCAATGACCTACAATTTCAAACATTTATTTAAAAGTAATTTCATTTACATATTTCAACCTCTCTTATTATATCTGGTCACTGATACAGAAACTGTGGTGACCTGCAGTTTGCTCTTCAACATTTCAGTATAAACAAGCAAACAGTGTGAGATTCAACACTTATGCATGTTATTGTGCTTTTATGATCTGAGGTTTGCTTTTAGGTTTGTGCCAGGAATATGTCTCAAGACCTGTTTGTCTGTTGGGAAAAAGTTGAAATGGCGAGTGGCCAATTATTGCTCTGCGTGTCTGTGCTCGCGTTCACAGGACTACTGTACGTAAAAGATCAAAAACACTTATAATTTCAAATATTACAAAACAGAGGGACTGACCGGTGATTCTGACAGTGTAGTTGCTTAGCAGCATACTGCTGTGGGCATGTCTACAAGAGTACACTCCTGAGTCTTCATAGGAGACATTGATGATGCGGAGAACTTTTTGCCCCACCCGTGTGCGGTTGCTAGGAGACAAGGCGTCCCCATCTTTCTGCCACAAGATTGGGATTAGGTAGTCGTGGGGAGAGCAGGCCAGATCCACAGTATCCCCGACTCCTGCCACGTAGTCGTCCAGGAACACCTCAGCCTCACTTGATACCCAGTCTAAGAGATGAAAAAGAGAGAGATGTGTTTCGTGGGATGAGGATGAAAGTGATGATTGGTTGATTATTATTATTTCGCACTCATGGCACTCTTAACCTGTATAACTTTCGTTCTCATGCAAAACGCAATTACTTTGAAGACTGCAAGTGAACAACATCGGCCCCATTGACTATGGACACTAAACCACATTCCTCAAAATATCTTCTATTGTGTTTCACTGAACAATATATATACGTAATAAAACATATGTTGGTGTTTTCCAAATAACAAAAATGTCATTTGTGGGTGCAGTATTTCTTTAAGAACTCCTTAGAAATCTTTTTAGTTCATGTGTTTAATATAAACTTTTAAACAAACGACTAAAAACAAATTATCAAGAGTATCCAATACAGCACTATTATGTGAAAAGTAAATAGTCGAAACTCTTTCAACTGGAAATATCAACACAGGACGTAAAATGTCTTCAAGAATTCTAACATTACAATCTACAAAAAGCGCAGATCTATAATTACAATATAAGCCTAAAAATAAACAGTTACACATGATTTATTTATTATAAATTGCATTCTTGCAAAGACGTGCCCCAGGAAAAACAAACACCCAAATACGTTTACAGAGCATCACGCTGATCGTCATGGAAACCCTGCCGACATGAAATGTTATATTCAAGAAGAAATATTCCACCTCACAGGGTTTGCTTAATTTCTTTCCCCATCTCTCGTTCCCTTCAGTTCCCTCAAACCCTGTTTTCTTTCCCCAGCATCTCTAAGGCTCTTTCAACATAAAGCGACATTCATCTCTAAGAAAAGGCGGCAGCCGTCATTTTCAAATGATTGATGTATCAGATATGTGCTGGGCCTGTGTGTGTATGAGGTCAGAAGCGTGTTGGCAGACGGCTCGCAGACGCGACTGCTCTGTAGTGGAATACAAAATCAGCCGTATGAATTATAGATCGAGCGCTACATGTGAACACATTCACACACAGTTAAGTGTAGGTCCAAACACATCAGTCCGTCTGAAGCCAAAGTAAGGCCGCAGAAGTGTTAATATCTCTTTGATCACTTTTTCTTGTGCACTTTACTCCTGACGGCCTCAAATGTGATTCTCTGTCCACCTTTTCTACCTTCATCTCTTACCTTTCATCTTGTCATTTCTCTACCTCTCCTTCGCTCTACCGCTCGAACCCGGCAAAGGCTCCTTTGCAGAATAAATGCGTCTGTGTGTCTGTCTATTCTTAAACCTGTGAAAGAGAGGGAGTGTCTGCGTGTTTGGGTAACGTATGCTTGGCCTGTGAAAGACACTAATGTGTTCGGGGGGATGGGTTATAAATAAATATCGTAAATGGCTACTGTGTTACCATATTTCCTGGCGTCCCGGGAGGTGTGGAGAATAGAGCCAGTGTAAGCTGAGGTTTAACAGAGCTGATATAGGAACCTCCTGAGAACTGTAGCTCAGGCGAGATTTAGCCTTTTATGAAGACTTACGATCTCGTCTACGTCGTAAGTCTACGCGAAGCTCATTCATAACGTCGGCCAAGCACACGCTTTACTCTCGGTCGTGCTGTGAGAGCTCTACAGTGTCAGATCTTACAATCTTGAAGGAGAAAAGTCAAAGTCCACATGATTGTAGCTCACCATCTTTCGAGCGCACAGTCGGTTCAATTAATGTATGCCTCCAAATTAATCTTTGACCATCAGAATGACGTATTTTGTAATATTTATTTCCTGCTAAATATGTTTTCTGCTTTAAAAAGCTTGAATGTTACTCTACATCTCAGCTTCATTAAGTACTACTTGAATATGCAAATTAGCTCAGCTTTGTTGGATCACACGCAGCAGTTACAGACGCTACTAAAACTGAAAGTGGAACTGAGAGCTGACACAGCAGTACAGCGATCGCTAAAGCCGAATTTATACGACATATCTATGACTCCATCTGCTGATCCACAAATGAGTTGATGTGATTGGTTACAGGTTTTTGACGTCCTTTAAACCCCAATTTTACCTGTCTTAGCACCCAAAAAAATTCTGTGATTTTTTGTGAAACAATTAAGGTAGATAATTTAATAGCTTTGGAATTAATTAATTATACCTTTTAAGTTCATGACGCTTAGTAAATATTACAAAATAAACAGTTATATTAATCAAAAAACTTTTTTGTTGTTGAAAATATAAAAATAATTGATTAAAAGTTTCTATTCATTTCTCTATTTTTTAAAGTTTATGTTATGAATAAGTATTTAATGAACATTTATTTAAACCTATGTTTTCGGTGAATTGTAAAAGAAATATTTGAGGTAATGTGATTAACGTATTTTTTAATTCCATAAGCAAAAATTTTTACGGAATATTTACTTAATTTCAAAGCTTTTAAATTTACTAATTGATTAAAAAGATTATTTTGAGTGCATGTAATAAGTAAATCTGATTAACTCAAAAAACTGTTTTGAATTGACCAAAAATATTAGTTCTATTTTACAAATGTATATTTGTTACATACTCACTTCTTTATAAACTTAAGAAATAATTCATTTATTTAATGTTTTTACAAGATTTGATTAAGTTAATAAAACTTGTTTTTATTTTATTTACCAAGCCATATAAATATATTTTTTACAGTCGTAAGCTTCAGCTTAATGGAGAAAATCCGCAGAAATAGTTTACATTTTTTAAATCATATTAAAAAGTTAAAACATTAAATACACATTAAAAACTCCTTGACACTTGGAATCGATTAGAGGATGTTATATGTCTTGAATCCTTGAATATTGGAATTAAGTGCTGGTCAAGGATTCAATATGTGAATGGTTGAGTTTTAAAAGAAAATAATTTTTGTGATTCGTGACCACAGCCCAGCCGCCATCCAAAGCTTGTCATCATACATTCACTCTATAATCAGCTTCATGTATTTTCATAATAACTGTGGACTCAAGGACTATTTTATATTCAGCGAGCACACACGCTCTCACTCATGTATTGAGGACAGTGCTCCTTTGATCAGATGGAAAAGATGAAAGGTTTTTTTTATGTTTGCCAGAGTTGTGCGGGCTACCATTGGAGCTGTGATTTGAAGTCACGGACTGCCATGGGCAGCAAAGCAGTGTTATCGGAATGTATTCGTTTAGTTTTAATAAATTAGATTTTTATTCAGCACTGTTGTGGTGTGTGTGTGTGTGTGTGTGTGTGTGTGTGTGTGTGTGTGTGTGTGTGTGTGTGTGTGTGTGTGTGTGTGTGTGTGTGTGTGTGTGTGTGTGTGTGTGTGTGTGAGAGAGTGAGGATACAATAGGGACTTACCTAAAACTATTTGGAAAATTAATTTAAACCGTATTGCTGTCACAAATGAAAAGACACAGTCAACAATTAGATCTGAAGTCTGGCATTACAGCTGAACATGTGTGCAATTCTCATCTTCAGACTTTATGGAAAGCTTATTTATTAAATTATAAAGATAACAAGCATTTTCTTTAGAGTGCAGTTTTTTGTGGAAATAATAACTACCTTATTATAAAATCAAGATCTATGACGTCATCTAGATGGCTAGATAAACGTGTGCGTTGTGCTGGAGTGTGAGGGTTAAATGGCCTCTTGATTTATTTGGTTGTTTACTAGGACCGTGAACTGCTGTTAGCCCCAACATCCACACACAGCTGACAGCTTGTGATAAATGTGTCTACAAATAACAGAATCTGGTTCCACTTGTTTTGTGTGTTGCAACAAAGCGACGGGTTAAAACAAGAGAAGGAGAATCAGAGAGACAGAAAGCAGATGCTGTACACACACAGGTAGCTGATCTATTGTGACATCATATAATCCATACACAACATGATGTTGATTTATAGACAGTTATTCGCCTGCACCTTACACATGCACGAACGAACGAACGCACGCTCACACACACACACACACACACACTCACACACATGCACATGCGGGCACACACACATAGAACGGAGCACTGCCAGTCTGCCCTTTCCCTTTACCTGCTGCTTTTAGCAGTTTGGCATGATACGCTCAGTCAACAACCCCTACTGTCACCTGACCTTCACACTGTATAACACACACATACAGTCTAGCTCTTCATCATCCTCCAATTATTATCATCTGTAGGTCGCGTTAAAAGGATAGTTCACCCAAAAATGAAAATTGTACCATGAATTATTCACTTTCTATTGTTTCACACCTATATACATATATTGTTCTGATAAACACAGATAAAGATATTCAGAAGGATGATTAATCAGCCAGTTCTTCTCTGTAGAGATTATCAACAACTCAATGGTGAGTAAATGAACACAGATTTTTCTGAAGACAGTTTGTAGAAACTCTGAGGCTTAGGGCTGGGTATCGATTCAGACATTCCGATTCGCTTCCGATAGCAAGCTCTCCATTACATTCAGTTCAAATCCTATACAAGTTCTATAGATGAGAAGCCATAAACCTGTATGTTTAACTTTTTTATTTTTTGCTTTTTCATTCATTCGTGTAAATGATCTCTTACAGTATGTTCACAGCTTTTGAGAATCAATATTAATTCAACTTTTAAAGAAATAATTTATTGATTTTATTGTACATCCCTACAGACAGAAATGTGTAATGATGGGAAAGACAGACAGTCCTACACCTATCTCACACGACTGGATGAGTCAATTTTTGCATTGGGCTGGTCCGGATTCAGTGTTTACACGTTTGGGTAAAAACACCAACAATGTGTGCAGTGTGCATTTCTGGTCGCCAAAGGATGTAAACATCACTAGATAACATAATCTGGACCCTCCGCTGAGTGAAACTGAGAGTGAGTGAGACGGAGAGAGAAGAAGGAGAGCCGTGATTAAGACAGAAAGAGAAGTAGGCGGAGAGTCTGCAGTGTGTTACCCCTTTTATTCGGCCCTGTTGAAGCGTGTGTGTGTAAGAGAGAGAATGTGTATAACGGCATGCCCCTGAGGAAAGTTTAAGAAAGCTTCTGCATCCAAGGAGCCTTGTCTACACACACACACGCGCGCACACACACACACACACACATACACACACACACACACACACACACACACACACACACACAAACACAAACACACACACAAACTCTGCCGCCTCAATGAACTAATTAGTAACGGAAGCAAGATGTTTAGAACAATCAGACCCCATCCAGAGAGTGAGCCAAACTCTTTCCACACACATCCTTGTGTAATTTAATATAGATAAATTATATACACTACTTGTCTTTGTGTGGGAATTTTTTTTTTTCAATCGCTTAGATACAAACACATGAAATAAAACACAATCACACACTCAAACAAACACACACAGGCTGTTATAAGTGACGTGACTATCTTAATTGTCATTCAATAGACGAACTGGCCTAGTTTCAAACTCTACACACTGTACAGAACACACACTCACAAACACACCAGAGAGACTCGTAAAATAAATGACAACCTTACACATTTAGGGACCGTACAGTATGTCCAAAAGCATGTATCTATTATTTAAGAAATAAAAATGCTAAATTTGCAGCAAATGGGAAAAATCGTGTTCAACGCTCTTTATTACTATCGGTAAAAAACTTCATGCAATGGGAAGTGTCTGCTTGTGTCCGTAACCTTCAAACAGCAGGTGTCAATGAGCTCTTCATTTCTTCATCAAGTTGAAATATTTGGGAGTTGGCATCTATTCATGACTTTGCATTGACTTTGTATTCAATTACTTTGTGAGTAAATTACAAGTAATCTAATTCTGTCAACAGCATAAGAACCTTGGCTAAAATCAGCATGATATGTCATCATTCATATTAAAAAAATGCATGATTTCCAAGAAATCGTTTCAGACAAGAACTGCAAATTCCATGGTCACAAATATGAGACAAAACTGACAACTGACAAGTTTTACACAAAATACCACAATTAACAAACTACAAAGCACAATTACCAGTCAACACAATTCCAATATTGTCAATCCATTGCAATCTCTCCGTTTCAAACTCATCAGCCCATTGAGGTGTCTAACCTGTCAGAGCCAAGTTGAACATGGTAATTGTGAAGCAGAATAGAACGAGACATTAATCATTCAAATCTGTGAACTCAGATTGCTCTCCAGAAACAGAACTGATCTAACAAATACACAAACACATCACCTCTTCATGGCCTCTGCCCTTAGCCCCTATCCCCTCATTGTAAGGAGGAGAGAGAGAGAGAGAGAGAGAGAGAGAGAGAGAGAGAGAGAGAGATGGATGGATGGATAATACTAGGCTAAAAGTCCTAATGCTTCGCTTCCCTTTAGCCAATGATACCCTAAAGCAACTGGCAACAGCTGCTCTGAAATATCCCCAATCACACACTAACTCACGCAAACACACACGCGCACGCGCACACACACACACACACACACACACACACACACACACACACACACACACACACACACACACACACACACACACACACACACACACACAAAAATACAGTCTGAGTGTATTAACATGCATAAACAATACCATTTATAAGTAAAAATTCTAAACAAAAACAAATCCCCCTAAACACCTGACACACTGTTTAGTCTGCACTGAATGAACAGCCAAAATTTGAAACCTAAAAATTCTTACGCCCCACTGTCCTCGTGTAACTGTTTATAATGCCCTCACAATGATAAACAAAGTCACTTTCAGTAACAAATTGATCGTTATGTAGTTAAAGCACAGATAGACTGTTATAAATGCATTATTAATGCTTCATAAAGTATTAATAAGCAGCCCTGGAGAGAAAGCAGCAGTCAACTAGGAAACTCAGATCTTAAACCTATACCTGAGCCCTAAATAAAACCTAACCTAACTAAAGGAATGTGATGTATATCTTGGACGAATCGGGATCCGCGAAGCACTGGTATGTTTTCGTGCACGTGTATGTGTGCGTTGGATCCAGGAATATTGCCAGGGCAGAGGTTCATTCCATGGGTGGTAAAGGAGAAGTGTACATGTCTGTGTGAGTGTGTGTGTTGGACTTCGTACAACACATAACTTCTGCCATCTGTTCATGACTGCCAGAAGTGGTATAGGAGAGCTGGTGCAAATCGAGATCAGCATCACACGCATTTATTAAATAAGGCCATACCATAGACTTTCATTATTTTCATACAGAGCAAACCCTAAACCACACCTCGAAAGAAAACCTTTAGGGTAAAACACATTTATTTGATCAGCAAAGTTTTCTCAGAGACGCAATGGTTTTTAGACCGAGATACTTAGACCTCTCCCTAAACCTCACACCAACCTGCTGACATCAGAACATTTAAACAAAACAGGATTTGTTTGATTTACGACGATTTCAAACAGTCAGGTCCTAATGTTATCACAAGTCGGTTTTTGAAACATACGCAAAAATTTTGCCCTCGCAAGTCTAGTCAAACCTGTACGAAAACACAGCTCTGTTTGTTCGAACCTTTCTGACTTAAATGCTCTAAGCATCTAAGTAATTTCCTTCAGGGAACTCATAATTACGTTTAAGACACCCATCCAACAAGCTGACAGGCCACAAGAATGTACATGCTTCACACACCTCTTCCATTGTCTGTGTTCATTACTGTGTGTGTGTGTGTGTGTGTGTGTGTGTGTGTGTGTGTGTGTGTGTGTGTGTGTGTGTGTGTGTGTGTGTGTGTGTGTGTGTGTGTGTACGTCTATGTGTGTTTAAGAACAGGTGGCTACTCTAGAAAGTTTTTCTTTGCTTATTAATAACCCATCAGCTGACCTGCAGTGACTTTCAAAGAGCATTAATGAAGAGACAGGACCCCGACTAATGGCATATAACTGAGACACACACAATCTAAATGTGTGTAGTCCATAGACACTGTGTACTCCGAGGGTATTAGTATGAGATGGATATTTTAAGCATAATGAAGGCCGTTATTCCAGTGACATTTTGAAATGCCAATTTTACACATCCACACCCTCGCTGGACGAAAGGTGTTTGAAATACTTTTTAATGATGATGAATTTTGGTGTTGTGCATCCTATAGCTGCCACTGCTATCATCTATGAGGGTTCACCCGAAATAATGTCATTCCAAACACGTTACTTTTTTTGCAGAACACAAAATTGTAGAACACAAAGAACACTCAGACTCTCATTGACTTCCATTGCATGGACACCAAACGAGAGACATTTCTCAAAATAAAGTTTGTGTTGTCCACAAAAGAAAGCCTCACATACAGGCTTTAAACAAAGTAGGCCGGATAACTTATAGAACATTTATTTTTGGAAACCAGGTTCTGTATCTAATGTAAAATCTCTTGTGTTGTGTTACTTTAGTCTGTCTGTGTGTAACGCAAAATGTCATAACTCCATCTTGATATGCAAATTAAAGAAATAGGGATAGAATTGTCTATCTAGTAGTTAGGATTAATAGTTAAATTGGATTAAAAATGAAAGATCTGTGTAAAAAAATGATCACAGATTTTTTCAAAACAGTTTCTCTTTGTTTATGCAAAGCTTTAACAGTTTTGCAAAAGTGTGTAAACATAAAGTGTTTTACTCTCACTGTCTCCTAATATTTACCTGCTATCAGTATGAGAAATCAGATCCTTTTGCAATCCTCCAAATACACCCACAAAGGCAAATGCATGCACACACACACACACACGCACGCACGCACGCACACACGCACGCATACACACACACATACACACACAAACAGCAAAGAAACAGGCCAAGAAAGCATAAAACATCACTGTGTTTTCTAAGTGACTGTAGTATGTTTAGTAGACACATCTCCAATCCAAACAAAACAGACACTCAGGTGAACTCGTCCGAGGAACGTTTCTCAAAAAACAATCCACACCTCTATCAACACAGAGCCATGAGCTCTTATACGTGTCCACATATGCATGAAATCAAGACACTGGATTCTGCCTTAAGAGATAAGCTATTTGTCTCTTGTAACACACACACACTCTTAACTGATGTGTAATCCACACCGCAGGGCTCCATCCGTCAACTGTGGGATAAAAAATCAATGGCAAGGACAAAGTGTTTACATTATATCAACTACACAAGTGTTCATTGCAACAACACTCACTCTGTGCCACTGCTCTGAGCCTTAAGTTGGTTTTTTGTGGCAGCCTATGCAAGACGCGCAACCTACTCCGAAGACTGACGCGCACCTCTCCAAGAATCTAACCACATGTTTTTATTGGTCCACTTGAAGGCCTCCCTTTAGGGAAAACAACCTTCGCTTTAGCATCCAGTTTAAGCATTCCCTGATGAATAATCTAAATACATTATGTTATTGTGTATTTAACAACAAGTGATGGTTCACTTGCTGATATCACTGCTAAATGCTTCTCAAAAAGCCTACAAACTAACCGTTTCCTCTTCGGCTCTTGTTTCGATAACACAAGCAACACGTGTCTGGCTACTGAGGCCTAGTTGCGACTCGGACAACGACGCACAACTATGAAAGAAAACTGACCCGTTGGCAAAGAGACTACGGAGGTCCGACCGACAAGTTAGAGTCAAGCTTTAGATACACGGTTCACTTATCGATTTCAAACACATGAATATAATCTCTCATATGTCCTTGACTAATAATCGCTCAAACATCAAGCAATGGAGGGTGAGGTGTGATGTCTGACCTGTGGGCTCCGGAGGCAGCAGACGGGCGCTGTACACTGGAGGAAGAATGAGGGCCGTAAGGTGCAGGAGGAGACAGAGCTGCACCATCCCGTGCGGACCGATGCTGGGACGAGTGTCCTCACCACGCTGACCGGACTCAGACATCTTCCACTGATGCACACATGTTGTCAATGTAGCGCAGCCACACACACAAAGAAACACACTCGGGCCTGTCCAGATCACTGTCTGGTCCCCCACCTGAAACACAAGAGATAATAACCCATTTGAGATTCATTTTCAGAGGTTCAAGAGCAGCACAGATATTTAAGGTGTATCGTTTTAAGAGGTGAAGAGTAAAACGGTCACAAACATTTAATAAATATCGGCTGTGTTACTTGTTGTTTTGACATGGAGTCGAACATTCAGCCAAGTCTATTGGAACGCTCTGTTGATGTGCATGTCTGTATACAGTATATTGAAAAATAAAGTGAGACGACCACACACAACTGCCTCGGGCACACAAAATGTTTCTTTTTATGAAATATGTCCTGCCCTAGTTTAGATGGGATTTGTTGTAAACTCATTTTAGCGCTCTCTCTTTCTTTCTTTCTCTCTCTCTCTCTCTCTCTCTCTCTCTCTCTCTCTCTCTCTCTCTCTCTCTCTCTCTCTCTCTCTCTCTCTCTCTCTCTCTCTCTCTCTCTCTCTCTCTCTCTCTCTCTCTCTCTCTCTCTCTCGCTCTCATTGGCCTACCCTGAAACACATCTTTCACTAAGCTAACGCAAACACACTTATCTCTCTAAAGAAAACATATGCACCGTGTGTGTCTCACCCAGCCACATATAGAGTTTACATTAGACACGATAAAAGGAATGTAAAGAGGTTTAAATTTACACAC
Organism: Triplophysa yarkandensis; assembly: GCA_033220385.1. Lineage (NCBI taxonomy): Eukaryota > Metazoa > Chordata > Actinopteri > Cypriniformes > Nemacheilidae > Triplophysa > Triplophysa yarkandensis. The sequence goes on from CM065665.1 coordinate 14,980,638, forward strand.
ACACACACACACACACACACACACACACACACCATAAGGGTGTATGGTTCAGCACCCCACTGAGCAATTTTCACCAAACGACTTTAAGAAAACAAAATGATGCTTTTATCTTGAACTCCTGTTATTTCAGAACAGCCTTGGTTAAGCAAGCACAGACACTTAAAGTGCATTTGTCAACCTTAAACACTGGCGTTCTTCTGGGACGGCCACAGAAGAGACGCACACACTACTGAGTCATGCATGGCAGTATTTTTCTTTCCCCGGATGCCCAGTTCTTGGGCAGCACATAGTGATGTGAGAAGAAGCAGCGAAGTCGTCTTGGCGCGTTGAGTAAGACGGTGTTTTCCTTGGCTGGCACAGCGCGGGAGTGTGTCCCATGCGGTGTGGGCTGATACTGTATCAGCTCTGGCCGTTGGGTATATTTGTGGAGTGTATCTGTGAAGTGTATTTCTGGAGTTTGTATCGTCGGTGTGTTTGGGGCTTTACTATCTTACAGTAACAGTCTTAAGCGGGGGGCAGAAACAACTCAGCTATAATAATCTTTCTGAGATATATTATCCCATGTTTTGGAATAGCTCATAACACCAAACTATAACAACAACAAAACTATGCTGGGAGATATGTCTTGCTTAACATAACAAATCTCCTATATCTCACCTCCTGAAACTTCAATACTAACCAATATTATATGTGTTTGAATTTACCTGTAAGGCAGCTGTTTAGTAATCAATATGCAAAGTCCTCCCATCATTATCGCAAAATAAACCCTTTTATGATAACACAAGACTAGCATGACAACGCTGTCTGGGTTTTGTTTTGTGATAATCCTTGATTGCACACACTGGCATTGTGTAACTGGAATATGAAACTAAGGTAAACTTGCTTATGATCATGTCCTGGATTTAGTTTACTTTAGATTATGCTCCTTACATAACTGTTTGTATTTAAGCATAGGGCTTAAGCAATTGTAACGCAATATGTGGTTCTGGATACAAGGTCCTTGGATTGTGTTACATTACTAACCTCCAGCAGTTCTGTTGTGTGGCGTTCATAACCTGTGTTTCTTTATAGGATTCTTGAAAAATCCCATTTAGATTCATATTAAATATTGTCAAATTTTAAGATGTTTAGGCCAGTTGGAGCATTTAACTAACTTTTCGCCTAAAAAAGAATCGACGGCGTTGACGTGAAACACTTAGCAATGAACAAATGAGTAAATTGAAAAGCTTTGAATTTAAGTAAATATATTGTTTACATTTTTGTATATGTAATAAAACATTTTTGAGAAATTTGAGAGAAATAACTATTGCTTTTTATATTAATTATTTTTAAATGTTCCAATGAAAAAAATCTATATGATGGTTTTAAAATATCTTTTAAGTAACTATAACTGATTATGTTTGCAGTATTCTTAATTTTTATATATCTCTTTTTCTAAGTGTCCTTTTTAATAGAAAATAAACATTGTAACTGTCAAAAACACACATTTATAAATCATCACCATGCAGTTTTTCAAAGCTGTTTCAATGGCAACCAAACTCCATCGTGTTGAACAAGGCTGTGCATGATAATCTGCTGACATACTCTATCCCGGGCGTTATATGTGCACGCTTCCTAACTTTAATGAAAGAAGGTTTTAACGGAGAGATATCTCACACTAGTCACACCTTGCCACAAATCTGTGACTCAATAATCTGTAATCTCCAGTAATTGAGCAACCATGTAAATAGCTGGCCCAGCCTTTACCTGCCAATGAAAACAGGGATTAAGACGGAGACAAGAGCGATAAAGACGGGAGAAATTGGGAGAAAGAGAGAGATGGAGAGCCAGAGAGCAGATGAAAAGCCGAAGCCTGAGGTGTCTCTATTAGGGTTTGGCTGTAATCCTCTTCTGAGGGCTTCATTCGCCCTCCTGCGGCTCTCTCAGGGCTCTATCAGTGTGTGTCTCTCTCTCTCTCTCTCTCTCTCTCTCTCTCTCTCTCTCTCCCTCTCTCTCTCTCTCTGTCTCTCTCTCTCTCTCTCTCTCTCTCTCTCTCTCTCTCTCTCTCTCTCTCTCTCTCTCTCTCTCTCTCTCTCTCTCTCTCTGACATCCTAAGAAGTTGGAAAACAGAATCAGACAGAATCAGACAAAAAATAGGGTTAGTTTTTACTTTACACCTGACATATATTGCAGACGTTCCCAAAATGCTTGAAACTCCATCGAAATGTCCAGTCTTTATATTTTCCTCCAAGCAGATTTTTGGAAGAAAACGAAGATTATTTATCCATTAAGCCCAGCTGAAGACATCATTTAAAGTATGTTTTCAAAATAAATCATACTAATGAATATTCTGTGAAATATAAAGACATTTTTTATATTGACTGAACAATGAATCTAACACTTAAAATCATGCACTTGTTATTTAGATTGTAAAACTTTTGCCTTGGTTTTCACGGACATAGTTTCAAATGTTCTTAAATGAATCAATATGGCCAAACACGTGGATACAAATGTTCATAATGTGTCACAAACCTAGTCTACAGCGGTCATATAGCAAGCAAACATAGAGACTATAGATGCAAATACTTCATTTACACACATGTAATAATTCTTTTAGAGCTCCGGTTGTGTTAAGCAAATCCACCAGATGATGATCTCTGCTTTTTCATCTGCTCTTTTAACTCTGGATAAATATTAACACATTATCATCAATAAACCTTTAAGATCAGAGACATCCAACAGTAGATTCTCATTTCAACACTCCTCGCTCATGTCAGGTTTGAAGGACTCTGGGGTGGCTAATTGCCCCCAGTAGTCCCCGTAAACACCTCCAAAACTCTAATTCACTCCGATAGCGGGAATTGCTTTCAGATGGCCTTCGGGTACATTGAAGGAAAAGTCTTATTCAGTGTGAGCTAAAAATAACACAAATAAGCCCTGCTGAGATGGCCACGGAATAAATGGATGTAATTTTGGTTTTAGAATACGTCAAACGTCAGTGCACTGTGACGTCACAAGGTTAAAACCCATTAAAACAAAAATGTGTCTTTACACCCAAAGGGAGCATCACAAAGGAGGGTGGACTGGATGAAAAACACCCACACCTCACATCCACACAGTATGTCAGTGCCTTGCCATCTACATGAAACCAAGTGATGCCAACCAATTGTGCCAGTCCACAACAACATCACCAAATAATTTCATTGTGCACTATTTCAAACAGAGGTGCGGCTCTTGATGACTGGTAGGGCAACTTTCAGTGATGCCATCCGTGTGCCACACACACACACACACACACACACACACACACACACACACACACACACACACACACACACACACACACACACACACACACACACACACACACACACACAGCGCAACACCTGTCCGTGTGTAAGTGATACGGACACACACCACATGTCACCACAACTCACTTCTCCAGAGAAACTTTGTATCATTGCTTTGATTGTATCACACACATAAAGTTAAACACGAACCCAGATCTCATAACACAAAGTGTCTTTGAAACAATGTAACAACAACATCAAAGGAATGTAAATAATAACAACACAATAAAAAACATCTCACCAATCCTTGCGAGGAATCCTTCTCACAATGCAATATTTGGACTTTCTGAGAAATATCTCAAGATGTTCCTCCAAACACTTAAGTTTCCAAATCCAAATGAATGAAGGTTGGCATTCAGTCCAGTCCTCAATTGCCCAAAAGCGTCACAAAAGTGTCATGTAAAGGGGCAGCGGTGTGGTTTTGCCCTCCTCTGCCGGCACAACTGCTCCTCTGCGCCGCTGGCTCACTTCTGGAGTCCGGGGCGTCCGCTGCTGTGTGTGAACGCTTGGCTCTCTGTCTCACACTAATCAGTTCGGAGCGACGAGCTCCGGAGGGGGAAGAATTACCCCGGATCGGATTTCAAACCTCGTACCCACTGAGAGAGAGAGAGAGAGAGAGAGAGAGAGGAGAGAGAGAGAGAGAGAGAGAGAGAGAGAGAGAGAGAGAGAGAGAGAGAGAGAGAGAGAGAGAGAGAGACCAGAGAGAGAGAGACAGAGAGAGAGAGAGAGAGAGAGACAGAGAGAGAGAGAGAGAGACAGAGAGAGAGACCAGAGAGAGAGAGAGAGAGAGACCAGAGAGAGAGAGACAGAGAGAGAGAGAGAGAGACAGAGAGAGAGAGAGAGAGAGAGAGAGACCAGAGAGAGAGAGAGAGAGAGACCAGAGAGAGAGAGACAGAGAGAGAGAGAGAGAGAGAGAGAGAGAGAGAGAGACCAGAGAGAGAGAGAGCAGAGAGAGACCAGAGAGAGAGAGAGAGAGAGAGAGAGTGAGAGAGAGAGAGTGAGAGAGAGAGAGAGAGAGAGAGAGAGTGAGAGTGAGAGAGAGAGAGAGACCAGAGAGAGAGACCAGAGAGAGAGAGAGAGAGAGAGAGAGAGAGAGAGAGACCAGAGAGAGACCAGAGAGAGAGAGAGACCAGAGAGAGAGAGAGAGAGACCAGAGAGAGAGAGAGAGAGACCAGAGAGAGAGAGAGACCAGAGAGAGACCAGAGAGAGAGACCAGAGAGAGAGAGAGACCAGAGAGAGAGACCAGAGAGAGAGAGAGACCAGAGAGAGAGACCAGAGAGTGAGAGAGAGAGAGAGAGAGAGAGAGAGAGAGAGAGCAGAGCAGAGAGAGAGAGAGAGAGAGAGAGCAGAGCAGAGAGAGAGAGACCAGAGAGAGAGAGACCAGAGAGAGAGAGAGAGAGAGAGAGAGACCAGAGAGAGAGAGACCAGAGAGAGAGAGAGAGAGAGAGAGACCAGAGAGAGAGAGAGAACAGAGAGAGAGAGAGAGACCAGAGAGAGACACAGAGAGAGAGAGAGAGAGAGAGAGACACAGAGAGAGACAGAGAGAGAGAGAGAGAGAGAGAGACAGAGAGAGAGAGAGAGAGAGAGAGCCGCAGGCGCCTCCCACACTGTGCCCGAATATTCAATGAACTCTCTGTCAGACAATCCCAAACCTGGAGACCTGGAGAGAGTCATCTGCTTTTCAAAGTCTGTTTAAATAACTCTTTCATTCTTTAAATTGAGTTTAAAGAAAAAAATATTCAGCAAAAATGACAATAGGACCCTATCTAACAATAGAATTTTATGATTATAACATGGTTTTAAAGTGATAGCTCAACCCAAAATCATCCTATTTTCATGTCAAACCTGCATTATTTTCTTTTTCCCCAGAACACAAAATATTTTGAAGAATGTTGGTAACTGGCATTGTTTTTAAGCCCATTCAATACAACTGAGTGTGTGCCACTGCTGTTCGGTTGCCAACTTTCCTCAAAATATCTTCTTTTGTTAAGTAACTTATTATATGTGAATATAAATATTTTCAAAGAATGCCCTTCAACTTTTGAGTACGCAAGGTACCTGAAGAGCTTGAAATGTTTCATCTTCAGAAGTTAGACAATAGAACCCTACCTAACACAATAGAATTAAATTGTTATAACATGAATTGCATTGGTCTTAAAGTGATAGCTCACCCAAAATCTCCTTATCCTCTTTTCATGTCAAACCTGTATTAGTTTCATATTTTATAAATGTTTATGAAGTCTTACCTTGCATTAAAAGAAAAACAATAGAACCCTTCCCCTTCAAAATAGAATGTTTAATGGGTTCTAATTGTTATACCATGAATTGCATTGGTATTAAAGTGATAGCTCATCCAAAAATGTATTTGTTTCTTTTGTCAAAGAAAACAAAATATTTTGAAGAATGTTGATAACTGGCACCCATTCACTTGCATTGTTTTTAAGCCCATTCAATACAACTGAATGTGTGCCACTGCTGTTTGGTTGCCAACTTTCCTCAAAATATCTTCTTTAGTTAAATAAATAACTAGAGGTGAACATAAATTTTCCCAAGAAATGTCCCTCAACCTTTGAGTACCCAAGGTACCTGAAGAGCTTAAAATGTTTCATCTTCAGAAGTTAGACTAAAAAGAGTTACTGCAAAAGAAAAAGAAAGACAATAGAACCCTACCTAACACAATAGAATTAAATTGTTATAACATGAATTGCATTGGTCTTAAAGTGATAGCTCACCCAAAAATGTCCTCATCCTATTTTCATGTTAAACCTGAATTAGTTTCTTTTATAATAAAGGAATAAAAAATGTATAAATGTTTATGAAGTCTTACCTTGCAAAAAAAAGAAAAACAATAGAACCCTACCCAACAAAATAGAATGTTTAATGGATTTAATTGTTATTTCATGAATTGCATTGGCATTAAAGTGATAGCTAACCAAAAATGTATTTGTTTCTTTTTTCCACAGAACACAAAATATTTTGAAGAATGTTGGTAACTGGCACCCATTCACTTGCATTGTTTTTTAAACCCATTCAATACACATGAATGTGTGCCACTGTTGTTCCGTTCCCAACTTTTCTCAAAATATCTCCTTTTGTGAAATAAATAATAACATGTGAACATAAATCTTCACAAGGAAAGCCCCTAAACTTTTGCACAAACGATTTAGCATTTAAAGGCTGAACGAAAAGTACCTGACCAACCAGAAAATGTTTCATCTTCAGAAGTTACACTAACTATGATTGATTAAGTAACTGATATGAAGTTGTCCTAACCTTCCAAAAAGAAGAAATAGAGCCTTAGCCAGAACAAAAGAAGGTTTGATGGCTGTAATGATGATAATGGGAACTGCATTGGTTTTAGAGTGATAGTTCCCCGCCCCAAAAACACACTAATTGTCATTTTTAACCTGTAAGACATTTTTCTGCAGGATTCAAAATATTTAGAAGAATGTCAGTAACTGGCAGCCCTTCACTTGGATTGATATGTCAATACAATAGAACCAAATGAGTATCACTGCGGTTCGGTTGCCATCTTTCTTCACAATATCTTCTGCGGTGGAAATGATGCTTTCCTTCGTTAAATGATTTATTTCATTCAACATCAGATCCAATTCAATCTCAGCTTCTAGTGTACAGGGACGATTCAGCTTTTAAGGGCTGAACGTAAAGTACCTGACCAGCAAAAACAATAGTTTCATCTTCAGAAGTTACACTAACTATAATTGAACCACAAATCATATCCTGCTGCTGGGAAAAAACGATGGCGCTGAGGATTTCTAGAAAAACACAATATGTGTTTTGGCATCGCTAGGTTTATTATACTTCCTAATATAAAGCCCTGTGGGTCATTTTGTAATCTTCTATGTTTTGATTGTCTTGCTTTGAGTCTAAAAGTCCGCTGTCACTTCATCAGCAGAAACCAGAAATACAAGTGTGTGTAATTACAGGCTGTATAATTGTGCAGTTCTCTGTGAATATGTATGTTCGTGTGCTTCTGTCAGTGAGTGTGTGCGTTGTGACTTTGTGATCTCATAAACCTGTCATTCGTGTGTCTCCTGAAGGCAGATCAGCCGATTGCCAAGTGTCGTCGAGGGCCGTAACTCTGTCGATTAAGCATCAAAACAAAGAATCAATTACTGTTAAAGCTGCAAACGTGTTTGCTGAGAGAACTTTATGAGACCATAAAGAGAAGAAACCTCTTCTTAATCACCCGAGGAGTGTGTGTGTGTAAGTGTGTGTAAGTGTGTGTAAGTGAGTACAAGGAGGGACGGAGAGATACAGAGGTCTCTTCAGTAGCTGTCCATCTGTGTTTGCTTTAAAGGGCTGTTAGCCTGTGAGTGGTAAAATCAGCATGCAAACATAAGGAGCGAAGAGACGGGCCCTCAAGAAACATCAGCACCTCTCTTCTGTCACCAGGGTTAAAGACGTTCTGTAAGACACACACAACCATCCTCTATTCAATAACCTGACGTTTACAAAACCCTAATCTAGACGTGAACATTAGCAACGTGCTATTTACATCATATCTGTTAGATGTTTGGAAAGACGATTGATTATATTGACTGTCAAGTTGGCCATCCGACCTCCGATCCCTGAAAGTTAGGCCAGGCCATGAAGAAAGAATCACAGTGAAAAGCATGTCAAGTTGTCTTCTCCTGTTTAAAAACAATACAACCCTAACCGAAAAAATTTATTGTTGAATGTATTGGTTTAGAAGTAATTATTCATAAATCTTCTTCCCTCTTGTCATTTCAAACCAGTATGACTACCTTTTTCACCGCAAAATCAAAAAATATTTTGAAGAATGTTGGTAGCCAGTGCCTATTCACTTTCATTGTTTTAATGTCCATGCGAAAGTGAATCGTATCACCTCCGTTGTTCGGTAACAAGCATTCTTCACCTTCTTTTGCATTAAGAAAGTCATACAGATTTAAAATAGTAAGAGGGTGAGTAAATGTCGACAACATTTTTGGGTGAACCATCACTTTAATGGAAATTGAACCCGTACATTGTAATCCTCTTAGAATGACTCACAAAAAACACAACAAAAAATTTTTTTGTAGTGTTTTTAATGGTCCACTTTATATTCTCATAATGTTTTTGAAGAAAATGCCGGATCACGATAAATGTGTCACTACAATGAAATATATTCCCTCAATTTGATGAACTTCATAAAAATCTGTTCACTTCTTTAAGCACAAACTCTAAAATCCACCAAACTCTAATACTAATTTAACTGTGTCTTTTAAAATTAGTGTGTCTGATCATGCGACCTCTGCCCAACAGCACTTCATTGTGGACGGAGGACAGAGATTGATGATTAAGTAAAATGAATGTGAGAGTTAGAATACGGAGCACACAGTAAAAGAGAATCAGGCCCAAGGGCCATGCGGACTGCAGAGTCAGACATTTAAAGACTCGATGCACAGAAAGACCGGATGACCCACCTTCAAACCCTGAACTCTCTCCCCAGCGTCACCCTATTAACAGTCTATCCCAGCCTCTGGCTACTACACACAAAGGAGCAGAGGTGAGGGCCAGGGCCTTCATTCAAAAGTGGTTGAATATTAAACTGGGTGACAATAATCTTTGTCAAAACTATTTTCATGGATGACTTTAATCCATAAGGTTCATTGTGAGTGCCTCGGAGCCATGTTTACGCCATCAGTGATTTTGTGAACGGTGGGAGATAATGGCAGATCAATAACTCTCTCATTGATCACAGATGTGGAGGAATCCCTAAAGCAACACGGGATGAGCAGGAGAATTAGAGCATCGGTTCACCACATGGGCTTTTAAAGTGTGCAGATTGCAAAGGGAGAAAAAAATGTGTGTGTATTTGTTGGATCTTTCTGGCAGTTGCGCTCTTATCAGTGTGCATACCTTTCCTGATAACCTAAGGAGCTGATAGCATTCGTGTTTGTTTTCTTTTGTTCCATCGCATATCGACCGTAAGTATTTGAATGCGTGTGTGCGTAATGCTGATAGACCCAATTCTGAAAATCTGTGGGGTTCTTCATGGGCCTTTTAGAAAGCACCTGTGCAAAATATTTTGCAATAGTTCAGAATCTAAATTCTGATTGGATGACAACATATTTGTAATACTTGTATTGCAGCAAGACACTTTGATGGTCTGAAGATTCTCATGATTCCTGCATCACTATTTGAATGATTCATTTTTATCTTTTATCTTATTCTTAATCTTTTAATCTTTTTATGTTTTTATTATATTGCTTGTGCATTTTCTTATCCACATACACTCTTAAAAATAAATGCACTTAAAAGGAATCTTCACATGTAATGCCATAAATGAACCATTTTTAACGTGAAATGAATATGTTTATGGTAAATAAACAATAGTTCCTTTAATGTTTGGTAATTAAGGATAGGACAATATTTGGCAGAGATATACCTATTTTAAAATCTGAAATCTAAAAAAGTCAAAACATTAAAAAATCACTTTTTAATTCTGTCAAAAGGATTCCCTTGCATTGTATTTCACTTAGAGAGGGATATAATTGATGTAAGAATGTTGTGGAGAATAAATAAACCCAAAAGCAGAAATTCTATCAAACATGACTGTGTTACTCCCATGAGTGGACAGCAGCGAAGGAAGTTTGTAGGTACAGTAGTTTATATATCTATGGTAGGAGATTTACATTTCCCTTTTCTTTACCTAGTAATTTTACATTAATCAATCATTTTAAACGGTACATACATGTATTGTTGACTATTGCTCCAAATGTTCATTTAAAATCTAAAAATGAATAAAGACCGTGGACCCCATGCTCCTTCTATTCTAGAATGTTGACTGCACACCAACTCTACGGACAATTAAGTCAGAGTTCCCGAATGAACAATGAGGCGTGTCCCACAACAAGGGATACGAATGATATCCTTCTTCTCTTTACCGTGACCTATAGACACACACAAAGCCAAACACATACACCTACACACCCGGATCTGTGCTTTAGTGCAGGTATTGCTTTTGGAGTTTGTGCTTTTTCGTTTTAAGAGGAAAGTGGCATATCTGTGTCACTGGTTCTATTTCTGTGTGCAGTTATCCGCCGGTGCTTTAATGAATAATCGAACACATGCTTTATCACTGAGATGTGAGAAACGGGCAGAGGCACCAACACGACTTCTAGCAGTTTTTGGTGTGCTTTCTTTCCTCGTACAGAAAGAAAATGTAGCTGGCAACATTATACCGTGATTATAAATGTAAGCCTAGATGTACGCAAGTGGTAAATGACTATCCGACTATAGCCAGTGCCTATTTATCACTGTCAGCCTTTCAGGAAATCATATCGTTGCACTACTGAGCATGCCAGGTGATGAATATTCATAAGCCGAGGTTTAAATTTATGTGTGTTTCCACATAGCGCTGGAAATGAGTACAAATAAGTCTCACACATATACCTTTATATGCTTTCATTAATCTTCTCCATCAGCATTTTTTCATCCATCTTTTGTTTTCCATTCTCCTTCAGTGCGACAGGCCCTTTTTCATCGCACCACTCTCAGGACTGTCAATGTATGCATGTATTGAAGTGTCTTTCTAAAGATGCATTTGTGCACGGATACCCTATAAATCTGTCAGTGAGTCTACACAATGCAGAAGGGGGTTGCGATGATGTCATCTTCACTTTGACTTAAACTCCATCAATGTGACTTTTAAGAGTCACGGAGAAGGCTCCAATAACAAGTAATTTAATTATATTCCATTTTCCCCGGATTCATGAGACGTGCAACATCATGCCCGCTGATGTGCCCCAATTAAAGGCTATTGCAGGATTTGTTAGTCTGAAACTGTCACATGAACACTGATCCCAGTCCTGTGCAACGGCTGCGGATCCATATCCAAACACAGCAGCTCTCATCCCTGATCCAGTAGGCATGCCTGGAATTTCTGCCCTCTGCACTCCACCCCTCCTCTCCCTAACCCTAAAGCCGTGCTCCATCGCCCTTCTAATCTACTGCTCAGACACTCAGAATTAACACCACATTCTCCACTGATAAGAGTTTAATGCATGTCCCAGAAGCATCAGACGTCACAACACTGATGGGTAACAGAAGTGTTTAATGTTGTGTCTATGACTGTGTCGTACAATATTTTCGATTCCATTATCGGAAGCCAGAGTGGTTTGTGGTGCAACTATGCAACTTACATTTACATTTACATTTAGTCATTAAGCAGACGCTTTTATGCAAAGCGACTTACAATAGTCGAGGAGACAATGAAGCGGTAAATAGCCGATACAACAATAGGTGAACAAGTGCTACAACAATGCTACCGAGTTACACAGAGAGCGAAGTTGCAAAAGATTTTTTTTTTTTTTTTTTTGATAGAGTGAGTAGTTAGAAAAGAAGTGAGTTAGTGAGTTAGGTGTAGCTGGAAAACTTAAGTGATAGTTCATCCAAAAATGAAAATTGTCTAATTCACACACTCTGTTGGCATACACAACATTCTTCCAAATATCTCATTTTGTGTTCTGCGGAAAAACAATAAATAATCTGTTATCGTTGTATCATGGCACTGCCACAGCATTTCACCATCACTATTTGACCCAGGGTAAAAAAGCACAATAAGCAATTTCTTCACGAGATCCTCTTTCACAGTCCAGAATCTAACTCAATAAGCAAGCGGGCCAAGAAATGTGAGTCACCAGAACAAACAAAGAAACACCCTCCGCTGTATACCCACACACACTTACACACAACACAGACACACACAAAGAACAATTACAGGAGACCTGTTGGTACTCCCAGAACGGCGTTGGTGAGATGTTTACTAACGGATTTGGGAGTAAATCTGCCCCCTACATTCCTATTGAGATTCAGACTGAGCCTTGAGAGAAAGCCGGATTACTGCCCGGTCTCTATAGACCCCACTGTACACATAGTGCTCGGCTTTAAAAAGAGCCTAACACAAAACCTACCACAATGGAGAGAGGACAGTTAGATTAAAGGAGAAGTTTCCCCCTGAAATGACAATTCCGTCGTTAACTCACCCTCACGTTGTTCCTGTGGGGCTTTCTTCCACAGAACAAAAAGATGTAAGAAGAATGTTAGTGATGGAGCTGCATCTTCATGGAAAAGAGCAGCTTTGATATTCTTCGAAGTTTCTTCTCATGTTCAAAGAAGAAAAATAAAGATTTACAATATTATAAGAATGTATAATTGATGAAATCATTTTAATTTTGATGAACTATCCCTCTAAAACCATTAAATACATCTTGCATGTGACATTTTCTTTTTCATTGTCGTAAAACAGCATGAAGTGTATGTTTGTGTCTCTAGTTTGCATGTAGATGTGTGTGTTATGTACAGGTCCAAGGTATACAGAGATTGATCTGAGCTACAACAACACCAAAATAAGTGACTAAAGAACTTTAAATGTACGGTCATTTTTTTTTATTTTGTTTCAAAGTTATAACGCAGTGCCGATTTAAGCATCTTAGACTATTGTTTTAATCATGTGCTGGATCCCAGTATAGTCATGTCCTCGTGCATGGGTGATTGTCTTTGAAGGGTAGAGCCAGCAATGTGAGATTTTACAGCCAATCCGAAAAGCCAATGACATCACTCTTTTAAATATTTCACAGTTCTCTGAAGTGATTTTAGTTCTGTATGATCTTCTACGAATATTTCCTTTACACCAAGCTTCAAATTTAGTTTTTTTGCCACTTATCCAATGCTAAAAAAACAATAATTTAAATGGAAACAGTATCGAGCTTTACTTTTTTAAATAAACAACACAAAAAAAAAGATCAATAGGTCTAAAGCACATCTACTGCTACCCGGGATTGAAGCCAGGAATTTTTCAGAGGGGTGGACAGTGAGGTGCCAATGTCCCTCTTAGGTGGCAGAAGCTTTCTTTATGGAGGCAATTTTTGTATGCCCACGTTAGTAGCACCATATAGACTGAAGTATACTATACAGTTTGAACCTGTTCAGACCAGATGCTCGACTTACCAAAAATTATTTACAAAAGAACTGTGTACACGCTGTATTTAAATATTTATTTTTTATCCATCTTACCTCTGTTTGCGCAGCGGTTCAAGTCTAAGTATGGATGTTTGTATGCAAAAGGTGACACAGTTTTAAAGGATATGTGACGTCACCAGCCAGTGGTCAGTTGCTGTTTGGTTTTATAAAAAAAAAGTTGCAATAACATTTATGTATTTACAAAGTGTAATAATAAGAAAGAGCCACAAAGGTCATACGTCCAGGTAGAATATAAAACCGTCACTGCATTTAAATAAGCTCTCCAGTACTGGAGGTGTTGACCGGTCCAATATGGCGGCGACATCCGCCTACACTTTAATGGTAAACGCAGTAAACCGATTTTTACTACACAGTGACAGCGAAAGTCTCGCCTTGACCGGAACGTGTTGTGCAGAGCTTTGTGGTCAGAAACTGTTATTTTATTAATTTGTAAAAATAATAAAAAAATGTGCATAAATATACATCTGTAATTGAGGCTTTTGTGATTATATAATTGCTTCATCAAATTGCAATGGTTTTTTATTAATTGTGCAGCCCTAATATTCATATAAGAGGGTGTCTTACACATCTTTTAAGTTGTTATTCATATTTTTATTTTTTTTAACAATGCACAATATTTTAATTAAAACCATTTTAAAAGTGATAAAACATAATGATGTTTCCTTCAAGCCGACTTTTGCAGTTGCGTTTGTTCTTATAATCAACATATGCTTGTACCACAAACATTACCTTCAGAGCCGCCGCTTGACAAATGCGTGCCCTAAACAGAAATGTCTGTTGGTGCCCCTTTTCCAAATATAACAGCGGAAGGGATAAAATAAAGGCAAATGCTATTTGTGTGTAGTGTTTGTAAATTAACGGTTCCAGCTCCCAAACCTTACAGTTATAACAAACAAGAAAACAGCAGAACTTTCAAACAACAAATAAGATCTCCAGATTACAGTACAGCAACAGCCAAACTGAATGAGGGAGTTAGAGGGAAAAGCATGAAGGTGAAAGTCACTTATTATAGTTTTGCTTGGATGGTGAAGGAGAGGAGAATTTGATTTATGGTGTCCTCTTCTGAGTCTACCTTTAGCCTATGCACAAACTATTTTTATTACAGCATACTCTACTGTTGTTGAAATGATGAAAAACACAAAATAAGAAACTTTGAAGAATGTTTGGGAACTTGTACCCTTTCACTTTCATTGGTTGTGTGTCTGAACATTAGAAGTAAGTGGGTGCCAATGCTGTTCGGTTACCAACTTTCTTCAAAATATCTTCTTTTGTGGTCTGCAAAGGAAAGAGAGTCAAACTTGTTTGAGATGATGAGGATGAGCAAATGAATTTCAGACACCCATTTTTGAGTGAACCATGAACTATACATTTTCCAATTTCTACCATACAAGTGCTGTTACAGAAGTACTAAAATGCTGATCATATATTCATATATTCGGCTCAAATATACATTTCTGCTGATATTTATCTTCTTCTGATGTCACTTAATGCATACCATTCTTATGAATGCCGCATCTACTTCTAGCACATATCCTGCTGTGCCTACATTGAATCATTCATTTTCATGGTTATGAAAGGAAATCTTCTAGACGCATGAGAAATATTATTGAGGTTTATATAAACTTATAACCTCATTCTGGCTTCTTGGTCAGAATGAATCTATGATTATTATGCATGTTTACACACTAGGATTGTTAATGTATCCTTATACACACGCATACAGACGTCCTTTATGAAACAGCAGCAGATTAAAGCTGCTCAAGCTCTATTTTTAGCTGCTGGATTTTCATTTTCAAACCTCACTGATCAGGCCAACATCAGAGAGAGAGAGAGAGAGAGAGAGAGAGAGAGAGAAAAAGACTTTGTAAGTGACATGCAATCTGCCTGGGAGAGAGAGATATAGACGATGCAAAGGAAAAAGAGAGTTAGATGAAACACATTAAAATGAAGAGTCTGAGAGTGGACTCTTCTCCTACTACTAATGACTGAGGGGGCGGACAGAGCGATGTATCCCATTTCTGCTGCTCTCCAGTTTTCACTTATAAAGTTACCATCACTCCATTGCCTTCCATTTATTTTCAATTACACATACATATGCAAGCATGAACACACACACACACACACACACACACACACACACACACACACACACACACACACACACACACACACACACACACACACACACACACACACACACACACACACACACACTAACACACACACACACACACACACACACACACACACACACACACACACACACACACACACACACACACACACACATTGGTTCCGACATTATGTGATTAAGAAATTTGCAATGTGTCATTCACTTTGAGTCTTGTTTTTGGATCTGACACTATAATTTGTGGTTATCATATATGTCCAAACAGCAAGTTATCCCAAAAAAATAAATTTATTTTCTTTCTAAATGTCCATCTTTGCGTCATTCCTGGGACATTTTTAATGAAAACCCTTTTATCAAATGTTTGTAAAGACCACTGAATAAATGTTTTGGATAACCCACATTCTGTGAACGTTTAAACATAGATTCTTTAACTCTTTTCAGTTTTGTCCATTTGAAGTAAAGATTACAAATCATCCAAAAACTGAAAATTCTTTCATACATTACTCAACCTCAAAGTGTTCCAAAACCTGCAGCATGTCTTTGTTCCGTTGAACACAAATAAAGATATTAAGAAGAATGTCAGGAGCACCACTATTGGTAGACCATTGACTACCATACTAGAAAATTATTGGTAACCAAAGGTGTTCCAGTCTGTTTTATGAGTTTGTGTATTTGTGTCCCATTCTGACAACTTTGTTTTGACCGCACAAAGCTTCTCGGCAGCTCATGCTAAATGAGTCCAACAACCGTTGAGACCCTCCGCCGACCTCTCACCCCACACCATGAGAGACAGAGCGAGGCAGAGAGTGTGTGAGAAAGACAGACAATAAAAAGAAATAAGATAGTTGGAAGGGTGAAGAAAGAGCAGAGATTAGCTCTAAATAAACTCTGTCAGGCAGAAAACGGTAGGAGGCTGAAGAAACCCCAGTCCCAAATCTCTCTTTCTGTTTAACGCTGTCTCACTCCCACCCTCAAGCTGGATTTGGCTTTCAGGCCAACAATAGTAGGAGGTGCGAATGCTGCAGTCCTGATGAGGATGGACTGTATAGAGATTAGAGCCTTTGTTGGCAAAATACAAATTATACATCTCCCAGAGCTCTCGCTCTCTCCTCATTGACGTCTATTTTATCCCTATAGAGCTTCTCCCAGAGGTTCGCTTCAAAACGCACTGTTTCACTCTTCATCTATCAGGCCTCCCTTTAAGAAAAAGGAGGAGAGTGATAGAAAGAGGCGGAAAGAGCTGGAGAACAAATTGATAACACTTAAACAGAATCGTTTGTGATCACGATAAACAAGATAAACTATAGAAGAACATGCCGGCATCTTTTCTTTTGAGCTTTTAACTGACATGCATGTTAAGTCCAGGGATACGGTCTCGTTTAAAACTGCTATGTTTTGCAAGTATTGCAGTCCCAACTTTAGTTTGTACAATATCTGGAGTGCCAAGGATATCATGAAAACAGGGATTGAAATCACACACATTGCAGGAAAAAATGCGGATAAGACTGAAAGAAGCAGAATTTCTTGAACAGCTGAATAGAAATACACCTAGGAACTTGCTTTTTTTAAGACATGTGTCAACCTGAACAAATGTAAAGTTATACACTAAATGTGCAGCCATGGAAAAAAAAGGGAAAAAATCTCAAATTTATAAAAATTTCTATTGGTATTGTGGGTCATTTCAACAAGATCAAACCTGAGAAGTGACAGACATCCAACAGCAATGTGAAATATTTACATAAAAAATGATGTTGAACATTTTCTAAATAGATGATCAAATATAACTGATGTATTTATGAAAAAAGAATATAACTTTTCTGTTATTGGACATATTTTTCTATTTTTATTTTCTGCAAACAGTTTTTTTTAATTTGGGAGCAATATGGTTGAAAGTACATGGAATAAAACAAAAATATGATTTCACCTAAACACATAAAAGCATATTTAGAAATTAATCAGAGGCTACACAAGACCTGTGAGTCTGCTGCTACAGTTTTCTGGTAACAAGGACGTGATAGAAGCCTCATAACCTTGTATGTTGTAACTTTTTCAATAAACCTGAATTGCTAAAAGCTGAATATCAGCTGGGTTTGACACTCAGTGATCAGCAGGATTTCAGCAGTTTTGACATTTTATTAACAACTACTTTTGTTTCACACTGAAATAAAGTTAAAAGAAACATGAGAGTGGCAATGTGATTAAGGGAGCGATTTGATCGGAGTGACCAAATTTACGTCCACTCGGATCGGGCATGTGCATCCTGTGTAAATGAGTGCAGACGGTCACTGTGCTACTTTACAGAGTAAAGGATTATGTGCTCCCCGGGGCCTGAAATGACCACTTAGAATAACAGTATTATAACCGCAGACAGATTTAAATAGTAATTAGCACATAACCTCATTGCTTTCTATAGCCAACATCTTAAGAAATTGGCTGCATTTGAACAATATCTAGTTTAATATGAGAGTAAATTAAAACATTTGAGGGTTGGTTTTCGTAAAGGCTTTTAATACAGATGCCACATATCATGTGTGATACATACGCACACGCACACGCACACGCACACACACACACACACACACACACACACACACACACACACACACACACACACACACACACACACACACACACACACACACACTGGAAAGCAAGAATGTGCACACACAGACAGACAGACAGACAGAGGTGCATTTAGGAGAAGCTGTCTGAGCCTCTGTAAACCTTTCACCTCTGTGCCAACCTGAGAGAAAGCTGTTGGTTGCCAGATTGTCTAGGTCTGTGTTTTTCTCTCCTGGTTTTGGGCATTATCCGCTTCTTAGAGCACACACACTGATGAAGACCAGGTGTGACTATGTGCTTGAATATGTGTGTGACAGTCGTACTGAGGGAGAGAGAGAGAGAGAGAGAGAGAGAGAGAGAGAGAGAGAGAGAGAGAGAGAGAGAGAGAGAGAGAGAGAGGAGGGAGGGAGGGAGGGAGGGAGAGGGAGGGAGGGAGGGAGGGAGGGAGAGGGAGAGGGAGAGGGAGAGGGAGAGGGAGAGGGAGAGGGAGAGGGAGAGGGAGAGGGAGAGGGAGAGAGAGAGAGAGAGAGAGAGAGCTTAAATGAGAATATACTTGATCCATTGGTAGGAATGATTGCTATGTAAGTGTGTATTTATGAGACGTATCTTCTTATGTGTGTGTGTGTGTGCACAGTAAAAACATTTCATCTGCTTTAGTAAATATCTCAAAAGTAATATATTAACTCAAAGAACATTAAAGATTTTTTTCAAATAATTGATTTGATATCCAACAATCAATTTATCTAAAATTTACAAAGATTTTTTAAACATAAAGATTTAATGTACATGAGATTTACTAACAAAAATGTAAGTAATATTTTTACTCAATTTCAAAGCTTTTAATTGTGTGTTCTCACAGGTTCACACACACATTTGTCTTTTCTAAATTGTTGCGCTAGTTTTCTTTTATAGTAATTTTGTATTAAACTACTGCAGAGCAATGCTGAGTGTTTAGTCTATGTTAGACAAACAAATTATTGATCGTAAACAGCTTACATATGCACTGTGTGTTTGGTGAAAAGTGGGTTGGGCCGATATCTTAAATGGATAGTTCACAAAATACATTATCTTTTTATACATAAGTATGTTAAATATTTAATAAACAATACAATTATTTAATATATGAGTGCAAGATTTGGCATAAGAAATGTTGTGAATGGTTTCAAAGGGGTAGTTTTCCCAAAAATGAATAATGTGTGCATCTTGAAAGATGTTGGTAAACCATTTTCTTGCATTGCTTTTGTATTCAGACAGTAGAAGTGAACAGGCATCATCGTTGTTTGGTTACCAACATTCTTCAAAATGTCTTCTTTTGTGTTTTGCGGAAGTCAGGATTGCAGTGACAAAGGAAGGGCAGTAAATTTCCACTTTTGGATGAACTTTCATTTAAAACAGTATGGAAGTCTTCTGTGAGGTTCTGTGAGTCGATTTGGGCCTACATAAAGTAATCTGCCGAGAACCAGAAATCTACACCCCATAGTTTTCTCTAATTTTATTGTCGTTTTTCATCTTTCTCTCTCTTGCCTTTCTCATTTTTCCCCTCGCCCCTTCTCCTCTGCGAGTGGATCTTGTTTGTGTAAGGCATTTCTCTCTGTCAGCAGTGCTATGTTTAATCCTTGCTCACCGTGGCCTATGCCAACCCAAGCAAGAAATCTACTACGGCTACTGTATACACACGCACATACACACACCAACTCTCTGTGCAATAAATTCTCTGTTACCGTGTCTAAGTATGGTCAGAGGTATGGTCGTGTGGTCGGTTTCCTCGAGCCTGTCTTCATGCAGCTATATGAAGACTCTGTCCCACACTGTAACCATAACGTTCAGGGAAGGGCTGTCAAAATGTTGTGTAAACAGAAGCATCTCTTTTAATAGCGCTACACCCAAATTACACTAAACCAATAAGCCACAGAACAGGCTCTGATTGAAATAACAAACAGGAGCTTATGCGCTTCTGAAGGACCTATTTGCAATGTGGCTGGTTTTATAGGATGACAACAAGAGAAAAACACTGTTCGGGTATATGTTAAAGCTTTTTATTTTCAACTAATATCTTTCATCTCAAGACATCAAAAATCACTTGAGGTTGTTTTGACTGCCTCTGCGCTTCTAAACGCCAAGACTTAAAAGTAGTTTTACAGTAAGCATGTAGATATTGCAAAGAGACAGAAGCGTATGTGAAAAAAGACAGAGGTCATATATGTATATATGATGCGAAAAATTTAAGCGTGTTAAAGAATCAGTCTTGAAAACACATCTCTTTATGCTTCTGCGTGCAAATGCCAGTTTAGACTTAGTCAAAAGCAGCTTTTAGCAGGATTGAAAGTCAATTTTATTTCAAGACACAAAATACCACAAAAATACATTATAAAATACCATAAAGAAAAAAGTACCAAAAGGTCGAAAAAACATATTTGTTGATGTGTCTTTATTTAACACGTGGCAAAAAAATCATATTAGTAATGCCTTCACACACGTAAAAAAACTTATATTAAAACACGTTTTGTTGTGCCAGAAAATAAAAAATATATTAGATTTAATTTCATACATGCTTTTATGAGTACAAAGAAATTTCATGCAGAAGATGACCAATAAAATGCGACAAATTTATCAACCATATTTTTTAATTTCTCCCATTCTAGGGTTTGTCCATTTGTCAATAAGATTTTTACTTATTTAAAGTGGAATTCAATTTAAAATGCTCCAATATTCTTTTATATATTTTAATATGTTCAAGACATATACGTATAAATACAGTATGTTTACAATGAATGACAAGGACATTTTATTTCTACCAAATTTTGGTCCCCAGAAATATACAGATAAAATGTGCTTTCTAAGAACATTAAACCATCTTTGTAACTGTTTTATTATGTGGATATAACACATAATATATCATAACATAACGTAACATAACATAACATAACATAACATAACCTAACTTAATATAACATAACATAGTATAGCATAACATTACATAACATAAAAAACAATAAGAATTAAGATAAAATACCTTCCTAATATTTTAAAGTACATTTAAAGGTTGTGTGATGCAAAGTAAGAATATAAAATGTGTCTACATTATTATTGCATAGGTATTTATTCAAAAACTGTTGTTTCTGTCTACTAACTATAACATCACAACAGTCACAATGTAGTTCTTGTCTTTGTTGCTATTTTCTTTCATAAAGTGCTGCATTATGATTTTTTTTCCGAGAGATGTTTCGTTTTTCATCTTTATGAAACAGAAGTGTTGCGTTGGCTGTGAATATGGCATTCTCAGCATAGCCAGTCAGAAAACAATAGAAGCGAATTGAATGGCTTGGACTTGCGAGGTAACACTATAAAGTTGCAACAGCAGTGTGTTATAGTGATTTAGGGCCCAGAAAGCAAACGTCTACCCAAACGTGCATGTGTGGATTCTGACGCCTTTTCTCACAGATACTGCTTAGAAGAAGCCTTTCATTGTTTTCGTTCAGCGCCCGGGGGGTACGGGGTCGAGTGGAATAAGTACAGTTATCAATCAAACCCTAAGCACTCAAACTCTCTGTCTATCTCTCTCTCTCGGTCTCTCGGTTCTGCTTGCTGTGGGGTTTTTACAGACGTTCACTGGCAGGTGTCAAATACCAGCAGTGAGAAATAATTGCTGTCCCGCTGAATTCAGATCCACTTACTCCCTTTCCACACCTCCGGTCTCCCCCCATCTTTCACTGCTTCACTCAACCCCTCGTATGCCGGGCTGCAGAGGACGGCAGTCACACTTAGAGCCCTCTTCTACAAAGCTTGCTGAAGTGGTTGATCTCTCAAGGGTTTGTTTCAGCAAAGAGCTCCTCTGTCAGCGTCTGCATGCATGTTTGTGTGCTTGTGTGTCTACCTGTGTGTGCTGTGTTTGCGTCCCTGTGGGAGTGTCTTATTACAGGGCTGTTTTAGTGAAGCAGAGGTTTGTGCGTCTGTGTTTGCGCGCGCACTTGGATTAATGTCACTTTGGGAGTATAGCATGACCAAGGCCGTAACATACAGTAGCATAAGCGTCTGCCAGTTACTTCTGAAATATTGGATCTGTGCAGAGAGCACACACTGTGTGTGTGTCTGCGTGTGTGCGTGAACACAGTTAGTAGGCCTTAGTGGGAGTTTAAGTCTTTAAATAACGTGAATCGGAAATCAATAAAACCCTTTCTTGATGTATTACAGTGCATGTGTGTGTCTGTGGTTTTGTGAAATAGTTACATAAATAATCATGTAGCCAAAACCGTATTAAGAAAATTTGACTGGTCAATATTTAAAAAGAAGTTTCTGTCTGGTTTCACAGACAAGGCTTCAGGCTGTCTAAACTTATCTTAAAGGGAAAATCAAGTGTGTTTATTAGTTTCTGTGGCGTTTTTAATATCTTTTAAGTCAACCCATGGAAGCATTTGCAAAAAAGTTGATGACATCATTAACCTGTTACCAAACATATCAACTAATTTGATTGCTGTTTCAGCTCTTAGTTTTACTTTCAGTTTGGCATCTTTTTAAAAAGGGGGTGGGGCTCATTTGCACATTCACCTGCCTTCTGTTTCTTAATGAAGATGAGCACTAAAGTTACATTCAAACTATTTAAGACAATGTACATAGAAAAAAAACATTTTTATCTTTTCTTAAGGGTTACACAGGCATTTTATAAAAGCCAGTTTAACACACTTTTAGAAGGAAAGAGTTTAAAGATTCTGCACTTTCTTCGCATAAAATTGACTGCCCCTCTTAAAAGTGCTTAAGAATAAAATTTACTTATAAATGATGAAAATACTGCTCATTTGGTGTGACCAAATGATGTTTGTTTAATAGTTATTTAAAAGTTATTTTGTTGATGTTATAATGAAAAGCCAGCAGGTTAAAATATTGCTAGATGTATCTACAAAGTTTCTAAATGTAAATAATTGCTATCAGACAATTCCAGACATGATTTATTTTTGGTTGGAATACAGCCTGTGACCTTCAGACAGAGTAGGTAGTGTGTGATTTGTTTTCAGCCGTATCATAGACTGTTTCGCCCCCTCACACACATTTACACAAACACTGCACCTGTTGAAGTTAAAAGCGCCAGAAGCAAAACTTCTTCTGTCATCAGGTTAAGTCTGAGTCACATGGAATTGCAAAAGCGTTGTTCAAGTATTATATTTGTCTTGAGTCTTAAAGGAATAGTTTGTCCCAAACGTGAGGTTTAATGTGTTTTGACATAGCAGAATGTAATGAATGTAGACTGGAACCAGTTATAAAAGCACTGAAACAACAATACAATAATATGAAACAAAAACGAAATGGTACCTTTTAAGGTACAAAAACGTGTAAATCTTAAGGGTTACTTAAGGACAAAACATAACAATTTTGTCCAATGGACCACTAGGAACAAAATTGCAACGTCGCTGTGCGTTTTTCAGAAAAGTGTAATAGTGTAGTAAGTTTATATGACTTTGAGACTTACATTAGCTCTGTGTGTTTTAGTGTTTCTGTATGACCAATAATATTAAACTATACTGAACTGTAGCTGATGAGCTGTAAAACTGCAGAATCAAGTTAACAATGATGAGATTTACATTTTTTTGAAATAATATTTTGCATAAATGTTACCATTGCACACAGTTTCCTTCTGACAAAACAAGTTCTAAAGAACCAATGCGAGAGAGAAATAAGAAGTGTGCCCTAAAGAAATTACAAGAGCGGATTTTATTTCTTTGTGGTTTGGTGTGGGTTCTCTTTGAGCTAAAAGATCAAAACGTATATTAAACCACAAGCTTTTGCCTGTTGTTTGTGTCTGATGTATGAGCTGGTGGCTTTGTTTTATCCTTCATAACATAATGTGCATAATTCTTTTGAACTTTTCACCTCTTTACTAATAAAAGTGTCTTGTATGCTCTTTTCAATATCAGTTGTGTCTTTTCTGTATGCTCGTATTTTGTGGCTCCAGGGTCTAGGTGTATTTCCAGAACTGAACTAAAGCCCTTTTATAAAGCATGTCTCTGGGGAAATAAGTGTGAGAAGTCAGAAGTGAAGAGTCAGAACATTGTATTCATTCCTGACATTCATCCAGTGGTCAAAGAACTGACATGCATCATAATACGCCTTCATGAACCTGCTATAACCTGTCGTTTCACATATTAAACTCCTCCGTGAGCTGTAAATTGGCATGTTTTCTCTGAAGGTTTATTAAGCTTGCAATTTGTCTCTGAAACAATATGACACACCAAGCGCTTTAGTAGGTTATTTGTAGCAAATAAGTTTGTTGCCTGCAGAGATTTCAATCTTGCAAGATGTTCATTCTTCATGGAGACGTTAGGACAAGACAAATCACAGCAGAGGCGACGTGCATTTTTCACAACGAAGGGAGTTAAGTAGGACACGGAGTGGGTGTGTTTAATAGATGATCCACCCAGGGCCGTTTTGCATAACATGTATAGATTTTTATAGAACTGGAAGGGTAATTTACAACTGGAACACTATAGTAAATTACACCAGCTTTCTAATCACGGGTGGCGGGGTAGGAATGTTGCAACTTTCTCTGTTCCTTTTATTTTGTGTATTTTTTGTCTATGTGTGTATGCGTGTGTGTTTACGCAGTGTGAGGGCCCGCAGTAAACACAGACCCCGAGGCTCTGCCAGCTAATAAACACTTTTCTCCAGAAGATAAACTCGCAGTGTACGGTACACTGTGACTCTTCTGCATTCTCCACGGTGTTCTGCTGCTTTCTAGCTGTTCCCAATCCCAGCAAGGTGCAGGCACAACATATGGTCCATGTATAGCAAGATTAACATCGGCAGGGTGAAGGTTTGGAAAGAAACTTTGAGGTTGAGTAATGCGTGAGCTATGGGTATTACATAAAGAGATGTTTTATGTTAAAGGTAGGGCAGCATATAATGGGAATGTATGTAGATTGTACAAGAAACCCCAAGATACAAAGTGCACTTTGACATTTTCCAAGTTTTTTTATCTTTTTAACTTTGGGAGCAAATCTCTTTGTTTATAAAAAATATAATAAAATATAATGTCACAGTTGTGCTTATTAACCCCCTTTAGCATTTATTTATTCAAAATGTAGCACGGTCTCTCGTACCTAATTGCTAAATGATAAATTGATTTAATATAAATATTATTTAAATGTAAAATATGGTATTTAATGTCAATTCATAAATATTTTAGAGCTTCACAATTATAAAAAAAATACTCTGGATTACAATTATGAGTTAAAATATTACATAATTGCCAAAGGGCTTACCATTTTTTTTTTAACTTGTCATGTTATATTTCACCCAGAAATTACAATTGGTTTATCGTTTACTCATGGTCTTGACAATTTAAACCTGTTAAAACCATGACTTTCTTTCGCTGAACACAAAAGAAGATATTATTAAGAATGTTGGTAACTGGCACCCATTTACATGCATTGGTTTTGTGTCCAAATAATGAAAGTCAATGGGAGCCTCTTCTCTTCAGTTCCTCACTATCTTCAAACTATCTTCTGTTTTACTCCAAAAAAGAAAGAAAGACATGTGGGTTTGAAATGACAAGGCTGTGTAAATCATGACAAAACTTTAATTTTATGTGAATTATCACTTTAAGTTTAAGAAAGTATCTACCGGAAACCCAAAATAAAATTTTCTAAACATCAGTTTAACCCAGTAGCTAATGTCATTTACTTATTTCTTTGGTCCTTTATAAGGGCCTCAATTCTTGGCGGATGTGACCTAAAAGTTCTTGTAAAGTTTGTGTCGCTCTGAAACTGTCTGTATTACCATCACATACCATCTCTGTAGAATTTTACAACAAAAATATTTTTTTTGTAACAAAATTCTTTATTTTAACAGTCATAGTTTATTAAGAGCCGAGTCGAAGCCGCGCATTGTTTTTTAAGGAATTTGGCAGGCCAGTCTGCACGATTGCCTTATTAAGATCTGACCTTGACTTTGCTTGCCGACATGAAGTTTCCATACCATTGAAGACAAGCATGAAAGCTGCTCTCTGCAAACTAAATTGGAATTTATATAATGGTTTACTGTTATTTTTGTGAGATGTAAGTGAATGTGCATGCACAAGCTTGTATTCACAGAAATTATTTCTTAATAGCTTTCTGCCCTTCTGAAAAGTCTTAGATGTCAGTTCATTAATTTTAAAGTAAAAGACAGCCTCTAATACAGTAGATACAGTTTAAAAACAGACAAGATGCAGAAACCTGTTCCAACAAAGTAAATACCTGAATGACAAAACTACTCTGCCATCTTTATAGCTGTTAGAAATTAAAAACGCACAAGAATATTTCATCTCTTCTCTATGCTTCGGTGCTTTTAAAGTGAAAGTTCACCTACACATGAAAAATGTGTCATGATTTAACATTCCTGTCCATCTTAAGAACTCAAAGAAGATATTTTGAAGAAACTTACACCCATACACGTCTATAGTTTGTATACAAAACTAACGCCAGTAAAATGATGCCAGCTACCAGCATTCTCCAAAATATCTTCTTTGTCAATTTCTTCTTGAAAACTCATTATAACCATATTCATTTTCTTGTTAAAGAGGGTTCAGCATACCAGGAGTGACTAAATAAAAGAGGATTTAAAACCAAAATAAACCAAAATGTATAGTATTGACTCACGATGGAAACGAAATAAGCGAAGAGAACGGGGTTAGCTGAGGATTTGTTAAGAAAATAGGGCACGAGAAAGAAATGAGGAAGAAAGGAACAATAGATCTGAGCAAAAGAAAGAAAGTGAGAGAGTTATTGTGTCAGGGTAAAGCGAGCGTCTCAGACTGACCCCAACACCATCAGATTGGCAGTGCTCACCCTGTAATGACGGCAATTTATTTCAATTAAACCGACCCATTATTGTTGTAAAATGGTTAGCATGGCGTCTGAGCGTTTAACACGCTATGTGAAGAAACATTTCGACCAAGACAAATTAAACATGCCCTCAATTCCTGTTCAATGCCCCCCCCCACCCCTCCCACCCTCAAACCCTTCAAATCACCCCTGGGTCTGCCCCATTAGCTTCATTTGTTTACATGTAACTCATATTAACCCATTCCCTTGAATACACTTTTACAATCCAGACGCTGTGCCATTTGTAACTACAATAATTGTTCCAAATGGATTTTGAAACCCTGGCATTAAAATCCTGCGTATGAAACATAAATGTGTGAACTGTTCTGAGTTTGTTTCCTGCGAAGGCTGAAGTAAGACAACGTTCCTGCCTGTTTGGCTTATGTGACAGCCCCATCAATAATGATTTTATTCATAAAGTCAAAGTCAAAATGTGTAACGGAACGTCAAAATGTGTCCTGCTTTTATTTTTCCTGCTCTCCCCTGTTTTATTTTATTATGTCTGCCTGGCACATATCTCTCTCGCTTTGACAGAGACGAGAGGATAGAAAGGAAAAGAGCAAAAAAAGTGTGGCGCGACAGTTTATAACATGCAATTTTAATGCAGCTGCAGGCGCAATTTAACATCAATTTCACGCAATGTCTTAAAATGAGATTTTCTGACAGGGCGTTTTTATACATTTGTATAAAGTGTAATGCATGTCTGCATTAAAAAGAAAACGCTGTTACATGCATGATTTTAATGCATTAGAATTTATGCATTTGTTCACAAAGCACATAGCATTCGTATGTGTGTTGCTTACCAAAGCTTCGACTTTTTAATAAAACGACTGTATTTAGAAATTTATGGTAGGGTCAATATGACCCAAGGAACAACAATGTAGGTAAAACACTCTTTCAAAAATTGTTTCAATATGCTAGGATGGACAACATGATGGTTTGAAAGATTTTCATCCAGTGCCAAGCTCTATTTTAAACCCTGTGCTCCGGGGATTAGCTGTGACATGATAACTCACCACTTCAAAATAACCCAGTGCATAAAGAAACCCTTCGCTGTATGGCGAGGCCTATTCTGTCAAATGAGAGGTTAAAGGTTAGGTGTAAGTTCGCTGGTAAGCACAGAAATGTTCACTGTAATCTTATGAGGTCCAAAGTTGAACAATGTTATGAAGTATGAACTAAAGTCATGTGGAGCCTTAGTGATAGCCAATACTTTCTGGATATGAATGGAGACGAAAAATCTATTTTATCACTTGATCATTAAAATGACATATTTAAAGTTTCTGTCAAACTAATTGCCTTAAACAAGCATGAATGTAACCTCAGATTTATAAAGTTTAAGCATATACATACATATGAATATCAGCTCCGCCTCCACTCTACAGTTCTACATGGTGCTAAAACTGAAAGTGAAACTGGGAGCTGGCATGGCATGCACCTATGGTTTCCAGACATGTCCTGCATATCGCAAACTATTATTATTAAACTTTTATGGTTATAGGAAAATGTGATTGGATGCATGTTATAAATTTAAGAAAAATTTACGTTTAATTGTGAAAATACTCAGCAATGGGGTATATTCAAATATTCAAATGATACATTTGAATATAGTTTGTCTTAAAATCCCCATGTTAACACACAAACAACATTACAACTTGATTTCATCACTTGGTGGTCTTTAATATTCTTTAGACCTGATGTTAGCTAAGTCGCATAACTACTATAGTGCAATGACATTTTTAAAGAACAAAAAATCGTATTTCATTTACGTTTATTTCCATCTTTTAATAGTTTTTTGAGTTTTTTGTTTTCAATGTGGGGTCTGACTTTTGGGCCGACCCCTCCTAACATTTTATGGTAAGGACCATTTTGTGTTTTCCATAAGAGAATTAAAAAGGCAAATCTAAGTTAGATGGAAACATTCTGGCAACAAAGAAATGGAAAGTGAACAAACAAATAAAACTTTCTTCCTCCTCTGCCCTCAGTCCATGAGTCACTCTTTATATGCCACAACAATTCTAAGAACAACAGCACATATTTACTTTATAGCCGCATTAACAACGACACAAACAGGCGATATACGAGACCTGAGGGAGGCAGAGTATGTCTAAGTAAAAACACGAGAAATCGAGAGATAAAATAAATGGTGTGGTGGGTTGGCACAGGTAAAAAATGAAGACACGCATTCATATTTGTGCGTTCAGTTGTGTACAGGCTGATATATGAGATTACAGTGTGGGAATGTGAGCTTGACAGGGAAAGAGATTTACTGAATAAATATTTTAAATGCCTCTCTCTCGAGATCTCTCTCTCTCTCTCTCTCTCTCTCTCTCTCTCTCTCTCTCTCTCTCTCTCTCTCTCTCTCTCTCTCTCGCTCTCTCTCTCTCTCTCTCTCTCTCTCTCTCTCTCTCTCTCTCTCTCTCTCTCTCTCTCTCTCTCTCTCATGTGCTAGAATGGAAAGTAGTTAAATGTCCCCATAAAAAGCGCTTAACCGAGGTGTAATGGGCTGTGTATTTATATCCATTAAAAACCCTTCACTTTGCACAGATGTGTTTTGGGAGAGCACCATTTGAAAGGAGGATTGTCATGTCTTCACAGGGAAATGGGCTTTTCAGGTCTTACCTGTCAGGCTGTCCCTCTGGCCCGGTCTATGGTACGCATGGAAGCGACAGTAAGCGCAGATTGTGCGTATGTGTGGCTTTTCCATGTCTTCAGGCGCAATGTGATGAAGCTGAAGGCAGTATTCATAGTAGAACAGCTGAATCGCCTCAAAACTCTGTGGACCTGCTTTGATTTATTCCCTTGAGTTTGGGAACTTTGAAGGTTTTGATGCATTCATGGAATATTGAGAGCATTCAGAGGTTCATCTGTGGGTGGTTTATCCCCATTTTTCTGTTTGCTTTCTCATCAAAAAAGCTCTTCTAACATGCATACTAAGACCTGAGCAATGTATATTTTCTTTTTCCTTGGGCAACCTTAAGGCCCAATTCGACCCCTTAGCCCTACCCCTCCGTATGACGGGTTCACGTGAAGCGAAACAGGGGTCTCAATTCTCTTTTGTTGAAGCGTTGGACTTAGGACCAGATAGCCCTTCAAATAAGGTTTTTCGGGACCTGACTCGAGCAAGTAGCCCAATGACATTAGGTATTTTTTCCATGAATAAATAGTTTTATGAGAAATTGTCATGTCGTTTATGTTGCATTCAATCTCATGTTTGTATGTACGGTGATATTCTTTAAAGAGGGGTTTGTAAAATATCACTTAAGTTTAATAATGGACAGCCAAGGTTGCACTACATAAGAAAATATATGTTTGTCATATAAGTTATCTGAAACAAATGCGTAAGTCCAATTTTCTTTGTTAATTGCACATTTGAATACATTGTTTATCTTGCTTACGGCTGTATGTGATACGTTAATATACATGTAAAATGAACAGCGCTTATACTATTCGTGCTTATTGCAACATTTAAGATTCTGTATATAGATGCCTAAGGAAACCCGAAAGCTCATACGTTTACGACGTGAAAGTGAGCAGCTTTATTGAAAGTCAAGGTACGGCGCAAAACTTGTGATTCATATCGTTTGTGTGATTTACAAAATGTAAATGCAAAGCGCAACATCTGTGAATGACAGCATCTCTTGGAATTTGTGAGAGACCTTTACGCATGTCTTCAGACGTAACATTAGAAGCTAGCGACGGCGTGTGATGACGTATAACAGTGTAGTAGTAGTGTCCCGTTTCTTTGGGATATATTTTAATACCCTCCTTGACACTTTGTTTCAAGGGGCAAGGGGTAGGCGAAGGTGTCCAAAATAAGATAGGGATTGGGCCTAAAAATAAATCCATAATATCATGGTTACATCATGAAGATTGAACTCTTTTTTTGTATTTTTGGTAAAAATGTGTGTGTTTTCTGTGTCTGTTTGCTTTAAAAGAACTTCATTTGGAAAAATCTCAGATCCAATCAAGTATTTGTTTGGTAAACAGATTTCACATGTAAACACCGCTGGTATTTGTCACGACAGCTAAGCAGCAATATTAAATATTTAGGTCCAGTCTCATCCGTCAGCTTATACTTTGACAAATGAGACAAAACTAAAAGTTTAGAGAAGCGGTAAATCCGTTTCGGGAGAAGGTTTTTAGGTTGTCACCTAAAACACAGGGTGTTACGTAATGATGATGTTCATTTACATTTACATTTAGTCATTTAGCAGACGCTTTTATCCAAAGCGACTTACAATAGTCGAGGAGACAATGAAGCGGTAAATAGCCGATACAACAATAGGTGAACAAGTGCTACAACAATGCTACCAAGTTACAAAGAGAGAGAAGTTACAAAAGGATTTTTTTTTTTTTATTTAAAAAAATTATTTATGATGTAATCAATGAAAGTTATACTTGTAATTTAAAACCGGTGTGACTTACTATCTTCTGCAGAACCCAAAAGAAGATATTTGGAAGAATATTGGGAACCAACTCTTATTCACTCGTATTGGGTTTCAGTTGAAGTAAATGGGTGCCACTGTTGGGGAATTTGTCAAAATATCTTTTTGCGGTTTCGTCAGAAGAGGGTCATACAGGTTTGAAAGGACAGAGTGGTAAGTGATGACAGAATTTAAATTTTGCATGCAATTTAAACTCTTGTGGTAATGGTTTAACCTGCCCATTGGCGTTGACATGACTACGAATTAAATAGAAAATCAGTACCGGATATTGAAAGTGAATATCTTATTTGTGTTTAGTAAAGCATTTAAAGAGGTTTAGAACAACTTGAGAAATTATTTATGACAGAATTTAAATTTTTGGGAACTTGACTGAAGAAACAAAATTTTGCACACATAGAAGCCCATTTATTAATCTTGTTATAGTAACCAAATGATTGATGTGAATATACTACACACTGAGTTGTGTAACTGGTTTGATAGAAATAACATCTGAACATGTTGCCAGCTTGTATTCGTACCAGGTTGTTTGTAAAAAATCCAACAGCGTATTAATAAAACTTCCACAACTCCCCCTTTCATTGAGACTTTAGTGTTGGCTTGTGTGTGTCTGTGCACGGTTTGTTTCGATATTCTATGCAGACTTTTTTGCTCCTCTCTGCTTGATTTTATTGCCGTCTCAGTTGGTTATCTTGCATGTGCTTTGAGCTCTTTTGCAGTATGTGAAGAGTCTTGAAAGGGAGTTTGTGTTAGGGGCACAAAACGACAGGCAGGGTAAATGCTTTAACACAAAACCACAAGAGCTCTTTCTCTCTCGCCCGCTCTCTCTCTCTCTTCCTCTGAACCCGTTTGGTAGGTTCTTGCATGCCTTTTTACTGACTGTATGAAACTGTGCAGAATTATAATTAATTAGTGGTCGGAAAAAAATAGCGACTGGTTGGCTTAAACTAAATTATATGGTAGGCTTCCAGACAGTGGGCCAGCGAGAGAGAGGGTGACCTGCCACAACAAAAATAAGAGATATATTTATATATATATATACACATTTAAACATATGTAACACTACGCTTGGATTTCTTCGTACACAAACGCACACATCACATATAGATTTGCCTGAGTCCTGGCACGCACATGTATGTGTGGATAAATCTGGGGTATGGTGGGTATACTGAAAGGAGGTGTGGTTCAGAACGCACACACACATCACATCACATGCCAATATTGTAGGAAACACACTAGTTGTATATCTCTAGTATATTCATTAATGGGCTCATATTTTCTTTGTAGTGTTACACATATCTATGCATGTATTAGACAAGTACAATTTCAATTTTCTTAGTCTTGGAACTAAAATATTTTGTAATGTATTTCTGCATTTTAAAACCTCAAAATTTTTGCCTGTTAAAACAGAAACTCAACTCCGGAGTTTTAAACTAAAACGGGGTCTAATGTGTTTCCAAAAATCTTTGTTTCCGAGGGTTAAAAACTCAGAAGCGATCTAAACACATTAGTCGTAACTGTAGAAAATATAAAATTTGAAATAAAAATCAGCTAGTATTAACGTGGTCTCAGACTGTATCATAGTACAGCATTTTATTATGAAAATTACGTTCAAACTTTCATTTTCAAAATGCTAAAGACAAAAAGTTACTGTATAGTCAGTATGTTGGAATATTGCTGGGGGTCGTGCGAGACTCTAAAGCTGCGGAAGTGCAATTTAAATGAGACGAATGCGAGATTGATACCCAGCGGTTGAAATTGGTGTCGCAGTCCAAATCCCAAAATTGGAGTGGTTTAATTTGCACATTTCAGAGTAGAATAAGTAGCTATAGCATTGTTTTTCAGACTTACCAATATATGAACAGCTATATACCAACTTTTAGGAGCTAAAAATTGGCCACGTCTAAAGTTTGAACGAACCAACAATAATGCTATCAAACCGCAGAACTGCAAAAACATCTGACTCACATTACGTAAAATGCGAATACTGCGTTTAAGTATATTCGCTTTCGAGCGCGTTTTCAAAGATTTCGTCTCAGTGCAGACTGAAGGCTGGAGAAAAAAAAGTGCGTCAAATGTTTCTTTTTTTGTCTAATGAAAATGCACCAGTGTTGATATGGTCGAAATCAAGAAAGCCCATCCACAACAAATGTGTCCATATACTACAAATGGAATATTGAAGGAAACAGGGAGTGAGAATGAAATAACATCAGAACATGTTGCCAGGTTGTATTCCTACCAGTTTGTTTGTAAAAATCCAACAGCGTATTAAAAAAACTTCCACAACTTCCCCTTTCATTGAGACTATAGCGTTGGCTTATGTGTGTCTGTTTAGATATTCTATGCTGACGTAACATGCAAATATTGCGTTTTCAAATACATCCACTTTCGAGTGCGTTTTTTCAAAAGGCTAAATTTATGAGCAGACGAAAGGCCAAAACAGAGGGTACAAGATGCGTCATGTTATTTTATTTCAATTTTTCTATTGAAAATGCACCAGTGTTGATATGGTCGAAATCAAAAGAGCCCTTAGTCCCGAGAGTGGTGAGTCCTGTAGATATGGTGAATGTTTGTCATCTTAACAAGCACCACCAATACATATTTTGAATTCAGATGCTTTTACCATTTCTTCTACTAATGTAGATGTCGACCACTTTTGTGTGAACACTCTCCGTGCCATACAAGCTGAGATTGTGCTTCACTGAAGAGATTAGTGCTTTGTGAAAGCGTATTTGTCTGTTCACGTTGGTGCACTTAGTCATGCTCTGGGTTGTGTTGTTTATTTAAACTGGAAACGTTTTTCTAACATTTTGATTAATGTGCTGCCCTGAGTGCTGTGGCACCACACAGATAACTGCACACACACACTCCAGACAGATAACTGCTTTCTTTCCCTGTCAGTGGAGAAAGTTAAAGAGAACTCTTTGAAAGTGAGAGCAGTACTTAGTCTTCATACGCACACGCACGCACGCACGCACGCGCACACACACACACACACACACACACACGACCGAGGGCTTTAATTTTCCACTGCTGACCTCTAAATATTTACAGTGGTTGGCACAAGAAGTGCCCAGTTATGTGTGCATGTGTTGACTGGGCAAGCAAACGTTGCCCTTCTTTTTTCTTCAAACACAATCTGTGTGCCTTTCTCTAATTTACAGTATTTTGTCAGATTTTTTAACGGTTCATTGTAATGTTCCTCTCACACCACTGCGATTTGGTGCTGATCGTGCATTTCAGCGTGTGCAATGTATCAGATATCTGAGCATTAGATCTGACCCGGATGTGTTGTGAGCGTGTGTGTAACTCTTATGGCTCCTGTGTGATGTAATTTGCTGCATTTTACAGCTGTTTCTTTGGATGGACTGCTGTTCAGCTTAAGCCCATTAACTTTAACAAGAAAAAGACAGAAACTCGCACACACTTTTACATCCAGAGGCAATTTGGCACATTTTGGAAATCATTCTATGCACACAAAAAGAAATATAGATAAACACATAAACATGTTTAAAGGATACAGACACGCATTTGAAAAGATATAGATGTATGCGCATAAACAGGAATGCTCATTTGGTTTTATTGCTTTGTGTAGGAGTGAGTGTGTTTGTGTACATGTTGACACGCTGGCAATGCCAGCCTTCCAGTGGAAGCAATTCTGGCGTAGTGGTAACCCAGGGGTGTTATAAATCTGAATTTTTTGCTTGGTATGTGTGTGTGCGGGTGTAGACTGCTTTTAGGTTTGTGTGGGTCTATTGTTTTTCCCCCATCCTTTCTCTTGTTTTTTTCACGTCCACTCCAGAATGGGATAAACTTTTGGAGTTGGAGAATCCAGGGAGGCCGACTGCAGTTTCAAATCTGAGCTGAGCTTCGGACCCAACACAAACTGTCAATAAAAGCAGTAAACGCAGAAAATATGTAGAATCATATTTTTATTGTTACTTAAAAGATGGTTTAAAGGTTAAAGTGACACATTTTTGGTGAATGCAATAGACAACATAATGCAAGAAGGAAACTCTTTGATTTTATTGATGTCGAGGAGAAATTCAGTTTTTTTTAAATGGGTCAGCTCAGGGTTTTTAAATGCCAGCTCAGGGTTTATGTTGGCTAGAAGTGACACAATGGTTAAGCTGATAACCCAATAAGAACCTGTTTCTCTAACAAGAATCCATCACATTCCCGCTTTCATTTTCAGTCATAGCTCTCACAGTCAAGCTCAAGAAGATCTGGTCAATCCATTCCAGGAAAACCACACGTTTACTTTGTTACCACACTGTAAAAAGTGAAAATGTGCAGTTTTTACCTTTGGGAGCTATTTATACCTTATCTTTCCCTTTACTTTGCATGTCTGTAGAATATAAGTAGAATATAAGAATATAATTAAAGGAAACAACCCTGGGTTAGTTTATAACACAGAGATGTATATAGAGGGTGTGTGCAAGATATATTGTGCGCGATAAGCTCTTAAAAGTTCTTAAAAAAAAGTTTGTGCAAAATCACATTATCGAATTTGTGACTCACTTTTAATAACCAATCCAAATCTCACATTCACTGTTGGCTTTGGCGATTATATGGTAATACGGTATAGAGCATCTTAAAAAACAACGGTTTCCGTTTCAATGCCGTTAAACTGCTATAAAAATAGCTATGCACTTTTATAGAAGACAAGGATTAAAATGAAATATAATTTATTTATTGCACTACAAATACGTGGAGGAGAGGAAAGATGGCGAGTCGCACACAATGTGACCTGATCTCGACAACTGTTATTTGTTGCTGATAAAAGTTGTTAATATTGTTTTGCTTTTTAAATATTTTATTTTGTTGTTGTTTCAGAATTAGTATGTGGTATTCACTTTCTGGACAGTTTAGGCACAAGCCGACCGTTTGGTGACGTAGTCTGAACCTTACATCATAATTCCTTTATTATTCACTTTAATACCATATAACAAGTTATAATATGGAGGAGTTTTGGACAGGATTTTTGTTTTGCATGCTACCGAATATAACATTTTCCATCAATATCCAACAGCCCAAATTCATACACTATCCTTAGAATTGGAAAATAATGAATGTAATTAGTTTTTTCAAAGCAAGTTGGGATTTTCTGAATGGATACCAACAAAAAGGAAAAAATATCCAATATAGAAATTATTTTCTACTTAATTATTCTATAAGATACAGTTCATTGCTTCAATATACATACTGTCACCAACATCTGAAACCATACATTTAAAGTGAAACTTCAGCTATAAGCACTAAAATTGCTGCATATTTGCATCTCACAATAGATGTTTTACATAACTTTTTTAATCTCTTAAGTCTCCAAGCAGTACATTTTTAGAACATTTGTAAACGAACAAAACTGTATTGCTCTCATACATCTCTGTTAGGGTGCAAAGACAAGTTTATACCACTGAGACTGGATCTTGTCTCAGACTACATCAAACACTTTGATCAGAATTGAGAGACAACTCACAAACTGCTTACGGTGTGCGTGATGCCTTCCAGGCAAAAGCATGCTGAGACCCAGATAACTAGATTGAGTCAACAATGTCAATGATTTGTGATAATACATGTCTGACATTGAACTGGCTTTGCAAATACATTAGACAACAATCGTTCAATAGATCAGTGGATAATCTCAATTTTTGCACATACATCTTATAACTGGATGTCTATTCATTTAAATTGCATTTTTTGGTTGCTATTTGCTTTTCTAACGTGTTAAAGGAATGTCAAATAAATGTGTAACCATGGAAACAAGAAAACTCATGGCCTCACTAATAAATCACAGTCCTTCAGTGATGTTGGATTAATTGAAAAAAATATTTAAGATGTAATTCAAGAGTTTCTACTTTTGAGAGCTTTTACTTTTTGTTACCTCTCATTCTCCATCATCCTTTAGTGCACACTGTCCTCTCTTCAGATGTATTTGTAGTGTCCTCTGCTGTATTTTAAGTGCCTTGACAAATTCGTACATACCTCGCACATCACTCTGTCTTTCAAAACAGATCTTTGTAGTGTTACAGATCAAAAAAGTAGAAATATAAAGTAATGCTGGAACTTTGTCTGATGGAAGATCTCTCTCTCTCTCTCTCTCTCTCTCTCTCTCTCTCTCTCTCTCTCTCTCTCTCTCTCTCTCTCTCTCTCTCTGTCTCTTTCTCTCTCTCTCTCTCTCTCTCTCTCTGTCTCTCTCTCTCTCTCTCTCTCTCTCTCTCTCTCTCTCTCTCTCTCTCTCTCTCTCTCTCTCTCTCTGTCTCTTTCTCTCTCTCTCTCTCTCTCTCTGTCTCTCTCTCTCTCTCTCTCTCTCTCTCTCTCTCTCTCTGTCTCTCTCTCTCTCTCTCTCTCTCTCTCTCTCTCTCTCTCTCTCTCTCTCTCTCTCCAACACTAAACCTGTAGTTCCAGCTACACAACTTTGCGATGCTGTTTGCAAAGCTGTTTCGAATGTTCATTGGAACGATGGCGTTAAACTGTGCATGTCGCAATCACAGTTGGCTAGCATTGCTTTTCCCACGGAATTCATATCTATTTTAGGTGGCAAATTTATGAGACTTTGCCTGCTGTAAATCCTACAAAAATGACAATTACTGGAAATAAAGCAATACTGAAGGCCCAACAAGGGCCCAAACCTAACGTGACTGGTGCAGAGAACTGAAAGATGAAAAGAACGGAAAGATCGTACAAATTCATACAAATACTGTATGTTTTTACCAAGAAATTGAGTTTGGTCATCATAATAAATGTGAACGTGTCAAAAATGGATCGTATATCTGAGCTACATATTGCTTGTTATGTCTTTTAAAACAAACTTATTTGCGTAAAACGTTGTACCAAAAATGCGTTGTAATTATATATTCGTATTAATGCTGCTATAAACAAATACCGCTTGTTATGACATTTTGCTTTACAACATATAGATGTTCATACATTTAACTGTGGCCCAAGTGTCTAGCAATTGTGGCGCCACCGTACGTTGATACAGAACAATCAACTCTTTTATTGAAAAGGTATCTCCGTTTTTTAAAGGCATGATTTACGGATCTAAAATGATTTGTTTGTGTATTTGGTTCCTGAGAGAGAAGAACGCCTCTTTCAGCCCCCAGACTTCAACTCTAAAGGTAGCTGACGCCACAGGGGAAGTTTGGCATGGTTTTCCTATTTCCTTTTTTCCATTTTCGCTGAAATGTTCTTTTGACTTACTCAGTCGTCGACAGAGAACCTTACTGAGAGCCTACTTCACTACTGACACTCAACAACCGAACGTGTGCGTATGTGTGTATATGTGTGTATGTGGAAAGGGGTGTTTTCATTGGTCCGCTCCCCAGTTCACCTTCACAGTGCTCCTTTTCTACTGACGGCAAAGAATTCCACCACACACGCTCACATGCACATACTTACAAAAACCTCTTTCTATTCTGTTGCTCACTGTACCTTAACACATTCACACTCACTAGTTTTGATGGATCACATAAAATCTGCACTTTATAGGAGTCTTGACGTCAGATTTGGACGAGATGTCATAATCGTGTGCATCTTCAAGGCCTGTAAATGGAAGAAGAAACTTTGATCTTAGATGTTTAAAATCTTGCTGCTGACAACAGAATCCGATTCATTTAAACATGAATTATTCTCTTTGAATGCATACGATTTTGTTCACTTCTGATTACATTCATGGCTCATAATTCAACTTACAGTGAATGTAACATCCTCTAGGTTTGATCAAGCCTTTTTCCAAACCTCCGAGCTGGTTTTGCCAGCTCCACTACCGCTGGAGGAAGACTGAGGCTTCCACTCTCTGTAGTATTAATCTCTTTGATGGTAATGACATTACCAAGAAATGCGATTAAAAAAGTCAATACACTTATATGGAACATAATGTGACCCACTAGAGCAAAAAGAACTATTATCCAATTCTATGTGTTCAATTTATTTTTATGGTATGTCCTGGAGGTATTGATCTGAAAAACCTCAGAAAATGAGATTATTTTAACCGTGCTGTTTTTATGATTATGATTATTTTTCTTTGTGCAGCTGTTGTACGACTGGAGTAAGTCGATAGTTTATTAACTTCTACAAGTATAAACTTTATTATTAGAAAACCACATTACTAAAGGAAACTGACGTCACACAAACCTTCATTTCATTCCAAACTTGTACAAGTATCTTTCTAATTTACTCAAAAAGAGAGAATCTTCATAAAAAACTGTTTAGATGCATCTTCAAAGTGATCCACAGACCTCTATCTTCTTTGGTATCTTTTTACCCTTATGTTTAAACATTAAAGATCCCATCTTAATGAATCTATGTTTCAAACTTTACTGAGTGTATAATGTTGTTGTAAGAGTATAGGTAATATCTGTAAAATTTAGACCTTAAATTGTCAAGCTTTGAGTTGAATGCCAGGCGAGAAATATTTGAACAGAATTCGCCTACAAAAATCTTCCGGTTTGGACTTCATCACTCTACTTCCTGCTTTAGTGACATCACTATCACGGTTAAACCCCACCCACAGGAACACATAAAAGGGGCGTGGTCTTGTTGCGCTCACACTGAGAAGACGAAGTGGGTTTGTTTGTCGCCTTGTCGTTATTTTACTCCAGAGTCCAATCTTTACAAAGAGATTGATGCTTCCAATTTATGTTTGTTTAACTCGGTTCCCGAAAACAATAATCCACATGTAAAACTATGTGCATCACATTTTGCTGAGGACAGGTTCCTCAATCTCAATCAGATTAATGCTGTGTTTAAACAAAAATAATTCTTTAAAGATGTAGCAGTTCCCTGATTTTCCGTAGATGGTGTTGTTTAACCGATAAGGGAATTTTATTATTTAAGTTGGGGCGTTTAACAGTTTTTGTAATTTATTACACAAAGTGGAACACTGTTAATCCGACAAAAGTTTAAATTTAGTGGCAGACACGTGAATCATTGTTCTACATTCTACCCGATCCTCTCGATCTATCTTCTCCGGGTCTGATTCCGGCTCAAATTGATAAAATTAAAGACATGTTTTCAATAACACTGAGCGCATGCATCTCAACGTTATGATAAGACACGTGATCTCTCCGGGCAACGTGTGCTAATCTGCTGTTGAATCACAGCCAAGGAATCACCTGCCCAATCAGAACTTCATCAGAACGTGTAGGTATTAGCCGTTTTTTATTATAGTGAAAACAGCGGTGTACAGATAAGTAAATAATGTGGAATTTTTTTTACATGCAAAACATTACCACATATTGCATTGTGTAAAAACAAATAAACCTTAAAAACACAGGAAGAATGAGAACTTTAAAATAATATTAAAATAAGCCTATTCTCTGCAGATTCATTTTAGGAATAACGGTAACACGTTATAATAAGGTTGTATTTGTTAACGTTTGTGAATATATATTAACTAAAATGGCTTTATTTATTCAACTATAAAATATTCAACAAAAGCCTTCGTAAACTCAAACAGTCAGAACACAAAACTGCAACTGCTCCAGGGAGGTGCGTGAATTTCTTTCCGTGTGTGTGAACGCTTTGGAATATATTTCGACCCCCTCGCAAGACATATGAATGAAAATCAGCATGAAATATTTTCATTTATCTGGAACATTCTCTTGCTTACAGCCACTACACACACAGACACTTGAGAGCAGGATAATGGAGCTCATGCAGTGAAGTGCTGTTGATAATGAGGCAGATGTCTGTCTGTAGGGCTGACACAGCAGGGACGCACACACACACACACACACACACACACACACACACACACACACACACACACACACACACACACACACACACACACACACACACACACACACACACACACACACACACACACACACACACACCTCCCTCCTCCCCTAAAGTTTTAATTACCCCTCTCCGTATAGAGAGAGGTGTGATGGTTGTGCATGTTTGCATTTGCGCCTGTGTGTGTTGAAGGTCATCCCGCGTAGCCTCAGAGTAACACAGGCGAGTCAGGGTCTCCCCTTTCTCACAGCGGCTTTAACCAATCACAGCCCTTACTTAAACCCCCTTCTGGCCAATCACAGCTCTCCATTTCGGCCTCCAAAAAGCCAATCATGCTGATTAATTTATTCAGAAGCCCCTTCCCTGGCACTCCTGATGGAATGAGACTCTTTTTATACAGCAGTGTGCCCCCCCCAACCCCCCCGCCCCCCATTTTCTTTATTGCGTTTGTGTAGAGAAGTAAAAGAATGCAGCTTATTCTTTTTTTGCAAGCTCTTCTTTGTATGAAACGTCTCTCCTCGACTCTCCCTCTCTCGCTCTTTTATTCCTCCTTCCTCTCCAAAGTAATTAGACAGAGATTGTAAAGAGGAGAAATTCATTTCTTTGAGGAAAAGAAAAGGAGAGCCGTAAAGGAATAGAGAGAGACCGTGCGCATTATAGAGGAGAGCACAAACTTACACGGTCGAGTGTAAATGTCTGAATGTGGAGGATGTAGAAAAAACGTCATCGCTGATAAATAAACCCTCCACACATACATCGCACGCCCTCTCGTCTTTTTGCCAATTGCCAGAGGGTTGAGAGGCTGACATCATCCTGGTTCCTGTAGCACACAGGTGTGAGGGGGATATGAACAATAAATGAAATGAAAGAGAAAAGGCCTCTGCTTGAAATACTCCTTTTGCGTTTAGGTGGTTTAAGGATCCGTTTGACCTTCGGTTTCACACCCCCTTCAAGGTTTCCACTTCAATTCAAAGTGTTTTTTATAAAATAATCTACAACGTGAGAAAAACACTGACCTGACACCGGATGGGTTGTCCAATTACCCACAGTTGGTTTTTAGTTATTTTACTTTGGATTTTTGGAAGAGAATGGGAAATA
Source organism: Triplophysa yarkandensis (assembly GCA_033220385.1). Classification (NCBI taxonomy): domain Eukaryota; kingdom Metazoa; phylum Chordata; class Actinopteri; order Cypriniformes; family Nemacheilidae; genus Triplophysa; species Triplophysa yarkandensis. The sequence goes on from CM065665.1 coordinate 15,022,807, forward strand.
ATGAATGTGTTCTAAAAGCTTCTGTAGTGAGTTACCAATGAAGAAGTTTAAGCTCAGAATTTTAAAACTATTCCAATTAACAAACATGTAGGATTAAAAAAAATGTGTATGTCCCTTACACTACCGCTTAAAAGTTGAGAAATCTCTCTTCATTTTTTTTAAAGAAGTTTTCATCTAATTGTCTGTGCCTAATTGCATGAAATAAGTAATTAATAATAGACATCACTATAATAAACATAAATGATATGATCAACATATCATTTTGCAAACACTTTTTTATGACAAAACATACATTTTATTTCATAAAAATATTTTTGCAATGGATCATTTTGACCGAATAATGCCAACAGTCAATACGAATGCAGAATTAACAGAACTCCTTTGAACATCTTTAAAAAGAAACCAATTGGAGATGATGAAATATTACATGTTTTTTTCTTTTTTGGTTACAACGTTATTTCCTTTGTTTTATTTCACTATTTCATTGGTTTGATTAGTTAAAATTGTGGGAAAAAATATGTATTCATTAATGAGTTTTGTCTCCCAAGACTTTTGACAGGAAGTGCAGTATGTTGAACACAGTTCTGGTAGAATACGAAGTGCAAAACTATGGACATTCTACTGGCTAAAATTACCCACAACACACGGCGAGAGGGGGCAGTCTTAAAGACAATCCACTGCAATATTAAAATTGATGCTTTCAGGATTAGTTACAGTAGATAAAGAGAAAACATTTCATATGGAACAATAAATGATTGTAAATCCATTTACTTCCGCGATGTATTTACGTCTACCTACGTAGTTTAAGACTTCTGATAAATAAACACCAAGAAATTCTAAAGTGCGGTTGGAATTATGTTTTTATGTATGTTAAAAAGTCAGTTGTAAACCACTGTTAATGTAGAGCGTTTTAATTCAATCGTTGACTTTGAAAGCAGCTGCCTAGACAGAACGCATTGAGGCAAACAACTAATCTTCTCTCGCTTTGTCTTTGTGTTTGACGTGTCAGTCAGGTGTTAATTATTAATACTTGTCAGAATAAAATAGCAGTCAAGATCTTTTTCTTTTTTCTTGTCCTTCATACGTTACCATCATCTCAAAGTAGGCTTTCCACATTCCCTCATTTTCTCAGAATCACACTGCTCCTCACCTTTAACAATCTCTCTTATCTCATCCTTTTTTGACAGTCTTTTAGACAATTTATCCCCATTACTCTTCCCCATCTTTCAGTGCTCACGGGTACGCACCTGCACATGTTTGTTAACCTGGTGTGATATGGGAAATTGACATTGGCAATTGCATCTGCTGTGCTCTATGAGTTTGGAAATTCTGCATGATGGAACTCAACAACAGAAGATTTGATCTTTGCCCATTTCTCACTGGCGTTGTTGCTTTGTACAAGATTTCTTAAATCACTACTTAACTGATGTGTGTGTGCATTAGACAGTCATTAAGTTATTGGTATGCTATTGAAGTGCGTGGAAAATGTCATGAAAGCAAAGTCATTTGGGAATTATAATACCTGTTAAAAATTGGTGCACTTACTCACATGCGATCATTTTGTCCACTTTATTGAAAAATTAAACTCATTTAAATTATGAAATAAGACAAAGGGAATTATTAGAAAGAAACATGTTATATTTGATCATCTTCAGTCGGTGAGCATTTGACTATAAATTGCAGAAATGTATTTTCGTCATTTTATAAAGCATCTTCTAAAGGTTTTAACCTGAAATAATTTAGAGGAGTCCCTGTTCATTCTACCCCCTAATTGCCTGTTCTTTTACTGAAGTCATTCATTTAAAAACATCTTTAGTAAATATTTGTTATATTATATAATTATTATGTATTTATTATTAAATTATTAAATGTTAATTATTAAATGTTTGCATAGTAATTTTTGTTATTTAAAGAAATTCCAGACGTTATGGCATTCACCTTCAGGTAAAAAAAGTTTAAAAGCAAGCTTTATAAAATTTTGAGAGATCTGAAGATGGGCTTTGCAAAAGATATTCGTCTTAGACAACGAAGCATGTGAAGTTATAAAGATTTTTTTCTATTTTTGGATGAACCAATATGGCAATTTAGGCCGATAATATAACTCTTTTATATTTGGAGGACGATAGGCGATATGTAGGATGGTAAATATTTTTTCTAAGCATGAAACAAAAGGCAAACACCTACAGGGAACAAATGATTTTATTTTTAAAGTTTGAACTGAACTCTGAACGACTATACATTTCTATGGCCATTTCTTTTTATTTTTCAGTCTATTGCTTGACAAAAAGTAAAACATAATTAAAGCAAGTGACGATTAAATCTCTAATGACGATTATCATGGATGAGAAGTGATTCAGCCCACGGAAAAAAATCCTAATTTATCAGCCTAAAGATATCGACTTAATTTTTTTATTTAACAGATAACGATAATCCTAAAATATAGCATTTATTGGCCGATTTCAATAAGGCTGCTCATATATGGCACCTTTCTACTTGAATTATATTGCACTTTTAAAATTAAAATGTCTATTTCAGACATATAAAAACCCATTAAAATGAACTGTGTAACACAGCAGCCAACAATTAGTCTTAGGCCTGCATATTTCCCAGGCTGTTTTTAAGTTCCAGTCCATCTCTGGAGCACGCACACTGCCCGCCAGACATCGTCCCAGACCACCCTCATGCATTTGACAAGAAACTGTTTTTCACTGTATGTGTTGACAAAAGCAACATTCTCGACATAGTATTTCGTCCTGGGTTGTGACTTGAAACAATTGTTCACGCACAAACACACATTTACACTTATACACTCGCAGACTTCAAACGAACGGCTTCGGGCTTTATTTGGAACTCACAATAAGAAAACAACAAGCAAGTTTAGATTTGCTACTCACGAACAGAAATGATGTACAAGGATCTTAAAACGGTACGGCACAACTGTCTGGAATAGCTTTGCTCCGTGAAACCGTTTTGTCCAAATATGTAATCAAAAAAGAAGAGATGCGTTTGTGTGGCCTTTTCTTCCTTTCATCACTCTCTCTCTTTCTTTTATGTGTGTGCGGTTTGTATGGAGATTTAAACACATAAAAGGATATGTGACTGTCATTTTGCAGTATGATACTTTTCCTCTCCTCTCCAATAGCAAAGTCTCGAGGGTATTCATTAGTGAACACTCGATACCACACACACGCACACAGTCACATGTCACGGGATCAAAGCGAGTGCGAAAATAGCTTTATTTTGGTTATAAGAGTAGTTATGGCGGGTGGAACTATAGATTCACCAGCACATTCTGATGCCTAACACATTTTAAAACTGCATACCTTGAACATCAGTGGTTTGTTCCAGACTTGCTTTAACCAAATTGCTTGTATTACCCATGTCATTGCATGTATTCGCAAAAGATAGGGCATCCCACAATGCATGGCTGTGAGCTCATTAAAAAATTCAAGTAAGGTAGCAGATAAGGTGAGAAGAATGTGTGTTATATACTTTATAAATAGCTTGTGATAATGCCAAGTAACTTTAAATGGATTATTGCACCCAATATTTATGCTTGTTCTCGGTTTGTGTGTGTAATAGATTCTGGTAACAGTTTCAAAACATGATGCATAAATGGATTAAGCCATATCAAATAGCAAAAAAATCAAGTAAAATCTGTTTGAATGAAACACAATAAGTTTGCTATAAAAAAAGCACTTTCCGTTTTTAATTGACTTCTCTTCATTCTCTTAGGATGTTATTTATTACATCAACTTGCACTGGACTATACTTCGAACCCTATATCAAACAAAAGGAATACCTCTATAGGAACACGTATTTACAAATAACGTAAAAATAGTTAAGGTTGATGTAAGGTTCACTTAGTGGAAATGTACAAGTATAAAAAGTAGTTAAGTACACATTCAGATAGTAAATAATATCAGAATCTATTTCAGATTAAATCAATATTTGATCAAGTTGAATCAAAGCAACTTTTTAGATTGAACTGGCTTAAAATATTGTTTTGTATAACTTCAAACTTTAAGCAATGTGAAACTAAACTAGACTTTTAAAATTTGTTTAGTATAATGTAAGTTAAATGGGCTCACAGCGCTAATTTGATTTGTGAAGTTTTACACTACACTTTTCAGTTTATAAACGCACTACATTTACATTTAGTCATTAAGCTGTCATGTTTTTCCAAAGGGACTTGCAAATGAGGTTTACTAAAGAAACATTTAAAACAAGAGGTAACACAGCCATCATAGGTGAAATAATGCCATTCTTAGTTAGAAAAAGTACCAAGTGCCAAGTTTTTTTTCAGAAAGTGTGAGGATGTCAACAAGGAATATTTGTGAGTTAGGTGCAAGCAGAAAAGATGGGTTTTAAGGCGTTTTTTAAAGATGGAAGCATAGTCTGCCAGATAGGTTGTAACTGGCAAGACGTTCACCATCGTGAAACCGATCCAGAGAAGGTGTGTGAGAGTGATTTCTTACCTTTTTGGGTCTGCAGCACGAGACATCGATCATTAGCTGAGGGCAGGGATCTGCCCAGGAATCATTCTCTGAAAAGGGGTATATATAAATATACAAATAAGCATGCCCATATTGAATCTGCGCCCGCTGTACACGCAGAAAACTGGTAGTTTATTTCACTTTATGCGACAGGATGCAAACCAATGACAACATGATGTCAAAGTATCACGAGAGTATCTTGTCATGCAGTGAAATGATGTCAAACGCTGTCGGTCTGCACTGCCCACGGCAGACCCCCTTTTGACTTAAGCTGTAGATTTTTTTCTAGGACCGGTATTTAAAATGAGTGAAATAAACTTTTGAAAATATTCTGTAGATTTTTCCCAAAAATGAATAAACTAAAACAATGCGGTTTCTGTACTTGTAAAATGGAGTTAAAAATATACTTGTAGTAATAAAGTGCACAGTTCTTACTTATCAAATGCTTATTGTTCAAAACAAGATAATTGTATAGTATAAAGTCTTGTTTTATCCGGTTGTTTTGACCCATTGAAGCCCTAAAGCTTTGAATGAAGGTAAGGATTGTGTAGGTAAGGATTTTGGAGTTCACGAATGTCTATCTCAGCCTGCTTTAATACGCTTTGTAGTTAAAGTTCAAGACCCAGCGAGTGTTACATCTCAGGCCATCTCTCAAAATGACCTCATTCACAGGCGATTTAATGATACTGCACATACAGTATTTCTCCCAGTGTTTAGTCTGCATGACTCTCCCCCGCCTTTCGAGAAAGCAGAAGAGAAAGTGACATCACTAGAAACACATTTCCCTTCTTTATAATTACTCTGTAAAGATGTATTCAAGTCAGATCTTCATGTGTTTGAATTAACTTTCTGATTGTTTTGTCAGATGTGATTCGGCCCCTTGTTGCCCTCCGTTACAAAGCGCTGAGTCCGGCGGGCTGGGCCCTGCCTCGATTCTTGATTTTTTTTTTTACTATGTGGGTGGGTGTGTGTTTAAGTGAGGGGGGGAGTCTGTGGCCGCTTTGGCAGGGCTACGAGGCGTCAGCGCTATGCCTCATGGGACGTCCTGGCAAAGTCACATACCCACAACACATATACACACACAGACGCACACACATTGACACAGATACAGTCACATACCCACAGCACTGCAGTTGAGATAATTAAAACCACACTCAGATATACACAACCACATCTTTAGTGTTACAGAATTGTTCTGCCTTTGGCTTTCTTAATATTAAAGTATACACATACACACACATTTACATGTTTACTCTAACTAAGCAATCCGCTATTTAAAAATGTGTTTTGTGTCGAATTAATCATAAATAAATAAATTGATGTATTAAAATAACAATAATTAAATAATAAATAACTTTTTTTCAAATATGGTGTTAGTTTTTACCGATTTCATTTCCCTTCAGCGAACACACATTCAAGGATTTTGATCTTGATGTTTTGTGACTGAATAAGTTGCAATTATTCCAAATAACCAACATGTGTGTCTCAATTAACATTTTTGCAAATGACCAAATGTGTGTGTCACCCATGAGGTTTTATAAAAATGTCCAATTCTCTCTGTGAGAAGCGAGCGTGTCTCTTATGGAAGCAGGCTTTCTGAAGTATTTTCCCATAAAACTCAAACCCTGCTGTGGTTTCCAGTCTGCTGTTGCTTTTTCTTTTCTTTTTTGTCATTCTCTCTCTCCGCTTCTTTCGCCGGATAGAGTTTCATTAAAAATGGCTCCTCTTCTCCGCCAAGGCTTCTGGGCTTCTTCTGAAGTTCTGTCGCTTCTCGGAGGAGAGCAGGGGTGGGATTAGGTTGAGGCCTTCGTTGTGACCTCATGCAAACACACACACACACACAATACAAACACACACGCGTTCACTCGAGGGAATTGATGGTGGAGATCGAGACACGCCGTCTCAAGCTGTGGTCTCGCTGGCAAAAACAAAACGAACACATAATTACTCCAAGATGGAGGATATCATTTTGATTTGCTGAATTTGGGAAATATTTTGGTGGATACATTAAGTTAAATCTAAATTATAGGCTAGAGAAGGAGAGTGTTTAGGGAGAAATGAGTTCTTGTTTGGATTGAGCCGGGTATGAATAGAGAGTGGGGAAATGCCTCTTCCTGTCATTATGGAAAGCGAGCCAAAGAGAATTGTCTGATCGGTCTTCATCACATGCATATATGGTAACATTCAAGGCAATGCATTTTACATGAGAATGTGAACAGACTTTAATAGACCTTTGACCTTTGCTGGCGCGTGCGTGTATTTGTATATAATGCAATGTAAATAAGTGCGGATTTTGCGGACACGGCTTAATCTGTGTATTGAAATCCATCTGGTGTTCTCAATTCGTTATCACGCATTAGGATTTAAAGAAAAGATCCCTAAGGTAAAACGCCACTCCATTTGTATTTATTAAACCACCATGTAATTTCAGAAGCACCTGTTTGCCTATGAGGAGTTGTGATTAAGGCATATTACACAACATACTTAGTCACCTCAATAAAAAACCATCCATTTCAATATTAAATAATAACCATATAAATATGGTATAAATATATAAATATGTATGTATATTATATTTTTAATAAAAAAACATTCCAGCCAGACATTAAATCCCATTTGTAGTGTCTTGAAATTTAAACTATTGAAATCATTCTGAAATCACTCTTAAAAATAAAGTCGACTGCCATAGAAGAACAAAATGGGTCTAAAGAGAACATTTAACGTCAGAAAATCTTTCTGTTTCACAAAATGTGGAATTTTGGGCCGAACGGTTCTCTGTGGAACCAAAACTGTGTTTATGGCGTCACCTTACTATTACTATTACTATTAGTAAAAAGGCTATTACTTAAAAATAAATACAATTTTAAAAATGAAAATACAAACATTTTTGCAAAAATATTAATAATAACAATTAATCAAATGACCAAAGCACATAGTAAAACTTTCTAAATATTCGACAAAAATGTGCTAATCAAAATATTATATTAATTCAACCACAATTTAACTGAAAACAAAAGTCAAACTGTTCCAAAAACGGCACTCAGTAGCTTCCCTGTGATTTCCAATGACACACGCCGAAGCATCTGGTATCAGCATGAATTATCATCAACTTTGTGCGTAAAATTTGTTTGAAATTAGATGTGCTGTGATGTCTTTGTTTGCATATTGTGTCTTTATGAAGCAGGTTTGTTGAGAGAAGGACTGAGACAGTAAAAAAGAATTCAACCAAAAGATATTTGTGTATTTAAAGCGGATCTACATTTCCTCTGTACTGTACGAGCATCTGTGAAGCACATGCCCGATTCTCACTGTGATGATGGGCCAACATCAATCGTCTCACTTCCTGTGGACACACGTCTCAACTTCTGCTACTTCCTGTCCTTAGAAAGACAATCCAAGATGAGTTATTTTTAGACGGAAGCTTCCGTCAACGTCAGGTGCTTTTCATGAGAGCTAGAAAAAGTTTTTCGTGCTGTTGATCTAAACCGTTCTCTGTCTTTTTTAATATGGCTCACCAATTGGACATCTTAAACTCTCTCCACACCTTCCAAGGACATGCGTGTCCATTCTTCAGACTTCAGACAATTCTTTCAACGTGGATCGTTCTTTAATAACACACAGTATGTTGTAAAGCTTTAGTAATAAAACATTAGGATCTTACAGACAGATTTAGCATTCCCCCCGCTGTTTATGTAACCCTCTATTCCCGTTCACCACATCATGGCTGTACATTTTGCGGTGAGAGAGACAAACATGTGCAGCCATCAATAACCCCGCTCTTCCTGAAAACTCCATGTATTCTGTGACTGAAGCATCGCAATCAAATTCCCCAGGCCAAGTAGCAATTACCCAGCATTCCTTGGCATTCTGCGGTTGGCCGACACATATCCAGTCCTTCCAATTAGTGCTTCTCCTTTTACTCTGTACTGTACCAAACAATTCAAGGCTTAGCTTGAGGAGTGGACGCACAAACACATTGCTGAGGTCTGTGTGTGTGTGTATGCGCGTGTGTGTGTTGTGTGTTTCAGCACCTCTCTGACGTTACAAGCCTCACCACAACCTTGGAGCTCCCACAACAACAGCTATAAGATCCAATAAAGATTCCTGTCCATTTGACTCTGCATATCCACACAAAGAGTACGGTACAGAAAGCACTGTATTTAAAGAATAAAAACACCCCGCCAGACACACCGACTGAAAACGGCTTTGAGAATGAACTTTAAACACAATTACATGGAAACGTACAGTATGATCTGTTAACGTACAGTATTTCTTCTTTACTTTTGGATTCTGGTACGAAGGAGCAGAATTCTGAACATCAACCAAAATGAAATTACTGTCACGACGTTTCAAACCTGTTTGACCTTCTTTCTACCACGAAACACAGAAGAGGACATTTCGAAGAATGTTCTGGCATCAATTCACTTGCATTGGTGTTGTGTCTGTACAAGGAAAGTGAATGGATGCCACTGCTGTTCGGTTCACAACTTTCTTCAAATTACCTTATTTTGTGTCTTGCCATACATGGTTTGAGGTTGACGTTAACTTAAAGATGACACAAGATTCCTTTTTTAAGGTCGTAAAAGTGAAATGAGCTTTAAATGTGGTGTGCCAGTTTGACCTCAGTTAGGCATTTTCGGTTGACCTACACTCTCACACGCAGCCTCTCTCATCCAGATCATCATCAGAAAGCAGCGGCGATGTCTCTGGAGGTCCCAGAGGCTTGACCTTTGACCTTTTCAATCCAGGGCCTAAGTCCTGATTTACAGTCACCGTACGGGCCCGTGACTGACCTCTGAACTCCGACCTCTCATAAAGACAATGGGTGGACTGCAGTCACCCTGTCGCTCAGAGTAGAGATCTATACAAAAAAGTTAGTACAGCAAGCAAACTAGAAAGCAGCAATGGACTGTGGACTGGATAGGGGAACTATGGATTAAATTTGGAATGTGCCAGGCGGGCAGTTGGCTAAAAGGGAGCTGCAGCGGAAATCTTGCCTTTTCCGCACCAGTGTGCCAACCTGGGGCATTGCTACCAATGGCAAACATACCTACATCTAAGTCTTGCTAACTATTTTTATTTTCGATTTCCTGAATTTTAAGCCTGGGCATGGATTGTTCATAAGGAAACATATTTGTTGAAACTTATGCATTTATACAACCAAGGTTATTGCATCTGATTGATGTGGAATCTGGGATTCGAACCCATTACCAGCATTTCTAAAACTTATACAAGAACACCAGTGCCACCTTATCACACAAGGGCCTAAAAGAGCATACAACCCTGTTATTTAACAGAAAACCTCCATAAAATTGAAAGCATTTGATGTCTGGTTGAAATAAAAGCTTCCTTACGATCTAAGTTTAAGTGTGTGTGGTTATATACATCATCCATCTTCTACTGAAAAGAGTCTCTTCAGACCGACATACAGAGCCACTACATGTGTACACACCATAACATGTGAAGTTTTTTCTTCTCTCAAGCCTTTCATCACTGTCGCCATATGTAACTAATTCAAAGGATCATCTCTGCGCAGTCCTCACTCGCTTTGGCTCTCTCCGTCCCTCTGAAGTGGAAAATCTGAAGTAATTGCTTTCTGAATTAAAGAGTGAAGTCTGTGAGAAATACAAGCCGTCATTTATTTTCGCTTCCTCTCTTGCGTACAGAGAGTGGATTGTATGAATGTACGTCTCTCCGAGCGCACCGCTGGATGGACCCCGCTCGCACCCCTACCTTAGAATAATCACGTCTGTGTGCGTTATGGGTATGCGTTTCGGAAATCTCACCTCTGTGCTCTGAGATCATCATTCACACGGGTACGAGGTTAAAGGCGTTGGAACTCTCTGAGCTCTCACAGACAGTCTGCGCTCCGGCTTCAACAGAAAACTCATTTGGTAACTTGTAATTGGATGGTGCGTGGATGGCTGTCGAGGAAACGATTGTGTGGGAGCGTAATTGAACGGGCTGTGATTCATCTCACTTTGGATGACACAACAAGGCCTCAGGTTCATGGTGCCAACTTGACCTGAACCTCTGGGGACAGTCCTATCTGAAAATGCACTGTGAGAAGGGCAGATAAACTGTTAAAAGATGACAAGCAAAACAACACGATCAAAATATCAAATCTTAACTTCATTCTTGGATGAAAAAGTATTTTAAACACCAAATGTGTGTGAATTGTATTGTCTAAGACAAGGACATATTAAGATTTAACTTTAATACTCTGCAAATGACGCTTGACATTTCTTGGCTATTTTTATCAAAGTGTCAAGATTATTTTCGTGGATGAGATAAAATACTGAAGATGTGCTAGCAGAATAAACGTAAATATACATTATTACGTTGACATCAACGTGGACATGTTAAACTTAAAGAAATCCCTTCTTTATGTACTCTCTCAAAACTAATACAATCTTTGGGCACCTGTTTTGTATTCGGTTACAAGCATTCTTCAAAATAGCTTATGAAAAAATGAATTGAGGGTTTGCATATTAAAATTATAATTATTTTAGTTTAACTTACCTCTTTAAAATGTTTTAGTATCTTTCTTCGTAAGAAATGCCCTAGGATGCATGTCCAAATACTTCTGGTCATACTTTGACCATTGTAATTATTATGGACAGAAATGAGTCATGATGACAAAGCAAACAAAAGGAAGCGACCAAGGCAGTTCGATGTACAAAATATCCCATTCTATGGCCTGAAAAGGAAGCTGCTGGGAAATGAAATGATGACCAGCTTCACTTGTGGTAAGATTTCGCCTTGCGCTTTGCTTTTGTCCAGCAGTTGGGTATGTGGTGAGGGACATAAGAACCGCTGTGTTCTAATCTGAGCATTTATACACAAACACCGCGACTTTCAGACGTGGCCAAAACTGCTCTGGTTTCATGTTGCTTCCGTTTTGTTTGCAAAGTACCAACAGTTCACATAAACCACAATTATAAGCCAAGAGGCGAAAACATAACAGACAGTTTTTAGTCCTTGTGGAGATGGAAAGAAAGAGAGGGGGGTGAGATAAAGACAGATTGCTGAAGGGATGAGGAGTGCGTTTGACCATTCTGCTCTTATCTCAACCCGTCACATGAGTGAAAACAGAAAGTGAGTGATGTTGTGCTCGACCATGTCCATGCACCCAAAAAAAGAGAGATCTGTCTTCAAACCTCACGTTTAATGCGTGTGTTTGCATCTTGCTTTGTTCACAGCCGCTGAACTTGTACAATATCTGTTCTAGTGATTGTATAGTGTGATTGAAAATTAAAAGTGTGTCGTAATTTTTGCAGAATACAAAAGAAGATATTATGAAGAATGTTGGTAATCCGCAACCATTCATTTGTGCCACTGCCGTTGGGTTACCAGCTTTCTTCAAAATATCTTCTTCTATGTTAGGTAAAAAAGGGGGAACATCATATTAAGGTGATGATAGATAGACTCAGAACTTCTCAGTTTATAAATGACACTATGTTTCCGGAGTTTTTCTGGTGACTGGGATAGAACCGGCCTGTCTACCATGTTCAGAAGTGCTCGGCAATTATAGAATAATCTCTTCTCCTTTCAGCCCAGAGGATTGTGTGTTTCCCAGCGCAGGTCTTTGTTCACGATTTGAACTCTGAACACTGATCTTCTGCATTGTTCGTGCAGAGGGAGGAATGTCTTCTGAATAGTCTGTCAAGCTGAAAGATGAAGACGTTCTCACCGAACGCACACGTATAGACATACTCACAGGCCCATTTCAGAATTGAAGATTGAGACGTCTCACCCGTATATACACACGGGGCGGGTTAGAACAGAGTGCCTTTTATGAAGTTGGGATGGGGGGTGGTGGTGCAGCGAGGAATGGGGACGTTCATTCAATCCGGTGGGTTTCAATGACATCATAACATCTCAATTACACACATCCCCAGCTTTCTCATTTCTAACAGGCTTTCATGCTAAATCCCGAGCCGAACGAACCGACGGGGAGTTTGGATACGGGCTTATGAAACGCACGGATGTGTGAGAGTTTTGGGGTGTGGTGGGAGACATCCTGAGAGAGGCTGTTGATGCAGGACATTTCTGTTGCGTTGCTGTGGTGATAGAGGAGATGTGTCTCCGGTGCCCTCTAGCGGGTAGGGTGAGAACTGATATGCCAGAACACTATTAAAAACCTGCTGTTTGATTTTGAAGCCTCCCCTTTTTCATAAGCAAGCTTGTTTGGGTGTGTGTGTAAGATTAATTGTGCGAAAAGATGTTCACCCCATCACCTCACTCTCACAGCTTATCTTTCCCATGACTCCCTGCTCCGGTCGCCGGGGGTGACGGCCCGGCTCCTCCCTCTCCTTGCCGGGCCTTTCTCTCGTTTGAATGGAGCACGTTGACATCTTCATCTCAGGGTCATGGTGCGAGTCTGTGAATGTTTGTGTTTATTCGTTTTCTTTACCTTGAATCATATGCGAAGCGGTGTAATCGCGATGCAAAGGCTTTGCCTTGATGTGACAACTTTAGACAACATTGCACTAGTCAGCACATACAGAACAGCTGTGGCTTACACACGAGGTCCTGCAGACTCCATTGAATTACAGTATGCTCGGCGTTTCGTTGGCATGGCTACAGCAGCATGAGAGAGGATACCCACGGAGCTTCTCAGAAAATACTGAAATAACACTGTCATAGGTCGTATCCATGACAACACCATTGATTTAGCACCAATCTGATCCCCATTAACTCCTTTAAACAAAGCCCTGGTCACTGTACTCGGCCTGCACTGCCGATAAGACATAAAGAACTCCTGCTTCCAAACACATAGTTCAAGTAAACAACAAACAGAAGCCACTTTGATTTATAATGAGTAAATCCTATTAAACTGTAACACGGAGTAATGCCAGTCAACGATACACGTACTTTATAGTCACACACTTACAATAAAAGTTTAAAAATAAGTGGAATAAAATAATGAAGGTACATGGGCGTATACAATTTTTTGAGGTGAGAACGGTGAACTTATTTTTTCGTAAATGAAATGTGTTTAAAATTTTTTTCAAAGCGATGTATTTCATGTTACACTGTTGTATAGTTATAGACATGCACCGATACTAAATTCTCCATCGATAGATGATTGGAATAAATTCTACCGATACCGATTTTTGGTTATTTTAACTCTCATTAACGGAACTCTGAAGATAAAACTCCTATTTATTTTCACTATGTTTATTTAGTTCAGTTTTGATTGACAGGATATATTCGTCCTGATAATTGGCTAATTTAAACTGAAATACATCGGTTAATCTCTAACAAATGGTCATGTATCTACTGTAAACATAGTTAATCCATTATAAACTTTGGTTACAAATAGTGATAGGTTAACTTTTACTATAGTAAAATCATGCACTGTAAAAAGTCCTCAATAAACGTTCATATTTTGGTAGCTAGGGTACCCGAAAAACACTTGCTTGCAAAATGACAGTAATCATGTGATTATACATCTAAATTGTATTTTAATAGTTCAATTATATAATTTAATATTTCTGAAAATATCAGAAAATTCTTTCAAATAATTATCGTAAAAAATAAAATTAAAGTAAATAGAAAGAAAAGTGTTGCCACCACTTTTTTAAACGGTATTAATATTTTTAAAACTGATTTCAGATAGACGTGATATTGATTTTCTCTTTTAATAAATTCTTTTGTCACATTTTAATTTATACAGGTAGGATGAAGAAAGAGTCCGGGAAATGAGGTGGTTTAAGAGAACGAGAAATAGAGCTTGAGAAACAGAAAGAGAGAAAGAAGAATAGGATTCCTGTAGGGATAAAAGGTCCAGGGAAACATCTCTCTCAGCACGGATAAATATTTGGGATAAGCCGGGTTTTCTCATGTAAAGTGGCTCTGTGCTCCGAATCCAAGGTCCATGCTAACCCCACACCCTGACACACACGCTCACACAAGTGGTCATATTTAACTAAGCTAAGAGCTGAAGATTAGCTTGTTCTCTCTCTCCTTCCATCTCTCTTTCCCTGTCATATTCCCCCTCGCTCTCACACATTACAAACAATAGCACACACTCATGTGTGAAATGAGCTTCACACACACACACACGCACGCACACACACACACACACACACACACACACACACACACACACACACACACACACACACACACACACACACACACACACACACACACACACACACACACACACACACACACACACAGCATATCACAATACATGTGCTGGCATCCTAATCCAGCCTTAAAGGGTGGTGAGGAACTGACCCCCTTTCAGGTTTGCAGAGGAAGGGGTGGAGCGGAATGAGTTCATTGACAACAGTTGCATTTGAGTGAGGATTTGGTTGATGATTTCATAAAGAATGCTCGACTGAGCAGCAATAGACCCCCGGCCCTTCCTCCGACCCCTCCCACTCCTTATCTCTGGTCATTTACTCTGCTGGGGGCATTTGTGTACAAAAGGTCTTCTAAAAAAACATATTTTTCTTTCTTAGTATAAAATACCTTTTTCCTTTTTCTTCACATGCAGACACTTGATAAATAAAGCATGCACACCTTAAAGACATGATCTGTTATGAGACTTTTCATTGTGGGTTATATATCTTCTTTTGTGTTCTGCAGATATTTTTGGGTAAACCATTACATTAAGTGCTATACAGTGATCAATACAAAAATAAATCTTAAAAAAATAAGTAGAAAGTGAACTGTACACTTGTATACTTATTCACTGTATTTATTGGGATTTCTCATTAAAGAAATTGTTCAAAAATGTGTTTTTTAAAGCTTTTGAATAAATTAAATATAGTTTATGTGTATATGTAAGTTCAAAAATAAGTCAACTTAAATATTCTAGCAAAAATATTAGGTATACATAACATATATATCTGTTTGATAAATAGTATTTTTTTGTTACATAAACATAAACTTACATGAAAATATTTGTTTACTGTGACAATAACCGGAGTGTCCTTGACCAGGACATCTTACCCCTGTTTGCTCTGCAGTGATAATCGGCCACTGCACAATACTGTAAGTCGCTTTGGCTAAAAGCGTCTGCCAAAGGAATAAATGTAAATGTAAATGTCTTCTTCTGTCTATCAAAAGCTCACTAGCCGATGAGAGTAAGGTGCCAATAAGTCCGCCCACAGATAAAATTGCAAGAAAGGCACATGTACATTTCAGAAGCACAAACAAAACATCCACCAGCGAGTTCATAAAACAAGACAGGCAAAAACAAAACTTAGAGGATTGATAAGGGAAAATGAGTTAATTTAAAAAATAAATATATTTAATATATTTTGTTTGATTTCGCAAAAGTTTCTTACGTTTTCTTTGGCACCAATTTAACCCAATACAAAACCCACAGAAAAATGTTCAGCCCAATGCTCCTGTTCTTTCATTTCTTTCTCCGTTTTGTTTTAAATTACTCCATAAATCACTCTTCTAGGTTTATAAATAGATTCCTAGCTCCTTCCTTAGTTTTTACTGGATTCCTTCCTCCATCCGCCTCTTACTTTACATTCTTACAGCAGAAACATCAGGTGCAAAGCTTTTAAATATATATACATAAATAACTCATAATCAGATCACTCTTGTACGGACTGGAAGATACATCTGTCTTTTACTTTACAGTATCTACTGTAGGATTGTGAACCTTATTGTATAAGAAACGATTGGAGCTATAAGGTTAATTTTTGGTATGGCTGTGTACTGAATACAGTATGGGGTCTCTGGAAGCAGAATGAGATTATTGTGGCTAATGAAAGTATAGCAGGTCGATGGTGGGGGTCTCTGATGTTCAAAGGCTGTGGATCTTCTCCTTATTACTTTTGTTCTGGTGGAACAGGGATGGATGAATGATTTGGTGCTTTGAGATAAACCCTGTAATACAATTTGTGCATGGTTGCCTACCGATGCTAAATTATGTATACATACACGTATATACACCGGACCATGGGAATGCCGCTGTTCTTCCTTTGGAAATGTAATTTGTGCTGTACGTGTGCTTAAATTGTACTGTAAGTGAAGTCATCCATTCTAACACTGTGTGTACAAACAACCTGCACCCACACAACTGCACAGAAACAAACACTTTTCCCTGTTCTTGATTGCTCATATATATATAGGAACATTTGTATTTAATCTGATTTGGTTTTTGCTACCAGTATGCGTGCAGTAGTCTATTTATACACGCTGAATTGCAACAAAGTTGTTTTTGTGGTTTATACCCCTTTAGTAGAGACCATGCTTTACCCAAACTACTGTATTTAATATACATTAAATGCATACACATATTATGTAGCATTCAGAAATGGCAAAGAGATATTCAAAATATTTGTACAACTTGTGGTTACCCCTTAGGTTATTAAACCATCAAAATATGAGCTGTATGGTACAATAGAACAAAAAAGCAATAAAAATGTATTTGGGCGGAAAAATAAAAGTGTACAAATCAATCTACAAAACTGCATAATACACTAAACGAATGCATACATGGACCAAATATTTATCTATTTTTAATCATAAGAAATATAATCAGGACTTTCTCTTAACTACACTATGCAAAAAACATAAGTGCAACACGTTGTTTTTGCTCCCATTTTTTATAAGATAAACTCAACAATCTCAAACATTTTCAAGATTTTTTACAATGTGTCTACATCTGTTAGTGTAAGTACTTCTCCTTAGCCGAGATCATCCATCCCTCCTCACATGTGTGCCATATCAAGATGCTGATTGGACCGAATGACTATTTCATAGGTGTGCCTTATACTGGCCACAATAAAAGGCCACTCTGAAATGTTCAGTTTTATTTTGTTGGGGGTTTGGGACTCAGAAAACCAGTCTGTATCCGTTGTGATCACCATTTGATTTGTGCAGTGCAACACATCTTAACATAGAGTTGATCAGGTTGTCGATTGTGGCCTAAGAAATATTGGTCAACTCCTTCGATAATTTTTTTTATAAAATGTATGTATGACTATTAGAAGATATAATTTATTGTATAATAAATTAATTTATAGATTATTCAAATTAATGTAAAGGAAATTTCTTTATACAAGTGTTTTAAAGAAAGTCATATTGGACATCTTGAACCTAAGACTGAATTAAAGATTCAGTACAACATATTCTATTGCTTACACGTGTAATTTAAAGTGAAATTAATCTGAAACACATGTGCTAGAGTGCAACATGTTTAGTGTTTTAGAGTCCGTACCGCTCTCTCTGAATCATATGCTTGGGTGTAAGTAGAATCACATTAGTAGGTGAATTAGTAATCAGATCCATCAATTGATTAGTAGAGGCACGGCGGCCTCAGAATAACAGCTACATTATCAGTATTAATTATTACGTCAGGCTCGTAGTCATTAAGGTAATGAAATGAGATTCTAGGATGAACAGAGACGTTATATATAATTAAGTGAAAGTCTTCCTCTGTTCCATTAAAAACCAATTTACACTGCGGCTACACCCTGGTTACGCCTGCAAGAGAAATGACACATCCCACATCTGGACCTCTAGAATGAATCATTTCCTATAGCTGTATCTCCATCATCACTTTATACATCCCCTCCCTCTTGCATTTCAATACAAAAACACTTTCTTGTTAATAGAAACTGCAGTCTTAAGATGCCCACACATCTCTTCAGCATTTTTCTTCAAGGTTAGAGACAGATGGAAGAGATACTGTAAGAACAGGTGTCTTGGGATATTTTCCACTAAAGATTGTGCGCATTTATATAAATGCTCACAAAACAGACTGTTAAAAATAGATTTAAATTAAATGGCTTTTAAAATGATCATCTTTAACGAATGAACACAATAATTTATAAATATTATCATAATTAAATAATAAAATATTTTATTAATTTATACATCTTAAGCCTATACACAAATCTACCCAGAGGCGCAATATGGTTTTTGCATTGAAATTGCCATACAAAAATCCAGAAACCTACTAACATGGCATTATGTATTTTGTTCATTTCCTTATTTTAAATAGTGTTGCTTTTTATTGTAGTTTTAAAAATATTTTAAATTAGCTCTTATGTTTAGTTTTTGACACTTTTAGTAGAATTTTGGCAATTAGTATTATTTTTGTGTTGCTAAATGGCATCAATTGATTACTCTAGTATTGTTCACTTTAATATTTCTTCTAACTTGTATAGTTTTCAAAGTTTCAATTTGAGTAAAGGCAAATATACTTATATTTAAATTTTTAATTTTAAATGAAAAAAACCTGTTTATTGTTTTTAAAAGTTTTTTAATTTAACATAACTTTTTTGTGTGTTTTTTCGAAGCCCCGTGACATTTTTTACAGTGTACTTTTTGGTTTGCCCACTCTAGGAAAAATATAACCTTTTACATCAATCTTGGGCTAGTATAAACTCCTTAAACTTTTTTTGCAAAACTGATCGAAGACCAGAAAATTTATATTAGAGGTACATTTAAACAACTGGCCCTATATAAACTTTTATTCTACTTAAGGATTGAACGACATTGCTTTTGGTTTTTTGTTCTGGAGTGGTGAATGTTCAGCTTGTATTTCTATTGCTGTATTGCTCTTCCTGTATTTCCTTTGTTTTTATAACAGGCTCATTGAATAAATGCATTGAAACTATACATTATCAGTATCTCCCACGTACCCGTTTACCTTCACAAACTAGATTCAGACACGAATGTTTCTTAAAAGCAAAAACAGGAAATGTGTACTATTGCTTTTCGGACCAAATGAACTTTTCACCTGCAGTATGATGAATGGACACTATGAAGGAGTGTGTGTGTGTGTGTGTGTGTGTGTGTGTGTGTGTGTGTGTGTGTGTGTGTGTGTGTGTGTGTGTGTGTGTGTGTGTGTGTGTGTGTGTGTGTGTGTGTGTGTGTGTGTGTGTGTGTGTGTGTGTGTGTGTGTGTGTGTGTGCCTGTGTGCACGTGTGCAATAAGGTGTGCAACACAGAAACAGAGATGTTGCATTAGGTTGTGGTCTAGGTGGTGTAATGGACATGTTGTGGATGTAGCAGGTCCCCTGAAGTCAAATCCTCAGAGTGAGACAGAGATTAACCTTGTGTCTCCGTTCCCCTGTCTATGTAACATCTGTATAGTGTCTGTATCTGTGTATTGTGAATAAGGGTGAGAACAGGGCACAGTGTCTGGCCTAATGCCATGTTTACGCAAACCTTCAACCGCGTGCCGTCCACGTATCGCCACAGAGATGGAAATATCCTGAGACAGAAATAGTCTATATCCGGGATGCGTAGGAGTCACCTGTAACTCTCTAAGACGGATACAAAATGACGTTAATCATATAAACACATATACATATGAACACAAGTAAAATGTTATGTATATACACACAATACAGCCTTGGGAAAAACAAAAAGAAATGTTTTTATTTTGTTCATTTAATCTGAACTTGTAGATGTAGTATATTTCAATAAAATCAAACTTCAGAAGTCCCAAAAATGTATCCAACCGCAATGTGAAAGGCTGACAGCATGAAAAGACACATGAGAACGTCTAAAATAAAACTGTCGTATTGCTTATAAGTGAATATAAACTTTTTTGCAGTACTTGATATTTGAAAAAATACAGAGCATCTTTTCTGTGTTCCCGTCTGTTTCTTCAGTTTTCTGCGAATAAATACAAATAGAAACCATATTTTGGTTTTTAAATTATTTTTATAATTTAACTAATAAATAATTTAACCTAAACACAAGAAAGATCAAAAATTGTCTTCGAAATGGTCTCTTATTCTTAATTTCTTAAATGCTGTTTGGTCCAAACCATTGTATCATTATGTCAATTTTCATATATTGGTATTATTTTATGTTTTGATGTATTGTGCAGAGAAATTACCTCGACAATGTTGTCTTCTCCGTGCCATGATATGCATCTGCTTTCTGTCACTGGCACCAGAAAGACAGCGGAGGTCTCGCATACTGATCTCAGATCAGTGAGGAGAACTCCTTGTTCAGGTAAGTACAACACAAACAGCAGACTCCAAACACAACATTTTTGCCCTTACAGGGCACTGTGTGTAGTAGATGCCAATAGACAACTTTTCTTCTCTGCTTTTTTGTTAAAAACAAGCTCAATACAACAATTAAATCAATATATTTCATATTCAAAACCTGTATGTGACAAATAAAATATTTTGAGCATACTTTTAAGAAATGTAGTCAATGCAGTTTTGTTCAGTTGCAAACATTCTTCAAAATATCTTCTTTTGTATTGTGCATAAGAAAACGAGTCATACAGGTTTGGAGTGAGTCACGTTTGAATAAATGACATATTAAGCATATTATGTGAATATTCCGAGCACATGGTGACAGTGTTGGGACAGTGTGAGAAGAGAGAAGCTTTACCTGGAACAGCTGTACTCTGTGCTGTGAAATATAATGTCAGCTGTATGAGGTGCTACGGGCCGAGGTTAAGCATGTAATGCCACGCAGATGTTCACATGACCGAGAACACGCTACACTATGTCTTTGAACGCAAACACACACTGTGAGGGTCAGATGGGGTTGATCAAGCTTTGTGGTAAACAGGGAAAGTGTTTATGAGCTGACCGTGACAGCTGAACCTGAAACCATATTTTATAGTCGGAGTAAAAGTCTCTCTCTGTCATGTCATCCTTTTATTTTGATATGTGCATGACCTTGGCTCTCAGGGTTGACTTGCATGCAATCTGGACTGTGTGGGCCATAAAGGAGGGTTGTTTGGATATCACTTGAGTTCACATCCTGTTGTACCTACCTATGCGAGACCTGTCTAATGATGTGGTCAGAAGTGAAAACCGGAGAATATAAGACCGCCGCTCTGTTCTGGGAGACTTTGTCGGTGATTTATCTTCTGTTTATGGACGCTTTTGGTGGCGATAAGACCCTGTTTGTAAGGAACAGGCTCAAAAAGAAACAGGGCTTCTTTGTTAGCAAGTTAAACTTAATGAGCTGTATAAAGGAGTAAAGTTGCTCTCAGATAATGAAAGGAAAGGAAAACAGATAACAGAGTTGCTATCAAAAAGAGTTCCAGCAAGCACATGGGAGTTCATCTTCTCCCTCTTTATTATTATCATCTTTGGGTCCATCCAGTTTTTAAATACAGCTGGTTTGATTCCTGTTAGATGTTGATGCATGCAAAGTTAATATGCAATATGATTTTTCTACATAAAGATACAAGACAGAATGTGTCTTTTGCAAGTTATGGAAATAAGTCTCACCTTAAAGTGCTTCCTTGTGAAGAAAAATCACAAAATTACAAAATTACATTTTTATATATGGACAGACTAGTATACCTTGTAAGCGCATGAAACAAATATGCAAGTAATTATTTTACACTTCAAGTAGAGCTAAGAGTTACAATACACGGGACCCCAGTTTACTTCCATTCCAAGTACTGTGATTGATATAATCCAAAACAACAAATTATCCTGACACATTTAAACTTGGTCATGTTTTATTCCCTTCATGTCATTTCATACGTGTGTGAATTTCTTCAGCAGAACACAAAAGTAGATATTTTGAAGAAAGTCGGTAACTTAAAACACCGGACCACATTGAATCCAATGTTTGGACAAAAAAAACTGAGACATTTAACAAAATAGCTTCTATTTTGGTTCACGGAAGAAAGAGCAACATACAGGTTTTAAACCCCATGAGTTTTTTTTCTACAAATATCTTTAAATTTGAAGTAAAAATCATTTATTTCTTTTGTAAAGTCATGAAACTAATGCAAGTCAGAGTTTTTTACTAGCAATCTTTTTTTAAATGACTTCTTTTGTGTTTTGCGTAAGAAAGAAGGTTTAATACGTAAAGACGGCAAGTTTATAGTAACAAATTGTCCTTTAGAGGTGAACCATCCTTCATGGACACATTTGGCATCAAAAGCAAAATGTACAATGCATTACGTGTGTGCGTGTTTATAAGCGTAGGCAGTTTCATAATAGGCTTTAAAAGCTGTTCTCTACTGTCGATAGACCTCCGGAGATAGTGTCACAGCTCGCCCAGGTTGTCATGGTGACCGACCCCGCATTCATTAGATTGATATTTGGCGTGGGCTGTATGGATGTGAGCTGTCGTTTTTGATCTGTGAACTACCCCACCACCCATCTCTCTCTTCCTTTCATTCCCAGCCAGTATAGCAGCAAACACTGTTATGATTGGCAGGGCCTTTTCAAATGTGGGCAAACATGATGAATTCTTGCTTTCTCAGTCTGTCTCGCTCTCTTTTCTTTTTTATTATATATTGCAGTCTCAGCAGAATTGTTGTGACAGTGTAATTTTGTACTGTCTGGATATGGGTCGTGCTTAGAGATCTGCAATGCGTGACAATTCATGAAAAATAATTCAGTTGTGTTTTGCTCGTGAATTATTAGGGCTGGAAATACAGTGGATGATGATTTTTGTTTACTGCACAGAGATACAGAAATGAGAATGTATGCTGTGTATAGTTAACTATAGTAATATACAGTATACTGTACTTAAGTTTTTATTTCCAGGATAAAAACAAACATGCTTAAATGTACTTTAAAACATCAACAAAATGATAAATGTACAAAAATATTCCTGGAAATATTCATGGTTAAACACGAATGTGCATGGAAAGTTACGGCACTGTCCAAAACAATGAGAAAAAAAGAAAAAAGAGAGATAAAGAGATCAAAAATTGCTATACAATTTACATATAATAATTATGACAATTATAGGTGAACTTTTAAAGGTGCAATGTGTGATAGTAAGGATCTATATACACATATGCAATATACTATGTGACCTTCCTTTAAAATCCAGGCTACAGTCGGAAAATGTTATTCTGAGGAAACAAGCATAAAGGTTTGATTTTATATATTAATTCCACTATGATTTCAATCTTTGACAAAGTCTTACTCAGTAAATACTAAAGATATCAATAGCATTTGTCACAGAATGTTCTTTACATTGTTCTGAATGATTATATATATATATATATATATATATATATATATATATATATATATATATATATATATATATATATATAAGTAAATACTTAAAATGTACTTTAGCTGGGTTTCACATGCAGGTACATATACATAATATTGTCTACAATATTGTCTAGATATTGTCGAAAATAATGTCAATTTCTTTCTTAAATGGAACTGTTTCTACGATAAAAAGACGAACTGCTAAACAGAACAGGCTTCATTATTATGTCATCTTCATCAGCAAAGAAGCAAAAGCATGACAACATCTTTGTCCCTGTCTGAGCCAGCATAGTGATTTAAAGGGAGGGGAGAGCAGTGGACTGAGCCGCTGGTTGCAGTTCGTAATCATAACCGTAAGATGGTGCTAGATTTCTCAAACTTGACCTACATACAATAAATAGTAGTGGCGTGTACATGTTTGTGTGCAGTATGAAGAACCAACATTTGAGGGATGCAGTTGAGAAGAGTTCAACGGTGACACAGAGGACGTGAACACTTCACACATTCAATAAACGAGAAGTGAGCCAAAGTTCAGTCATTGCACAGAGAAGGTGAGAGATGCAGGCCCGGATTACAGGGCTATACAAGATGTGCGTGTGAAACGGATGGAGAATCATATAGGGGGCAGGATGGATATGTGGATGCGTTTACTTTCGGATGAAAAACGTGCAGAAGGATCAACTGTGAAATTGTCCTCTCAAAAAGAAACCCATGCATTTCTGTTTCTTATTATCTACCGGGGGAAACGACTCAGATGAAAATGTTATTGCTTAGGGGTTGCTTGGTCATATCTTGGTCATAGCGATCGCATTTGATTTTTCATATAAGAATTTGCAATGTCTGACATGATTCCATAAACAATATGCTCTTGTTTCTGCAGGTGGTACATAATGTAAGAGACCATATTTCTCTTAGAAAATGTTAAACTTGCATTTTAGAGAATGCTGGGTTATTGAAACCCAACAATGGGTCAAAAATGTTTATAAACCCAGCAAACCCAATAATAGGTCACAGCAACCCAACATTTTGGCCTGGACCTGTCATTTATAACGTAAAGGTTGTCTTTGTTCATATTTTACCCAGCATTGGTTTGAAATAACCCACACATTTTTCAAGTTTCAATCTCTCAATTTACTATGTTGTTATGAAACAATTGAGAAAAACGGATGTTTTAATTAAATTTCACAGTAAAGTTTAAGCTTCTCCACACGTCCAGACACACATCTTACGTTGTCTTAGCTGGACATTTAGCATTGGCCTTAACTCACTGAATGGCCATTTAGTTGAGTGTCCTTTCTTTTCCACTAAGACTCTTTGTAACTATGGCAACCTCAGCCTCACAATGTCCCTTGGACTTTAGGCCTGAAAACAATGCGTGTGGTTATAAAAGGTGTTTGTGTGTGTGTGTGTCAGTGATAGATGAACTGCAGCGTGCTCTGCAGATATATGACTCCATGTCTGATCGCACTACAGACCGCCACTGTTTCGGCCGCAAACATTTCACTCCCGACTTCCTATGGACAGCGAGAGAGCAAAAGAGAGGAAGAGGCAGGGAGGAAGAAAAAGAGACAGATTGGTAAGGAGTGCTTTTAAAACGAACAGGACACAAAGAAGTGATTCAGGGGCAACGCTGCACCTGCCTCACACGCTGTACAGACGCACACGCTCTCACAGTAAAACTTTACACCAATAAGAATGCCCTGTCATTGCATCTTTGTGTTTTCACGCTCGGATGGGCACGCTATCCACGACACTGTGGGTTGAATCACAAATGAGCAACCTATAAAAATAACAGTAGAAATGAACTTTAATGGACTTTGTATTTATATAATTGAGATCTGTGAAAAAACCATCTTTGGCTATAAATAATTGTACTTGTGCAGATTTGTCGTTGCATAATCATTTGAAATAAAACAGTCAAGGCAACCAAACCTTGAAAATATGTTTATTCATACACTCTTGCCCAAACTATGGCAAAACAAAACGGTCATGCATCAAATACAAACATAAACACAATAACCCAGTTTATACACTGTGTTCATGAATCTGTCAAGCTTCATAACATTAAACAAACCAAAGAACTAGCAAACAAAAACAATGCACAAAAGCTAGTTTTATCCGCCATACTAATATACACATTTACATTTCCACTATAAGCATCCAGATGTCTGTTCATGAGCAAGGTTGAGAAGGATGAGACGTCTGGTCTGGGTTTTTTTAAGATAGTAAAGAGGGCAGCCAACTGGATGGGGGCTGGCACTACCCGGCATGCCAGCCTGTTTGGCAGCTTATGTGCCCTTTTCAGGTGACATCTGTAGTAAATCCTCAAGTCACATCGACGCACACACTCCTGTGCTGTTGTCAAGATCTAGCATTTGAAGGTTTTGTGTGTCTTGGCAGCGTCTTAAAAGAGTTTGTTTGTGCACGTGGGTGCGTTTGTGTGTCTACTAATTTGGAAAAAAAATGCAAACCTGAAAGTTAGCAAAACTGGAAGAATCCGAACAAAGACCTCATTGGGATGCATTCATTTGTAAAACACTGTAAAAGTTGGGAATATCTTTTTTAGGAGGATATGGTCTACGGTTTGTGTTTGGTCTTTTTGTCATTTCTTCATTTCTTCATCAACATCTTTATAACAAGAGGTGGATATTAAGTATTTTACATGCTATTCTTAACAAATAAATGTTTTACATTGAAAATGTTTTAACTTCTACATTATTAAAACCTCTTGTTCAACTACAGCTGATAAATAAATGATGTTTTTAACCTTTCAATAGCTTCCTGAGAACATTTAAATTTAGAATCGTATTACTTACTGATGTTTTCATATTTACATTTTCAGTACAATATTAAAACTGAAATATAGTACAATATTAAAAGTAAAAGGATGAATCTATAAATTGTAGTTGTTAAATATATGCTAAAAAAAATTCCAATGTATTCCAAAGTTCCAATTACATAAACTAGATTAGAGATATTTGAAGATTGGGAACAAGTTTGGTTTACAGTCTTGCTCTCTGTTGTGATTTCACAAAATCTGGAAAAACATAGCTTAAAAGATTCTTTTATAAAGTCAATGAGGTCTATGGTGTAGACACACAGCTCCATCCTCTGGTGTTATTTAACATCACACACAGCACTCTCAGTGTTAATGTTATAATGCGGATCTCAGGTTCCCTAATTCTGTCTGTGGTGTAGATTACAATAGAGATCGAGACATCTGATACCAAAAGTGTCTAATAACCGTCGTCATTTCCAGTGGTGTTTGTACGGACCATTTGCCAAACCCTGTACGGGTCAGATGATGGAGATTAGCATGGCACTGTAACACCCTGACCTCACCTCAACCCCTACACTTTGAAACAATCTGTATTTCACACATCGACCTCAGGATTCTGCCACATTTGACTTGACACAGAACAGTAAGAGGTGGACAAGAGGTTGATTGTGGTGCAGAAGTGTCTCCTGCCTCTTGCCATATGCTTTTATTGACATTTCAATGAGAACACACACACACACACACACACACACAAACACACACACACACACACACACACACACACACAAAACATTCAGTCTTGTTTACCCTGCGTACCTCCGTTGATTTATTTAAACGGTAGATGCTTCTAGCTTCACCAAGCAGACCACTGGTATTTCCTTCATCTCTCTGCCATACACAAACCCATGTGTGCATTCATATATAAGACAGAACTCATCATCGGTCGGTTATGTCCTTGTGGACCAAGGCTGGACGTAATCAGATCTGTCCATATCAGATTAGACGGAAGGTCCTTTAACCAGTTTTAGAGTCAAAAAGTCAGATGGATATAGGTTTTTAAAATTTGTCGTTCGAAATACAAATGTGTGCAGCACATGACAGGACCTGTGACCAGGCCATGAGTAGGCCTTAAACTCTTTAACTTAATATCAGAAAACAGGATGCAAAGCCGAGAGAAACAAAGACAAAAAGCCACCATAAAGTAGCAAAGCGAGGAGGAGAAATTGTGTTTCGTAAATGAGAAGCACGGAGTCGATCCACCTCAATCTGTCTCTGTCACTGCTCTCTAAGAAGAGGAGAGCACAGTCTCATTCACTTACTCTTTTCTCTTCTCGTCTGTTCCTGTCTAACTCTCACACTCCTCTCATTTCTCATGTCTGGTGCTCTGTCGCCGTGATGCCAGGAGCCTGAGGTGAACTCATAATAAGGATGTGAAACGCACTTTCACATTCGCTTGCAGGGACTGACACATACACACACACACACACACACACACACACACACACACATTTAGTTGTGAGTTGGAAGCCTTGTTCTCTGTTCTGCTTTGGAGAAACAATTGACAGCGTGACTCAAACACACATAATGATGTGCACATATGAATAATGCATTTCCATATGAAGCCATATTCCTTTTTGCATTTTTCTTCTATTCTGTTCATGTCGTGGTAAAATATTATTATTATGAATCAAGATAATTGTGGCTTTTGCATCCCGGCTTGATTTGTATATAGACAAAAAAAAGGTTGTATGGAAAGTCTAAATAGCATTTTATATTCCTAAGGACACAATAACCAACCAATGTATTAAGTACATTTAGGTGGTTTGTATTTTTGGGCTTTAATTAAGAGATTTTGCAATGTTTAACTTCACTTTTAGAATGACTGTAGTGTTCTCTGGTGGTGAAATTGTGAAAAGCTTGTTAATATTTTCATTTTTAATTATTCATATGGTGGGGACTTCCTTCAATAATGTGAACTCTTATATGCTTACTATATTAATGTGTAAAACATATTTGTCCTTAATGCATTTGGTGAGCATTTCTAGCAAATCTCACAATACGGTTGTACTTTATATAATACTTTATATAAAAATACATTTCAATATAAATAAGCAGTCTATGAATATATATATATATATATACACACACACACACATACAGCAAATATTAAATATTTATAATATTGATATTTTCCATAAAGGACATCTTTATAAATCTTACTGTGCAAAATGACATCTGAATGTAGCAAAAAGAAAGCAAGGCCAGATGTATAAAATCATAAAGCAATGAAGTCAGTCTATTTGCTTCTTTGTACAAGGTGCTGGGAAACCCCCAGATCATTGTCTAGGCTTGAATGGTGTATATGATTAAAGTTAGATTCAGGACAAATTATGGGTTGGATTTGGATTGGATCAGGTTTGATATGATGATACACAGACTAAAAGTTCAATGGAACTGGACCTCCTCCCAAAAGATTTTAGTAGTAAGACCTCAGTGTGGTCATGAGGATGCTGGATGCACAGACACATAGTGGTTCAGTAGCCCAGATCCAACACTAGATGGCAGACTAATACAGCAACAAGACATCAACAAGACATTCACTCAAGATTATTTCAAAGAAATGATGATAAAATTGTGTGTGTAGCTTATAAAGTGGTTTACATGCACTAGTCCATGTCTATAAATCCTAAAACTATCTAATTTTTTGTTTAGATATCCTGAAAACTCTTCTGAAGGTCATCACCTGCATTTCTTTAAATTATCTTGTAGAATAACAAATTAATTTTAAATCATAAAGGTTCTTAATATGCACTAATTAAAATTTTTAAGGTTGTGATAAAGTTGGTCTCTTTTAAACTATTTACAAGCAATACATTTTCAATGGACTGCAATATCTAAAATTGTGATCAGGGTTCTTATATATGTGATTATAAATCATAACAATATTATACATAACATCATAACTCCTGGAATAAAGAACAAAATATTCATGTAGATGTTAAAGGACAATTTAAGCCTTCTTAATTTTTCATTATTTTTTTTGATTGATAAAGATTATTTAAATTATTCAGATCACTGTCAAAATGTGTTTATTATAAGATTCTTATTGTTATAAGAAATAATTGTCATGTCTTACAGGATACATTAGGCCAAAAAAAACTTTTTAAACTTTTACAAAAAATGGTAGATACTACAACTTAATGTAGTATCAGCAGAGAAAACATCTGTAATAAAACAAAAATATATTATTTTTCATCAGACTACATTACTATTTAATAGATGCATCTATCAGAATTCACCAAAATACAGATCATTTTAACAACATATATATGAACGTTAATAAAATACTTGTGTTTTCATTACAAAAACTTAAAAAAATACAATTAACTGTTTAATTGAATTAAAATGACTGAAATTAACTGTTCGACATTATTTTGATTATTTTGATATTTCCACCGAATAAATCAATTAATTAATTTAAGTTGATTAAATTTTTTTAAGTGCAGTTTATTTTGTAATATTTACTAAGCCATATTATATATATTTTTTTACAGTTTTTACACATACATACATACCCACACATGTATATATATATATATATATATATACAATTATTTGGATATTTTCTATATATGTACTATGCCTTAACAATTAATAATTTAATTGTTAAGGCATCTATATATCAAAAGTAAAATGTGTAAAGAAAACCTCATTTAAAATAGATTTTAGAAATACTCTAATCGAATTATTATATAACAGAACAGGTCTACACTTTACAGTATTATAAGTTATCTGTGTATGAATGCCTGTCTGATCCTCTCTTATTCTTTATGAATGACTTCAATCATCTCCCAGACATCCCAGTCTGGACACGCCCACTTCCCTGACAATGTGCCTCTATTGGCTGCAGGACACAAGAATAAAAGACAAGACACTTGAGTGTATAGATGAGCCAACTCTTCCCACAAAGAAAGGAGACACTTGTTGCTAAACATCTCTGAAGACCCAGACAGGGTTCCTCCTGTGCCCCACTGAGAGAGCTTGAGCTCCAAAGCTCCAAGTGCAGGTCCAGAAGATATGAACACCATCCATAACCACACAAGCCCTGCTGTCAACCCTCTCCAGCATCTCCCCAAATCCACCCAGGACCCATCGGACATGGCCGTGTACTGTGACAACTTTAGTGTCTACCACCAGCAGAACTTACCTGCGGCTCAGAGACCTTCTGGATACGACTACACCCCGACCCCGAACCCCTACCTGTGGCTTAATGGACCTGGAGTCAACGCATCCTCTTCTTATATCCATGGCAACAGCAGCGCATCCTTCATCCCTCCATCCTACAACTCTCAAAGGCAATACCTTGGCAACTCCTCCGGGTACCCTGGTCCAGACCTGGGCTGGCTCTCCATCGCAAGCCAGGAGGAACTTTTGAAGCTCGTCCGTCCTCCTTACTCCTACTCGGCATTGATCGCCATGGCCATCCAGAGTGCCCAGGAAAAGAAGTTAACATTGAGTCAGATTTATCAGTACGTGGCAGAAAACTTTCCATTTTACAAGAAGAGCAAGGCAGGATGGCAAAACTCCATCAGGCACAACCTTTCCTTAAACGACTGCTTTAAAAAAGTCCCAAGGGATGAAGACGACCCAGGTGAGTTTGCCCAAACCACGAACGCACCCCTTTCATCATTTCCATTGAACTGTTGACACACTTAAACACCCAGGTTTCATGTTTCGTGTTGTTTAAGGAAAAGGCAATTATTGGACTTTAGATCCCAACTGCGAGAAGATGTTTGACAACGGCAACTTTCGCAGGAAAAGGAAGCGCAGGACGGATCCAGGTGCCAAACCAGAAGACCATCCGGGGGCGAAACCGGCGGAGGGCACCCACCTCTCACCCGCCTCACCCGACGCCGACCACCACAAGGGCGCATCTCCCCCTGGCATCCTGAGCTCTCCATGCTTCAATCATTTCTTCAACAGCATGTCTGCTCTGAGCTCTTCTTCAACCCCTGGCAGACAAGGCCCGTTGGGGTTGGTAAACGAACTCTCCAGCCGCAATATCGGCACACTGGGTCACCATGGCACTTTGGACGCATGTGGAACTGGGGATCTGCAGGACGGAGGAGGGCAGGTTAACCGCGGGATGATTTATAACTCGTTCACGGGCGGCCAGACCTCGCAGTTCAGTGGACATTTCTACAATAGCTTCAGTGTGAACAGTCTTATTTACCCTCGAGAAGGAATGGAGTAAAGATGGCACATTCAGCCCCAAAAACTCTTGACAAACCACAAATGTTTTCTCATGGGATGTGAAGATCGACAGGCTTTCTGAACTTTATTCGTTCGCATGCAATGAATTTAATATCACCAATTTATGTTGGTGGGGAAAAACTTTTAAATAAATGTATAAGTTTATAAGTTTCTATACTGTCTTATTTGCTAGGGTTGCCCAGGTTCAGTATTGTTCAAAATCGACCTCGACGTCCCGTTCTGTGTTTTTTATTTTTGTAAATGCGTTTTTTTAATTCTATTTGTTTATTTGTTGTACTATTTATAGTAACTTAAGGCAGTTCGTTCTTAAAAAGGAGAAACCTGTCATCAAGTCGGTTCATTTTCATTGAGCACTTATTAAAACCAAAAATCCTTAATTTGATCATTTTATAAATGGAAAATAATTTCCCGTCATTTTCGGAAAAACGCTAAAGAAATTAAATTCCAATGCCAATTCCAAATGCTGTACTTTTGGTTTCTCTGTATTCTCTTTCAAATGTAAATAAATATGTAAATGATGTGCATGACTTTTTCAACTTAAGTTCACCCTTAAAAAAATAAAATAAGTACTTTAAAAGCTTGGCTTATATACCATATTTAAAGTCGTATTTATTTTATGTCAACAGACTTAAACTTTTGATTTCTTAAAAATCAAGAAAATTCAACAGGGTCCTTTAACCACAGATTGTGTCAAAGATTTATTGATAATGTTAAGGTAATTATAATATTAAAATCGACTGAAACAATACAGCAGAGAATAACCATCAAAGCTCAAATCCCCTTCTGTCAAAACATAATTTTTATTGATCTATGCATTGGGAATGTAGAGCTCATGTCTGTCATATTGTCTTTGATTTTCTGTCCCTATGTGTTCATAATGTACACATGATGTGTTGTTATGTTGTAGATAATATGAACATCAATATGGGGACAATACAAGTCTTCAGAGGAACACAGACAGATGCACAGAAACAACATAACCATTGTTTCCTTGTATACACCAATAGCTCTTCCTGAATTGGGTTGTTAAAGGATAACATCAGATTACATGAATCATATTATTGTTTATTCATTTTTACATCTATAAAGACAAAAAACACTGTGAAACAGTTCATATAACTAATATCACAAAAATAAACAGTTATGTTAACTTCAAAAAACTTTAAAAACAATTCTTTCCAGTGGAAAATATGAAAAAATTGATACGCTTTAAGTTTATGCAGTGAAAAAGGTAAATATTTAACATATTTATAATTTAAATATACTAGTATATTAAGTTTGAGTAAATGATATGTACTTAATTTTCTTACTTACATATGCAACAATTTAAAAAGCATATTTACTTAATTACAAAGATTTGAAATGACACTCTTGTGAGTGTAAATTGTTTCACATCTTTTTCATATGGTGGTGTGAGGTTAAGTTTGAGGGGAATTACAGGGGTTGCCTGTTTTCTTTTGTTCTCTCTTCATTACAAGTGTCTGAGTAAAAGCGGGACAGACCCAAGTGATTGTTTAAAGATTAGAGGAGGAAAAACTCCCATTGAGAAATTCCCTCACTAAGCAGGGCAGTGCCACCCAAGAGGAGATGGAGAGGTGTGGCTTTGGGTTGAGGCCTTACAGCTTCATATGCATTCTGTGAGAACATGAGCAGACCAAAACCAATAAATAATCAAATATATATTCTTTCTCAAACACACTGGGGAAAGAACATAAACAGACTAATATCACCACTTCCTAGAGAATATCTTTCATTGTGTTATGGTGCGTAGACTTTTTTCTTAATCTCCAATATCTTCAATGAGTCACCTGTCCAACTTCAACGGGCCATCTGTGCCGTATCACATAAAATCACATCTGTAGATAATGCTAAGTGGAGAGGTCAAACACGTTTTGGCATTAAACACATGAGTCGCCTTTTCATTTAGACACCACACAAGACAGATTTATTCGGTGAACCCTCTGCCCCTTTGACACATTTAACATCGTCAATTAGTTGTGCTGTTACCGTTCTTTAATGCTTAGTCATTAGGCAATCACCAAACACCATATCTCGGTCATCTCATCCTTACTAAAACATTTGTTTCTCATTCTCTTTACAGGGAAACATATAGAGGATTCTTATAGAGGATTCTTATGAAAAGGTGTTTTTTTTTACACATGATTCAGTTTTTTCTTAAAATATTTGTGCTATATCCATTATGTAGCTTTACATAATTAACTTAAGGACCACAAAAATAAAGAAATAAAAATAGAAAATCATATTGTACATTACAAACTGAAAAAAATGAGGGCCCACGAAATTGAATCAATCCTTTTTATTCTGATATATTACTATTTAAAAGTTCATTTGAATAATGATATAATAATTTGTTTCCCTGGTCTTAAAAATATTTTGATCTGAAGGTACGTCTTCATTTTCTTGCTAATCAGAAAATGTATAAAAGGAATGTTTTGAGGAGTATGAATCAAATATTTAAAAAGCAACCAAAGAGTTCAGCATTACTGAAGACTTTCAATTTGAGTTGAAATGATGTAGAAGCGTCCCAGAGTGATAACTCATGATGAAAATGGTTAATAACTTCCCTCTTTTTTCTTTGAAAGGTAAGGGCTGCTACTTTCAGAATTCTTTGAAAAATTATTTCACACCTTTATAAAGTATTAATGTGAACATAACAAATATATAAATAGTAAATGAGTAGTAACTCTTGTTGTGTAATAACAATCTGTGGAAGTCAGAGATAATGTGAAACTGTTCTCAGCTCCTCCCAGTCACACCAAACAAAGTAGGCCAGCAACACACAATCACATACTGTTGCTATGTTTATTACAAGTTTTTTTAATTGATCACACTTTTTTACTTCGTAATCCGCCAGAGAGTACAGTCTTCTTGTTTGTCGAGTTTTGAAAAAGAAAGCATTTTGTGATTTTTATTGATGTCCCATAAGTGTTAAATTGTGATTCTTAACCATTATGTCATCTTAAATCATCATATGTAATATACAAATTTGAATCAATGACCAGCTCAATAGATATTTGCATTAATGTTTACATGCAACATATTAAAAAGAAGTCTGTCGAGCAATTCGAAAATGTCAACCTTGCCATGGAAATATTGAGTTTTTACTAAAGGTATTAATCATACTTGCAGCAAAGTTGTCAATATTTGAAACTCATGTGCGATCACACTTTAAGTTTTTATAGCTTTATTTTTCTGCAATTTCAATAGTTTATTAAGGGCTAGGTTGACACTTCTTTTCTCTTAAACAGACACAAAAATATAATAATTATTTTGTTTCTTAAAGAAATTTTCCTTGTCCAATCGATGGATATTATAGTGACTAGAATTGTATTTTTATTCACTTAAATCGAAAACTTATGCATTGAAAACTTATGCATAACCTGATATTTTTCTGATGTTTAAACTCCATCAACAAGGGTTTTGTATAATATGAATAATTGCTTCAGTCTACTGGATACAATAATATTCATATATAACAATAAAAGAGTTTTTTACATCATGTCCATAACACAAAATGTCACATCCATAATAGTTATTACTTTATGTCATTATGAGCAGTATATGCATCATGAATGTGTGTGTGTGTGTGTGTGTGTGTGTGTGTGTGTGTGTGTGTGTGTGTGTGTGTGTGTGTGTGTGTGTGTGTGTGTGTGTGTGTGTGTGTGTGTGTGTGTGTGTGTGTGTGTGTGTGTGTGTGTGTGTGTGTGTGTGTGTGTGTGTGTGTGTGTGTGTGTGTGTGTGTGTGTGTGTGTGTGTGTGTGTGTGATATGCGTGCGTGTGTGTGTGTGCCGTAACTGTGTCTCTCCAGTCTACTGTATGCAAGCTAGTACAAGTCTGAGAGATGAGAAATATGAGGGCTTTAGAGCGGGTGATTAAGGACTGTAATTAAAGTATTACATCGCTTTCCTAGTGCTAAGCTGAGAAAAACAGCCCACCTCAGCTCTCCTCTGTCCCACTGTCTGGATCTCAGACGATCAGTTTTTCTCATGCTTCTTCTGAGATCCATACAGAGTTCAGGTCAAAAGCAAACTGCATGATATGTGGTACATTTCAGCTTATTTATTCGATTCGATTCAATTCATTATGTCATTTAAATCTCTTACCTTTATTATCACATTCTTTCAGAATGTTCAACATTCTTGATGTATACACTCTACACTATATACTGGAACTTAACTCTGGCATCATAAGGGCCTTGTATGTAAGTCAAGCAACAAGAACAAATAAAATGTCCTGAGTGAGAAAGAGCTATATCTAAAATATAAAAAAAATGTTTTTGTAATTATGACATAACAATATTACACAAAGCAGCACTAGCTGTCAGCCATCATGAGCAGTATTCATTGCAACAACATGGCTTTTTTATGACTTCATATTTTGTAGCCACCCTCCTGACAAAGATGTTATTCTAAGCAGGAAGCAGTTGTGTGCGTTAGTGTGTATGTCTGCAGATGGATGTGTGTATGGACGGGGCCTCAGTTAAGTGGTTGCGTTACCTCTCATGTGTAGCGGGCGAGTCGGGGCGGGTCAGTGGTGCCTAAGGTATCCATCATTATTTTTACGCCTGTCGGATCCTATGAGGTCGCTCAGAATCTGGTCAGCGCAGGGGCTATGGGATGGGGGTCAGGGGGCGGTGTCAGACACACTCAGCAGCTCTTCCGCACAGAGGATTATGATCAACAAAGCAGATCCCACACCTGCATCAAGAGCAGGAGGGACGACCTGTTGCTCTGTTGAAGGCGGATGAGAAACCAGGAGGAAGATCTGGGGAATATCTGAAGGAATGTATTAACTATGCATAGTAGCCTTTTCTTATTATGTATTATGGGGCTAGGTAAATATTACAAAAAAACACTTTAGGGTACTAATTAAAATCTATAAAAACACTCAATAGATTTTTTTCAATTGAAAAAGTATTTTATTGAAAATCCAACAGATCATTGCTCTAAAATTGACAAACATTTTTAAAGTTATTGTAAGGAAAAAAAGTATTAACTTGACATTATATATATATATATATATATGTATATATATATATATATATATATATATGTGTGTATATATATATATATATATATGTATATATGTATATATGTCTATATATATATATATATGTAACCATGTATTTGTTGAATTGTTATAGAAATATTTCAATAAATCATAGGGCTAAGTAAATATAACAAAAATACACACTTTGATTTACTTATTAAAATCTATAAAAGCATATTTTTCCAAGGAAAATAGAAAATAATTTATCAAAAATCTGATAGATAATTTCTCTAAAATTCACAATCATTTTTAAAGTTAATGTAATGAAAAAAAAGTATTTACTTAACATTTTATGCATATATGAATATATATATAACCAATGTTTTGTTTTGAATTGTAATAAAAATATTTCAATAAATGACATATAATAGTTTTTTACTCACATATAAGCACATTTTTAAAGGTATATTTAACTAATTTCAAATCTTTTAATTTTATTCTTTTTTTTTATGTAAAATGCTGTGCATTTTTTGTGTACCCAAATTATATCAATAGTTGATGATTAAACTTCAAAATAAAAGACAGTTACCATCTAAACATTAAAACGGTGAGAAAGAGAGTATGGGAATATTAAGCGGTGTAAAACCAAGACTCTATAGAGGAATGTGTGTATGTGGCCCTAGTCCTGTATGCCAGTGTTATTTGCCTTTATTCTTTAATTGGACTCGGATTGCAATTTGCAGCCCTCCGGGGGCCACTCTCCCTACAGGGGTGTAATAAGCTATTAGCAGCTCACCTCCTAACCCCAAACACTAATCGACATGGACAAGCCTTTGTGCTGGACTAGGACATGGGCCGCTATTGTACACCCAACCTCTTGCCCTGGAACAGCAAGGGCAGCTAGGGGTGCCAAGAGAGAACGGCTTCTCTCCGATTCACCTCGAAAAAAACAAAACAAACTCTAACACATTGGGTTTTCTGCCAGTCAGTGTGACCACAAAACCGCCTCATCTTTCTATACTGTACCTCTAACTAGTAAACTAAATATTTGCATATTTAAGGTAGACAACTAGTTAAGTGTGCATGGATGGTCTAAAGCTGTGGCCAGCATCTGAACTCCTTTTGGGTAGGTTAGAGGAAGATGAGTTTTCTTACTGATAATTGGATTATCTGTTAAACCAGTAATCACGTTTTGCATTAATTCAATGCCTTATTTTCATTTAGTATATAAACATCATCAATAGCAACTTTAACCACACATAAAGTTTAGATTAACTTCACAACATAACAATAGGAACCTTCTGTCAGTTTCCATTGATCTCAGTGCAGTTGCCATGTAAAATTCTTTAACAGATTTAATTTGGGCCGAATATATATTTTGATCGAATATTAAAAAGCAATTTTAACTTCCAGTACACAACCGCAAAGAATCCTTGGATTATTTCTGAAAACAAAGAAAGCAAGTTAAATACATTAGCTAGAAAGTTTAAAGTATGTAGGCAGTACTTTTGGGGTTACTTGTAGAAGAACCGTAGACTAGACACAACCAATTCAACCAATAGTTTATTTATTTAAACTAATATGCAATTAAAAAATGCATTTATAATGCAATACAATATTAACAAAAATGTGTTTAACTATAAATTATATAAATAAAAATGGTAACACTAGTTAATGTTTGCCAGACCATCAACAGACACACACAGAGGTAAATTGAAGGCCTGGCTCTTGTATCCGATGAAACCATTGATATGTGCAATTATTTGTATGAAAGCAGTTAACAACAATGTTTGCAAATGTTAAGGAAGTATTAAAATCAGTACCTGCCACTCTTATGATAATCTTGAAGTGTAGAATCGTGTTCATTTATCAGAAAATTATTCCTCACATTTACAGAAGACAGATACAGCTTGATGTCTGTTTCCAGAAAAGCCGAGCTCCCAAGGGCGAGTGATGCTCTTGCTCTTCCGAGCTCTCTGATTGGTTTCTTGTTGGGATTTTATGGACGATTGGTAAATAACTAGCTTGTAATCTAATGACTGTGATAGGTTAAATATGTAAAAGAACCTTTCTGAAGCCTTTGGCTGTACAGGGGAATGCATTGAGCACATCAATAGAATGTCATTTGTCGAACTCGGTTTTAACACCTGGACCATGTTGAACATGACAACTCAACATGTTTAAAAGTCTGAAGCACTTATAATACAGGAAAAAGCATGAAACTTCACATTTAATGTTTGCACATTTTGGCATTCCATGCAAATATCAACCTTAAGATGAAAAAGCACGTTTTTACCACACTGGTAGGTCAGATTTTGGTGCTTTTAATACACATGTGAGGGTTCTCTAAATAATGGTGTGGTTAAATTTCTTTTTGTTTTTAAAATTGCCGTAGTCCATAGTCATGCAAGTTTATTGTGAAATTCACATAAATGTGTGCAGAAAAATAAAAATCATTCATACTACGTAAAGAACCATTCCTTCACCATTTTTTGATATCACTGCTTCTGATTTGCACATTTTAATTCACAGAAATACTCCAGAGGATGTTAACTTTAGTATGTACATCTTACTATGTCTCATCCATGACGCTCTGTTTTTTCTCTTTGAAATAGAAAAGTCATGCATATATGGTCTGCATTTCTCTAATGTCAAGTCTCTGACATCAGAGGTTAAGTAATATACAGATTTCAAATATTGGTTATTAATACAATCTCACAATATTTGACGTTATGACCTGAAAATGTCCCATTCCTAATGCTTACATTGCTATTTTGTGTATTTTTCCTTCGAAAAGTTTTATTCGCAGTTTATTTGATCTCTATACAAGAGACCATGAGCGATATCTAAGAGATCTCTTTTGTCATATTTTACTATATATATTTTACACATCATAACCCAACAGTTGTATCCAGCACAAGAGTAATCCTGAGCACTGTTTCTTAAGAATAATAGTGTTGTTGTGTGCGTGTGTGTGTGTGAATGAGAGACACATGTTGAAGCAGAACTGGAGCAGGTGTATAAAGTGGGAGGTCTGTCTGCGGTCAGAGTCCCGGGATTCTTGCCATTGGGTGTTTGCCACTTTCCTTTCACCATAAATGCTTCAGACATGTTTGACAGCTCTGATACTCTGTTTATTCTCTTCATTTCTTTGCTGTGTTACCTTGGTTTGTCACTGCGTCTAAAGTCAATTAACAAATCACTTACAAGTGCCAAATGTTATTTCCCTTTGACATGAGGTCACCGCCATTATCCACTGCTCCATTGGATGCTGGAGGTCTGCGGTGTCACCCCTTCACGATCACCCCCGGGCTGAACATCTGGTCAGGCCGGGTTCTCTGAGCCATGCAGAAGAGCTCATTAAGAAGGCCGGAGTCCAATCCGAGCAACCGGCCCACTAATCCAGCCCACTACCAACCCGCTGCCCCTCACAGACAGGTTCAACTGGGGGACGAGGGCAGTCTGCATGAAGAGAGAGGGACTGAAAGGGAGGGGGAGGATTGGAGACTTTATAAACTGGGAGTGCATGTGATTCTTTATGCCTGACTCAGTGAACAGCCGAAAATATCCTATGATACTGTGTCTCTAAGGTTGAAATTCATACGATTTTTCTGAATTGTAACTTTGCATAAAATTTCGAGTCATCCTTAAGTTCATCTGATAAATTTGATAGATTTTAGAATTATAGTCGCTTTAAAACTCAAACCTTACACTGTTTTATTTATGTTTCTAAATGACCCGTAACTTACGCATAAAATTGGTATAGCAAGTGTTTCATTTCAGCCGGATCCTGTTCGGGAAAATGTCTGCGTTTTGTATTTCGGTAGTTAATTAAATGGATCTGTCAGTAAACGTTTTTTCTGTCAAAGATTTTTTTACATTTTTGCTTCAGAAAATCATGATTTTGAGAAAATGTAAAGCTTAATGCCTATTTGAATCCATAATAACTTGTTTAAGTGCCATATATTACATTAAAGTTGACATTCTGTCTTTTTCTTTGATATATGTCATTGTAAGGAGAAATGATTAAAATGTCATAAAAAAGTTTATATATTATTATGTGCGTGTTCAAAAAGCATGAAAAAAATGTAAACACTGTAAAAGTTGAACAGTTTTATTCACTTAAAAAAAAGTTTAAATCATTATATTCATATAATAATAACATTTTGATTTGGTAATGCATAAAATTGTTATGTTGCCATATTAACATTCACATACATTCCTTCAGTTTAAAAAAATTTATATCATGGAAAGCATTTTAGTCAAGTGACCATAACGGGTAGTGTAAGACACCTCACACGTCTTCTTGGATGAACGTTTCTAAATGCTTTTCCAAAACATTCTGCCCGTTATCATGAACTGAGCATCCATAACACCCAAAAGTTATAATTGGGTCATCATTTATAGAACCCATTATGTTATTCAGAACTTCTACATGCGTTCTTCTGTGGTACACAAAAGAGGATCAATGTTTTTTTATTTCCTGACATTCTGCAAATTTAAAATTCATTCATTTCAAATCTTATGAATGTTAATAAAAAATGCTATTTTTATATATCTATTTATGTATCACACGGATTATTTTTCTTTATGTAATTCAATTTCCAATTATTTTTCGTAGGCTTTACCCTTAAATATCAAAGTACTGTAATGGTCAGTATTCTCTAGAGGTCAGCTCTCACCAGGTAACCCCTGTAGGATTTCGAGGTGGGGGACACTGATTGGTTTAGACAGAGTCAGGCAGGAGGGCTGAACATCTGGAGAAGGAAAAGCTCTGTCGAGTATAGTAGCTCCCTCTTTCCCCATGACCAGGCATGACCCAGCGGCCCAATCTACA
This sequence comes from Triplophysa yarkandensis, assembly GCA_033220385.1. Lineage (NCBI taxonomy): Eukaryota > Metazoa > Chordata > Actinopteri > Cypriniformes > Nemacheilidae > Triplophysa > Triplophysa yarkandensis. The sequence continues at coordinate 15,064,146 of CM065665.1, forward strand.
GTACATGGACCCAGTCTTCCATAAACTGCCAGTCTCTCTCATCCCAGACATAAATGGACAAACACCTCTGAGTCATTAGGGCTTGGGGCCCTTTCTGTTAGAAGTTAAAGAAACTGATCTCTGGAATTCAAACAGTATAATGTTATCTAACTGGACAGCAGGTGGTAGTGTGGTCTGTAAAGAAGGGGCCGCAGGGGTTTAATCTGAGACAGGGAGAGAGAGAGAGAGAGAGAGAGAGAGAGAGAGAGAGAGAGAGAGAGAGAGAGAGAGATGTATGGTAGTACAGTATGAGAAGCGGAGAGCGATGGCCTATGCTGGGTTGTTTATGGTTTACACAGGTCTGTGGTATTAATGCATCAAACTCACAGCTTTGTGTTATGGGTAAACATTATCAGCCATTATGATACCAGCTCACACACACTAGGACATGTTGACAGGAATTGGACTCAGTGTCGTGGAAGAGCTGTCTTTGAGAGCCAAACTTTCTATCAAAGAGTTCCTGTGGGGTAATGTTTAAACAATATTAGACAAGCAACAGCGCCTTTATAATATTGCTGTTATAGTGCAATGATATTTTTTAGAAATGCATGTAAACATATTCCATGTGGCTTTGTGCACTATAAAAAAATGTTTCACATGGATTGGTAAATATCACAAAAATAATTGTTTTTATTTGCTTACAATCTTTTAAAAAGCATTAAATGGATTTTCAATGGAAAACACCAAAAAAATGAGTAGGAATCCGACAGTAAATTAATAATTTATGAACAATTTTATAGTTGAATTTTATATAGTTTATAGTTAAATGCGATTAAATCTTTATTCCGTAGTTATATATAACACAAAAACTAAACTTTATTTACTTTATTATAAAGCTTTGGTCAGTGGGGTGTGGGGGGGGTGTGGGGGGGGTTGGGTACAGGTGCATGGCGGGGTCATTGGTGTTGCTCTGGTAGTTTTAGACAGATGGAGGAGGGGTAGGGTGAAACCCCCTTCACAGACAGCCTGATATCCATGTCAAATACCTTAAACAGAGTCCAAATACAAACATGGTTCTCTCACTATTATACATTATTAGTTTTGTCTTTCCATTTTCTTACAAGTACACATGAGAATAAATATTACTTTGTCAATTGGGTTAAAATAAAATAAAAGTGATCAAAATAAATATTTATTCTTCCATTGGTCTCGCAAACTTTCTTGCTTAAATGACAAATGTGTTAAAAATAAAAAATTAACCCTGTATCACTTATTTGTTTCCTTTGTCTCTCAGATATTAAGAAATGTTTTAAAAACTGTGATTACTGGGGTAGAATAGGGGAAATGTTTTCCTACAGAGACTTTTTACACTTTACATTAAGGTACTATTTGTTAATATTAGGTAATGCATTGACATTAACTACTACATTTACATTTATATTTAGTTGTTTAAATGATCGAAAACTATCATTTTATCATGATTCATACTATAATGTTTAATGGTGCCCCAGGAATCTTAGTTGCTACATTCTTCCAAATATCTTTCTTTGTGTCCAGCTAAAATAATGTGAAATAAGGTTAACAGCAAGGACTTGGTTGTATTTTTCACCATCACACATTTCTATTTAAAATAAAGTTATGTACACAATCTGTAAGTAAGAAAAACATAGTTTTGTAGGTATGTATTCTACAGTAATGTACAGTTCAGTTTGTAATGTGTGGTGTTGTGAATGAGCTAATGATTATAGAGCAGTGTTTTACAAAGAACTGCTTTTAATGATTCATAACAGAAAAATGCAGAATTTATCCATCAGCACCTGACAGTGAACAGCCTATCATTGTGTAAAATGGGCTGGCACACACACACACACACACACACACACACACACACACACACACACACACACACACACACACACACACACACACTCATTGCAAAGTATACACACTAAAAGCCTAAACTGCAGATGACTGTAAATACATAACAGCAAATGACATTGGCAAGATGACAACACAGCAAACCTCAATGTTGTTTCTAACCTCTACAGAACAATAAACATGTAAACAAATATCAAATCAAACAGTGACATTTTAAAGCACAGTGTATGTGAATTATATCCATTTATATTTTTACATTACTAAAACTTTCTAAGGACTACACACTGTGCGGTTTCATGGGTCTTAAACTTGTTGCAGGATGCAAGGCTGTTGAAGAAAGATGAAGGAAATCTTTTGTTGAAGCCAACAAAGCAAATGCACATACATTTGAACCTTACACATACTAGTGCTATATAAAGTCTGTTATAAAATCACAATGTTTTTGTATGTGTTTGTATGTAGGAGAATTCATTATGACCTTAAGTCTCATTTTAAAGGCCTTCTTCAGTCTTTCTTCAGCAACCTTTGAAAAGACGCATACACAACACACATCTCTAGTCTGAGACTTCAAAGGCAGGTGGAGTGAAACCATGAAATTACAGGTAAGGTGTCACTTACCCCTTTGAAACCCAGTACTGCTCAAATCCAGGCAAGACCTGGCCAGTCCTGGAATTAGAACAAATGAAAAAGAAAAAGACGAGGGGGAGAGAATGACAGAACTGGAGGGGAGTGGCGGAGGAGTGGAAAGGTAATTTAACAGCCATGTTGACAATATGGCAGCCATATAAAAGGCTCTAATTCACCTGCAATTACCTCACATCACACTCACCGCAAATGCACGGCATACATCAAATGTATATGATATAATTACACATCTTGTGAACTCATTACAACACATTTAAAAAGTAGTAAAACTGCATTTAATTTAACATATATTATATATCCTCTATAGAGCATAGGATTAGATCATATGCTACATATATGGCTTTCAAAATGATTATAAATGATTAATCACATCCAGAATTTTTTTTTTATGATTTATGTGTATATGCACATTACCTTCTTATTTAGAGACACAGATGTATATGTTTATATAAATTCAGAAAATTTTTGTTTTTTAAATTTTTATTTTTTATTTTAATACATTTTCAGAAATATAAATACATTTATTAAAAGTAAAATACATTTTCGTATATATATATATTTGTGCGTGAATAATTTATAAATACCAAATTAATGTGAACAATACACAAACATAAATGTATGTAGTGGATATTATTCATTTCAATTATTCATTTTGTTAGCCCTACTATATACCACAGTGTTTATCAATGTAAAGTAAAAGTTTAATAATTCAGCTTCAAAATAGAGGAACCTGGCTTATCTATATCTCACCTATTGACTGATGTATATGTGTGGTTACATGAAGTCTTTATTTGTGTTTGCCACCCAGGAATCATCAGATAAGATGAAACAATACAAACCTGTCTAGAGATGTTAAAAATGGTACTGCAGTCTGTCAGTGCAAGATTTTTTTCAAGATGTTATATACACAACACATATTACCCTCCATTGTCATAATGCTTTTTTTAACACATAATAGTAACCTATTGTAAAAATGAATTGAATCATAATTCCTGTTTTAAAAATGTGGAATATTTATGCAGGGAAAATGAGTGACAATAGAGACTTTTCAGTTTCATTAGAAGTGATGCAATGCAGAACCTGAGGCATAAAAACAACACCGAGCTCAAATCTAAGCAGCTGGAGAGCGTTTCAAACAAACAATCCTCCACAGTCGACAGACACACTTTAGATTGATGTTCCCAGCAGTCTGTGGGAATTGTGTGTGTGTTTCTTTAGACATCACTTAAAGCATTAATATCTGTCAGATCTAAATAAAGACAACTCAAGTAGACACATTTTTTAAATCACCCCAAATAATTTTTTTCCATTCTGACAATTCTGTATGCATTTTTGTCAATGTACATTTATGTCACTTATCATTTATTTGTATTTTATTTAGCTGAAATTATTCTAACACATGCATTTTCTATAATTACAAGGTTATGTTCTTTATGTTCTTATTTATTTGATGATTAAAAGGTTTCACGTAATTAATTAATTAAAAAATGTCTATTTGTATTTGTTGCAATTTATTTCTGAGAAGTTTTCTTTTGACCTTGATATATATCTAAATGTCATATTAAAGGGAAAGTTCACACAAAAATAAAAACTTTGTTTTTAAGTTTTGATATATCTGGGAAAAAAAATTTCTAACAGAAAAATAAGAAGAATTAATTAGAAGAATGTTCTATAGTATAATATATTCTAGAAGAATAATGTGAAGAATACTTGTACCTTGGACCTTGTTGACCACCATTATGGGGGAAAATTCTGTTGAATATAAAATAAGATGTTTACAAGAATGTAGTGTGTGTGTGTGTGTGTGTGTGTGTGTGTGTGTGTGTGTGTGTGTGTGTGTGTGTGTGTGTGTGTGTGTGTGTGTGTGTGTGTGTGTGTGTGTGTGTGTGTGTGTGTGTGTGTGTGTGTGTGTGTGTGTGTGTGTGTGTGTGTGTGTGTGTGTGTGTGTGTGTGTGTGTGTGTGGATAGACGTGTGGCTTCCTGTGGCTACTGACATGCTGAAAAGAGGCCTGAACAAAACAGGAACCTCAGGTGTATGACTCATTCGAGCAGAACAACACACAGACATGCTCAATACTAAACCTATCAATATTAAATAGAGTCTAATCTGGCATTTACCAGATTAAATCTGATAATAACAGGTTAATCCTTAATTTAAAGACATATTAACATATTAACTCTAATAACTTTGATACATATTTTGACTTGCAATATTTATTAGTAACAAATATTAGTTTTAGTATTAAATTTTTTGTTTATGTCATTTGTTTATGCCATTCTTTTTTTGCTTAAAAATGTTACAATTATAATTCTATAATAACAATTATAGTTTGTTTGTTTGTTTATTGGTTTGTTGTTATAAATTGCCAGTTCAAAAAAACTTTTTGATATTTTCCTCATCATTTAATAATTTGCTTCTTGTACAACAAAAACTGTAAATCCTGGAGTTAATCACTCAACGTTATTAACTTCATTGTGTTTATTAATTTGAACAGCGTTCCCTTTAACCATACACACATAGAAGCATTTAATGCAATAAAGAATAACACAACATGACTGTTATGCTATTCTTTTTTAGTAGAGAACACCATAAAACAATATCCAAGCGTTTTGCTATCAGATGAGGTGTAATGGTGTAATTTGTGTCTTAACATAAAACAACAGACCAGGTCACCCCATAAGGTGGAAGCATCAATCTGTAGATCATGTCTTATGTCTGAATAATGCCCGTCAGATAATCAGACATTATGCATGTGCTATACATCTGCTGGCTCCTTATCATTGAGTATTATCTCTGGGAAAAGCCACTTAGCAAGACAAATATCTCAGAGGGTGGAACCTTCTGTTAGAGAAACCACAGAGAAAAACACAGCTCATGAGGTTACACAATACCACTATTGTTCTCCGTTGCATCAGGATGAAATTAACAGCTTTAATATTCTCATATATCTTTTAGCAGACTGCCTTATGAAAACCTTTCGTCTGGATCGGCCGCGGGGAAACAGGTGGAAAGTTGCGGGCCTTCCGCCGACCCCCATGACAACCAAAAGGGGTTTGACAAATCAATTGATTCTGATATTCCCTTTTCATACATAAATGAGATCAAATGACATTAACTATTAATAATATGTCAATCATATTGAAAAACCCATTGGAATAAAGTGAGCTTTGGTCGGGCACGCTATGTGCCATGTTTTTGGCATGACTGGCGAACTGCATTTTTTCAACACGACAGGTTGCTGCCGCTGTAATTACACGGCAGGTAAAGGCAGATGGATGTTGCCCACACACCTGACAAGTGACAGTTATTGACATTGACTCGTCTAGCCAAAATAAAGCCTAGGGGAGAGGAACCAAACACAGGCCTCAGATTCAGCGGCTTTGCCCCTGACAATTGTAACTGTGCTCGACAAATTAGCAGCAGCGTTCATAAAGCAAAATATAAAGAGATCAGCTCTCTCCTGAATGACAGACTGATCCGCGGCGTTTCTGGTTTGTTTTCATCGTCTCGATTTGAAGCGAGAGCCTAAGAGTGACTTTCGGAGATTCCTGCCTGTCAGTCACAGATTTAAAGGATATTGCCTTCCGCTCCTGACAGAGTTTGCTCGAGGCAGAGAGGTAGATGTCTTTTGAATGCCACTGATTTTCATCTTTCTCTATAGACAGTTGGTCTTTTGGAGACAAGTGAGGCTCATAATCTGAAATGAACTGCTCATGAATGTATGATGCTTACCTTTTAGTGCTTACAAACAAATGAGCAAAAGATATATGGATGTGTGCATGTGTATGTATGTTGTGTAATATAATGTGTGAGACGAGTGTTGAGTGAGTGTTGGGTGGAAATGGAACACGGGTCGGTAATTCTGGGTCTTCTCCGCTGCTTACCAGGTCCACATCAATCCCAAACAATCATTCACATACTGTCACTTGATCTTCAAAGACAACACTTCAAAAGCACAAAAACACTTTGCAGAGTCAGGGCCACTTGTCACATATTTTGGATATTAACATTTACTGAAGGAGCCTTAAGAAAGGTTTCTTTTTGGATGTTGGTTTTGGCAAAGACACACCAGAAATTTTTCTACCATTCAACTAGGGGACAAAATTATCCATCAACTTTGTTGCTTAGGAAACTAAGATAGAATTGGCAAAAACCCTTGTTGACCTTTTGTGACAACATGCCCCAGTTACACAAAACTGTATTGGCCACTGCTAGAGAAGGCATGTAGTTTTGTAAATGAAGTTGTTGTTGTTTTATTGCTGAGATAACAACAAATATGATGACATTTCTTTAGATAATGTTGTTGAGCACCACAAGTGAAAATAACAAATAACACATGTACAAAAACACACACTTTGTGTAGAGATAGCAACTTTCAATCTGAAGGAATCAGACGTAATGACAAAGTTAAGAATCGGAAATTATAATTATAATTATTGAAATTATAGGACCATAATTACATTGGTTGTTTTTTTCCTGAAAGCTCTCAATTCTGTATAAGCTGAAATGTGTAATATAAAGGCAAATAAATAATTTTTTTGATTTATACTTGAGAAAATAAAGTTTTTTATTTTTAAATTTTTATTTTTAAATTTATTTTTGACAAAACATTGCTACATTTAAAACAAAAAAGCATTTACAAATTCCTGCGGAAAAAACAATGATAACGAAGACTGGCCACAACCTCAACCTGATTTACATAAAGACAATTTCGATTGTTTTTAATAAAACAATATTTACTTGACTACAATCACAACAATCAAAAGTTAATTTGTTGTTTTAGTTACTCTACTATATGTGTGATTAGTTCCCAGGGACGCAAAAGTCACGGATTACCATAATGACCCGGAGAGACAATGCTTATTTTAGTGTTTGAACTTTTGTTCATATTTTCACTTTGTAAGAGAGACTAGCTGCTCTTTTTATCTCAAAACAGAGCATAACAAAAGCACACACCAAACCAAATAAAGCTACAAAGCAAACTATCTGTGAAACGATTATATTTCTCACGTTTCCCAAATTCTTGTGACAAAAAAGTACATTGAGAAGCACTTAAGGAATATTTGAGATAAAGTGAAGCTGTCACAAGATCAGGAAGCAAAACTCTGGGAATCTTGGGAATCCCCCAAGAATATTTTCGGCCCACCGCTGGAGCGGATACCTCCTTCAGAAAGACAGAAGACCTGGATTACTGCATCCCATGGGAAAAAGCGGAGAGGATAATGATATGTACTTTATAAAACTGCTGGTGAACCTGTCTGTAGTGTGTGCTGGGCAATATGTATAGATTACAATATAGTTAATGTTATACTTATAGACTGCACACGTTTATACCCAGACTGGACCTGATAATTATGATGAGATGTGAAATTGTCCAAGAAGTCCGATTGACTGGAGGAAACTGTGGAGATTATGCGAATTTAACTGTAATCCCTTCCACTGGAAACTCTCCAGAGTTGAACATGAGATGAGGGTTGGAGTGGTGCATGGAGGGATGGAACGGTGGGGACATTACATATAAACCCAAGAAAAGAAATATCTCTTAAGGCATAGAAACTCCCACTTTTGATAACTGTTGCCACACCAGACCACACACATTCAAACACTCACACACACCTGTGTGTGGTCTTAAGAGGGTCTGGCGTGCGACAGGCCTCAACCACTGTTTGTGCCAAGAACAATTTTTCCTCTTTCTCATATTGCCAGAGGCCACAGGTGCAGGCGCAAATCCTGTTCGCACCACACAGAAAACTATGGCAACAAATTGTATCATCATTCACGTCCAGTAAAGAGACATCTTGATCGAGTGTGATAAAGCTGTGCCAGACAGAAAACCTTCAAGGCCTCTGAGACCTGCCAGTTACATAATCACTATCTTCAGAGAACACAACAGATTATTTCATTACCGTTCATCAGCAAATCAAAAGGGAATTACAGGGATGTCATGTTCCACTATACTACCGTGGTTAAGTAAAATATGGACAAACTCATTTATAGAATGATTGTGTATGACCCATGGGTTGAAATGTTAGTTATAGTTCACCCCAAAATAACAATGCGGTCATTATTTGGTCATCTTTTGACATTTTAAACCTGTATGAACACTCAAAATAAGTTATTTTGAAGAAAGTTGATAAACGAACAGTAGTGTCACCTATGCAAGTTAAAGGGGTGCCGATATTCTTCAAAATATCTTCTTTTGTGTTCTGCAAAACAAAGAAAGTCAAACAGGTTTTTATATAAGATGAGGGTAAGAAAATGATGACTGAAAATCCTTTTTTTTATCACTTTTTTTAAACCCAACGATTAGATTTGTAATTATTTTACACAACCATAGATTTAAAAACCTAGAATTTTGTGTTTTTTATCCTGTTGTCTTTGCATGTTTGTTTGTCTGTGGACTTATTCACATGATGAATGTTCCGACCTCATTGACTTCTATTGTTTGACACATGACCAATGCAACGTAATGGAAACCAACAGTTTTCTTTTTCCAACATTCTTTAAAATATCTTTTCGTGTTCTGCCGAAAAAAGCAAGACTTGCACATTTAAAATTACAGATGGGTTTGTAATTCATGATAGAGTTTTCAGTTTTGAGTGAACTATCAGTTTACCAAGCATGCACATACTAAAACAGTAAACCTTAAAGTTTTTCAGTTACCTTTTCACACATTATCCCCAAAAGAATCTACAGTAGGCTATTTTAGGCGCAAAAGGGGGATTTCATCAGCCAACACTGGGAGCGTAATGTCAAGTTACTGAAGAGAAGAGTAGGAGTAATGCGAGGATCTGAACATTGAGTGCTGGTTAGTTGTTGGCAGGCCGGTGTAGTGTAACAGAAGGTCATGTACTGTATTGACAAACACCGTGTACCATCTACACTCTTATAAAATTGATCGAACACACTTTATGTAAATCTGTTAATTTATGAACATTTGGATCCCAATCTCTCTTTCATTTGTCATATGTTTGGAATTGACCACTGTGGTCATTTTGCATAGCCGAACAATCTGTCAGATAACTTTATGTTCTGTTTTCTTCTTTTAATGAATTCATTTCTCTTACTGTCATACTTAATAAAATCGGCTAGTACTGTAAATCCTTTTATATAATATATGCAATTTTCAACTTATCATTTATCTGTTATCCTTAAATAATAGTGAATCTGAATGGGCAGTTTTCAATCAGAAAGGTAATGCACTTCTCTGAAAGGGGAGGAGTTTGTTTAGATGGCATGTGCATGCCTGTGCCCAATTTTAGGCTTCAAGATATATTTACTGGGAACGAAGGACTTAACAATCACTTCCAAATCTCATGTTTCCCACCTTCTTGTCCAGAGAATATTCTCTCCCATGGGGGTCTCAGAAGATCAGTAGAGGATTTGAGCATTAGAATTATAAGGATTGAGGAAAATCTTCAGAGTTTCCTCTAGTTTCTGATAATCTGTTGGATTATACCCCGACTAACAGAATGTTGTCTCAGATTAGCTGCAGTGACAGACCGAGTTAGGTCATGACCCTCTCCTGACCATTCGGTGACAGGTCAGATAGAGTGCTTCTTTTGACTATAAGAATACTGTTTCGGTATGCTAAAAATAGAGTTTGAAATGTTCAAAGGCTAAAGAAAGACAGAAATATTAAATATAATGCACAGAAACAGGATAGACGGAGACGGAGGAATAAAAAGAATAGACGTTAAATCAAATCAAATTAAATAAAAATAAAAATATTTCTATATTTTAGGGATTGTGGATTGTTCAAATGTGCCAAAAGTAGAAACAAAGGGGAAGTGGTAACTCCACACCACACACATACACACACACACACATATATAGGTACACATTTATAACATTATTCCAGTTGTTTTTGGATCACATTGTTTTAAGAAAAGCCACATAAAAAACGGAAATTAAGTTTAGATGAACTGGGGTTGACGTGCCGCATCCCTCTTCTCCCGAGGCAAGAGATGCTTCCTTCTGTCAATCACACTTATGCAGGCAACAAAATACAGATTGACCTCTGACCCAAGTAAACAGGGTAAGGTCATTCCAACTCACTCTTTCACACAATAGACACAAAATGCTGCATCTTTGATTTATAGGTTATTCATGTTTGTGTCAGCATCTTCATCAGACAACTACCAGTAACTATTGGCTGCTTTTACAATCCTCTGAAGTCCAGCAGTCCTGCAGATCTCGAAATCTATTCCTTCATGATCTTCAAGTCTCTGTCTTCCTCTTGTGGACAGATGTAAAACCATTAGATTGGGTTGCATTTCTTTAAACAATAGTAAAATAAGTTTAGCACAAGTGTAGATTTTGGGTAGTTGACAAGTACATGTCTTTAGAGGATTAGACATTTTGTAATTAAGAGACGCACATTGAAATTCTATTCATATGACATTCAAGCAACTCTTAAATCCAGAGCAACTTTATAGTAATGATTAATCAAAAAACTTCAGCACCACTTATTTAACATTAAGAACTTGATTCTGATGTATATGGATGGCTAATGCATGGTAAACTAAGGGTTGAACATTTTCCAATATATGCACAATATTATTTTTTTTCTTTATATTATACATTTTGAATTATTACTTTACTTATATTTACAATTCAAATAAGTTTAACAACTACTTTAATTTCTTTTTCTTTATGGTAAAAAATTTATTTACCACACTATATCAAGGATGCCTATCTTAAAGTGATAGTTTACCCAACAATTGTGTTATAAATTGCTCTATTGTCAGTTTAAACATGTATGTCTTTCTTATGCACAGTTACTGTATATCAGTTTTACACGTTTACTTCTATATATAGACACAAAGTATCCAACATTCTTTTAAATATATTCTTTTGGAAAGAAATTCATACAGGTTTGAAATGAGAAAAAGTAAGTACTACAGTTTTTAAAATAGGGCACAGTGTAGTATATTAACACAAAGGAATGTTCCATATTTATTTCTGTAAGTTGTTTAACTAGTATTTGACATTTTACATTAAAATCATATTCAAGAATTAACAGAAATGTTTGTAACAGAAACAGAAAATATACTGTACATTTCTACTAGTGCTATCAGATTTTTATGCTGTTTTTACTGTGTCAGTGTCTAGTAAATGATGAATCAATTGTCATGTTGGGTGCACCATCACTATTTATGCCTCAATGTCTACTATGAACAAACAAATAAGTATAGTCAGTTATGTCCACATGGCCAAAAATAATAAAGACCTAAATAGATAAAAAGTTATCAATGTAGATTCAAGAGAGGAAAGAAAATATTTCAATAAAAATAAATGCCGTTATCGATAAATCAATGGAGAAGTTCTCATAGAAGATATAGTTTTCCTTCTCCATAAACACGTGTTATGTTTAATATCTGTCTGAGTTTGAGCCAACAAAATATATGGTGGAAGCATTTGGAAGAAACCGAAAGTAAAAGTACCACAGCAAATCATTGTTGAACTGCAGGAAAGGATCAAACAGTCAAAGATATTTATAGGGAGTTCCTGTTTTTTATCATTACTGGAATGTTTTTTGGAATGCACAAACACGTTATTACAAGAAACATCCACCCTTGTTTTTCTCATCTGAGCATTATATTAAAAAAACTTTAAAGCCCAGACAGCACTAGACGGACTCAAACAGAGAGATAATTTACTATGAATCAGATAAAAATGCTATCTAGTTTTCCTTTGTTGCATCTCTGCCAGGTTAGTTATATTGTATATGCAGTACCATAGTTGCAACATTTTGTCCACATATACATTGGAACCCTATAACATACATCCCAAGAGGACTTTCATGAAACAAAAATAAAGAGGTTCACACTCTTGTTTTTTAAACCAGACTGTCTGTATCATGTATGATTTTTTAAATTGAAATGTTAAGAGTCCAACCACCTGAGAGTTTGGCTGTGAAACCACTAAAATTCCATCAGGAAGGAGGGGTCGAGCCTGAGGAGGCTGTTGCCGTGGAAACAGCCTGATGGGGCACCTTAAAGAATTTGGGGGATCGCCTGTCAATTTGCAAGAGCTCAGCATCACTGTACTGGAACAATGGTACTGTGGTATAGGGAATACTGTAGGGAAAAGTTCACCGACAACATTCTGTGTACTACAGAAACATAAAGGACATGTGTAATGTGAGCTTTTCAAGATTGTGTTTTATAACTCAAAAATAAGTTAAGACAAGATGCCATTGTGACCTTTCTTTGATTTATTTCCTACAGGGTCACTCCGGCGGTCCTCTTTTGTGTAAACCCATTACACGCAGTGGATTGAGCGTACAATAACCCAATAAAGCAAAATAAAAAGATTCGTGAGCTCATTGAAATCCTTTTGAATCATATTGCATATACATTTGCATTCAGAACGTCTTTTTTTACAAGTATCTTCCATACAAGTAAGACATAAAGCTTTTACTGCTGCATGGCAGTAGTTATTTTGCTTGTGCTTCAAAATCAAATGTTAACTCGGAACCAAAACAAAGTATAGTTTTCATTAAATGACGTATTAAATGGTAATTATGAATTTAATTTTTTCCAGTTTCCAAAGTTGGGTTATGGAAGCAGTGAGTGAATAGCATGAAAACATGATCTGCAATGTCATGAGCCTAAGTGTAAAACCTAAAGAAATCTATTATTTTTCCACTCCCATGTGTTTCCTGTTTTGTATTTTTTTTTGAGAAAAAGAAAAGAAAAAGCTTTAATTTTTGGTTTCCCGACCTTCAATTTTAAAAGAGTAACACATTATATCTTTCTTTTTTTGAAAACAATATTTATAAGTTGCCTATATAAGATGTCACGGCTTCATCCAATACATTTGAGAATGATGTTTCGAGAATCACAATGCAGAAAGAAATATTTATAGCAAGTTTTCGAATCACTGGTATGTTTTTGGGGAGAGAATGCATGTTGAAACACGTTGTTCTAAGGAAAGGTGGGTATTTTCCTTAGAATAGTGTGTTTCAACATGCATTCTTTTCCAAAAAACATCTCTCTCTCTCTCTCTCTCTCTCTCTCTCTCTCTCTCTCTCTCTCTCTCTCTCTCTCTCTCTCTCTCTCTCTCTCTCTCTCTCTCTTCCTCTACCTCTCCCTCTCCCTCTCCCTCTCCCTTTCTCTCTCTCTCTCTCTCCCTCTCTCTCTCCTCTCTCTCTCTCTCTCTCTCTCTCTCTCTCTCTCTCTCTCTCTCTCTCTTTCTCTATCTCTCTCTCCCTCACAGGCATTATATAAAGCCAAGGCTGCACTGGGTGGGATTCAGATTCAGAAACAACAGACCGAGATCATTCACCATGAATAAGATAAAAGTGTTATTTGCTCTAGTTTTGCTTTGTGCTGCATCTCCACCAAGTGAGTAATACCGTACACACTAGTAGCAGCATTTGAATCACGTATCAAGATGTATTGCATAATATTGTGGACATCTGCATTTAAACATTGTTATATTCTAACCGGTTTTCCTTATATGTCAGGACTTTATTGTATGTTTTATGTTGTTATGTGTAGGTGAATGCATCACAGGAGGAAAGGAGGCCGTGGCAAACTCTCGTCCATACATGGCTTCACTTCAGTGGAATGGAAAACATGAGTGTGGTGCATTTCTGATCTCCAGTCAGTGGGTCATGAGTGCAGCGCACTGCTTTGAAAACGGGTATGATCCATTAAATCCATGGCCAATGACAACAACATTGCAAAAATAAAAATATGACAAGTGCACACTTTCCCTTTCGCACATTGTTTCATAAGAACACAGGGCTGCCGGAATGCTTCTTAAACAAAATGATGTTTGTTTCTGTTTTAATTGTTTGCAACAGGAGGGATTCGGGTGTCAAGGTTGTGTTAGGTGCTCATTCGCTGTCCAAGAATGAAGAAACAAAGCAATCCATCAATGTCTTCGCAGTCTACAACCATCCAGACTTCAGCACAAGCAACTACGATAATGATATTGCCCTGCTAAAAGTGCGTAGTGTGTCTCTTGCACAAGCATATGAAAATTAATCTGTGTGCTTCATTTGATATTATTAACATAGGCTGCCATAGAAAAATCTGTTCTCTGAATAAAACAGGTTGTTTGAATTACTTAATTTTATCTTGTACATCAGTTCCACACAAATAAATTAAGTTGTTTCAACACAACTTTTTTTTCAATTATGTGGAACCCATGTACATATAAAATCAAGTTATTTCAACTGCTCATTTTTTCAGTGTCATAAAAAGATGTTGTATCCTTTAATGAAACAGGATCAACTTTAATTTTTAAGACACTGAAAAAGTGACTGGAAAAGTACATTAATATACTGGAGACCTACAGCAACTTTCCAGCAGGTTTGCCAGTAACATACTGTACATTGATTTATTATTTAATACTACATTTTAGATTGAATTATAACTTAATACTACATTTAAGTACCGTTTTCTATTTGAGTTTTACTTTTTGTTTTTAACGTTTACATCTGTATGATTTTATTGACAGCTTGAGAGTCCAATCACAGAGAGTTCGGCTGTGAAACCACTAAAATTCCAACGAGAAGGAGGGGTCGAACCTGAAGTTGGTGTTGAAGTAGAGACAGCTGGATGGGGGTCTTTGAATAACTTGGGGGATCGACCTGACAACTTGCAAGAGCTCAGCATCACTGTCATGGAACGATGGCTCTGTGGTCGTAGCGACTACTATGGAGAAAAGTTCACAGACAACATGCTGTGTGCTGCAGGAAAAAGAATAAGGGACAAAAAGGACACATGTGATGTAAGCTTTTTATTATAGTGGTTTAGATTCCCAATGAGTTCCCATAACCATACATGACATGACATTATCTCATATATTTATATTTATCCTACAGGGTGACTCCGGTGGTCCTCTTCTGTATAAAGGTGTTGCTGTGGGTATAACCTCCAATGGAGGAAAGAAATGCGGCTCAAGCAAAAAACCTGGGCTCTACACTATCATCTCCCATTACACCAAGTGGATCGATCTTACAATGACCCAATAAAGAAAAAGTACCACAAGAAAAAAAGATTAAAGAGAACAGTGAAATCATACACTATTCATACCTATTGATAGGCTCAGAACATCTTTTGTATTTTTGCATTTAAATAAAATCTTCTTCATCACCCCGGTCTGAATCTGACTGTGTTGTTTTCTCTAGTTTTTCTTGATTTGATAAAAATATAAAAAAAGAAGGAATTACATGATTTAACACACGAACCAATAGAAAATGACTATTTCAGAATACCAGAGCAAAAATGTCATGACATAATATCAAACATGTCTCTACTGCAGTATGTCAACACACTTATTTCACTTGCAGCAAATTAACAGCGTTTAAATAATGTTTATGAAAATAAAAGACAAAAATAAGTAATTGTGTAAGATCAATTCTTCTGTGTGATTGAGAGACAATATTTATTTTGTACATTTGTCAGTTTTAAAGAGTTTTAGTGCAACAGTTTTTACCATGTGGCAATT
>CM065665.1:15085115-15341283 GCA_033220385.1 Triplophysa yarkandensis
AGAAGAATTTAAGATATCAAGTTTTGTCTCTATGGTTCAAGACTGCAGATGTATCGGAATCCCATACAGTTCCTGTGGTAAGCATCTGATAAACTTATTGTGACAAATATAATATCACAATATGTTTGGGTAATTATAATTTTTTTTTATTGTTTGCAGGCCATCTTCAGACGTTTGACATGTTCATTTTGGAGAAATGGCCGATCATCCAGGCATTTGCATTAGAAGGAATTGGGGCTGGAGTGTTTTTCACCATGAAATATAAGGTATTCTATTCATACTTCCAAATACTAAATTATTATTCAGGACACATTTGATAAAGTTCTTCTCTTTCTTAGTTAACAGATGTTAGTCAGAAACTCTGGCAAGTCTACAGTAGACTCGACCCAGTGTCTCTGGACAGCCTTCTTAATGAGGTAAAAGATACACCAGAGCATAGTATTTTAGCTTCATATGTAACTGCACGTATTTCTTAGTCGTGAAATTCACTTTTTTTCTACAGGATTTGCAGTTTTTGGAAAGACAATGGAGTTCTCTTTTTGCCAGTATGGACATAGAGAGTGCACTGTCCATGCAGGAGCTGTCAGAGGCCCAAGTTGCTGAGGTACGCATTTGTTAAGGCACTTCATCACATGCCTGCATGGAAATAAAATAGGTTATTAATGTATTTTATGTCAATGTAATGATTCAGTGCTGGATGTCCACATCGTGTTTTCTGTGTCTTACAGCCTTTCAGGACATATTATTCACATGGTCTCATTTCCAGTAACATCACAGACAAGAGGTACCTACTCTTCCCGCCCCATGAAACAAAAATTTTAATATTGTAAATCATAAATGAATTGAATACCTTATGTTTTGAATCTCAGTAAAAGTAGGCAGCCGTTTGTCTTGTTTGGGAGTCACTCAGCTAAAGATGATCTGGAGAACTACTGTTTCACCTTCCCCTCTGAAGGCCACCAGGTCCGCAACACTGGGCCCAGTGGGGGTGTTGCCAAGCACATGGTGTGTGACACATGCCAGATAGGGGCATGTTGACAAATCTCAATTAATTATCTTTTATATTTATATATATATATATATATATATATATATATATATATATATATATATAGCAATAAGACATGTCTTTTTATTACAGCTGCTGCAGTGTGTAGCTCCCAAAGGCCCATTAGCTTGTGCCCGAACCTATTTCTTTGGGAACACCCATGTCCCTTACCTGGGTAGGTCTTCTTTGAAAAATATCTTTTGATCTTCCTGCATTCTTTCTGGGTTAGTTAGTTCACTGATTTCTATAATCTAACAGGAAATGACAACACCCAGCAGAAAAGCACTGATCTTCAGTAAGTACCCCTGTTAGGATTGTTTGAGTTCTGTTGTAATGCTTTGTTGATTGATTGGGTACCAAAGTTAGATCTGTTGTGTTACAGGCTGCTTTCACAAATCTACTCTGCTGTGGTTCAATCTGTACTGGCAGGAATTAAGTGTTTTTCTATCAACTCCAGTTGTAGTAAGGTAATTTTACACAATATTTATTGGCCCTGGGTTTCTTTTAGTAAAACTGGGACCAGCATTAACCTAAGTTTTATATTGAAAATTAGAAAAAGTACATCCCATGCACAATTATTTACATCAATGTTATCTGTTTTGAGAAACACTGCTTTCACGATTTTTTCCAAGGCAAATGATGTAGCAGAGCAAACATTTCAGCTGGCCTTGGACAAATGTGGATTGATCCAGTACCGGGGAGCTCTCAGGTATGCAATGAACGCAGAAATGACACATAAACATCAATTGTAAAATACTATTTTATTTAAATCTAACTGTTCATTGTTGTTGAGTGTTAATGTTAATAAAAACTGTACTTGGTCTGTTTTAATTCAGGTCCAAAGCTGTGTTTAGCATACAGGCTGTCAACAATGATGGAATGTGAGTTCCTTATACACAAATTCAGACATTTATTATTTACACAGGTTTATACATCCTCCCCTTTCTTCATGAATTCATTCAGGATTTTGTAATGCAGAAATATTGTAAATGATTTTCTATCACACAGAATAATTC
This sequence comes from Triplophysa yarkandensis, assembly GCA_033220385.1. Classification (NCBI taxonomy): domain Eukaryota; kingdom Metazoa; phylum Chordata; class Actinopteri; order Cypriniformes; family Nemacheilidae; genus Triplophysa; species Triplophysa yarkandensis. Next base: position 15,087,180 of record CM065665.1, read on the forward strand.
CACTGAGTGATGAGGACAGTCGGTTCTTGGTAAAAACGGTAAGTTTTTTTTCTACATAGCACATCATTTTATATTTTGATTGAAACATGTATTCAATTGTTGAATCATCCACAGGCATCCATGATGGTGTATGATATTCCAGATCTTAATAGCGGATTAAACCTGGGATCAGTGGTTTTCTCAGAGTCCTTTTTAGAGTCCAGTATATGCATTCAGCAGAGAGGTAAGAATCGAATTTGTCATTGTTTTGGGTTGTTGATGCTGATGAACAGGTCATGTGACTTTGAAGGGCAAATCTCATCCTGCAGATGGCGCTCTTTCCTCGGACAATGGTTTTACTCTTCTTACCAAATCGATTCCTCGACACGTCTCCTGGCTGGTATGTTCATTTTACTTAAAGACATGCATGCATTTATAAACGTTTCTTTTATTATCAGAAACATGAAAAATAAGACATTTTGCACAAAACTGTACATAATTTTAATATATTTTTATTTTTGTGTATTACAGGTAGATGAAGCTGACGTGCGGTTGTCTGAACAGGCTCAACAATTGCTTAAGGTTTATTTATTTTACATTTCAATCTTATGTGAAACAATTCATGCTTCCTCCATAATGCTTTGCTTTACGGTGTGTGTGTGTGTGTGTGTGTGTGTGTGTGTGTGTGTGTGTGTGTGTGTGTGTGTGTGTGTGTGTGTGTGTGTGTGTGTGTGTGTGTGTGTGTGTGTGTGTGTGTGTGTGTGTGTGCAAATAGAAGGAGGATGGTACGTGTTTAGGCATTCCTCTAACAGTGAAAGACTCTGCCTACATGTTCTCTAACAGCCTGCTGTCTACACCTGAGGAAGGTCAGTTATCACATCTACAGGAAGGTCAGGATCATATGGTCTTCGTGTACAGGTACTGATGTCTTTATTTGTCTTGTAGGGAAGCTGGTGTTTTTCTCAGAGGGTATCCTGTTTGTCCATCCACATCACGGCTCTATCACGCTCTCTATGAGTCATATCAACGTCATTAAACTCTTTGAAGGGGTGAGAAGTGCCATAAATGTAAAACAAATACATGGCAAATAAATTATACCTTGCTATTTCTGCTTATATTCAATGTCATAATGTAGAAACACAGAATCTTACATGCTGTGAAAAGCTCTTGATCAGTCATTAGGCAAGTTTTATATACTGCTGAAGACTCACGCAGTGAATCAGTTGGAGAGGAAATTAACATCTGAGTTATGTTTACTTTAGTAATAACAAGATAAATAAATTCAATCTTCAAGTGAAATTAGAACCAGCCTCTCAAAAGACATACAGGCTGTATCCAATGAAAACATTTATACAGAAATCTAGATTTATAAAGACTATTAACAGCAATTAATAAAATCAACTTTATCTCATGACTGAAACAAACACTGGTTGTGGTTAGCATTTACGAAATAAATGTTAATGTTTTCACAGAGCTCCATGTCGGATATTTCAATGCTGTTTATAGAGTACCAAACATCTCTGCTTCCACACCTTCCACTCCCTTTACATTGTGCTGAACACTCTCTGGCCATTGCTCTTCTACCGAGAACCAAGAGCTACAAAAGTTTCTATTCTCAGGTACTTCAAAAACATACACACATAGGTGGATTGTCCATTTCTTTTTCATCCTGAAAAATGTCTCTATTCATTTTGTGGTTGTAAATGTGTTATGGTGTGATCTCAGGTGCTGCCGGCTTGGCGTAAGTCGGACTCCAGATTGAGAGTTCAATACATTCTCCATGATCAGCTGAGCCCTGAGGACAACAGCATGTGAGTTAACACTTCATTTTGCATCAGCTCAGCCTCAGTCAACACATTATACATGAGCCCAGAGGTATTGCTTATACATTGTAGAGCGCATGGTGATATCTGATGATGCATTTCTTCTTCTCAGGTACGTCAGACTGTTGAAGCTTCGGGAGACACATGCTCCTGCAGCAAATACATATAGAGCATATTTAAAGACGGCTTATCCACATCTACCAGAGCAGGACAGGTAACAGACATGTTAACACATATCTTAGCAAGACTCAACACTGCCAGTAGAGCTAAGTGGGATCTGATTTCTCTCATGTCAGTTTGAGTTTTGTGACATAACCGGCCTTGGACATGACAGGTGACATGCAACAAGACATATTGTCAATAACTAGATTCCTATCTTTGGTCATAGCTAGTGAAAGGAAACAAAAGTCCTTTTTTTTGCCGGGAGATTTAGTGACACTGTCTGAAATGTATTTTACATGTTTTATTTTATGCAATTAGATGAAGAGTTAACTTTAAAATCTAGAAGGATTTATTATTTTTTAAGTCCACTTTTTGCTTTAAAAACATGCAAACCTGATGATTCATGATATCCCATCATGATTTTTACAATGTTCCAAAGAGCATCTGGTGAAATCTTAAATTTTGTTCTGAAGAGTTATTAGAGGCAATGTCACAAATGTGTTTGTGTTTAAAAAGTAATGTAGAAATATTTTATTTAACTTAACATAGTAAAACTTAACTTAATATAAGTATTTCTGCATTTACCCAATTTCCCAAATCATTTCCCAAATTAATTTAAGTATGTTAAAACTGTACTCTGAATTTGTCATTGTGTGACCGTAACATTTTCTTAACTGGAGCTTAATAGTTGTTTATTGTTTGAGATGATGGACAAATCAGACACAGAAATCTTTAACTTCACACATGTAATATGAGGCAAAGTGTGAGCCATGTATTTCAATTCTTATTTTCAGGTTCCTTCAACATTTTTCCATGAGCAGTAGTTTGGGTGAAGAGTCTGTCTGTAGGGATCACCTGTTCACTGTATATTCAGATGTAGAAAAAACTGCTCCTGAGTCCAAGAAAAAGGTAAAGTAGAGCTGAAAGTAACATCACATTACTGTATCTAGCCTGCAGGTTGCTGAAGGCATACATTGCACGTGTGTGATAATAAGTGTGTCTGTCCAGGTGATTATTACCATCATCACAGGTTTGCCGGGCAGTCATAAGGAGAATCTCTGTGACTTCTTGTTGGAAGTGAATCAGAATAGTAGCAGGTGAGAGTTGAATAAAGGTTTTAGTGCTTAGTACTTTAATACTAGTAAAAAAACAGAGTGTTTGCTGTATAGTTCTGACTTGTATCAGTCAGATCGTACATTTCTTCCTGGGATAGTTCAGTAGTGTCTTAAGTTCAAGTTTCGGAAATACTGACATAAAGTTTAATGAAACAGATGGATGGTGTTGTTAATTGCTGTAATTATGCACTGCAACGCACACTGATTACATTTTTGATTGACAGTTGGGAGGTGTTTTGTCCTGCAAAGAAGGATTCAGAGGAGTTCAGTGCACTACATCTTCAACAGTTCCTAAACAGCATTTTACTCAAACAGAGAGAGACGGATGTGATCTCCTCCAGAGTTCTGCTGCTTATTCCAGGGTAAAACAGACAAGGTTATTGTGTGTCAGAGCCTGATTCCTCCCTTTTAATACACTTAACAGAGCAAAAACTTAGCAAAAAGATAATTCAGTCTTTTATCCTGATGTTATGTGTGTTGTAGGTACACGGATGTGCTAGATGTAATCCAGGCTATAACTGCTCATCCAGACCCCCAGGTTCACAGCGTTGTGTCAGTTGGGGCGGTCACAGCCTGCATCAACCCCCTCACGTCCTTCATCAAACACAGGCAAGAGTTTTTCCACATGACATTTATCACACCTACATTTCTTGAGGAACACTTGTAATTCAGGGCATGAGTGCTGTAATAAGGGATTATATGTAATTATGTAATTATAATGTAACCGTATAGTGACTAAAGGTTCTGTTAACACACTGTAATTTTCCTATGTGATGATGTCATATCTGAAATTGCCTTTCACAGGCTTTTTTTCCCGAAACTCCTGGAGCAGTGCAGTCAGGGTGAGTTGTGTTAGCATGTTTTTCGTGTGTGTTGGATAACAGATGATGGTGTGGTCTGGAAATTAAACGCTTGTACATTTGAAATTGCACTCCTGTTTCAGGTATTGTCAGCAATGTTGTGTTCACGGGTTTGACTGGCGAGCAAAAGCACCCGCTTCTTAAACACATGCAGCAGATAATCCGTGCAGCCAATCCCAGCACTGCATTCATTTTAGCAGAAAAAGGAGCCGTCACAAGGTCTGCACATGAATAATTACTTTCACAAACACTCACACACCTCTTTGTTATGTTAATTATGGTTGTCTTTGTATTACACTGCAGGACTGAAGATATGAATGTTATCCTGAATAACAGCAGTTTCTCAGAGTCTCGTATGATCAGAGCACGGTACCTCCTATATCCCGGCTGGTAATATTTTCTTTCTCACTTCAGCTGTGATTTTGTGCATGTGCACAGGTTTGTATTTCTCAGACACCTTATTATCAAATGTTTCAGGTGGGAGGGCAGGTTTGTGTCTGGAAGTGGCTCCATGTCTGTGTCTCAGCATTGTATCGATTTCAGTCGTCCAGTGGAGAGAGCATTGTTTCTACAGCAATGCAAAGGTAAATGTTAGTGTTTATCCGTATTAAAGACATTTTTAAGAGTAAAAAGTGGATCATTAATTAGACACAGCGCTGACAGTGTATCGAATGATTCTGCACAGCCATGTGCTAAAAATGGAAGCAGAGTGATCAAAGTATAACTCACCCTGTTGCAATGTCTTCCCACAGCTCTGAAGTCCTCTCTGAAGGCCAGTCCTTTCACAGGAAACATCTATCACATCAGCGGGAAAGTGCTGTTCTCTGGTAGGACGTTCCGTCTCATTATTTCTTTAATATTAGTTTTTAAAGCCAAATAAGGTTACAGTAAAGAATCTTTTATGATTATGAATAGATTGTCTATTATATGTTAACTGTTTGATTCCAGGATGTCTCTTGCTCTGATTTTGTCTGTGTAGTAAATGTATGGTTTTTCCTATGAGAACTAGTAGGCAGGGTGCCTGTGGGCTATCGCCAGACGGTAGGACACTTACCTCTGAATCCTCAGTGATGTGGCCTGCACACATCTCACTCATTTTTTCTCAGTCGTTTCTTCTGTGTTCACTTTTTTGGAGGGTTTTTCTCGCCTTCTGTTCCTTTGATTTTGTGGTGTAGTTGCATGGAGAGAGTGGGCAGATTGACAGAATGGAGAGCTCTGAGTTTTTTAATAGTGCCTGATTAACAGCACGCCAGGTAGTGTAGTTCATGTTGGACCCAAACGGTCCAAGCACCATCTGTGATGCCTAGATATCACCATGACTCATTTGTGTTTTTTTGTTATTAAGGTCTTTTGATTTTTGGTGTGTGATAGGGGTGGGCACGAGTACTTGGATTGACTGTGGAACAGTGATTGACTGGGAAAATATGCTATTTGCTTATTAATGTGTATTGTCAGCTTTACAATTTTCAGCAAAAAAAATTTTACGTATTATTTTTGGCACCCCAGATAGCTTGAAATTGCACATACTTTCAAAGAGCTTGAGGAAACATAACTTAATGAAACCTAAGATGATGTCTCAGAAACATTTTATACATCATTTGGTGAACTGCAAAGGCTGTCGTGTACTTTAGTATACAGTATAACTGAAATGCCCATCCCTATTGTGTGATTTGATTTAATCTGTATTTTTGTAACATTAAGTGCATTGTTTTATTTTAAGGTTGAACCCTTGCTTGTGTGTACAGTGCTAACGACTCGTAATCCACACCACAGAGGAGTGATTGTTTAGGATGGATGGCTGCTGGCACGCTGTGCGAGTCATTGAACCCTGTTTGATGACATGTTTGATACTTTAGCGGTAGCATGTTGGAATCAGTGAACTGTATGTGTGGATCTGACTGCATGCGGTGTTTGTTTCACTGTAGACAATGACAGACGGATGGTGGTTAAGTTTAACTCTCTCAGTGGAGATCTGACCCTATCACCTGATCGAAAGACTTACCATGGCCCACGGACAACAAACAATGCTTACCTAATATTTCATGGAGTGGGGCTCACCCAAGAGGGCTTGAAAGACTGGCTTCGCCATTGTGCTAAACAGGTAAATTCAGCATAGACCTAGTCGTTTTGCATAGTAAGATTACATTTATTGAATCAAGAGTACAATGTTTACTTTACGTATTGAAATATTTGAAGTTTATTTACAAAAATAGTTTTTTGTGTGCATTCCAGTTAATACCAATCAAACTGCAGTTTAACATAACATAAAACAAAAATAAATAAACTCTTCATATGGAATCATCATATGGTCCATTTTGTAAAATGTAGGGTTACAAATTTCCTACCAACGGCTTAATGTACCGAAGACCCCCTTCTTTGAAAACACTTTGGTGGCTGATAAAGGACAAATAATGCATTACGGTTTCACTCTGTCAATGAAGAAACGTTTCCAGGAAACACTATAGAGTGATTTTTCTCTTTAGGGCCAGCTTAGAAAAATGGCGAAAGGGAAAAATTGCTCATTCTAAGATTATAAGACATTCAAATTATTACTTAAGTCCTTTTTTCAACTCTCAAGTTATGGATATTATATTATATTCCACACTGCACCTTTAAGTTAACCAGAAATTTCCCTTTTTATTATTGACAGAAAATGCAGAAGAAGATCAAGAAGAATAAAAGGGCCCTCACCCCTCAGGAGATCAAATACATTCATGTAAGTACAGTTAATAAACATGCTAATAGATTCTACTCATTACCTCAACACTGAACCAGGTGCTAAATTACGATTCCAATTTCCATTGGTTTGTCTATAGGTGAAAAGGCACCTGGATCCTCTTCCTCCTGGTTACTTCTACAATGGTTATCACTTTGTCAGTTTCTTTGGAGAGAAACAGAATTTCCATCCATGTATCCTTCAATTTCCAAACAATTTGTCATTGTTAATGCTACACTGAATATAATTTTCCTTTGAGATTACGTGAAATGATTTATCCGAATAAAGAAGTAGGTTTTAAAGATTTAAAGTTAAACAAATATACTGTTTCAATTTTGTGTATATGTAAGTAAAAAAATTAAGTAAACCTGATAAACTAATTAACCAAAAATATGAGGTCTATATTACAAATATATAAATGTTTGATTAAATCCTTATTTCTCATCACATAAATTTGAATTTTTAAAAATTGTGAAACTTGAATTTTTGTTTTTAATATTAGAGGAGGAATTAACTGTTTGATTTGTAATGAATCAAACAAAATCTATTTAAGATTTATACAATTTTGTAAGTTTATCTGTATATAACTCTTTATTTAATTGACATTTACTAAGCCCCTTGAATATTTTTTTACAGTCCATGTTATACAGAGATCAGTAAAGTTACAGTGTGTATATTCAGTAAGTTTACAGTTAAACAAAATGAGCTGGATAGGGACTATCTGTTTGAGTAAACCAGGGCAGGGAATATTTTGCATTTGAATTTGATCAAGACATGTACACTACACAACTTTTTTGTAAGAGCAAATATTTACATTTGTTTTATGTTTGATTTAGTAGTTGTCCACCTTATGTGTTGTTTTCTTAAACATGTGTTCAGTGATGGACCAGTTCATAGAAGAGTATGTGCAGGAGGCCAATAAGGAGATTGACCGTTTTAACAAGGAGGTGGATCTTCTGCCACATGCTGATCTCTTTGACCCCTAATCCCCTCATGTGACAAATTCACTTAAAAGGGTGGGGAGGGAAAGTAACTCTTCAATCGCTAAAGTCCACTATTCAATTACCTGCTCAAAACCGTCCATTTCATGTGTCAGAATGAGGGATTTGCCGTTGAGGGATGGGAAGGATTTAGCTCACATTCGGATAAAAAACATCACAGCATAATGAGAGATCCTTTGTCCAATGTACCATGATTGTAAATAGCACAAATGTCCCGAAAAAAAAAGACGAAGAAACAGTGAAACTGTAATGCTAAGATCTGTTGAAAGCCAAGAAACACAATCAAGCACAGACGTCTCATCAAAGACGGGTCAAAGAACATATTACATCTTTATCTGTATGATGGGATAGCTCACAAAGTCCCCTAGGACACGGAAAGCCCAGACTCTTTCTTTTTTTGCGGTGTGCGTAGCGGTAAAACTCCCTTGAAATGAATTTTGCTCGCAAGACTGAGTATCACTCAGAAATTTGCATTGGTTGTCCCGCTGTAATTCCAGTGCCAAGCAGACATATTGAGCTGAATCGTAATGAAGTTTGTCAGAGTGGCTGAACGTGATCAAACAGGGAAAGTCTTATTTCCAGCCGTGCACATCTGGAAAGGCAGGTGCACTGCACCTGCCCTCAGTCAACGTCTGTCAATCTATCGACCGCCGATGTGAAGATTAGGACTAAGGATCTCTCACATACTGAAGCTCTCATTTGACCCATTCTGTAATGATCAACTAACCACAGTGCACACAATGACTCGGGATGGATGGGAGGGTTTGGTTCGGGTTAGGGAGCTTGTATCGTGTTTGATGTTTGGTTGATGTGTAGCACAAGGATCAGTTTGTTGGGTTTGTGTTGAGCCTGTACTTGCTGAATCTGCATTGGTGTTGGCTATATTGAAGCCTTAGTGTGTATTACTTACCCCGTGGATGCTGATCAATACTGTTCTGGTGGCGTTCAGTATTCCGGTCATATTTTAGCTCACCCCAGCGGTGTGCATCTTTCTATGCATGTTTACTCTTGATAAATCACACACAGTAGGGGGGCAGCAGTGTCTGGTTTATGCATTCAGACATATTTGATCCTTTGTCTTGAAGACAAACGATGAGCTTGAACACTACGCATCTGAAGTATGCGTACTCCCAAAAAAACGCTGACACTGCTGGTCTCCTCTGTGCTGCAATATACCGGTGAATAACTAAACTAGTGTTATAACACTACATGGTTAGCAGCTTACTCAAGTTACTGTTGAGCTACATAGTGCTACTGTTGCTATGGGCAGCTTTTTCCATTGTTGCTATGGAGATCTACAAAAATCGTGGCACTTCTGTGCCTTGTCAGTATGCAAGTGCCATTTTTCTCAAGGCTGCCCAGTTGTAGACGAACTCTTAAAGGACGTTGCCCAGAGTGTAGATCCCCTTTAAACTGACAAGGAAAGCAAAGCACGCCACTTGCTAATAAGTGTCAGAGCTTTAAAGGAAGCAGTGGTCAGTTTACGAGCGCTCTGATACACAATCCTAATGTGCCGCACGACCACAAACTTTCCAATTTGGACAGAACGGCGTGGCCATCCTAGTGGAAATCTACACGGCAGCTGTCCTTAAAGGGCAAAGGGCAGCATAACACTTATATAATGTGTAGTTCAAGGTAGCTGCAATTTTTAGCACATACTGTCTGCACGTGTTAAGATGTATTATCGAAGTTCTATTTATACTAACAAAGATGCCTTTCACCAAACTGGAGCAACAAAGAGAAATTATAAGAGTTCGATCTATTTTTCATATTGGAATGATCAAAGATTTATCTAGAGAGGAAAAAAGTGAATTCTATTTTTTTAATGCTGTGAAATCAAATTCAATTGGAGCCGGATGATAGTATTCCTCAAGCGATGCAGATGCTCTCCCTGTGAGAGATTTTGGCTGCTGCTTTAGACTCTTGGCTCAGAGCAGGGGCTTCCCTTGGCACAGCCAAGTGCCAGTGTTGGTGAAAGGATATGAAGAATTGTTTGTCTATGTGAGTTTAATGGGACAGCGGGGTCTGCTGAGTAACAGAACGCCACTGGAGGGCCACGGCAAAACTTAGGACAAAGAAAAAAGAGATGATTGTCTAAGACTTAGGTGATGGATTTAGATGATGCTGATGCCTAATCGGACTTTTGCTCCTCAGGAGAGTCTATTGAGGCCCTCCAGAGGCAGTTACTGATATTACAGCTTTGATCCCCTCTGGCCCGCACCTGTTGAGCTGAAGTTAGAGGAACAAAACAGAGTTTGGTGAAGAGAATTTCACATATGTCAGGAATCTAAAATGTACTGCAATACTGTTCAAATAGAAGGGATGGTTTTGTCACTTTTCTTTTGGTTTTGTTAAACGAAAAGGTCAAACATTCAAACAGAAGCACTTTTTCTGAGATTGAAATCAGAATTCTGAGTCTCTATTTTGCATTATGTAATTATAATATAAATATTCAGACTTTCTGCGGTGAAGGCTTGTTCCTGACCAAAGTATTTTACCATGTCCGTTCCCAAAGCCAGCTGATTTTAGTCAATGCTTTACAACCAGAGGCCGAAGCATTAGACAGCACTCTAGAGAGTCTTGTGTTCTCAGGTATTGCTGGCAAAACCAGCATAAAAATTGTAATTTTAAACATCCATCACAACTGGCCTAGATTTGTTGATGTTGATGGGCTGTGTTTCAGGGGACACTGGTAAAATTAGGACAAGCTAAGGGCTAAATGAATTTATTGCTGCTGTGTGGCTGAGGACAAGCCTATGAATTCCCTGTGAAGCCTGAACATTGGAAAAGTTCAAAATAGCTGTTGTTATCTAGAAATGATTTGCACAAAGATAGCACTAAACATGTTTAATCTTGTCTTGGAGGCATGGGAAAACATTTGATCTTTCTGAATATAAGGGGGGTGTGATTCCCCAGCCCTTACCTCGCTATCAGAACATCCAGTTCTCAGAATTCATATTTGATATCTTTACGACTATAAAAGATTTCTGATGATTTTACTTGAAAAGTGCCAAAAGTTTTTAAATGACTTTTAGTTCTTGTTTTTTAAGGGGATAAACAAAAAATCGAGTGTTGCACAAAACTACTGTAACTCCTGTTTTCTCCTGTGACTGATGCTTTTCCTAATATACAATATATGTTGTATTTATGACTAAATAACATATTAAAATATTTATAAGCCACTTCTTTTCTCTATTCATTATTATAGTGATCAGTTAAGTGTGTTTGTGTAATTTTGTGCACCTCAGCAGTGGATTTGTCACATGGTGATAACATCTTTTAGGATGCCAAGCCCGGCTGAAACACTAATCTCAAGAGGCTACAAAAACACAAGCTATTTATAACGTAGTATGTGTAACTGTAATATGCAGTTCAGCGCTGTTCAGTGTGTCAAAATGTGGTTCACCGTACACAAGCTTTTCATTCACTCTGAACACCCTACCATTAAAATCAGTTATCACGTGGTTGCCATTGTGAGCGTCTGCACACACGCCAAGCACGTCCTCAGCCGTTTGTAAAACGGCTCCACCGAGGGTCCAAAACACAATATGTTCACCCTCTTGCATATACAATACCCACATTTCTTTCAGCTTACATCAGACTCACTTCATTTCTCCCTGGAGATGGTACCCACCCTTTGGACACATAGCAGCCATTGTTTCTCAGTGGCCAGGGAGCCGAGGTTTCAAGGTTTCATTTCTAATGCTCTGGTTGTTATAACAGCATCATATAAACACAACTCAGGCCTGCTTTTCCTCTGTGGATATAGTGCTGTTATTGCAACACTGACAGCATCACTGGACAGTCTGGGCTTGGAATGATGGTGGTGTGTCTTTTTTTAACATTAAAGCATTTCTACATTTGTGAATTTTTGGATGTATGTGTAATGCACATGCAGATCATTTTGTATTTGAATGTTGCAGTTGTTTTCTGCTTTTTGTTCTTTTGATCCCTGCAGAGGGATGCGATATAGAAAAGACAATTATTGTCCCTGCTGTTCAACAAGCTGAAGTCCAGGAGTTCTTTGATCAGGTCACTTTAATTTTGTCCTTAACCCTTTTTATGTCTATGAGCAGTTGAAAAGATAGGCTTTCACTCTTTGTTTTTACACTTCACAGACATAGTTTAATGTCAAGAGAAACATATTTTAGTAGCATAAATAGAATCTGCACCATGCTCGCAACCAAGCATTTGATCTAGTATACATTCACAAAACAAATCTTTTTTTTTCTCACACATTTATTTTCTATTTAGAAACATATTTTCAATATTCACAAGACTGTGCAAAAGTTCAGGCAAATTTTTTTTAAATGAATGGAAGAATCAAAATGCATTTAAAATTAAATATTTGATGTGACCAGCACTTATAATTCTGGCAGACTTGTGCACAGGTTTGTAAGTATATGATGATGTCATAACTTTTGACAGTTCCATGTATTCTTCTCATTTAATCCCATACTAATTTTATGACCTATGTTTTACTATACGTATGCACACAAGACTTTTGCATGGTTTCAGATGAGTAAGAGTAGGGTATCGCTAAGAGGAGCAATTTTTTGGTGGAAACCTGAAAACACGTTAGAATGTTATTGGTTCCTTCACCCAAAAATTTTTTTGTTTTTTATTGTTTGTTGAATGCATAAAATAATGTCTATTAATGACAAAACACTAAATATTTTTATATTTTATTCTATATCATTTTTATACACAATTTTGCCAGTTATAATCCGCTAATGACTGAAATTTGAAAGTGTCTTAAATTCAGCATTTGCTAAAAGGATGCTTTAATCACCTAAACCCTTTGGAGAGGACATTAAAATTCATGTTTAAAATCTCAAAAATTATCTACTCTCTTAAAAATAAATTGAGATTTATTCAGTGAGAGACTAGTAAAACCTCATGTTAGCTTTTTACTTCTAATGATGTATATAGCCTCTAAAATAGCAAGTATTGTGTTCATTTATTTAATATTAATGGTAATTATAAATGTCATTTTTAGCGAACTTATAAAAATCTGAAGAAAAATCGACAGGCCAATACAGAGCAAACTTTTAAATTGTCCTACTGAAATACATCAATTTCATTTTAAAATGTATTTTCTCAAAGTTAAAATGCAAATTCTCCTGCGATGGGAACAAAACCTTCATCTTCTCAAAACGGAAATTCACCCGAACATAATTAATATATCACCATTTACTCACCTTTAAGTACACATTATACATGTATAAATGGTTTTGTCTGGTTAAACACACAGAAAGATATTTGGAAGAATGCTTGTTGTAACCAAACAGTTATCGGACCCTATTGACTACAATAGTTAAAAAAATCTTCTGTTGAAGAATGAGATATTTTTTAGAATGTAGGACAAAAATAATGGGTTTTCATTTCCATTATACTTTTTCTTACTATGGTAGTCAATGGGGAGCAAGAAACTTTAGGTACAGGCATTCTTCCAAATATCTTTCTCAGTGTTCAACAAACCACAATCTACTACAGATTAGGACCAACTACAGAGTTATTTTTGACAGAATGATCATTTTCAGGTGAACTATCCCATAAAGATCTGTTCACATTTCATTTTCAAGGTTAAGAACATCAAAGGTCAGGAGAACATCCATATCATTGGTGTCCTTGGTGACGGCGGCGAGCTTTAGTTGGGTGGTTTTTCCGGTGAGAGCCTCACCTTCCCAAACTCGGCTTTTATTCAATTTCAGATCCGTTTGTTTCTCTCCCACGACACACACTCTGTGCGCACCTGGAACCCGCACACGAAAACTTACCAAACGTTGAGGAGCCAGCACACCTGCACGCGGCTCCAGCAACACACATCCTTTACCCCAAGCCAAATACACGCAGGGGAACGGCTCTCCGTGCCTCTCACACACACTTCTGATAATGTAGTCACACAGCAACATGTAGTCTTGTTGAGGCCCTTTACGCCCGTAAAGTCCAAGGCGATAGACCCCGGCTTCAGGTGTACAGACGCTCACGGTTACCTTTGTATCTGTTAATGTCAGGAGTACATACCGGGACAGAGGGAAACGTGCTTCCTCGTGCTGCTCGCCGCAGAATGCCACGTGTATCTGAAGGTCTGGTGAGGCACGGTGGAAAGTGATGTTGCACCGGCCCTGTGGTGCATTCACAATCGCCCCTGTGTGGCTGAAATGGGAAAGTCCTGCTTCTTGGGTGCGCATCCCAGGACCACACCACAGGCCAAGCTCGGGGGGATACAAGTCCTTGGGGCTCACCCCTCGGCCACGACAGTGCAGCAGGTAGTTCCCGACATTTTGAAAAGTTCCATTTGTGTCTTCGAAATCCCGCACGAACATAGACAGACGGTAAAACCCTTTGTACGGGCAAATGACATTGCACACCAGCTGGTCTGATGCTATTTGCATTGCAAGACAGCGCTTGGCCACAGCGGCGTCGAGCTCGTGGTGCGTGAGCTCACACACCATCATAAGCGGCCGTGATGTTTCTAGAATCACCTTGCACTCATCATCGATCTCTAGAGCTTCTTCTCCTTTGACGTTGCAACTCTTGACCCCTAGTCTCAAAGACCCGGCAGCTAAACCCCAGTTCAGGTAGGGGTTATCGGGAAGCATCTGCTTCTGGTGGATACTGGGACACTCTAGTTCAAGAGAGCAAACCCAGCGCAGGACCCCAGGCTCACCTTCCCGCCGGGCGAATAGCTGCACCTCGTAGGCTCCGGGTTTTGGGGGCAGCAGGCGCAGCTTCATCCCTTTGCGAGTCACTGACAGAAGACCACAGGAGCTGTCAACGTCCCCCTGCTTTGGAGCTCCCATCAGGGGACCCCGCTGCCTCATCTCATAGGTAAATGTCAGTGGAATGGAGAAGCTCATGGATACAATCGCTTCCCCCTCATCTGAGGAAAACAAAATTTGACACGTTTGCACAATGCTAGAGTAATCTTGACTTAAGTACCATTAACTTTGGTCTTGAATGTGCTTTTCTGCATGTATGGTGTAATTATTCCTGTGATTTTACCTGAAACAGTTAACACTTAAAAAATAGTATGCTTTGAAATGAATTAATTTTACTGTTTAAATTTTGTGTGTATGCAAGTAGAAATTAAGTAAATCTAATTAAATGATGAATATCTATTACAATTAAACAAAAATATTATTATTTTTATTTTCTAAACTATAATTCAATTTAAGATAAATTAACTGTTGGGTTTCAATTAATATAATCAGTTCCGAATGTTTTTAATAGATTTGATTAAGTTACTATCATTTTGTGACATTAAAAAAGCCACATGAAATATGTTCACAGTGATCGTGCATTTAATCTCTATACTATTTTGTCCGCTCTGTTTCAGTATTAGTAGCGTTTGAAACTCCCAAAAGTAATTGAGTGTATATTTTTAATAAAGCTTTTTTATTTTAGTTTTTAAAGAGGTAAAGAGATACAGTCCAGCTGCATTAAGACTGGAAAAAAACTTAAAAAAATGTAAACATGTCATTTTGAAGGACAAATTTTAGTTTAAAGTACAACATTTTTGATAACATGGGATAACTGTTCCTTAACCTATTAGAACTATTCTTGTTTAAACATGAATATTCAAAATCTACAAACATTGTACATCTTATTTGTTACTTTTATCAGTTTCTCATGTCTCAGCCTTACATAAAAAGTAAAAAAAATTTAGATTCAAATTCAGAAAATGATCCAATAAAAAAAAAACAATTTGCAGTGTACTTATTTATAATGCATTTATATATAGTTAAGTCTCCTACCTTTTGCTTTTCTTCTAACACAGCATGTTATATAAGCTGCTAGGGCCCATAAAAACATCCCTGTTTGTACAGTTTGGCTCTATAAACTAAATAAATAATCAAACAATTTGAACAGAATGGGATTAAGCTCCCAAGAAAAGAGTGACAGCGGTTATTTGGCTGCAATGTGTACATGATCATTCAGACCCAATGAGTTTACATGACGTCATGTCATGCTACCTTCTCGTTCCACTAATGTTTTCTCTTATTACGCTTGTTAGTATTTGCTGTTTTTCAGGCCATAAGGGGTATTCAGGAATATTTCGTAACAATATCTTTCTTCCCGTGAGACGTTCTAATCTCTGCAGCAAACAGCCTAATCTGTTTTCTCAGAGCTTCTCAACAAGGACGGACGCCAGCAGTGGGCTTATATCTCATTACAGTGTGACAGACATCGTGTGCTCTTCACTAAGCTTCCATTTTGTGTTCATATTCTGGAGTTTATGTGTAGTTGTGTTGATGCTGTACACCTGTGGTTGTTTTGTACTTTGAGGGTTGCAAGAGGGTCAAGCCAAATTGATAAAAAGCCGAGGTCTTCAGGGGTCTCGCTTCAAACTCTTCCATGGAGATGGGCGTGCTTAGCAGCTGCCAGGTCTGGTCATCAGGAAAATGTGAGTTTATGAATTCATTGGGTTCTGTTAGAAAATAATAGTCATCATACCTGAAACGCATAATAATAATTATTATTTGTACAGAAATTGTTCACACAGAGATTAAAGTTCGCTCATTTACATTAGACCGTATGAACTAAAAAAGTTATTCCCCTGCACACAAAGAAATATATATGGACAAATAGAAAAGGGAGTTTTGAGACATCCTTGATTACTGTTTTAGACATTCTTCAAAATATCTTGTAAAAAATAGCAAATACATTTTAACAGATCTAGAAGATGAGTGTGAGTAAATGACTATACTTTACACTACACAAAAGCAACATCAGGACATAACATCCATGCATGATTCTTTATGTATACATCTGTTTATAATTTGTATAACCTGACCTCTTCACAAATGTTTGAGTTTTCATATTGACAGTGCCAGCACCCCAGCAAGCATCGAGTAAACACCATTGACCTCGCACGAAGACAGCATTCCATTCATGATCGGAGCGCTTCTCAGCTAAACTGTGCCCAGCCTGGTATCCCATGCCTTTGCTGTACCCGCTCACCTCCAAGCAGTCAATGCCCACCTCCCTATAGAAAGCCACAGTTCAGACGCGCCAGCTGTTTGTTTCCAGTCTGTACATTCACAACATGGCACAATCTGTTACCTGCACATTTCACAACAGAGATAGGAATATCCACTGCATACACCCTTTCCCGTCCTTATGACCTCATCAGGTGAGCAGATCTTCTGGGAGTGACCAAGGTATCCCTCTACATCATACTCTGTCAACACAAACAATTATTAACAATCACTGCATAAAGATCACACTCCACACATGAAAAGAGTAAAAAGCTTTGAAATGAATTAAATATACTGTTTAAATTTTGTGTACATGTAAGTTAAGTAAATCAGATTAACTCTGATATTTCTATTAGCATTCACTTAAAATATCATGTTTTAATTACCAATACATAGTTGTTAAACAAATACTTTTTTATTACATAAACTTAAAAAAAATACTCAACTTAAGATCAACTGTTGAATTTTTTATTATATTTTTCCTGCCTTTACAAAAATTCAAGTTCGTGTTTTTTAAAGATGTTATTAAGTTAATATAACTGTTTATGTTTGTGTTCCTTACTAAGCCAAATGATCTCTTACAGTACATGTTGTATTCAATGTACTATGTGGGTGTTTATGCGTCTGCATGTGCATCTACCAATATTATGGCACAGCCAGATCCATATGGCTCTGAGTTTTTCCAGATCATTTCTGCTCCGCTCAGTGACCGCACGAGCAATACTCTGAGCATTGAACACTTCCAGCTTCCGCAGCTAAAATGCAAACACTCATAACCAATTGTACGGTTTATACGATGTAGTTTGTTTTAAATGTACAATCTGTTACCTCTTTTCCTTTCTCAATAGCATACGAGTCTATTTTGTTGAATATCTCCGTACTGGACAGCAGCAGTTTTCTGGGTTTCCTCCGAGTTGAGCAGACAGCAGGTAGATAGTGTCTCACCGTCTGTGTACCAGGGATGATGAGGGCTCTCACAGTGTCCTCCTGGCATTTCTTCACAGTGCTTCTCTTCCTCACACTGACAGACTTTGCCGCACTCTCGGCAGACAGTTGACGCTTGGTGCTTGGCCGCTGATCTTCACATAACTTTCCTTCCGAGTTCTCAAACAACTCGGTGGTTAAGGGCTTTAGAGGAGTTTGCTCCCCTGACTGTGCACCTCCGGAGTCGCTCTTCTTACTCGAACAGACGTCTGTGGCTTTTTCAGCCCTGCCTTTGTTCTGAGCCTCTTCATTCTGAATCTTGCATTTCACCACGCTTTTTTCAACTTTCAAGTCAAAGTTTTGTTTCTGCGTGTCTGTGGATACTTTGAGAATTATGGTTTCCTCTGCTTGGTGGCTTTCGTCTGTTGATACTGGTTGTGGATGAGTTTGAGGACGGAGGGCCGAGGAGACGAGAGGGAAAGAAAACTTCTCAACCACAATATCCGTCATCCTGGATGTTACATTATTTTACATCTTTCTGATAAGATGTAACATGCATACTGATAAACATCTTTCCTTACCACATCTCTTACAGTCACTTAAAGACCCTGTGCATTTAAATGACAATAGAAGAGTAATTCTTACCTTTTGCAATTGTGAAACTCATATCTTCAGGCTGTCTGTCACTGTCAAAACGGTCGGAAAGCTTTTTAAGTTATGCCTACTGTTGCAGGGATCTGTATATATCTATTTTCTTACTCCAGTGTCCACCCCTATGAAAGCATAGCGGGCTAAAAATACACTCGGACTTATCATGACAACCAATGAGCTCAAAGCTACGAGAGAGAGGGAGAAAGAAGGGCATCAGATGTTGGCATGGAGGGCATATTAACTAAAAAAATTATTAAACCCTAAACAATGTTTATCTTATTTTAATATGTGTATTTAGGTATACTTGATTGTGATAACCTAATTAAAAGAAATAATAAAGGGTTAACTTATAGAACTATGCACGCACACACACAAACGCATGAAATCATAACAGTATTGAAGCTCCTTAAGTGTCTTTGCTGAACCAAATACCCTGTCTTCCAGACTTTGTCCTTTTGTAATCACTGATAGAGGAATTGTTGCTGATCTTTTTGGACACCGTCTCCATGTGCAGGAAAACAAAACAGTTCTTATTCCCATACATAGAGAGCTTTCCTCTGAAAACATCCTCATTGGCCCATGTTCTATGTCAGACAGCCTATCGAGGGCCCTCGGGGTCCCCTTACATACCCCCTCTGGCATGGCAAATTACCCCTGACCAATTACCAGTCGGCATCCTGCCAGCGTGGCGATTGCTACTCTTGTGTATTTATTTGTCAAGTTCTTCCTTCCAGGTTTTCGAATGCAACTATTTGTATTGCATATTTCTGGTTTGTTTACATGAATGACATTTAATACAGAGTAGGCCAGTGGGCATAACTCAATTACGGAGCGCTAAAAAAAACTAATAAAAGCCAAAAAATGATAGCCTGACTTGTAGGTCATGGTCATTCTATGATTTATAACAGTAGGGTAATTTCAGTTACTCGCAAAAAAAAGTATGTAACCATTTACTTATACCTTTGTCATATTCAACCTTCATCGGTTTACTTCTGCAAAACAGAAGAAGATATTTTAAAGAACGTCTGAGAGCCTGAAGAAATGATGATATGTTTTTGGCTGAACTTTCACATTAATCCTGGAGCAGTGCACCACACGACGGCACATTTCAGAGGTCTACCTTTATTTAACACACTCATCAGGTCATACCGTACTCCTTAAATTCGGCAGTAGCAGATGTAGGACATCTTAAATGTCAAGTCACTAGAAACGACTTATAAAAGTTTTACCATATGAGTGTATCTCACATTCAAGAATAAAGAAGATGTGTTATCAATAGTTTGTCTAATTTAATAATAAAAGTGAAATATGATTGATAACTTTTGTAACTTTCTGCATGCATAAGCACATAACAGCTGCTGCAAGACTCTTTATGTGATCCCTGAACGCTCTCTAGTGGGGAAGCATCCCCTCCAAATCCCCAAAATAAGTAACAATGCATAACATATATAGTTACACAATTGATTTTATTAATAGTTTTATGACCACGTGCATTATACTACTGGTATATAAAGATGTGTCCTAAATCCACATGTAGCAATACAAATAAACTTTATATTCAATTCTTTATTATTTGATGTTATGTGAAATCCTATATAAAAATAATATTTTATTCATTCATTTCTCAGCACTTTGTATGGAGTTTGTTGTGGTCCTGTGGCTTTGCTGTGCTGGTTTGTGATTGGTCGAGATGTTTGTGCTGTAATAAATGTTTTCCCTCTTGACTGGACAGTGGGATAAAAAGCAGGATAATCCACAGAAAACATCCCACTGGATGAGATTTCAGGCAGTGGACTGACTAACATCACCATGAAAATGGAAGAAGACGGAGAAAACATGGAATCTGTGACTATTAACCGCTTTGTTGAAGGTAAGGACATTTCTAACGGTAAAGTTACCTGGGGTAAACTTTTGAAGTTGTTATGAAAATAAACAGTTGTTGTAGAGTTTTAGACATTAACTGTTGGTTAGTCTGATATATTTGTTATCAATTACCTGTCAATCATAATTAAATGACATGTGTACTTCACACATCAGGAACTTTAATACTCTAGATGTTTAGTTTTGACTGTGAGGACTAATACACATTCAGATTAAGTTTTATTATTAAGTTATTCTCGTGTAACCATATTTTGGTATTTTCCAGTATCATTTATTATTGTTATAATTTTATCATCAAACTGGTCTGGCTCAGATGAACACAAGGCCAAAGTTGTAAGATGATAACTGATGCCTATGGGCAATTCCCTGGAAATGTAATTTTATCATGGAAATATAGATTTGTTACCAAAGGTATTTTGTATAATTATAGCACAGATGCCAACACTAGTTGGTTTAAATACCCATGTGAGTTCTCTTTCAATTTTATATAATTATTTTTATTTTTAGTGCCTGATGTTTCATATTAAAGTAAGGTTTTTTTTCAGGGTTGTAACATCCAACTCTACAATTTGCTCGTAGACACATGAATATTAAATATAGTAAATATTTTATGTTCTTAAGTGCTGTCGCTTGGCCGTTCGATGGATAATTTTGATTCTGGTTCGTACATTTTAATTCCAATAAATCTTAAGAAGTTTGTTGTCTCCCGAAATTGGTGTCCATTTTTTGTCATGTCAAAAACGCAGGATTATCTACCGTTTGTAAAATAGAAAACTTGTTCATAGACAGATATTTTTTCTGTGGTTTAAACACCGTCAACAAGGGTTTTCCATAATATAAACAGTTGCTTCAGTTTACAGGTAACAACTACAGTCCAAGAGTGTTTTTATGTCACGTCCATAACGCCAGAATTGCCCCTGTTCACTATCAATGCTATGTGTTGTTCTTTATTTAAATGTTACATAGAAGGAAGATTGATTTGGCCGACATTGGATTAAAAAATTATATTGGATTAAATAATCAAATTTAACATGATGATGTAAACGTTTGTAAACAAACTTTATTTTGACCTGAGAAAGTCTGGTTTGGAGTCAGTAAGAGCGTTATAAGTTCTACAACATGAGACACGTTGACAAATTAAAGATATTTTGAAAGGGTTTAGGTTCAAAAATGTGACATAGGCTTAGTATGTTGTTGGAATGAATACGCATATATTAGCATGTTACTATCACCATGTGTTTAGCATGATGGTAACACGATAAGCACATTGCTCGCATGATGTTACCACGATTAGCATGGCTGCTTAAATGATGCTAACACAATTAGCACCGTTGCTAGCATTAACGTAATTAGTACAATTGTAGAATGAAGCTTATACGATTAGCTCATTGCAAACATAATGCTAACGCAATTCGCATGTTTTTAGCATTATACTCAACCTCCATGTCTCTACGACGTTATGATATAGAGATTAAGGTCTTGCCAATGGGTTGCTAAACAAATGTGTTTGGTCGCTATGGGCGTTGCTTGTGAGATTGACTTGATAATAGATAGTGGCTACTTAGCTTTATGGAGATTATGGGATAGTGATTGGTTGCCGGAGTAAAATGCGCCCACCCTCGAGTCTTCAAGACATTGTGAAGCAAAGATATCCATTTAGACATTTTATAATGGAAGTCAATGGGATTGGTTGCTCCCATATTTCTGCAAAATCCTTGTTCCTAGTCTTTCAATGTTTCCCCTTGCTAGTCTAAGGTGAATTTCAGGTGACCTTACACCCCAGGGGTACATCTTATACCCTATGTTGAGATACGCTTTTACACAGCCTACCAGTCCATTTGGTGACCCACATGTTTCTACAAATTCCTCACTCTGACCCGTCAAAGTTCCCCATTACGAGTCTTTCAGAAATTCAGCCAGGGTCAGTTGTGGTCTGGTGGTATTGAGTTGGACAGAAGGTTGCGGGTACAAAGCCTAGGGCCAGAAGACATTGACTGAAGTGTCCTTGAGCAAGACATCTTACCCTGCTTGCTCCGCAGTTATAATTTGCAACTGCATAATACGTGTTAGTCGCTTTGGATAAAAGCGTCAGCCAAATGAATAAATGTAAATGTAAATATGGGGTGGCTCTCACTGCCCAGGGGTTACAACCTACACCCTTGTAAGAGTTGTGTTTTCACAGAGCTTCCCAGACTCTCAAAATATGTTATCCACATGTTTCAATCAAGGCCAGGCTCATGGCTAGGACGTGTCAAAGTTGGGTGCAATGTTAAGTCTATTATTTTTTGGGGATTATTTTAGCCTCCCCCTATCAAAGACTGTACCCCCCAACGCTTACAAATGTCTTAGCACACCTCTCCTCAATAATCCGGTGGATTTGACCCGCATTCGTGGGTCTATGTGAAGAATTGGTAGACCAAGAAGAATATCCAGTGAAGATAATAATAGTGATGCTTTCTGCAATGATAAATTTAAGTAGTATAATAATAATTTGGCCCTCTCAAGCCTAATAATACAAATAATGTGTCACTTCTCATCTGCTTTTAGATTTCTAGTTAGGTCACATGAACAATTATTTGTATCAGTATAATAATCACTCATTATTCACTGGTGTTTCCTCATGATTAAGCTACATTTTCTGTTCCCCATCAAGACACGAAAAGAGGATGAGTGTCCCAATGGCTCACCATACAATAGAGCTGAACGTAAGCTGTCTGGGCTCATGCTCTTAGGGTAATGAGGAAGGAAGACTGCTGGATAAAAACTCATTTTTATTCTGCTGTCTGTCAGTTGGGTCTTATGAAATCAAACCATGAGGCCTGATCAAAAAGCCCACAGTGTGCCATCCCTAAAACCGTACATGTATAAAGTGGATACAACTACTTAAAGGTAATATTGCCCTCTTATGAAGACCGGCTTTGCAGAAGTGCTTTACCGTAGATGTGAGGTTCATTTGACAAGAGTTTGCTCGGTACACGCGTACTGTAGACATAACATTTACTAGTGTTCTTTCTTCAATTATCTCCTGGCCTTGAAGCTCAATTTGTTTTTGATAATACTAAATATCTTATGTTATGATATCGATAAATCATTCTCGTGTCAGACAATATTGGTTGTGTATTTAAGATAATCAGATTCTAGTGTAGGTCAAGCTATTATGGCTTGGCTTGGAAAAATCATTGTTTTCTTCATCCCAGGTCTCTCTGAATATGCACGTGCACGCTCCCTCACAAGTACTCAACAGACACACACATATGATTCATGTAGGTGAGGGTCCTGGGGAAGGAAGCTCCACCCGTTGTTTATTCAGTCGGACTGTAGGCTCTTCCTGGAGATACAACACAACTGTGTGTATTTATGTGTGTAGAGAATGACCCGTTAGTGTTGGCAGAGCTCAATGCTTGTTAAATATTAAATGCATCATTTGAGATCGTATACTACATAATGTTAAATCTGATAAAAGCAATACACAAAAGTGAACATTCTGTCATTGTTTTCTCACCTTTACGTTATTCCAAGTATGAAGGTCTAATAACCAAAGAGTTCTTGGACCCCATCGTTGAACACAAAACAAGATGTTTCGAAGAATGGGAATAGCCAAATGTTCCGGGGCACTTTTAACTACCATTGTGATTTTTACCATTGTATTCAGTAGGGTCCAAGAACTTTTTGGTTACAAGCATTCGCCCAAATATCTTTATTTAAAAAAACTAGGTAATAAGTAACACAAGCCAGAATTTTCATTGAACTACAACTTTAAGTTTTATGACATCTTGTGAACAGTAATTTTAACATTAACCTGGAAAAACTTGTCCCGCTGCCTTTGTAATATGAAACAAAAACTTACGAATGACCGAATTTTTTTTTTTGGGTCTGATCACATCTTCATGACTTTAAAAAGGTGATGTCAGCAATTATCAGCCATAAAATCCCCAAAACCATTGTTTGTCCGGGAAGATAACACAACATTTCCTGTGAAGCTTGTGATCTAGCTTTCACAGTTTAACACATACAGGAAGTGAGGTCAAGGGCACGTGTGTGTGTGTGTGTGTGTGTGTGTGTGTGTGTGTGTGTGTGTGTGTGTGTGTGTGTGTGTGTGTGTGTGTGTGTGTGTGTTTGTGTGTGTGTGTGTGTGTGTGTGTGTGTGTGTGTGTGTGTGTGTGTGTGTGTGTGTGTGTGTGTGTCCCCACTCTTAAGGCAGAAAGTTGAAAGTAACAGGGCACAAGGGGGCAGTGCATCACCCAGAACACTCTTTGCTTGGCTTCAAGGATCTTTCTTA
Organism: Triplophysa yarkandensis; assembly: GCA_033220385.1. Taxonomy (NCBI): domain Eukaryota; kingdom Metazoa; phylum Chordata; class Actinopteri; order Cypriniformes; family Nemacheilidae; genus Triplophysa; species Triplophysa yarkandensis. The sequence continues at coordinate 15,111,555 of CM065665.1, forward strand.
GATGGCCAATGCACACCTCGTCCCTAATCTATCCCAAATATTTCGTTGTGCAGCATGTGTGTTTGTCTGGCACCTCCGGACAACTCTGCTGAACTCAAGGACAATGGCAAGGTCAGAGATTGACCTCACTCTATGTACCCACAGCATCCTGTGGCCACATCAGTACTTAACCCTTTGAGTCCCGTTTATTTTAAAAAGAGCGTGAACCGATCACACTGTCTCATACGTGAAAAGAGGCACATGGAGCCTTTATAAGGGTTAATTTTTCTGGTTGTAGATTAGTTAGATTAGGCACTTTGAATATGCGTAGGTGGCCGATTTAAGCGTTTTGCATGTAATGCTGTGGGAGGTACCACTGCATACCCAACTCGGCCTCGCCACAGCCATAATAGAAAACTTTAAAGAGCAGGGCATCATAATACAGTTTAAGGCTTAAACATGAGCTGTAAACATTTGGGCCAAACACACACTGATGTATTACACACACACATTCCTTCAAACTCTTTTACATGATGCCAGCAGGTGTGTTTTTTGGATATAGCCTTTGATGGCAAGAAAATAGAGGGAGTTGAGAGGGGTTCTACACTTTTTATAAGACTTATTGTGAGGGCCGAAATAAAAAACAGATCCCCACTTCACTCTACAGAGAAATAAAACAAACAGCCCTGGAATGATGAGTCATTACAGTGCTTTCAAGGCGAGACTGAGATTCCTTATTCTGTTATTCTGCAGCAGTCATTTCTGCATCCGAGACTAATTATTTCAATAATGAAGTTTATTTTTGGTTGGTGGATTATTATAGACGCACTATTCGTTTTTTTTTTATGTTTTAGGATCACAATGAACAATATACGTTTGAATAAAAATATACTCAAACTTAAAAACAATATTTGTATGGAAAATTTCTGCTTGATGTTTATGTTTATACCCCTTGACTGCATATTCTCTGTAAAGACACGTCATGTTATGCACACAAAATCTCGAAAGCTATATTTAATCAAACAGGAAAACTTACCTTCACCCTTACCATTGATCCTTTCTGCCTTGTCAGCATTTTCTTTTAGAAAAAAAGTCTAGTTTAAATCGAGGCTGTTGTCAGCCAATTGGCGAACATTTTACAGCCAACTATGCCATAGGTCAAATGATGACTCGCACAAACATGTTTCTTCAAAAATAGCATAATCAAACCAGCCGTCGTGATTTCAAAATCATGCAGGGAAACTAATACTAGCATGAGATCATTTCTGATGTTGGAAGGAATGAAAACCTCAAGGACATCACATTGACATCCGTGTGTAAACTTACATCTTTTGAAGCATGCCACATGTCGCGCATTGTATCACATCTATCAGAATCCGCATTTTTTGGGCCGTATCATGAGCACAAGTACACTTCTCCCGCACATAAACACATAGAAGTGATTAGAGAAACCGGGCAGCGTTTGAAGTCCATCGTGACGATTTATTACTGCAAGCATCAACCACACAATGCCAAGCGAGGAAATGCTGGATTCGCAGGCATTAGGACCCAGAGTCATTACTCGGTGGAGGCAGGGCAAGGCTGACTCACTAAATATGTCTGAGGAATGAGAGAGAGAGAGAGAGAGAGAGAGAGAGATAGAAAGAGAGAGAGAGAGAGAGGTAGAAGTGTAGAGAGGAGGGGAAAGAAGAGACCGGAGCAGAGGTGATCTTGCCCTCATTAGTGTCAGAACTACAGGATGATTATGGGTTGAGAAGGGTATGATGGAAGGCAACAAAGTTCTTCATTTCGTGCCATCTGGTAAGAGCCACATGTACTCTCAGACATACATTTACTCAGACACACATGCACACATATGCATGCACATGCTCCTGCACCGTCACGACTAAGCATCTGAGGGTTCCCTGAAATTTGACACTGTGTATGCCTGGCATGTGCTTCAGGAGGATGTATGTCTATGTGTTGCTGTAAGTTTCTTCTCCGTTACATTCTGCAGGTCTGTGGGTTGTTTTTCTCACCCTCTACCCGTGCTACTGTTTTTGGGGAGCGTTATGCAGGAATGCGGGCAGGGGCTGGTTTTCAGGAATGCGTCGTAAACGTTTTTACATTGTGGATTTTTATCAAACTAACAGGAACATACATCATGCACTTTTAAATGCGCGCACGCACAATAGCATGCCCTCGCGAACGTGCACACAAATACAAATGAGGGACATGAAAACCCAGATGAAAATCAAGTACCTGTGGGGCGGCACTCGTAAGAAAACCCCTGTATACCCGATTAAGCAATGCTCAAGTGTGTGTGAGAAAGAAGCTGTGTGTGGTCGCCTGTCTTCCGGCAGAGTGGGTCTTATTTGTACGCAATATTGCTGTTCAGTTTTTTCCGTTTTGAGAAGTCAGCCTGATTCCGCATGCAACACACATGCGCTGTAGTACAGCACGAGTGCACAAACATCACGTCTCTTTCCCTCCGTTTCCTTCGCCTAAACCCTTAACGGACACGCACAAGGTGAAAGAAGTCTAAAGACACACGATCTTCGACTCTTGTTCACACCAAAACACGCATACTTTAAACAGATTGCAATTTGCATCTAGTCGCCAAAGGGCTGAACTTCAATTTCTCTGTTTTCTTACCTTCTCACAGGGTTTACATGAATGTTTTCCCTGCACGTGTTTGTGACACACAACATCCAGCCCGATTTGATCGACGCGTTGCGATCGACACGAGCAGATTTAAGACTTGTGAGGTTGTGTTAGCTCATGGACAACTCGCGGTGCCACTTTGTTCATAACATCATTTCAAGTGAATCTCAATGTCACCGGAGCAGGTCACGGGCCGTGTAACGTTGCTGTGAAAAAAACAGCACACTGTGGCTGCCGCGTTTCCTGAGAACTCTCTTACGCAATACACGAATGCATACATTGAACGCAAACACAAATATGCAGATGAGTGATCACTGCAGCAGGAAGTTGTCTCTAGATGGATGGACGGACACCTGTTTCAGAGAGAGGAAGAGGCACGGTAAATATAAGGTAAAAAGGAAAAGAGATGTCCCCTGTCATCGTCCTTTCTTCCAACGACCATTGGGATGAGCATTGCCGGCGTGTCATAACACGCACATGCATTACACACAAGGTGGACATTTTGTCCTGGATTCTTTATTTACTGCATTTTACTGCATGTACATGGACAACATCCCATTAGGGCTCACAGATGGTACGGTATGTGTAGATGCCATTTCATAAAGGACCGAATGAATTTGTTTTACTGCGTCCTCTTATTTGACTGTGTTTGTGTAGTCAATCTGTGGGTCCTTTATAGGTGGATAATGCGGTTTGGTGTTTTTGACTTTACTCTTCCACCCACCCACTGTACAAAACATCCTGGATGGGAAATTAAAATCACACATTCCACTGTTTATCTCCTCTGTTAACGGTACGCTATAAATCGGCCATATGGTAACCCTCTCTCTTATAGATGCGTCTGCGTGCGCAGAGAGAGCAGTCGTTGCAGACATTCAGATGATGGAGTGCTTGATCTCTAAGACCCTCTTCTGATTTACAGACATGGTCATGAGATGGGTGAGAGTGTGTGTGAAGGGCATATTTTTCGATGGAAGGAGGTTTTTCTGTCGATTTTGAGGGTAAATGCGATATTCAATGTGTGATACCATATTTCTTTGTCTTAAAAATAATACATTCGATAAACAACATGTTCACATTATTCAATGAAAAGGATAGCGTCACTCGAACTTTTGAAAGTGAATCTTAACACGGCTTGTTTGCTGGACCACAAGTTTGGCGACACGCGAAATGTTTTACATCTCCACATCCAACAACTTCTACACATGCAACCTTATATATAATTTACTACACATAACTTTTCAAATCATTCATTAGCAAACCATTGTGATATGCACTTTCGTGATATTTCTGTGTATCGCACAGCCCCACTTAATATGCGGGTGATGTCGGACATTGGCATTAATAATGTGCTGTATAATGTTTGCGGGATCTTAATTAATTGCGTGGAACTGAAATGTATTCCTCTAAAAATCAGATTGCGGCCAGACATGCCTCTGCATCCCTGTAATGGATTAAATATAGCTCACGGGAAAATCAGGCGTCTGAAAGTTACAAACGACGTCCTCACTTTGTTACTGAATGTCAGGAACCCCCTCTCATATGCAAACACACACAAACACACACGCTCCAACAGACACACCCCCCGCCCACCCCTGGAGTGAACCCAGATTGCTTCAAGATGTCGGAGGATGCCAGTGTTGATGAATTCCGACCTTTGATTGCGTGGCTGCTCATGCACCCGTGGAGAAACTTCACATCGGGCATACACACAATACATGCCACCTTTCTGATACACTACAATAGGCATATCCAAAACACCCATACATACATTCGCATCCCACCTTGTTGATACTTCATTCCGAAAAACGGACATATGCGGATGCACGTATGCTGTGTGGGAACCCAGATCACGTCTGCCATAAAATTGGCACTACTAGTGTGACTCTTCTCGAATTATCAACCTTCTTAGTTCACTCAACGATCCACATTCCTTGTATGGACACATGACATTGCTGTCTTGTTTTGGTTCTCTGCCTCTCTCACTTGTGTTTTGTCTCTAGTTTTTCTTGTCCTGTGGCGGTCCTGTAGATTGTAAGGCGAATGGTGGCCTGGCTTTAATAGAGGAAGAAGAGAATGTGCAAGCAATTAGCAGGGATCCCCCAGCAGAGTGCTCTCGAAACCAGAGCAGCCAACACGAGGAGAGAGAGGAGGAGAAGAGATGAGGACAGGATATTCTGTATTCCCTGGATGTACGGGACACTTGTGTCCATGCAAACAGATTTAAGCTCAGAGTTCTCTTGGCACAGTGTGATTAAAGACGGCTGTCATGTTGAAACATGTTAGAGCTGCAGTCGGTGGATGCTGTCTCGGTCCGCATCTCTCTATCCTTCTCATATTCAGGAAAACACGTTATAGCTCAAATTAAATAAATGGTCTGAAGTGAGATACATCCAAAGCAGTTACAATGATATCATCTAGATACTGGTTTTCTTTTTTTCGGTTGTACACTACAAACACAGCATTTGCTCAAAGAAAGACAGAGAGATGCCAACTCACATCGAATGTGTGGACTATGCGGAGATCGCTATCAGGGTCACCTGGTGATCGCTCCCATCACACAGAGAGAATGAGGTGAGAATGATGCAGCAGCCGAGAGGCTCGCTGCCGAAATATCTTCGCCCTATGCCATTCATCTGAAGGCAGAAATGGCCGCGGCTTCGTGATATCCGTGGTACGGTGGTTTTAAGCTAAACGTATAAATAATGTATTGCACTGCATCTTACGTTATAACAAGTCTTAAAGGGTTTGATAAATCTATAATCAGAACGTTTCAACAGGTAGCAAGTGGATTGTTTTCCCTCTGTTACAATCAGAGTAGCTGCAGGGGAAGACCAGCCGACCGCCCACAGTCCGTTTACAGAGAGCTGGATGCATGCTGCATGCAGAAATTGAAAGAGCGGTTTTAAATCACCAGTTTCAGTCTCGTTGGCTGGCAGGCTTAGAAAGCTGACAGGTGCACCACCGCATATTTAGGTTGGCTCCAGGTTGAGCTGTTTTGAGAAAAGACTAATCAATTGTTTTGTCTTCCCAGGAAGTGCCATTTAATTTTTATATATAAGAATAGTTTTTAATACATATTTAAAAATGTGTCATCTTTTAATCATCCTCTTGTGTGACCTTTTTTCAGCAAAACAGAAAAGAACATATTTTGAAGAACGTTGGTAATCAATATATAGATGTTAATCAAACAGTTTATCAAGACACAATACAATATAGATTTTTCTAATCCGCTTTACGATTTTCTGATACTCTGATGATCTCGTTTGATAAATTATAATAATTTATGTTTTGATAGTTTACACAATTACATTATTTAAAACTAACAAAGGCAACCAAAATATTTAAAGTTAGCCTTTAATTAAACAAAATAAAAATCATTAAATAAAAATGTCCATAAATGTGTATAGATGGAATTATGTGAGGAATGAGAATGTGTAGATTGTAAAACAATTCTAAGACAAGCTTTTACATGTGGCGTTGATGAATTGTTTCATTAGAAATCGAACCGATGCATCATTCTGTACTGATAGTTCCACCCCTAAAACAAAAACTGTTGGTCGCCATTGACTTGTAATGCATGGACCAAAAAGCAAGTGAGAAGGCAGCGAAGGTTTCCTTTGAAAACCTTTTTCCAAATATATTTGTGTTCTGCAGAAAAAATGAAGTCATACCGCTTTGAAGTCAAAAGGGTAAGTACATTTTCACTGGGGAGTGAATTATCCCTTTTAATAGAATATTTACAAAAAAATAGCATATTCAGCTTTATTTTGAATTATGTCATTGAACTTTTACCTTTATTCACTTGGCAGACGCTTTTATCCCAATGGACAGCTATCACAGCAGAGTGTCTTGCTCAAGGGCACTTCAGATAAGAACCAGCAACTTTCTCCTTACAAGTCCAACTCTCTAACCACAAATAATCTCTTAACATCGAACATAAATACATTTTCATGAAAAATCAATATAAGAGTCTACATTATCTTTGGGCAAACCATTTATTCTTGATCATCTGTCAAACTCACCCCCCAAAACTTCACATAACACATAGTGTTGATCTTTCATGTTGGTTCCTAAGTAAAAAAGCTAAATATGAACCAGCTTGGCTCTGATAGTCAAACATCTGGATAGCCAAGGCTAAAATCATAGGGGTATTCCACTAGAGCATAATTGATGTGTGCCACTGTCACACCTGCTGGGTAGAGACTCGTTCAGCTTGGTCTATTATAAATCCTGTTATGAATTGGTTTGCAGAAGATCCACAACATACTAATTTGAATGCAGTTCACGCAGTAACTGTTTTGCTCATTTAAAGTAATAATTACTTCCTTAACAATGTGTATAATAATTGAACTTTGACAGTGTACAAGGTTGTTCTCTTAAGCAACCCCATATGCAACTCGTCCGACCCGTTATCACACACCTATTCCCACAAGAACCTCTGTGTGTGTCATTAGTGGTAGTCAAAAGGAATTCCCTCTCCAAGGAGTCAGAGACTCCTGTGCCAAAAGGCCTGCAGGCATATTAGATCTCTGTCTCTCTCGCTTGCCCATAGATCCGGGCTCTAAGTGACATTTAAACGCAGCGGAAAGGATCTGGAACTTCATTCGTCTCACTTTGTGTAGTTTAAATGTCCCCGTGTGCTAAAGGACCATCACTGTACACGGCTAGACACGTAACAACATCACAGCCTGTGAGACAGCTTGCTCTCTCTCAAACCTTATCTCTCAAATGCCATAATCATCCTGGTGTCAAAGCCCGGGCCCACTTATACAGGTACAGCAGGATTAAAAATATCCGAAAGTCTAAAGAACAGTGACTTAAATCTCTAAACCGGACCTCATGCTTTCTGTATTAATCCTTCCCTTTTGAAAAGCTTCTGTAAAATGTGCGTTCACATGTTTGATGTGCTTTTATTTTACAGGCCATGTGCTCCGTTTTCTACCACCGGTATTTTAATGCGCATTGTCCATTTGTCGAGGCTGGGATTAATGTTTTGGGTTTGCCAGAGCGCGGTGCCATATGGCTCAATCCGACAGCCCCTTAAATTCAATTTACTAGATTTACGATGATGTTATGTGAACCTGCTAAGATTTTTTCGTTGATGTCACTGTGACAGCATTAAGCGAACTATTTCTAGCGATGTGTTGCATCGATGATCACTACTAGATGGTTTTACAGCACTGCTGTTTTATAATGTTTGCGGCATATTTCATACGTTTCGAAATAATGTTGGGTGTGATATACTTATTATGTGGTCTGTATGTTGAAGGAAGCAATGAGATAGAGGGCCAGTCTTTATGATGAACACATTTAACTTTGTCTGAGAGAGAGAGAGAGAGAGAGAGAGAAAGAGAGTGATCTCCTCGCTCTTTATCTGAAAATTTGCATGATACAACAGAGTGTCCGTCCATCCCGACTGTATTTTTCCAGCACGTTCAGTCTTGCCTGTAAAAACAGTGTGAAAAAATCTGAGATTTTGATAAGCGGCATATTTGATGCTTCTGCTTTTCATGTTAAGAATGGTGAGGTTGCTTTTTCTGCAAATAAAACGCATACATGTATCAGTATTTTCTAACGACCAGACCACCATACTCCGAAGATGTGCACTCTTGCTCACCGTGAAATTGCCTGTGTGTGAAGGAAAGGACTCGCTGGTTACTAAGCCTCCGTCTGTGACTCACACATCAGCTTATCAGCGTAGCTGAGCTCATTCTGGTCAAGATATTAAATGCACATACGTTTTATTAGAGGAGAAATTTCAATATTCTTATGTAGGCAGACACGCAGGTTTGCCTGTGTTTTTGAAGACCTCTCATAGAGGTTCATGTTAAGAGTTCCTTGTAAGTAAAGTTGAACCTGCACAAACACACGCACATACAAACCATAAAGACCTGTTTTGCCAGTTATTGCTTCCTGTTGAACCAGGCGGCACTTCCTGTGTTAGTAATAATGATCACATATTACTCAATTCAAGTCAACTTTTTATATATATATACATATATATATATATATATACACACACATATATATATATATATATATATATATATATATATATATATAGTGCTTTGTACAATTTTCATTCTTTCAAAGTAGCTGCACTTGAAACATGTTACATTACATTTCTTTGAAATTCAAAGCAAAGTACACGGACAGACACAAAATAAAAGCAGGAGGCGTCGCAGGTACCAGTCTGTATTTTTTGCATGCTTGAGATTTGTGGTATCACAGTTGTTATTTCGATGTTCTTATTCAATAATGTGATTACCCGGAAAGGACTAATGTTTATCAACATTTATTCACCACCGGGGACGAAAGCTTTTGTTATGTTGCTTGTCCCCTTTCTTATCTCCCCTTCTTTTTCCAATCTGGCTTTGATCATGTCTCCTACTAAGACGGCATTGTTTTTTACATTCAGAACATGTGATTTGGGAAAAGACTGGAGAGAAAAATCTGGAACAGCACTCGGTACGGGAAAGAGAGGTGTGGAATCATACATTAATAATATATCATAGATATTTCTATCATATGTTGTCTTCTGCAGAAGAAAGAAAGTAATGTGTATTTTAAATAATAAATGGGTGATTAAAATATTACAGTTTTTTTGTAATTACAAAACTTCAACGTTTAAGTCTAAGAAGATAAAAAATATACGTCACTTCTGATTAATAAAGAATTAAGATAACTGGAACGATCGTGCTTGAAGTGATACACCAATAATATAACGATATTCATAAAATTCATTTTTTTTTAAATCAAATTCAAATTTTCAAATCTTCAGCAAAGCCATAGCGATTGGCTTTCACACCCAAGAATTTATATCGTAAAATTGTTCCCCGCACACTCATCATCAGTCATCAGACGTATGCACATATTCTGAACTTTGTCTTTTTGATTATATCTGTTTGTGGTTGACTGATCGTGCCTGGCCCAGTGTTTGAATATGTTTCCCTTGTTTGATTTGATGTGTGTTTGACTAAAGCAGACCTGCACTGCAGGTATGGTTTGAGCAGGAAAACTGTATCTACAGGACTATAGGCTCTGAAGAGGAAGTGTGATTGCTGCCTTGGTCCTGACTGATGTCAAGCTTCGACAGAGGAACTTCCTCTATCAGTTATGCTCACATCCTGTTCACATCAAAAGTCTGATGTTAAAAAAAGCCCACAGTAACATTGGCATTAGAAAAACATCTTCAGATCAGACATTCAGTCAGGGGTTGGCAAAGGTTGGTAACACAGTACCCATTGCTGGAGGATCCAAAGACGAAGTACCAGGAAAGGTCAAAGTGGGGTAAATAGCACAGAGACTGCGGACCCTCCAGAGGGCCTGTAGGCATGGCTGGACTTAAGGTGTTTCGTCTCTGGGGAAGGTCCTGACAAGTACACGCGCAGAATACAGATCAGCTGTGTTGTCACTGAATGGCAGAGGAGGGAGAGAGAGGCTGTCGCACCGGCGTATGTTTTTCTGTGAATTATGTTAGAGCAGACATTTAAAGAATTGTGCAAAATCATGCAAATGCTGGAGTAAGTTGATGAGAAGACCTACGTGGTTAGCTACATATGATGACCAACAGACAGCTTCCTTTTTCCTTCTCCTTAAAGAGGTAGACAACGTATGGTGACCTTGAAACCTCAGTCAGACTCTATGTGATATTCATGTGAGCGAATGTGAAGAACATTTTACTTCTTTCCAAAAGGCCCTGTTTGGAAAAAGGGTGTGAATATCAGATGCCACCAAGATCTTTAAAGAAAAATTTATATTGGAACGTTGCATCATAAAAAATCATTGTACAAATGATTGGGGTTGTAGACAAAATCAACATTGCAATGACTTAGCATACAATATAACTTTTTCCTTCAGGTAAGTGCTCACTTTTTTTCATAAACTTAGTTTTGTGAACCAAAACCACATCATTTACCGTGCCATGTTGTGCATTAAAAAAAAAATCCATCCAATTTACAATTATGCAATCAGTGACAGCGGTAGGAGACAATCAACAGGAATATTTTAGTTAAGAGCCTTTGCTGTAATGTTTTAGGGACTGATAGTTATACAAGCTAAGCCGAAACTGCATTAGTTAAAGCTGGAGTCTTAGTAAAGATTTACTCTCACACAGATGCACAAGCTCAGAAACAATATGAGTCAGTCCGTAACGTAAGAGCATGATTGCAGAACGTGATCTTAGCTTCTCAGTGTGATCTTTATTGGAAGATCAAGGGTGAATTTTAAATGGCATGTTGGTGCCTGAAGGACACTGGCGCCGGATGCTTTTTCTAGGCTGGTTGCAAATCCAAACTAACAAATAGTGAATGTGTGGTCATTTCAAGGTCGTTAACATTCAAGTTTCTGTATGCTTCAGAGTGGTCGGTCCACACTTTATCGTGGACCCCAAGTTATCTACATTTCCTTTACCAGGGATTTCAAATCAATTGCTCCTTGCACATTTGGTTTCTTAATTCAAAATAGATGTTATTATCCTAGTACGATTTAATATTTTTGCATTGGGTTAGACATTCAGATTCAGTGTTGTGTTGTGTGATAGTTTAACACCATATTTCCTTTAGAGTGCTCTCTTGTGTATTCTGCCCTTCAGAGTGAGTAGGTCACACTGATGCTTACATTACAATAGAGTTTAGTGCAAGGCAGCAACAGCAGGCCTATTCAACACGTGAACAGTGTGCTGATCAGTTTCAATGGCCATGATTAGCTAATATTGCTTTCCCTTATGGTTCTTTAGGTGGCAAACACTATGCACATACGTCAGAATGTTCAATAGGCTTGTTAAATTGGCATTTATTTTATACGATGCTGTATTAACGTTTTAAGAAAGCCTGTCATTTTGTATGCAGTTTTATGCTCTGTCAAGCTGTATATCCAGACAGTCTGTTTCCTACACTGACATGTTGAGCTTTTTTTATATCCTGGTGACTTTAACAACACAGTATTGTGTGTTTTTGTGCTGTCACCGCAGAGAAACATGAGGAAAGCTCTGCTGGAAGGTCTGATGCTGTCTCCCCAGATGAACACTCTATTGCTGTTTCATCATAACTCATAAAATATCATGGAGATCTCGGTTATGTTCGCTAAAATTAGCAACTTTGTTATGGATGTTCGTCCTGAAATTCTTTGGGTAAAAATATATTCAAAGAACACATTGTTGATACAAAAAGAGAGTATAAAATTACAGTGTTCCTTGTCCTTGGGAGACAAATGGAAAAGAATACAATTTACATCATGAATGTTGATAGCTGCTTTGTAATCTTACAAAAGCATGTTGTTAAATTCCCCCTTATGAAAATATACATTTTGATTGTTTTTGATAAACAGTCTACACTGGGTTCACAATTTTTAGGAACGCGATTATTTTGACCGTATCATCATTTTATCTATAGCTTCCCACCTTTATAAACCTGAATGCTTATAGGATTAAATGCATATCATGTGATGTGTATTTGTGTAAGGAGGGAGGGTGTAGCCTAAGTAGATCAATACCCTATATCAATGTATGGATAATTATTAGGCAGTTTGTTCTCTTTAAGAAAATGGGGGTTTAAATCGCTCTGAAAAGTAAAAAAATGGTGAAAAGTCTTTCAGACGGATGCAACACTTTTGTAATAACTAAGATATTGGGGCGTGATTACAGAACTATCAACTTTTGTAGCAAATAGTCAAAAGGGTCATGAGAAACGTGTCAAGAAGAAAGACTCAAGTTAACCTCCAAAGATTTGAGAAGAATCAAACATGAAGCTTCCAGGAACCCATTATCTTCAGTGCTGCCATATTACACAACTGCAACGTACCTGGACTGTTATGAAGTACGATGTGATGATTTCTCAGAGTCATGGCAAAAGTAGGAAAGAAACCGGCCCATCTCTGAGTAAGACACATGAGGTGGCAGTCGTGGCCTGTTGGTTTGAGTGTTGGTCTTGTGATCCCAAGGTCGCTGGTTTGATACTTAGTACCAGCGGGGATACCAGGACTGAGATGAGTCTCTTTGTGTATCAGTTATGGCCACAGATCTCCACTTCGACTCAGACGCCAGCAAGGTGGAGGTGGGGTGCTGGTGTGGGCAGGTATTATTAAAGATGAGGTAGTTGGACCTTTTCAGGTTGAAACTGGACTCAAAATCAACTCTCAAACCTACTGCAAATTTTAAGAAGAACTTTCTTCAAGCAGTGTACAGACAATTCTCCATCACTTGCACCACAGTACTCCAATGCATGGCTGGTCAGTAAAGGCCTTAAAAATGACATGGCCGCCTTCTTCTCCTGACTTAATCCTTGTTGAGAACTTTTAGGCATTTCCTAAACAGGAAATTTACAGTGACTGTAAACAGTAAACCTCTGAATAGTGTCTGGTAGGATGTGGTTATGGCTACACAGAAAGTTGATTCTCAACAGATCAAGAAATGTGAATGGAAGGCTTATGAGTGTTATCGAAAAGAAGGGCTTTTATATTTTCAGAAATCCTTTTAGGATAAATTTGAGTTTGTTTCTTATTCTCACTTTAACAGCTGAAAATGAAGAAGTGTGATGGGACAATCTTTGATTTTCATTTAGTTATAATAATTCAGCATACTAATAGTTGCCTTTTAATTGTACATTGTAGATATACCCTTAAGAAAGCCAAAATTTAATTTTACTTCCTAATTGTTGATTGATTTGAGGGTTTGTTATTATTCTTTATTGACCGAGATCACTGTAATTGTACAATAGCAAAATAAATCCTCTAAAATACAACTTGCCTTATAACTGTGCACACACTGTAGTTTTATAAGAAGCCGATGTATGTTTTTCATTGTATGTTCAGCTGAACATTACACTGTTCATACTTTATCTTGGGAACCCAACTATTATCAAACATTTGCTAGAAAGTAATTAATCATGGATGACTTTAATTAGAGGATAAGTGGGTGTGGATATACTGCAGCGAAGGTCTACAATGATCTCAGTTTGATTTTGTGGTGCAGCACCCACGCCACTGGGTGCCAAGTTCAGGACGATCGTATCAGTCATCGTAAAACATGCAAAAACTTGAGTATGATATATTAATTATTTGTGATTTTTCATGTACTCTGATGAACAGGACTAACAGTGTGTGCCTATTGTGCATATCCATTTTATTTCATGTTTGGGGGGATGCTGGAGCTGGAAGCCGAGGTCCTTGACAATTAAGGAGTGAATGTGTGTGTGCTGGTTTTATGTAAACGTGTGTTGTGTACGGTGATTTATGACATGCATGCGTATTTTTATATATGCAAATTTTCATCATATGAAAATGTTGTTATGTAAATGCTAAAAAACTGTTGCTATAGTCACAAACACACCGCACAAATTGTCATAGTTTAGTGTTGGTGAATAGTGACAACCAATATAAGTAAACTTTTTAGTATTATGTTACATTACCTCAGCTTCTCTCAAAATGTTATTTATTTAGTAAAAATAATGTGGCTCTTTCTGCTACAGGCATCTTCAGCTATACAATCTCCCAAGACATTCTTTACATTATATTGTGCAATCAGCTTTAGAATCAGCGTAAATGAATCCTCCTCCCTAAATTGTCCTCTTCTATTAAATGTGATTTTGTTTGTCTCTTTCATTTTAGTGAACTGGTTTGTTAGAATGACATTGTCATTTGTATTTTCTGTAAATACTGTTTAAAGGTTGAAGCTGTATTAGATGCATGTACAATATATTGATGAATAAATCCGAAAGAGTTTCATGTAAATTACCGAAGTATTATTATGTTGTAGCTTGGAAGACTACTATGAAGTATCTTGACCCGCACCAACTTTTAACAAGCACAAACATACATTTACACTCATATAAGAATCTTCTTTCTCTTCTCTTACAGAGGTTCCCACCTCAGGGATGGCTAAGAATGGATACTTTTATCAAGAGATGGGTGAGTAAATGTTCGTTGGAGTTGTTTTGTTTGCGTTTGTTTGTTTGGCACATGGCTCGAAAGAGACGTTTGAAGGTCGAGCCGTGGCATTTAATGGAAAATCCTTTAGTTCCCAAATTGAAATAGCTGGATTTCTGTCGAAGAGAGACAAGTTTTCTGCCTCCAGTTCTGCTGCATTGAAGCAGAATGCAGTAAAATCCAAACGAAAATTGGTCTCTCGCAGCTGCGAACGAAGCCTGTAAATGAAATGATCATTTCTCAGGGAACCTTGTGGCAAAATTCAAGAGCTCTCTCTTCATGTCATGTCAGAAATCACTGTTTACGTCAACGCTGTGCCGGTTTAATTCAAGGGATTCTTGTTTCGATGTTTGTAATTCCAACAAAGTATAGGGGTATTTTCAATAAATCAGTTAATTTGATGTTGAACAAGCTCTCAGCGAATCAAACGCCGATGAATGCGATCAACTACGCTGCTTTGAGCCTGAAAGAGTGAGGAAAACGAAGGAAAAAGAAAGGAGCGCCGTCGTCGGGGAGGGAAATATCCTCTCACCCGCTCAACGTGCTTCCAGGGCGGCAGAGTCAATGAGCACACGCGTGGATTAACAGCCCCCTCTCTTCACCGGCTTTACATGGAGAATAATAGAGGGAAGGATTAGAGAATAAATGAATAGATGAAGAGAACGATATGGAACCGATAGCCACTCACATGCCACATTCAGTGCAAGAGCGAAGAACAATGACGAGCTGCCATGTGTGGATAAATCACAGCTTCAGCCACACTCTGGCTATACAGTCACATCTATGGGGTGTTAAACCCTTGGAACAATTCACATTCAATAGAGAGAAGAGAAATTCTTGGACTAATGAAGTCTTAATGTTCTCAAATTATGAAATTCTGTCACTGTAGTGTGACATCACTCCATGTGAAACAATGGGTCTGATGTATATTAAATATAAAGGATTATCATGAACTGTTCATTTTTTTTTTATATTTGAGGGAAAATAATATTAAATGACTAAATAGAGAAATATAGTGAGATGATAATTCTACTGTATGTTACGGTTAATGCTCACATTGTCATTCAAAATTCCAACTCATGCTCAGAAAATACTCGCGCATGTATGTAGGTTCAGTTTTCACTATACTTATAGCAAATTATTTGAGGACTTAAGTTTTCTTTTGAGGTCTTTCCTAAAGTCAGCCTAGTAATACTTTCAGTATGATCAGATAATGGTCCCATGTTCTTCATAAATGAAGATAGAACTGCTTAAATACCAAGCAATACATATAATTATAATGCAAAATGTAAAAAAAATCACATAATATTATATGATGAGCTCTTTTCCAAATGAGATAAATGCCAAATTTGAATAAATATGAGTTTTAGTATGCCATTTTATTGTGTACTGAACCTATTCTCTGCTCTATCAACGTTTCTTGCCAAATTCCTATATTTTTCTATATTTTTTTCCAAGTCACTTTAAATCCCAAACAGGTTTTTGGCCTAATTGCAATCCTCTCGTTCAACTGTAAGTTATTTAATGCAATCCAACATGGTAATGCTTTGGATTGTTTGTTTGTCTTCAATTTTCAAAATGAGCGCGATAAGAAGTCATAACCCTAGGGTTGTGGGTTCAAGGCTCAGGTCGGCAATAGCATGACTTTGGTGTCCTTGAGCAAGGCACCGAACCCTCAACTGCTCCCCGGGCACCGCTGCATTAATTTTTGCCCACTGCTCGGGGTGTGTGTTCACGATTGTTGTGTGTGGTCACTGCTGTGTGTATGCACTTTGGATGGTTAAATGCAGAGCAGGAATTCTGAGTATGGGTCAGGCTATATTACAGGTCACTTCACTTAAACTCTAATAAGATTTTTGATGGCCTAGATGAGCTAGTCAAACCTACACCTTGGGGTAAAAATGGGAAGACTGCACATTTGCATTGATTTGATTTGTATTAATTTATAGTAAGCATCTCTTATGCCATGATTTCATTTTATTTTGTTTTTGTGTTTTTTATAAGACGAAATGGATGGATTTGTAGTGTTTTGGAAAATTATAATCTACAATATTGACATATTTAACAATCATTATTAAACATGTTCAGACTGAACCAATGGACTATTTTAACAGGATAAATTGAATGTTAAAAATGTGTGGGTCCAGGTAAAAACACATTTTCAGAAAAACTATTAAAATGGATTTATCTCGATTTGGAAAAGAGCTTTTCATATCATGTTCTATTACACAAATCCTACAAAATATGTCATCTTTCAAAATCATGTTTTCTTTTTGTCATATCAATAACTCATGAATATTTACCTTATCAGAAAAAAGAAGACATGTACACTTTTTGATATCTTAACTCTGTCAACAGGGTTTAAGTAATAACTTTAAAAAATGACCTCTGAAAGCTTATATTTCACGTTTTGTCTAAAAACGTAACATTCACAAAGCTAGAAATATAAAAATCTATTAATGAGAAATTGTTGTTTAAAGTAATTAAAATTAATTATAAAATAATTAATACAATTTATACTATTAAATATATAATGTAACACTGACTCACTCTAGAACACGCGTTATCTATCCAGGAATATGAATATATAAAAAAGTATGTGCAGATTGAAACTGTTTATGTGTGTGTGTCTGGTCTTAGAACAGAGGGAGAGAGAGGAGCAGGAGGAGGGGAGCGAGGAGAGAGAGGAGGGCCAGGACTCTCCCATCCCATCAGGCGATGACATTCATCTCTACGGCAGCCAGACGCACCAAGGAGGAACAGGTCAGTGAGTGTGTATGTTGTGAGAGCGAGTTCGGGGTGGGATGGCAGTTAGACCCAGAGCTGTTGATTAGCTCTGGAGATGCTCAGGTTAGCAGGTCAGCTGTTGCCAAGGCAACAGTCTCAGGTGTGCTGTGATTATGTCGTAGCATCCCCACCAAACCCACACACGGTGACAGGTCACCTGTTGTCACTCAAGACCGAACAAAATGCGCTTATTCTCTTTTCTCCATTCCGTCTAGCAAGAAAATATAATATAAGGTGACAATTGGAAAAAGGGGGGAAACCTTTAACTGGCAACAGTGTAATACATTCAGAAGAATACATTTTTAACTTTTGAGACCACAAGTAAGCATTTGACTAATGGTGGTAATGAAAAATTTCTTGACATTATTCATAGCATTTTATGAGTATGTTCTCATGATTTTTCTTTGTGTGGCACTTCATGTAAGTTTCATGAGATCAATTCATATAATGGGATAATCGGCCAATACCTAGTTATTGCATTGTATAAATCTCCTTACAACAGAAGTTAATTATATATACTGTAAAAATTAATAAGGTATAATTATTTAAGCACCAACGAGAGGATGGAATATGATTTTTTTTTATAAAAAAGCAGATTATATAAATTATATAAAAGCAGGACTTGCTGCATTTTCAGTTTTGAAAACAGAGCACATTAAAAACTCTTATATCCCGTGGGTGATGTAATGGATCTGATATCACTGGAGTAGCTCAGAGCTGTTTCAGAGAGTAAATGCTGTAATACCAGCAGACAGCTGACCCAGCCGGGCAAAAAAGAGTTCTTTTACTGTTTACCCAAATACGGTTGGTTCTGTTTTAAATTCTCTTTTCTGCGTGACTGACTCCTGCTGTGAGTTTGGTGGGCCGGTATGAGCACAAGTGGGGTTTGTTCACACATTGTCTTGTTCGGTCTGATGTTCTGTCATCCTCAGCGCACGAGCCGTCAGCACTAGTCTAGATTAAAACCGAAATCCACTCATCTGACATACTGCTGGGAATCAGAACTGTGTGGGATCTGAGGGTGTGTTGGTGAATATGTATAAACCAAGGCCTCGGAGCATGCCGTTTTAAGTGAGAATTCCCCTGATTTTAGTGGTTTGCCTGACCAACATCTAGCAACAATATTAAGGAGACTGCTGAGTTTTTAGTGCTGGTTCATTTCTGAATGTGAAGACATATATTGAAATGCTGAACATTAGGAGAGCAAATAATAAAACATTCTGTTTTCTGTTTAGGGTCTTTATCAAGGCTTTTAACATGGGGAGCGAACAGTTAAATCTTGCGTGAAAGCACCGTGATTGATTGATTTATCAATTGATTCAGTTTTTTGAAGTTATTGTTCACCCGAAAATGGAAAAAAAAGCTTACCCGCTTGTCATTTAAAAAATGTTTGACTTTCTTGCTTTAGCAGAAAAAAATATATATTTTAAAGAAATTTGGTAACCGAAAAGCAGTTGACTATTGAGTTTATTGTACACAAAGCCAATGGGTGCCAGCCACCAGCATTCTTCAAAGTATCTGTTCTGTTCTGCAGCAGAGAGAAAGTCATAAAGGTTTGAAATGACAAGAGTGAGATTAAATGATGACGCAATGTTTTTTTTTAGATGTACTTAAAAGTATGTAGCTTGTCTTTGTCAGTGTTGTGATTGCAGTGAAAGGTTTATCATGGATAAAATCTTGGAAATAAAAATATACAGTTGGATTGTGTTAGATGGTATAGGACTGTCATAACCTTAGGTTTTCCTTACAAAAAGATATTTAACAAAACTGCAAGTTCATCTAATAGCAGCAGTCTCCCTTTGAGCAAGCCAGCACAGCAACAGTGGCAAGGAACCAAAACTCCAATAATGAATAAATGGAGAAAAAGAATCTGGTGTGAACCGAACTCACAACTCTTCGTGGTATTTTGGCCAGTGAGATCACAATTATGTAGCACCTTTACTCATTGACTTTGCAAACGATATGCATTCATTGATTTAATAAAAACATGAATGCAAATATTTACTTTTTTTTTTAAATCCTTTCCACAAAAAATGTATTTCGTTTTAAATGATGTGATTATTTGGACATTATTTGAAACACCAGTTTATCTTGAGACCCTTAATATTGTATTGTAATTATAGTTTGATATGTTAGATTAAGTGTGTTGTCTATATTCAAGCATACAAGATATTTTTAGATGCAAAGATATTTTTTTGTGGGTGTATTACATTATATGCCTTTAATTCAGAAAATAGAACACAAGTAAATTAAATCTTGAATTTACATTAGATCAAGAAGCAAACAGTGGGGTTTGCATCATCATTCCAAAAGTCAACAACGCACCCCTGGGGTTCAGATCTTTCCTCTCAGCCTCGGGCAGATCACTGATGCTGGTTTGATTGTGTGCCGTTTTGATAACTAGCTAATCGCTGAATTCTGTTTGGATTAGAGTTTGCCGCAGTGAAGTTAGAGTTCAATTAATTCTGTATTTTATCTCATGTTAAGTCCTTTTGAACTTAACACGAGATGGCCCGCAACTCACAGAGCTTTAATTGGGTAGTTAGATGCTTTGATACATTCCAGTTCAACATAATTTGACCTCACGTACTTTAAAAACGCACATTGCATGTTGATCCAAACAAAAAACCTCGGAATATGTAAACGATTCATCAGATTAGAGATAAAACGGATTAAGGGAAATGGAAAGAACAAAAGGTTCCATATGGAGACTGTAAGCTGGTAAAAGGTTTGTGAGGTTATGTGAGTTTATTCGTTTAACAGTCTTACCTTTTAGTGAAACCCAAAGTTGTGCATTTAAGTGGTGCTTTTATACTCGGTTTTTCCTCTTTAATCCCAAACCCATCCAAGGGGCTGTTTAATCCTGAAGCTGAGGAGTCAGCCGCAGGTCGTGGTAATCCTACCCGAATATCTCTTTCGAGGGGAAGGTATTCTCGCGGGCCATGCATGCAGGATCTTTGTTTAAGAAAGGCTGTCTCTCTTTGTATAATCTCGAGATGGAGAACGACATGCATACGCATTGCACATGGAGCATTAATGAATGACTTAAACAAATGAAGAACTAGCACGTGGGCAAACACGTCTGGCCCTCAGATTCACTGGATGGCACTCATGGTGCATGGAGGACGTTGTGATGTATTTGGCGGTTCCTAGTAAACAGAGCATGGGCTGTAATGTTTTGTTTTGTATTGAGGGACTGATATTTGTGAGAACATCGGTGATGGTAGAGCTCTCTGGTGCTGATGGCTTTTATGTTCTCTGTAGCTGTTTTTTCTAAACACTTTCATGCTATCATACGGCTCTTTTAGAAACTACTGTATGTCCTCTTCTTTGGTTTATGATGGGGGTTTGTTTCGATTCACAGTATTTACCTCTGCGGGCCTTTTTATTCTCTTCTTCCTATAGAATCTGATGTCCACGGCTGTGTTCTGCTCAACACATCGAGAAGGGTGAATCATTTTCTTTACACTCACTAGTATTGCTCTTTCAAACCTGTCTGGATTACATGGGGATAAAAAATTGTGTAATGCAATTGTTCCTCTTTTTTAATTGATATATAATTTGTTTTATTTTATAGGGTATGATTAAATAAAAACAAATTATTAAAACATTTTTTGTGCACAGCTGTACAACCATATATTATCCCTCTCTTTTGTCTCACATAACAATAAAAAAGACTTTATCAGAAAGAAAAATGTAGAAAGGCATTTTTAGACTTTAAATATCAAACATCCCGACTTATAATCACATATTTAAAATTGATAGTTCGCCAAATAAAGATGAAAAATGTGTCATCATTTACTCACCCTCCTGTAATTTCAAACCTGCGTGACTTTCTTTCCGCCGCAGAACACAAATAAACATATTATCAAGAAAGTCTGTAACCGAACAGCAGTGGCACCTTTTCAGTTCTGTATGGAAACAAAATCAATGCAAGTGAATAAGTGCCAGTCACCAACATTCTTCAATATATGAAGAAATGTATAAAAACTTTGTTCTTTTGTGGTCTGTGAAACAAAGAAAGTCATACAGGTTTGAAAT
This sequence comes from Triplophysa yarkandensis, assembly GCA_033220385.1. Lineage (NCBI taxonomy): Eukaryota > Metazoa > Chordata > Actinopteri > Cypriniformes > Nemacheilidae > Triplophysa > Triplophysa yarkandensis. Next base: position 15,132,930 of record CM065665.1, read on the forward strand.
GACAAGTGAGTGAATCAGTTTAATTCTGTGGCTTGCAGAATGTAAAGGTTGTTATTTTATAGATATTGTTAATCTCCTTTATTTCTTGGGTTTTAGTATGTGAAGCTGATGAACTTTGAAGAGGAGGTGCGAGCTCACAGGGATCTGGACGGATTTCTGGAGAGGGCCTGCATTCTGCTGCACGAGGACGAGACCTCTCTGGATGACGTGTTGAAGACGATGCTCCGCCATGTCTCGCAGGACCCTAACACCGCCGAACCCGCCTGCAACTTTGAGGAGATCATGAGCTCTCTTTTCACGGACGCCGGGTCGCAGGAGGTCAATGGTGAGCCTTCATGTTTATTTGGTTTTTCATGAGAAAGGTTGCTGAATACCTCTGAGAGATGATTTGACTGACACCTCAATGAATATAAGCACATCGGTTTGACGTTAGTGAATGGTATTTTAATTTAAAAGGCTTTTTATAAAACAACAATTTACATTAAAAAGGAAATGAAGAATAAGGAGGACTGTGAAAGGAAAAATCTAACAATAAAAGAATAAAAGTTGAAAAGAAATTAACAATAATTAGGTCTATTTCCATCCCTGTTGATCATTTGAACTTTGAAATGTGTGTATCAGAAAGAGGATTTGCTCTGACTGACCCCATAAAAAGAAAGTTAGGTGATAATAATGCTCTGTTGTCCGGACGTTCACACATGAGACTCATAGGAATTGTTGATCTTTCCCAGAGAACACAAACTTCTATGATGTCGGCATCCATAGCATGCAAATTTTTAAAGCTGGTTAGTACTGACTTGTCAGATTAACTGATACTTCAGGGCTCGAAATTGCGATCATTTTGGTTGCATTTGCTCCTGAAATTTTACTGCGACCTGGAAACGAGTGTGCGAGTGTGATCAGACTTTTCAGGTGCATCTCCTGTACAAGCGGTAGGCGTTTATAAAGATTCATGTGGAGTTAAATAACCGCTGACTGTACCACAAGTGTAGCAAATGCAAATTCGTATTACATTATTTAAAGTACATTCCCGAGCAAGCATACTCAAAAAGACATCGTGTTTTCCCATCTATGTTAAAAATAAGCATATAACGAAGTGTTTATGTAGTTTTACTGTTTTTTTATTTTGTCATGGTAAATGAGGGTTCAGTCAATGGACGAAGCATGAGTGACGGTATCACACATATCTTATTAAGCATTATGGGTGTTTGAAATTTTAATATTATTAATGAAATTGTAGGAAAATCATGGTATATGAACCCAGCAGATATCACATAGATGTTTTAATAGTAATATTTGGCTCATTTTTATTTAGGAATAAAGGTGCTTGCTTCTAAATTTTCATTGGTGTCATTTTCTCTTCAAAAGTATGTTTTGCTAGTGTAAATTGTTATCTGAATCCAGAAAAGTTTTATAATCTAGAATAGCTGATTATCAATTGTACTTTTTTACATATCAAATTATTTTAATAGTGGTTATTTAATGTACAAAATGAAGTAAATGTAGCTAAAAGGGGACTGCATTTTGATTCGTATAATATTTATGACTATTGTGGCATGAAAGAGTACCAATATATTAAAATTTTTAACCTGTATCTTACAACTAGATTAAATCACACTTTTGAGTTTGTGTGGATCTTAAGAGATGATATCAAACCGGCAGAGATACCGATAAGAATCTCTGTTTATATGCACCTTTTTAAAACATTTTAAACATGTTTATGCTTGGATAAGGGTTTTGGGCGGCGGAAAATCTTTGTAAATATATACAAATGTATAAAAGCTGTATTTACAGAAAATTGAAATGAAGTACCTCATTAAGGCTTTCTGCCAAAAACAGGACAGAAACCGACACAGAGCGTGAGAGATGCAGAAGAGCTCTTGCTGAGACACACAGGTCTTTTCAATTACAAACTATAATTGTACAACATCAGAGTTTAGCCCGTGTGTGAGAGGCTGTTCATGTGTAAATATCACCTCTGATATTTCTCACCACGCTCTACACACTGATATTTTCACTCCTGATGATTCAATTTATGCTTTTATGAGCCTTTCCAATGTAGTATTTAAAACAGTATTCATGACCCCTGAATGTATACATTAACACCACATACAAATCATCCTGCTAGGCCACATGACATACGATGCCCTAATGTATTTTTTCACCTACATTTTTTTAGATCGTATTGATCATTTCCTGCTCACCAGTAATCTCGGCGGATCTTATCATTGTTTGCAAATTCACACTTAATAACTGATGTCCTAGGCACCAATTAAACCCTTTCCCTGACTTTACTGTACCTCATGTCCGGTTTACCACTGCAGATCATTTTTTCCTGTAGAGCGTGGAGTTGTGGGAATGGTGAGCTGCGGATTATCGCTAGTTGATCACAAAGTGAGGCCATTGATTTGGGCTTTTTCAAGTCTGGGGATGATGCGTTCTCCCTTGCCTCTGTTGCTAGGATACATCGCTCACATGTGAGAGAGAATCTTATTAATGATATGAGCCTGGGAACATGTAAATGAACTAATGTGTGTATTATGAAATGTGAATGTCATGAATATGATAATGTATGATCATTTGGTTGCGAATCCATGAATGGGATCTAATTGTGATTGCGTCGGCTGTGTGCACACGAGAGGTTTTGCATACACGTAGCGCATACATCCCAGAACCCGTCTGTGTATCAAATTAGGATGAAACGGCAAGACAGAGACACAGTAAAAAGGAAGAAAAATCATATTTCATATGAGTTAAGAGATCTGAGCGTCTGCCTGACAACCCAACCCCAATTAGTGAGAGAGGGAGGTTGAGTATGGATGTGTGGGTGGGTTATCTGTGTTTACGTCTGAGAGAGATGTTTCACTGCCCGTCTTGGGTTCGGGGTTGATGACATGTGATTTTGTACTCAACCTTAATTTAACTCTTTCCTTTCCAAGCTGAACTCAGTGTGTGTGTGTGTGTGTGTGTGTGTGTGTGTGTGTGTGCGTGTGCGTGTGCGTGTGCGTGTGCGTGTGCGTGTTTGTGTGTTTGTGTGCGTGTGCTCGATCGTGTGTGTGTTCTCTCACACAGACAGGTCGGCGAATTTCATTTTCTATGACAACGGTAAGAACGATATGATCTGATGGGGGTATTACCCACAATTCATCTGTGTTTCTCCCCGAGTGCCGATGTTTCCACCGGATGTGATTGACATGTACCATTAGCCTCATGGACATACGCCTATCTGTTTTTATTTATTCAGATCCATCAATTTACTGCATTTTCCAGTTGATGCAATAACACAATCCAATTTATACTCAGAATCCACACATTTGAAATGGCAAGATTTTGTGTTGCTTTAGGTCTGTGCTGAATACTGAGTGATTTCCTTCCCCGCGGTAGATTGGGCCGTATCATCCACACTCTCATTTTTGCCTCATTGCAGTTTGCTTGATTGGCTGTGCATGGATTCTGCTGTTGTGATTGAAGAGCCCACTGTCATTCTGATGTCTTCTTCTGCCTAATTTTTATGCAGAACACACACATGCACAGGAGTGGACAGCCTTTTTAATAAGTCATGGAAAAGTCAGTAGTGTGTGTGAATAAAAGAATCTCATCCCGTCTTGATGTTCTGGCCTTTAGCTGTTATCAGACCACAGTTTATTTTCTTAATGAACATTCGTGTATGACGACTGTGTGATGTAGCTAAAAAACATAGCTTTCTTGACAATATTCAGTATAGATCTTGATATTTAGAAAGATGCTATAAATGTTTTTTTTTAATCAGAGGACTTACATTTTAAACATCCATTGTTTCAAAGTAGATTCATAGCGCCTAAAGTTTTAATTCACCCAAAATGTTGTCATACTTCATTCTTGCTCTTTTTTATTTCAAACCTATTTGACTTCATTTAAGAACACAAAATAAGAACTTGTTGACTGTTAGGAACTTGCAGACATACATTTTTTTGTGTTCATAAATAGAAATGAACCGGTGCTACTGTAGTTAAGTAACCAACTTTTTTCTAAATATCTTCTTAATTTAAATGCTTGGTGAATTATCATTTTAAAGAAAAAAATTCATTATTTTAAAATATATAAAAAAATTAATTAACTAAATACTTCCCACACTTTTGCTTAGTAAAGCTAATGGCATGCATGGAACTTCAAGAACATTTTTAATGATGTAATGAAATCACTGAATGAGAGCTGTACGCAATTTTATTGAATGTAAATATTTAAAGAATTGTTTAAATAAATTATTTTAACATTTTTCAACTCGGTTTGTGCCTTTCAGTATTGGTGTAACGATACATACAGCTCACGGTTCAGAACAGATCTCCATGCAGGGTTAACGATAAGATGCATGTGGCGATATTTGAAACGAAATCTCAAAATGAAACTGAAATTCAAATAACAAAACTGATTTTTTAATATTACCCATTTCATCAACTTTCTTGTTGCACACATAACATAATGTAACATTGTAAGGTTTAATTTAACTTTCTGTACTGCAATAAATGCACTGAAAACTTATTTAACATAAAACTACAATTAAGATTAAAAAAAGCTGAACCCTAAGACAGAACTTTAGTTAAACTAGTTGTTTTATTGTTTATACATAAACTCTCTTACAACAATTCACTATCTCTAAAGCACTTCTTATTTTTAAATCACTTCTTTTTTATTGTTGTGAATGACTCATATAACGCATATTAATCATTGAGTGTTTTAAGGCCCGTCCTATGTTGTCTGATGAACGTAATAGACACAGATATTTTTCATGCTCCTGTCCCTTTTAGACCGAGTGTATAATATGGATCTAATACACTGTAACAAATAACAATGTGTTAACATTCACAAAATAAAACGATCTGACATGAAGTCCTGCAAATATGAAAAATCTAAGTAATTTTATATTGAAATGTTTGTAATAGAATAAAAAGTATTGAAGGTAATTTCAGTATAGTATTTTGTGTTCTGGCTATCTGGCACGCGCACAAGCCAGGTTTAATGACTTTTCTTCATAAAAACCTTTATGTTGTCTTTTATCAATAGCGACTCACAAATTAAAAGTGGTTAAGATTATGTTGCTATGCTTTGGAGGATTGTTGTTGCTTACAATTGTGCTTAAAGTTTAAACTTATGCTTCCTACATTATTCCAATAAATTAGCTGGGAAATTCTTTAACTCTGTAGAAAAAACATGTTTATTTTAGTCGTGAGTGTGAAGGCCTCACCCTGAGAGTCTAAAGCTTTACTATTACAGTTTCAGTTTCTTTGGAAGTCATGTTGCCGTTAAAAAATTAAAACGACTTTCTTCTGTGGAACACAAACAAAGAATGTTTAAGAAAAAGCCTCAGTGATGTTGGGCCCATGCATGGAAGGAAATGAAGGTCATAGTTGTTTGGTTACCAACATTCTTCAAAATATCTGCAGAAGAAAGGAAGTCACACAAGTTTAAAAAGACATTAAGGTGATTAAATTAGGATATGTATGTAAACACAACAACAAAGTTCTAAGTAGAAATCATACATATCCAAAAAATATCAAATTCAGATCGTTTACTATTGCATAAATATTGAATATAGCCTATGTAGGTAAACTTACAAACATGCAATTATAGCTGTGCACAGCATGCCTGTGCATACATCAAATGTTCTGAGGATTGCTTCAACTGTTTGTTTTCTTTACGTCTCGAAGCACACCAAGCACACAGTCATGTCATCTGTTTAACCATCTGCCAATTCACCGTAACCTTTACATTGCTCTATATTGCTCCATTCATATGTTTTCTCAAATTTTTGCTTCCCGTCTGTTTCTCCACGGTGCTGAGTGTGTTGTCATGGTGATACCCATCTGTCCAGAGTGTGAGTGTGTGATGTCTTATTGATGAGACAGTGTGACTGTGTGCCAGAGACATCCATCCAGCCTGCTAAACAGCTCACACGTACACAAAATTTCTATAAACATACTGTTTTTTGCTAGTCATGTTAAGCTTTACCTCTGCTGGGAGGAGGACATACCTGTACACACACATGCTTCCATACTACTTGTTGTTAATATGCTGGACAGCTCACATCTTCATGAGACAGAGGTCGCGACACACAGACACGCGTACGCACTGATTGATTAATTTGAATTAAACATTGGGAGCTGTTCTTGGAAAGGTCTTTATTGTCACTCATGCTGGCTGCAGTGATGTGTTTTGTCCTATGATGTGCTTCAGCTTCTGTTCTACCTTGATATGCATTAGCCGTTTCATGAAATGTATTTAATGAACAGATCCTCCATCACATCACCATCTCGTGTTGTGTATGTTGCCATGTATTGTACAGTGAAACTCAGTTGACTTAATCTTGGCGTCAGCAGTCTCAGTATTCGGGCCTCATTCGCACTTGATTTGAAGTCCTCTTAAAGTGGCACCAAGATTCTGGTTAACTTGAATCGATTGTTCAGCCGTTTTTCCATGCATGGTCCCTGTTGTCTTCAGCATGTAACAGCCAGCGATTAACCTCTGCATTTTGTCTTTACAGTGCATCTGTTGTCAGAAACTCTGCAGTGTGTGACGGCTACAGCCACAGGGATTCAGTACCAGCAGTCTTGGCTTTGCATCCTGTGAGTAACCCCGAGGTCTCTTACACCTGTTATACCGAACCTAATGAGGTTCCTGGAGAAGGGTGTCAACAATATGTTTGTGGTCCATAAATGGGCTTCCTCTTTTCATTGGAAATCTGACAAATCGCACCTATTTTTTGCACTTATTATCGACGAACGACATGTTCTGTCACGATTTCACAAACTCAAAGTCTTGTTTTTGGCAAGAGACCTAGATAATATATAGCAACAAAAGCGAACCACAACTTGTTTTTCGCAGCAGCCTACACAAATATTATTATTAGATTAATATTAACTCCTGTAACAATGAGTGTTCATATTGTGTCCAACCCCTGTGTTTCCTCTGTGTATGAAATGCTCAGAGGAAGTGGATGAGGCTAACAAAAGACACACACTATAGCAAAGTTCAAGAACTTAACAGGATCTTTAACTTGAAAAGAACAATCCGTCTTAGAGAGTCAATGAAGGAACACATTTGGGGGTGAACCACGTCAGGATGGCCGCTCTGGAAGCAGAGGCTTTTGACTATATGACTTTGTCATGGAATTCTGTGGCAGGCAAGAACAAGGTCTTTGGAAAAAAAGAGCCAATCATTTTTTAAAAAGGTTCCCGTCACACTCCTCTAGGACTCGCTTCACTGCGTACCTGGAGCTGTTGACATCAAGTTCAGGGTTCTAAGTTCCAGGGGTTCCTTTTGGATGCGCATTACCTTCAATTCTTTATACAATAATGTTGAAAATATACTTTGAAGTTCTTTGAAAAAAATGCCCCGGTCAAGCTGAGAAAGTTCAAGTTCAAGTCTGCTTTATTGTCAATACTTCCACATGTACAGTACATACATACAGAGAATCGAAACATGACATATATTCATTTTCACTTGAACATTTACAGAATGAGAAGATTAACAATATAAATCCAAAATAGAGATCAATTGATGGAAAGAAAGAGCTGTTACTCAATGAGCGATTGAGATTTTAAATGAGGCTTTTTAGTTTAAGGCAATATGATTGCTTTTCTATTTAATAAATGTTGTCATAACAATTTTTTGATGGAATGGTATGTCTTATAGTGTGATAAACCATATAAAATCACACAACATTAGCAAATTATCAACACTTGGTATTAATTAAAGGTTTTTTGGCTTTTGTTTATATATAAGCAGGGTGGGAACTGTATTGAGGGTATAGGGAAAACTGCAAAAAATATGCCAAAATCGAAAATAATAAAAAAAACTGGATAATTGAAAAGTATACCTCTGAAGTATATTTTATTGAATTTCAATTACACATTGGACCTTTATAGAATAAAACACTTTTCATGGATCATTTATCTGAAAACAGTCATTAAAACAACTGAAATGGTTAAATTATGCTAAATTATGATGTGTGATGTTCTGCTAGTTGTTTCTGGAGGCCAATGAAGAGGCGGATGGCCTCAGGAAAAATGCTGTCAATATGGTAGGAGGTTCTTATGTGTATGGATTTCAATTGTCCGCCTGAGGGAAGCAAGGTGAATAGGTGATGGCCTGGACGTGACAGGTCTGAGGACATCTTGCAAGCTCAAGCTGAGGTTCTTGGGTCTCCAGATGATCACCTGCTGAATCCTGCACTTGGGATGCAAGGAGGCAGAGCAAAAAGGAAAAGTTTGTGAGTTCAGGACTCTGAGAAACCTGCAGGTTTAGAGCGTCTGTCTGAAATGTTAAGACTAATATCTTTTGTGTTCAGCGGTTTGATATGACAAAAGTATAAGAACAGGAAATTAGTCAAAAAACTAAAGCCGCACTTGTATCTGTGTCCGGAGATGTAAAATCCATGTTAATATCTATATCTTCATTATGTAAACTAAATTTTAAAGTATCTGGTCAAGTTTCAAGCAGGGACACAAGCCACAAAAGTAGAACAGAACATTTACAGTTTAGAAGATACAACGATCCCTGGGCATTTCGCATCTTTAAAGTCTTCCTCGGTCACAAGGCAAATAAGACATGATTGACACATACAACAAAAATCATAATGGCTCAAGTTTCAGATCTTCATTGACCTCAGGGGAGAAATCACACTCTTGATCTCACTATTTACTGTCACTCCAAGTAGACAAAGTGGATGCAATGTGAGAATTTATTCATTCTACTATTATCTGAGTGTAGTCCAGGATGTCGGTCAAAGTTATATACACTATGATGAAAGCGTCTGCCAAATGAATAAATGTCATTGCCTTTAATCTTTAATTCAATGCATTTCGGTCCTATTAAGAGGGTTTGAGTAGAAAAAAATTCTTTAAAAAATATTTGACATGCAAAAGTGTACAGTTGTATCTTTCTCTTTGGATTACAATAGAGTTTATTTACAGAGTTGATATTGAGATAGAATGCCATATACGAGGTAAAACAGATGAAGTCATTCATAACTCTACAAACTCGAGAGTGCTGGAAGAGTTTTTCTGGCCATGACCAAAAATGACGTTGTCACCCTTTTCCAAGAGCTTTCTCTAATCCAGTTTGACCTTAACAAATGGGTTTAGTAATGTTTATGCGGTTTTCCTGTTACATATTAATTTAATCTCATTCTGTGTCAGATGTTAGACAGTGTTTAAGTCTTAAAGAGCATTTATAAAGATTTGTCAACTCTTTTTGACAGCTGTAATGTGAAGAACCTGCAGAGACGGCACGTGTGTATCTCTCGCCTGGATCGCCCGCAGAACTGGGGAGAAAATTGTGCCGAAGTCCGTTACGTTATCCTCATTTTGGCACCTTCTAAAATGGTAAAATAATGACACCCATTTACATACACATAAACACAGAGCTACGCTAAATTTCCACAGAGGTTGTTTTTTAGTTCTTTCCTTTAATTAAAACAGACTTATTAGACTATTATAAAAAATGTTTGCTTTGTTGTACGTGTTTTTGTTTGTAAGTCAGGTGTGTTTCTCAGCCAGCATGATGTAAAAACTCTCAGTCCGGGTCTTGCGGTCTTGTTCATCCTCCAGCAGTCTCTCTTTAAAGGCTTTTAGGCCTCCGGCTCTCTCAAACCTCATTGCGTTTCTTGTCTGTGTCTGTGTTTACATCAGAAATCTGTGTGTTTGTGTATATGTATGTGTTTACATCTGTTATTGTAATCACTCTGCCACACTCTCCCTCTCTCTTTCTTTGATTCGGATCATGCACATTCTCATCTCGTTCTGCCGTCTGCTGTTCAGCCGTGAACCTTTTTGCTTCACATGCACTAAATCACAAGCGCACATTACATTAAAAGCAGGATTATCATGCCGGCACGTGCAGATACATCCTTTTTTTATTTGGTTTAAAGAGGTCACAAATGTTAAATAACCTAAAGACTAAATAGACAGACATGATAAAGCATAAAATCCAAAAAAACTGCAAAAGGTGTCTTTCAAAAATTGTGTATTACAAAAGAATTTAATTGAAAGTTAATTGAGTTTTTTGGCAGAACCCACCACTATATTCTTGTCTAATAAGCATAATCTTTACAAAATCGTATTAGATTTATGCTTGAAACGATTTGCCAATGGGGTACATTTATCTTGTTGTACTGATGTTTAGATATTTTTTATGGACAGTGATTTTCTGCAGCCAAGTAAATTAAAGCGCATAAGCATTTCGATAGACATAAGGTGGAAAATAGGTCAATCACCAAATGTACAAATGCTTGATCTCTGTGTCTGACATATCCTTCCCTATCATCTCTTAGAAAAGCACTAAGACGGCGATGGAGCTGGGCAGGACGTTCGCCAGCATGTTCTCTGATATCTCCTTCAGACAGAAGCTGCTAGAGAGTAAGACTCAGGAAGAGTTTAAGGAGGCGCTGGTGGTCCAGAGGTACCACCTGACCGCCACCAAACGTAAAACTACAGCTGTTGAAGGCGAAGAGACAGACCCACATAGCCAAAAACCACTGAAGGTGTGTACGTCGTTACTTGTGCAAGTGCGGTTATGAATTTCCTCGAATGCTGTCTGTGTTTGGTCTTTCTTCAGACACCCAAGAGTTACTCTCTGTCATCTTCACCTGTTCATATTCAACTCACACTGACAAACTTCTACAAGCTAATGTGACTTTTTCTTGTTTGTTACTTGCTATAAAATTGAATCGCATATGTGAGCGTTAGACCAGGTTGAGGTTACCCGCCTGTGCAAAGCCCTCTTATTTCTCTGTAAAGACACCAGTTCAGGCCCAAACAGTTATGTTTTTGTTTTCTTAATTTTTCACTCCATCACACATCTGAGGAAGGGTAACCAAGTGGAGAGAAGCATTACTTTATGTGTGTGTTTGTGTGTTGGGTGTGTGCGACCTCTCTTTCTCCCTCTTTCTGTCCATCTTAGACACACACTGTAATGATAAATAAGTGTCTAAGAACACCTTTAGATTCTTGGCTTATTTAAGCATAGCTTCAGACAGGTTCCCTGACAGGCAGGAAAGAAGCTTGTCGGCCAAAAAAAGGTTAATAATATGAGACGGTCAAACTGCTCCACTGCCAAAGCCTGACCAGTAAAGCCTGTTAAAATGAGAACAATTCTTTATGTTTACAGATGCATGCACACGCGCGCATGCGCGCACACACACACACACACACACACACACACGAGTGTTTACAACAGATCTGACCCAATCCCCTTGCGCATATTTGGTTTATACTGAAAACTAAGCAGGACAAAATACCCAATAAAGATGAATTAGACATCATCATGCAACAATGAATTTTAACTGTGTTTATATATAAAGGTTAAGGTAAATTTGTGAATGTTCTAGATTTTCTGTTAATTCACATATGTCCCTGTCAGACCTTTCTTCTTTTTAGAATTTGAAAAAAAAAACTGAATGTTTAAATTATTAAACACTGCTGTCAAAGCTCTTTTTAACACTTTTTCGTTAATTATTTACAAAACAAAGACTTATGATTTGATAAAAACATTTATAAAAACAATCAGGAAAAAAACAATGTAACAGTTTTAAAGCAACCTAAAATGATGTAAATGTAAAAATGTACAAACGAAGATGTAATTATTAAAAAGTATTGAGCTTTAATTTTAAAGTTGAATCAATTTCATGTAATGGTAAGATTAACCGATTCATTCTTCATCACGAGATGCATTGCATTTTTTTTATTCCATCACACAACATCATAAAAATGTGTCATCTAATTGTTTTTCAGTATCACTTTACAGAACTTTTTGCAATACCTCTTTACATTGAACTTCCTCTGCAAACTCACAAACTATTTTTCTGTTGTGATGTTTGTGATGAATTTATCGCAAAACCCAATAATCCACACACAATTACAGCAACTTTACTAAAAGGTCATTGGGAAATAAATAAGCGTTTCAGTTTTTTGCAATGCACATGTGTCCCAGGTTTTTTCTGATGGTGTTTTAAATCTATGTAAACAGTAATGTAACACTTTGCTGACGTAGCTGTAATGCTTTTGCATTGTAATAATACTGTTCTAACACTGGGCTGTCTCTCTCTCTAGTCTGCAGAATCTGTGTTCTCTCATCTTCTGTCTCTCTCTCTGCTGTGCAGGGGGCCCTGTGTGAGTGTGATTACACTGAGCTTCTGTGTGTATGACTGTGTATGTCAATGCGAGTGTACGTGTGTCTTCGTCTGCTTTAACACGGTATTTCTTCCCTTGCAGTGTAAAACGTTGTGTTTGCTTCCGTGTGTATATGTGTTGTGATTCTGCAGGATCTGCTGTTTGTTGTGTGTGTTTAATCGTGTACCTTTCCCTCTGTGCTATTGCAGTAAATGTATTTAAATGTTTTCACAAACTGTAGATGTCCATGAACATGTGTGATTAATCCTCTCTGTCTCTGTATGTGTGCAGTGTAGAGATTTTTTCAGAGTGGGCAGAGGAATCTATGAGGATCTTTGCCGTCGCCTGCCTCTCTACCCATCTGACTTCACTGATGGTGTGTGTTACAAACAAACAAACAAACAAACAAACAAACAAACAAACAAACAAACAAACAAACTCACAATGAAATCTGTAACCTAAAGACTTTTTTACAGTTCTGAAATCATTTTTGTATTGTTACACTTTCATTTGTCATCTTTTGTCATCGAGGCCGTGATGTCTTATCTGTTTCATAAAGCCTTGACATACAACTATTGTGTAGACTTGAAACTGCTCAGATACGTTTTGCGGATTTATGACACAAAAATGGCCTTCATTCACACTAATGTACGAGATGCTTACACTGTTTGAATCATATTCTAAATTAGATTAAACGTAGGGTCTTTGATTTCTGGTAGTAAATGTTGCCCATACACGTAAAGGGTCTCACCTCTTTTTTGATAGCTCCACCCCTCATATACGTCATCCGTTGCTCTGGGATAATGTTCCTCTCCACATCAAGAAAAGACACGCCCCCTACTGCTGATTGGCTGCACAATTGTAAAGCATTTTTGAAAAAACATGGACCTCATCATGCACCATGAAAACATAGTAAACATGCAAACAAGTGGCTGATATGTACGTTCCAGTGAAGGGGCGGGTCTCTTGGGATTCTATAGCTTATTTGATTGGACAATAACTGTGACGAGAGACTGACGTGTAGTGTAATGTAACGAAATTTCCAGAACTGTCCATTTCAGTGATTATATCCTCTATATGTGAACGTGTCATAACTTAGGAGCATATCTGCATATCATTTTGATGTCATTAAAATTCGAGATATTGTTAGCAATTCAAAAAAATATCATTATACCTAAACACATATACATAGTAAATCAGAAAAGTTGAAAATGGCCCACGGAAATGGTCTCTTATTTATTCTGCGTCTGCATATCTATGTAATATACTGTATATTCATATATATATATATATATATATATATATATATATATATATATATATATATATATATAATTTTATATTGCTGTATATGCACTTGTGCGTGTGTGAATGTGTTTGTTTCAGGTCTGGTGGGTAACAATAAAGCTCTGGTCAAATTCATGACGACGTCCATTTTCCTGTACATTGCTGTGCTGCTTCCTGCCATTGCTTTCGGCTCACTCAACGATGAGAGCACTCGAGGGGAGATTGGTGATTACTCACACAAACACACATTCTAGATTGTACGCACTCACACACACAGACTGAGCTCTTCTTCATCTCTTGATTAGATGTTCACAAGACCATTGTTGGGCAGAGTATAGGAGGAATCATCTATTCACTATGTGCTGGTTCCCCACTGGTCATTCCACTAACCACAGCGCCCATTGCTATTTTCATAAGTGGTATGTACCCAATTTCCCTCGCAAGCATGCATCTACAGCTTCAAGATGCACGTTCACATACCCACTTTATTTGTGGTTGTTCCTGAAGTATGTTTAGATCAGCACTGTTTGTTGAATACTTTAACTGGGTAATGATTGAGAATGTTTAGAAAGCCCTTCTAACCCCAGGATGAAGTAGAACAAGACTCTTAATCTCAAAAACGGCAGAATGGAAGTCCAACACGGCCCCTATTTGTTTGGGCAGAGTCGGATGTTTGCCCTGGCAGAGATGAGATATCTCCCCAAATCTCATTCCTGCGGCTGCATTTGGCACTTTCAGGGTTGCTTGAAAAATGTTTTTTTTTTGTAGATAAATAAAAAAGGGGATATATCTGTAATAATATATACCAAGCAAAGATTGCATCTTAAGGTTCTGTTGGTTGATTGAAAGACTTATTTAATGGTTTAATTAAATGTTTTTGGAGGACTTTAAAGATCAAACATGCATTATGAACAATGTTTTCAAGTCATTATAAGATTTATGATCTGCGAATGCTCTTTTCATGGTCATGCTTGTTTTAATACGAAGGATGGCTAATGACAGTAACCCTGTTTTTTGCTTCCATGTTTGTGGTAATACAGTGATCAGGGGGGTCTGTGATGATTACGAGCTAGACTTTGCTGCGTTTTACGCATGCATCGGCTTGTGGAACAGCCTCTTCCTCATCATGGGAGGAGTATTCAACCTCAGTCTGCTTGTTAAGCTCTTCAAGAGGTCAGACACACACTCTCACCTAAAAATACAGCGAACATACTGCTCAAGTCATTAGTGCTACGAGAATGTTATGCTTTTTTATTCTTGATGTTCATGACCCACAGGTCGATAGAGGAGGTGATAGCATTGTTCATTTCCATTGCTTTTGTAGCAGATGCTGTTAAGGGCACTGTCAAGAGTAAGTGTAACACACACGCACGCACGCACGCACGCACGCACACACACACACACACACACACACACACACACACACACACAAACACAAAAGCACACACACGGACACAAAAGCACACACACGGACACACAAGCACAGTTAAGCCCTTTGAAATGATGTGGATTTATGCATGGACGATTCTTAGATGACAGTGTAATCTTCATTATAAATATAAGGGAGAACCAGGCTAGTTATTGCGCTCTTTGCCTCGGTGAATATTTGTCAGAGTGGGTTTGTGTTAGAAAATCAGTTTCTGTAAAAATACATTAAGTCTTGGCTACAAAAAGTTTTAACATTAAAGGAGATCCCGGAAAGGGAAACTTATTTTTAATTGGATGTTTTTAAAACAAGGCCTCAGGAGTTGTGTTAGAATGCCCACCACGCACCAGCTTACTGGTGGAGAGGAGACACAATCAACAGATATGGGCATTATTAGAAGGCCGTGATGGTCAGAGGCGAGGATGCCGCGGTGACACCTCCACTCTTTTCGAAAGACATCCTGGGATTTTTAATGGCCACAGAGAGTCAGGACCTCAGTTTAATGTCTCATCCGAGGGAAAGATGAGAGGTCAACTTTTCATCAGTACAACTTTTTTCAAGAAAAGCTCTAGCTTTTCTCTATAAATACTACTTAGAAAGAAACATTTCCCTGTGCCATCAGTTATAAAAAAGAAGCATACATAAGGAAAGGTCAAGTATATGAAAAAGTACACTTTATATAGTAAGTATATTCATAATATCAGTAGTGCATTCTAGTAGTGTACATGTTGCAGTACTACTAGCGCATGGGACTAAATTGGCCCACTTTCTAGTTTATAAAAGTATACTTTCCAATTTTAAGTTTAAAAAAGTATACTAATAGCACTCTTCAATAAACTTCTCTTTCTGAAAGACTGTCTCCATCGAAAAATGTATAAAACAATCAACTAACTAGAAAACTAGAAGAGCATTGTGTTTCAACACAACATTTTGTCGGATCAATTCTAAGTGAACATTCATATGTATAGATTAAATGTATAGCTTTAATGCATTGTTGTCGAAATGGCCAAATGTAAATGTACAAGTTTAATCTGCAAGATCAAAAGTGACTTCAGAAAACACCAGAAGAAGAAGAGCTAATAAAACCTAATATGTTTACTCAAGGTTTTGAAAGATTTGGGCCTCAATCAGACGGATTAGTCCCATCAGTTCAGCACTATTGTTGCGCTCCAGAAAAAGCCAGTTTGATGTGCAGCAGGGCAGCTTTAACAAATGTCACTTGCCCATAAAAACCTTTGATCGCCAAGAGTTATCATCCTACAAAGGTTAGCGTCAAGGAAACACTACAGAATCTTTAAAGACGTTACACAGAAGGCTGACTCAACCCATCAGAAAAAACACTATCCAAGAGGGGGTCCATGGGTTGAAATCTTAAAAAAAAAAATTGGGATGTTCCTCGGGTTGTCTAGAATACTGTTGTGGGATAAACGAGACAAAAGTGAAACATTGTAATATATTCAGCGCTAGAACACAAAAAGCGGCATATCATCGCCAAACCTCATGGTGGGGGGGTATAATGATATGGGGCTCTTTTGCGGCCTCAGGGTCTGGACAGATTGGAGTCACAGAGAGACCAGTGAATTCCAATATATACCAAGGGCAGAATATCAGACCGTCTGTTTGTGATCTGAATCTTAAAATAAGTCATGCAACATGACTATGATCCAAAACACAGCAGTAAATTAACATCAGAGCGCTTCGAACAAAAGAGATGCTGTATTTTAAAAAGGCCAAATTAAACGTCCTGACCCCACTCCGATTAAACTGCTCTGGCGTGATGTGAAACAGGCCGTTTGAGAAAGACATCCCAAAAATGTTCATGAACCGTAACAATGTGCATGTGTTATCAGCAGAACGCATTGCTTGATGTTACTGGCAATAAATGAGATTCCACTAAAACAAATGTTCACATGCTTTTTCCATCAATAATCCTGATTGTTTAAACCAATTATTCAATAAAGATGTGGCGCAGAAAACATTTGCGCTTTGGAAGCCGTTCATGCAGGCTATTCCAAAATCTTTTAACAGCACACACACATACAACCAAATGTTTACACGCACACTGTTTACATTCATTTGTATGTATTTCTATATTAGTTTATTAGCAATGTTAATAATATTGATATTTATATGATAACTGCACCTTGTATTTCTTTCACAGTTTTTCAAGAGTACTACCATGCTCCCACTCTAGCCAATGGGAGCGCAGCAGAGTTAAATCGCATCAGCAGCAGTATACATTTAGGGGAACTGAACCTTACTGAAGCGGGGCCAGTGTCCCTCCCAGAATCCTTCATTCTGTGCACACGGGCACGGCCACTTCTCTGTCTTCTCCTCATGCTGGGTACACTGTGGGTGGGATACACACTCTACCAGTTCAGGAGGAGGTGAGGATCTCTTCCTGTAACTCACACACATCTATACACACACACACACACACACACACACACACACACACACACACACACACACACACACACACACACAAATGGTTGTTTCCATGTTAGTCTATTTTGACACCATCATCTTTCCATTTTTTCCTGGCAGTCCGTTTCTGCATGTGAAGATGAGAGAGATTCTGTCCGACTGTGCTCTGCCTATCTCCGTGCTTGTCTTCTCTTATGTGGGATCGTACGTCTTCAACGACATTGCCTGTGAGTCATGTGATCACACTGTGTGTTGTATACTGTATGTTGCACAACCACTGACACTAACAGACATTACAATATATCGCCCTGTGTGTTTTCACATAACAGGCTTTTAAGTAGATGGGCTTATTTTTCTCAAGTTGACCTAGTTATTTATATTCACAGCACTTGATCAAGTACAGTATATCATCCGTCAGTCTATAACGCTTTTAATGTCTCTAAATCAAGTTACTGGATTGTATAAGAGCAGTTTACTAAATTAAACATCACAGTTACTTTGGTTTAAACTTAAAATTGGGGGTGTGTTTGAATCTTTAACTATTCTAGGATCATTTAAACCAATGTTTGGGTTTGTCCATATCCATATTTGATTCAAAACAATTTTTCCCTGTGTGTCTGAACATGCGCACAGCATACACTGATTTAAATGAAGTACCAGCTTTTGACTGTTAAAACCGTATGTTCTGTATGGGGTAGTATGAATTCAATTTGGATATACTGTATCCGCCAAGTTTTACTGTCATGTGACCTATACAGTATGCTCACTGACCTATAGCGGGCTAACAATAACCTGTACATACACACAAATCTCAGCAGAAAAAATATTTATACACTTTTTGCATGCAGTTTTTCCACACTGAAGTTCGGGACATATTATTAATGTCTTTGACTTAATTTCACCTACTATATAGTAGGGATGCACGATTATGAAAATAATTGTTGATTTTTAACCTTGAAATTGGATTGCGATTCTAGTCGATTAACAGATATAACATTGAAGTTTTGAAATGTTTTATAACTTTCTATGAAGCAGCTTCAAAACGTAATAATATAAATGTAAAAAACAAATAATTATGGAAGTTATGTTGTAAGTAAAAATTACAAATAACTTCAATTGATAAATTATACAATCTCTGATTTATCAATGTGTTTAGTGTTTAAACATACTGCAGGAACACACAAATATGAGCACAAATGTAATTCCGGCTTTTTGTGGATTATAATTTTAATCCCAATTATTTTACGATTAATTGGGCAACCCCACTGTATAGTAGAGAGGTAGGTGATTTCGGACACAGGGCTAGAGTTTAAGTATTCACCTTTGGCACTCATGGTCATACTTATTCAGTTGATCAAATTCAATAGACTCCCATTGAGGAAAGCATTACAAAACACACAAAAAATTCAGAACACCTCAGCAACTGCTCTTTAACAATAACTCGGAGTAACATGGTTGGGAGTTTTGCATAGACATCCTCTCTCAAATTTTCGTTCATAACGAAATAACATTCATAAAATGATTGCATTTATACTATAATTAAAGCAGAGAAAACGAGTATAATGATACAATAGATCTATGCTGCTCATTTTTAATCAAATTGAGGGATTAGCTTGAATATGCCAAGATTTGAGCTGCAATCTTAAGTAACATGCAAATAGCATAAATGGTTCAGTACTGAGCCGAACTAATGTCGTCCTGCGTGTCCAGGAATGCATGCCAAAATAAAACGCCCTTACCAACACTTAGACTTCCAAACATGCACACGCACGCGCACGCGCACACGCAAACACACACACACACACACACACACACACACACACACACACACACACACACACACACACACACACACACACACACACACACACACACACACACACACACACACTCTTTTATACAGCCAGCACGTTCCAGCAATGCCAGTCACACTGGCTAACACTATATTATGCCTCCAACTTCTCTGTCATCAGTTCAGTGTGGGAGTATAACTTGATTTTATTTCTTACCTCCGGCTCTTTAAATGTTCACTCAACGCTTCAGAACTGCAACGGGGAGGCTCATATTTAAAATTAGATAAAATCTAAGGCCCTCAAAAGATTGGTCTGGTTTTGCAGGGATACGGTTGAGACCCGTTGCATATGCAGATCTTCACAGTTCCGCTGTTGAGTGGGTTTAGTTACTGTAGCTTCAACTTGTGCTGACTCACACTGACTCGTGAACTGAGATTGAGTATTACATGATCTCTCTTCCAGTACCGGTCTTTAACTTCCATGAAGGTCCAGTGTTTCGAGTCGCCCCGCTGGATAAGCTGACCGGAGCGAGTGTTCTGAGTGCAATGGGTCTGGGCTTCCTCCTGTTTCTTCTCATCTTCATCGACCAGAACATCGTAGTGTCCCTTACAAACGCACCTGAGAACAGGTTCATGTCTCATAAAATTAGCACACACTGACATTGGCAAAATGTAGCAAATCGTATTAAGAACATCAATCATCTTTTGTTTTAACTAATAATACTTTAAGAAAAGTACTTAAAACAGCATTTTTAGGCTATAGCCGACAGTCATGCCTGGCCCGAAGATAACTCCCGGTCTGTGTTTGTTTATTAGTCTGGGAAGTGGCTCATAATATAAACATTTATATTAGATTTAATTTTTATGAATTTGTTTTTTTTATATTAATTAAATAATGAAACTGCCTTTAAGTGGCTTAAGCTTAAATATCTTAAAAAGCAACACAATCGTAGGCAAACACATTTTCAATGTTGCTTAGATTGCATTTTTATTCATATTCTGTTTTATTGGTGGCATTTTTTCATTTTTTGTATTGCTTGATAAGTTTTAATTACTTTTACTTTAGTTAAGTTGATATTTATTTATCAGTTCATAATTTAAGTGCCTCAGACTTTTTTTGCTGAGATAGCAATTCAAATATTCTTTTTTTGCTTTTAATATTCAGGCTGATATAACATAACTCTTTTAATAGTTTTGTTAACTGTAATGCCCTTGTACCTGACAAAACCAGATCTCCCTACCAGGCCCAGTGCTATACATCAACAATAATAAATTCTACAGTATCTAAGATGTGTTTAAACCGACAGCAATTTATAACAACATATGCAAATGAGCTGCACGACACAACGACAGGGCAGACAGCTACCTGTCACTGATGCAGTTAAATACTGCGGTCGAGAAGCAACCTTCAGCAACTCAATTGCTGATGCAAACAAGACATTTTGACAGCCACTTGGTTTCCATCACTGTTGTGAAACGACGGGTAGGCCCACCCAAAACGAAACCTCATCGGTCCTACTCCACCTTCCTGTATATACCCATCAAATTTATTCTAATCGGCTGTTCTTCCCTCGCTTTGCACAGTATTTCACTTTCAGCAAATTGCTTTGTGCCTGGATAGGACACTGGGTCAGAGTGTGTGTAATGGCCTTGGTCAACGCTGTAAGTCATGACTGTGTCTGTGCCACAGGTTACAGAAGGGCACGGCCTATCACTGGGACCTGACTCTGTCT
Source organism: Triplophysa yarkandensis (assembly GCA_033220385.1). Lineage (NCBI taxonomy): Eukaryota > Metazoa > Chordata > Actinopteri > Cypriniformes > Nemacheilidae > Triplophysa > Triplophysa yarkandensis. Next base: position 15,153,738 of record CM065665.1, read on the forward strand.
GGCTTGATTAATATTTTGATGTCAGTGCTGGGCTTGCCGTGGATGCACGCCGCGTTCCCTCACTCCACCCTGCACGTCAGACAGCTGGCCATCGTGGAGGAGAGGGTGGAAGGTGGACACCTTTACGAGACGTGAGAACAGCACACCAATAGTTTGACACACAATCACAAATTATAACGTTAAGCACATCACAGTAGAGATACTTAAAAATCGTGTGTGTGTGTGTGTGTGTGTGTGTGTGTGTGTATGTGTGTGTGTGTGTGTGTGTGTGTGTGTGTGTGTGTGTGTGTGTGTGTGTGTGTGTGTGTGTGTCCGTGCGCATGTCTGTAGTATAGTGAGTGTGAAGGAGACGCGGGTGACCTCGCTTGTGGCGAACATCCTGATAGGTGTGAGTGTATTTCTGCTGCCGGTGCCCCTGCAGTGGATCCCCAAACCTGTGCTGTACGGGCTCTTTCTCTACATCGCTCTCACCTCCATCGACGGCAATCAAATGTGCGACCGCATGGCTCTTCTACTCAAAGAACAGGTGAGTGGGTCTGTGCGGTTGATGAAAACAAAGGCAAATAGAAGTCATAGGTGTTTTGTGAATAAGGATACAGAAGCCCCTGTACAACTAAAGCAACACAGTGCCCTCTGCTTGCCCTGCTTAGAAATGTTTCAGGGTGCAGTAGTACACTATGGTATGAAGAACAAATGAGTAACTATGAGTTTTGTTTGTCTACAATGATGGAAAATCAAAAGGAAGCAAATGTCATCTCCTTTGTTCCTCTTGTTGATCAATCTCTCATTTTCCCAGACGTCCTATCCACCCACTCACTACATCCGCAAAGTGCCGCAGAGGAAAATCCATTATTTCACATTCCTTCAGATGGTGCAGCTGCTTTTCCTGTGTGCATTTGGGATGTACCCTCTGCCGTACATGAAGATGATCTTTCCCCTGTTAATGTGTATCCTCATACCCATCAGGTGAGGACGGGAATGAAACTACCTGTGTACACTATTTAATTTTATGTGTGTGTTTATGTTTGTTAGCACAGACGGATTTACTACTTTATTAGTTACTTGCTTTTGATGGATTTATCTAAATTATAAATTTATTTTTATTCTAATGTGTAGAGTATTGGCCATAAACGTTGAACTTTTCTTAACTTTTTATTAAGTTGTTGCATAAAACTGTCAATGAGAAGGAAAGAAACTAAAAATAAAAGACATTCTCATTTTTGTTAAGATATATTTAGACACTAAAGAAACTGTACAAGTGCTCTGACTTATTATTGTCTGGCAGATGGTAAAACATTCAAACCAAATAATGAGAAAGACTAAAAGAATTGAAAACTGCAGTTGTGTCGTTTAATAATAACGGGAAAATGTATAGCTTTAAAAAATACAAACCTGACTACAAAAATATATTTTTTAATTGTTTTGCAAATGTTCTTCATATATTTTTGAAGATGGCCCTTGTTGAAGTGGATCAAATAATCTAACATTTAGTAACACCCTAGCAACACTTTAATGTCAACTGAAAACTGCACGGCAAAATGCTTGTGATAATTTTAAAACTATTAGAAATGACCTGGCAAACCCTAGCTTCTTGTTGGCCAGTTTTCCATTCTTCCACTGGCATTGTATTATGTTAACATCTTTATTATTGTGCCTCTATCTCAGGAACTGTCTACTGCCCAGGATCATTGAGGCTAAGTACCTGGACATTATGGATGCACAGCGCATGTAAAGGCATGCACACTCAGACTCTGAGCTAAAGAACTCTGGGAATTGCATTTCTGAAATGCAAAATTCTGGGAGGAAAAACCAACTGATCTTAGTGTTTAACAGCAGGCATTCTAGTGAGGCACTGAATGTGTAAGAGAGAGCTTAGAAAAGAAGGAAATTTGAGAGAGAGAGAGAGAGAGAGAGAGAGAGAGAGAGAGAGAGAGAGAGAGAGAGAGAGAGGAGGGGGGAGATGCCTGTTTACCGAGTAGAGACAGACCGGTGTCTGATGGTTGACCTTGGTCAGTCACTGTTTCACAATTTGAATTCTTCACCAAAGTCCCCCTCTCTCTCTCTCTGGTCTATAAGGATGCATCAACGCATCGCCTATGGAAAAAACACGAATGAGACATAACACTCCATCACACATACTCTCAAAAATGGTGTCATCACAAAATTTCATGAGTGTTCTGATCATAGTGTTCTTGACAACTGGTTCTTCAACACCAGACTGAAGCTCATCTTCAGAAACTGCAATCTGTAGCAATACCTCTTAATGCTGAATCTGAACACGCACACGCGTCTCTCGTTCACAACCTCTCACATGATCCAGTTAAAAAGCTGTTTCTCATAGATATTCCAGTGCGGTTTGGTACATATCAGTGACGATTGAGTAATAAGAAGTGAACATGGACCAAAAGAATACACTCACATTATTAGAAAACTGTGTCTCATAGCAATACAGCGGATTATTAGAGGCTATCCATATTTTCAAGTTTTCTATCAAGAGAGTTTTCTTTTGAAGTTATAGACTTCAGGTTTGGATACCCACTGATGTGTTGAGAATGTATCATAAGCTCTGGTGTTTCAGGGAGAAGAGGAAATATAAGCAGCATACTTACTGCTGATTGACATTTAAGCTTTGCACATCAACAGGACAACTGTGTTACACACCCAATGACACACACACACACACACACACACACACACACACACACACACACACACACACACATGCACGCACAGAGGCATGAATATAAAAACATTCCCAAATAAAAGCACTTACCGTCATGACCGTCCATTACAATATATTCAAAACAGAGAAGGCATGCCTTTTATAAGACATCAAAACTTATTTCTATTGCTATTATGTAATTTGTTGTGTTATTTAAACTAGAAAAAAGTAATCATGGATATACTATACCCCTGCATTAGAGCCATTTTCATCAGATGAAACCTGTCAATATGTGTTGCATTCAGAGTCCTCACACAGAAGGGAAAGGCATGTGGCTCGGCAGACGGAATTAGAGACTGTTTTGACCAAACATATTTCCAGAGAAGTGAAGTCAATGGACGGGTAAATGTGGAAGAAGAAGATAGAGATATAGACGCACAAAAAGACACGGTTTGATCATCGTGTGAGCACCTGTGCACTTAACTTTAGGCAATATGAGATTAGAGAAAGCTCAGAATCAGATCAAACTTATATTTGTAATGGTTAGATTTAAGCTTAGAGAAAGAGAGAGAGAGAAATACTTCATTTTCTCTCGCATTTCGCACCATTTGCATAATCAGCATCCCCATTTCTCTATCCTCCCTGTAACAGTTATTCTCCCTGAATCCTGACCTCTAGTGTTTCAGTAATCCTGTTCGTCATTGGACATTTCTCAGTATTTACTGTAATATTGAAGTATTTGACTTTAATTTGTGATTGCTCACACATGAGTGGGATATATTGACGAGTTCTGTTCTGTGCTGTTTGAATATTGTTTTGGATTTTTATTTTCTAATCATGAATGTATAATGTGTAGATTTTTATATAGCACATAAAAATACATTGTCAAATTGATTTTGTCTAACAGATAAGCTAAATTTGTAAACTGCAATATGTAAATTGTAAGGTAATAAGAGACATGTTTATTGGAAGGATTGTGTGGGTTTAATAGGGGTATGCTATACACTGAAATCTAGGTCATTTCAAGCTGATTGCCAAATAAAGAGATATATTGATACCCATCGCTTGCTGCTGTCCTTTGTCTTTCACTATAGACCATTTTGCAAGACGTAAACTGAAAGTTCCCAATCAGATTTTTCTTTACTATTTTTAAAATTTGTTTTAATTTAAATTTTTAATATGATTAAGTCTTTAAGGTGTTTGGTTAACGTTATTATTCGCTTAGAAATTCTATGTTTTGTTGAACCGTTTGTGAAATCTACAAAAACAATGTTATTTAAGTCTTGCAAAATGCTTGAAGACAATGAAATAAACAGATTTTGAGTTTAAAACATTTTTTGTAGTACCTTCACCGGTCATTGCCTTAAAGGATTTTTGTCTTGACATAAATGCCACAAAGATAACCTCTGAAAAATATATCGACCACTTCAGAGGAATAAAACAATTCTGATCCAACGCTGGTGAGTTTTTTTTTATCGGGAAGTTCATCTGGGCCGGTATTTACATCTTGCAAAGGGATCAAAACTCAATCAAGTGTACTTTGTTTTTACTATTCTGAGGTTATTAATTGTAAATATATATTATTTTAATGTTAGGACATAATTCATCATGACAGTTATGTTTTATATTTATCTAAATACCATTGGCCAGCGATTAGTATTTTTTCCACTGTTCTTTGTCATTGTGATTGGCCGATACCGATACCAATTCTGATGCTTTAAGTTTATGGATAATGTAATTCTATGGATGTTGTCTTTGCAATACTTTTATATTTTTGATATATTTATGGTAATTTAACGATTGAAAAAACTTAATATTTACAATAAAATATAATTATGTGCATCCTCATGTGTTGACTTTATCAATTGAGATTGGTTCGTAAGATCGACCAAGTTTAGTGAGTACAGATCGAGTCATATAATACGATAATCGGCCGATACCGAAATCCATACAATCTTCGGAGCATTCCGTACTATTTGCATAACATAAACCATAGATATCTGTGGTTTTGGTTATTATTTCTTTATTTGCATCCCAACAAATATGGTATAACAAACCAACAACGTTCCACAGATATTTTCTGGGGATAATTGTGTGAAGAGCACTGTAAACTGCTGCTTTTCACCAGTGGTCGTATTGATCATAATAATAATAAAGGCTCATCCAGACTCTATCGGATCCATCAACACATGCTGAAATGAAAAAATTATCTCCTGACTGTGTTACAGGGATTGGCAATACCACATTTTTATAATCTGATAAGATACCTATACTTTAAATCACGGTTTTACTGATACCGATACTGCATATTTCCTAAATGTGATTTTTCCAAAAAATATTAATGTTTAGAAAAAACGAATCCATTAACTTTAAAGCAAATGACATATACATAATACATACTGGCCATAAAAAGTTTATTATAAAAGATTTTTTCTACTTACATTTAAAAAACATTAAATACAAATGCATGAAATTTTCCAAAAATTAAATAACAAATATCTCAATAAATAAAATGAAATACAAGAATATAAACATTTTATATTTGACTTCTTCTTTCTCATAACAGGCCATTTTTTTGTATTGCACATATTTGCATTTTCTTAAAAGTGACAGGTCATTGTAGATCACTTGTGGTTTATAATAAGAACTTTTTTTGTTGTTTTTTAAATCACTTGTTCTATTTTTAGATCACTTGTTTTATTAGATCAATTGTTCTTTTTTTAGATCACTATAGGTTTCTTTTGTTTTTTTGATAACTTTTTTAGATCACTTGTTATCTTAACTTTTTTTTTTTCAGATCAATGGTATGTTTGTTTGTGTAGTTGTTTTTAGATAAATGTTTTTTTAGATCAATTGTTTTTTTAGATCACTTGATTTTGTTTTGTTTTTCAACTTTTTGTGTGTTTTTTAGATCAATTGTTTGTTTGTTTTAGTTGTGTTATAGATCATTTGTTTTTTAAGGTCACTCTTTTATTTGTTTTGTTTTTGATAACTTTTTAGATCACTTGTTTTTTTCTACTTTTTCAATGGTATGTTTGTTTATGTTGTTTTTAGACCAACTGTTTTGTTGTTTTTTTTAAGATATTTGTTTGTTTGTTTTAGATCACTTAATTTTGTTTTGTTTTGTCACTTTTTGTGTGTTTTTAGATCAATTGTTTGTTTGTTTATGTTCTTTTTTAGATCATTTGTTATTTTAAGATCGCTTAATTTTGTTTTGTTTTATAGTCACTTTTTCTAGATCACACTTTGTTTGTTTGTTTTATAGATCACTTGTTTTTTTAAACTTTTTTCAGATTAATGTTATGTTTGTTTATGTTGTTTTTTAGATAAATAGTTTGTTTGTTTTGTTGTTTTTTAGACCAATCTTTTTTTTTTAGATCTTTTTCACTTTATTTTGTTTTGTTTTGTTTTCTCACTTTTTGTGTGTTTTTTAGATCACTTGTTTGTTTGTTTATGTTGTTTATGTTTCTTAGATCATTTGTTCTATTAAGATCACTTTTTTTGTTTGTTTTGTTTTAAAGTCACTTTTTCTAGGTCACACTTTGTTTGTTTGTTTTATAGATCACTTGTTTTTTTACATGTTTTTTTCAGATCAATGGTATATTTGTTTATGTTGTTTTTAAGATAAATAGTTTGTTTGTTTTGTTGTTTTTTAGACCAATCTTGTTTTTTAGATCTTGATTCACTTAATTTTGTTTTGTTGTCTCACTTTTTGTGTGTTTTTTAGATCACTTGTTTGTTTGTTTGTTTATGTTGTTTATGTTTCTTAGATCAATTGTTCTATTAAGATCACTATTTTGTTTGTTTTGTTTTAAAGTCACTTTTTCTAGATCACACTTTGTTTGTTTGTTTTAAAGATCACTTGTTTTTTTTACATGTTTTTTTCAGATCAATGTTATATTTGTTTATGTTGTTTTTTAGACCAATCTTGTTTTTTACATTTACATTTACATTTAGTCATTTAGCAGACGCTTTTATCCAAAGCGACTTACAATAGTCGAGGAGACAATTAAGCGGTAAATAGCCGATACGACAATAGATGAACAAGTGCTACAACAATGCTATCGAGTTACACAGAGAGCGAAGTTACAAAAGAAATTTTTTTTCTTTTGATAGAGTAGTTAGAAAAGAAGTGAGTTAGTGAGTTAGTAAATTAGGTGTAGCCGGAAAAGATGAGTTTTTAGGAGTTTTTTAAAGATAGAGACCGAGTCTGACAAGCGTGAAGCCAGAGGCAGATCGTTCCACCATCGAGGAACTGAAGCAGAGAACGATCGAGAGAGAGATTTCTTACCCTTTTGAGCTGGTACCACAAGTCTCAGCTCATTTGCGGAGCGCAGAGATCTTGAGGGCCTATACCTTTGCATTAGTGAGTTAAGGTAAGTGGGTGCTGAACCGGTGGTGGTCTGGATGCTGGGTGATATAAGAATGCTTTTTAGATCTTGATTCACTTAATTTTGTTTTGTTTTCTCACTTTTTGTGTGTTTTTTTAGATCACTTGTTTGTTTGTTTATGTTGTTTATGTTTCTTAGATCATTTGTTCTATTAAGATCACTATTTTGTTTGTTTTGTTTTAAAGTCACTTTTTCTAGATCACACTTTGTTTGTTTGTTTTATAGATCACTTGTTTTTTTTACTTGTTTTTTTCAGATAAATGTTATATTTGTTTATGTTGTTTATGTTTCTTAGATCATTTGTTCTAATAAGATAACTTTTGATTGTTTTGTTTTATGGATCACTTGTTATTTCTCTGAGCAGTGAAATTATTTATATAATTAAAATCCCAAGTCTGCAGCTTCAGAGTGTCGATATATCTCTCTCTCACAATCCATCCCATAATGTCCCAGCGTCCGTCTGTGTGACGTCACGTGAGTGAGTGATGATCAGCAGCAGATCTTTGCTCGTCTCTGTGTCAGGAGTCCACGCGCGTACACGTCAGTGGAGGAAGCACGTGTGTGACGTCACAACACGTCATCACGCACTCATGACGGAAGAAGCCAAAAAACTCGCAGCTCGTGCAGCTGTCAACAATCACATCCAGGTCAGATTGTGTAGTTGTTATTAACTTTGTGTTGTGACGTCATCATGTACACGATTACACTGTTGCGTCATCACTTTGTACGTTAGCTGGACTCCACGTGCTTGGCTAGCTTTATTGTTGTTGTTGACATGTTAGCTTGAATGCTAGCTAAGTTCACTGTTAGCAAACATGTGAGATATAAACCTCTGAGATATGACAGAAATGAGTCTTTATTACATTTATTCTCATTCTGGATGCTGGGTGATATAAGAATGCTCGATTTAAACATTATGGGATGTGTTTGTTTCTATAGAATTATGCTTGGACTTCACAAACATGTTTGCACAATAAGCTTCAGTTAACTAACATGTGTTGATGTGCAGAACACAACAATATTGCTGAATAAATGAATAAAATGAGCAATTTAATTCAAACAGTGATTTGTGTTATTTCACACAACATAAGATTGAATTAAAGTAAACTACATCATGTCACGTGACCCTTCACCACGTGGTTTTCACACTGTTGCTTATTGGTATATAAACTTTTAATGTTGTCATGTGTTTCAGGAAAAAATGGAAAACAAATATTTATATTTAATTCACATTGGTAAATCAAAGTAAATGCAGGTCAATATTTCCTACATGCACTATAATGCCAAAGGTATTCGCTCACCCATACATATAATGAACATCAGTGTCACTCTCTCTCTCTGAATGCTTCAAGACATTTTACACAATTCCATGATCCACACTTTGTGGAAACAGTTTGGATCTGAGCCCTTCCTCTTCTAACATGACATCAGTGCACAGAATAAGATCCATAAAGACGTGGATGACAGAGTCTGGTGTGGATGAACTGGACTGTTCTGCACCTTGACCCGATTGAACATCTTTGGGATGAAGTATAGCGTAGACTGAGACTCAGGCCTTCTCATCCAACATCAGTGACCTCACAAATGTTCTTCTCGAAGAATGGTCAAAACATCCCATAAACACACTCCCAAACCTTATGGACGGCCTTCCCAGAAGAGTTGAAGCTGTTATAGCCCACTCCTGGTATCACCGTGCCAGCTTTCTCCTCGACTATTGTAAGTCGCTTTGGATAAAAGCGTCTGCTAAATGACTAAATGTAAATGTAAAATGTAAATGTTATAGGGTGGGCCGACATCATATTGAACCCTATGGATTAGGAATAGGATGTAACTTAAGTTCACAGGCGAGTCAATGCTGGTGAGCGAATACATTTGGCAATATATTGTATGTATTTTCTAGCGTGTGTGTGTTTGGATGTGTTTGTACGTGAAACTCTTATACATACTACACAGACATATGTAAACACAAACCTTTATTTAAGCAATAAGGTACTGTAGACCAGGTTGTATTGTGAATAAATCACGACTGAAGTGTGCTGCAAACCCTTCAGCCGTGATTTATTCATGATATACCAGGCCTTAAGCTCCTTATTGTGTTTTTAAAACGGTTACCGCACAATAAATAATAAAACAATAATGGTAATAAAAAATAATAATAAAAATATTAAATGTAAAAATAAACATTAATTTAAATATATTATGTTTTCACTAAGTATAATCATTTTCTGCCTTTCGCTGTAAAAAGTAGTGCCTATCTGTCACAGCTGAATGTTTATGTTGTTAAGCTGGTTGGTGAGTTGGCTCTGTGATACACAGAACCGTTGAGTAAAGTGGACATAGCTGTGCAATATCATAATTGTGAAATCAAACTTACCGTTTAAAAACAAACAATCCATTATTTGTGCAATCGATTATAACATCTCTGTTTTAACCAATGTAAGTCTTGCTGTTGTATTTACATAGTATTGAAAAGATGTTCATTTTACTTTAAATAAACAACCAAATTAATAAAAGCAATCGGTTTTAATGACAGAAAGTAGTCTGATTTAGGTAAATTGTAATTAAAAAATATCCCGAAACTTACAAGTGTTTGTGATTAAAACCTATTGATAATTGATTGATGGAAGCACACTGGGTTTTAGTTCACTATGCACCAAGAACTTTTCTAATTTCTCGTGTGTTTTCTTTTTCTCTTTTCTGTCTTCTTATGTACAGAACAATCAGATTGTTGGGGTGGGCAGCGGCTCAACTATTGTCTATGCTGTGGACAGGCTGGGTAAGACATCAAGTATAATCTGATGTGATGCCCTTACTATTCTTGCACGTGGTAATATAAATGACCTTTTTTATTTAGCTGAGAGGGTCAGACAAGAGAAGCTGAACATTGTGTGTGTTCCCACATCATTTCAGGTTAGTACGAACCACCTTAGCTTTGGAACTCGTTCAGTTCATAAAACATCTTAATACATTAACTGACTCGGTTGTTTTAGGCCCGTCAGTTGATTCTGAAGCACGGTCTCACCCTGTCAGATCTGGACCGACATCCTGAGGTGAGTTGGCGTTGGAGTGCATTGACTTCAGCATATATACCATCCAAAGGTCAGACTCTAGCCATGTTTCCATCCAAAGATGTAAATTCAATTTATGAGCAAAATATCACATAAAATATTTGCAAATAAAACACTGTTTCCATCCAACAAGTCAAAGAGAACAAAATCTTCACTTCCTGATAAACTGGCGCCACATATCAAATGAAAATTCCAAGTCTTAAAATGCACAGTCATGTCATCTTGCTTTTGGAGGCAGGAGGCTGCTCTTTGGGAACACAGCTGGTTAAGGCAGATTCTGGAGGTGATAGGTCCGAATTACTTTGAGGACATAATGACCTAAACAACATTTCAGATGTCAAGCAACGAAATCAGTCAATTTATCCTGCACATTGCATAAGTTTTATTTATTTTATAAGTTTAATTTATTCGGTAAATGCATTTCCATCATAGTTTATGCACATTTTTTCTTATCGGATCAAACGTTTATCCTACTCAAAGGCTCAAAACTATTTTTTATCCTCATTTTAAAAATGTATGCCCATTCCGTCCAGGGTTTTATATGAGATATTCCAAAACGAAAAATAGAAATAGTTGGATGAAAACACAGCTACTGGCATTTTATGCTTACTTTGACGGTTAGTGAGTGTGTGTTTTATGTATTTTCAAGCTGGATGTTGCGATTGATGGAGCTGATGAAGTTGATGATGATTTGACTCTGATAAAGGGAGGAGGGTAAGTCTGGACTGATGATTTTTATTTTCGCATTTCACATCTTTATATATTATTAGTATTACTTTTACTAAAAACACTGTTTCTTCAAAAAATATATCATCTATTCTTTTGACTTTCAAAATAGAGGATGCTTGGCCCAGGAGAAGATTGTGGCTGGTTGTGCCAAACATTTCATTGTCATTGCAGACTATAGGTAATGGTTAAATCAGTTTATATTTAATATCCTGTATAATGTCTTCAAACTGTTTAGTGTTCGCATTTGTTATAATAATGTAAGTGATAGTATTCAGAACTATGACAGTTCTGTCATGAATTACTTTTCATTTGTTCCAAACCAGTATGAATTTCCTTGTTTGGTTAAACACAAAAATAGTATTTGGTTGAATGTTTGTAACCGAACTATTCTTGGATCGCCTTCACTATTATAGAAGAAAATCACAATGGTAGTCTTAGGTGCCAATGAACTCTCTGCTTTGCTGCATTCTTCAAAATACCTTGTTTTGTGTTTAACAGAATAGAAAAAATAAGGTAATTTTTCCTACTATGATAGTAATTAGGGTCCAAGAACTGTTACATGCATTCTTCTGAATATCTTTCTTCTGAATTATCCCTTTAAGTCATCTTCAATCATGACTCACAGTTTGTATCTGTAATCGTTCAGTATGTGGGTGTGTTGTCATATCTTGTGTCATCAGAAAGGACTCTAAAGCCTTAGGTCAGCAATGGAAGAAAGGAGTGCCAGTGGAGGTCATTCCCATGGCTTATGTGCCTGTGTCCAGAGCCATTGCCCGCAGGTTTGGAGGAGAAGCTGTGTTGAGGATGGCCGTCAGTAAAGCGGTATGAGAGTTTATTAAAGTGAATATTCTGATCAGTCATGCGATGATGATAAATGTGAAAGAGAACGGACAACTTAAAAAAGGGTGAACTGTTTCAGGAAACCTCTATTTAATGACATTAATACCTGTATTTACAATATCTAACCCAAGGGTCCTGTGGTTACTGATAACAGTAACTTCATCCTGGATTGGAAGTTTGAGAATGATCAGAATTGGAAAGAGGTTAACACAGCTATCAAGATGATCCCAGGTCAGTACTGTTAAAAAAAATCACAAAAACCCAGTTATGTTTGTGTTAATCTGTACGGTTCTCTGTTAGTATAAATCAGTGATGTGCGTTCTACTGCTCGTTACATCCCACTTTATCTCTATGAATCTACGTATTCAGATCAATTAAAAAGCCCTCGATTTCTTTATCTCTATACCTTTCTCTCTCTGTCTGTGTTGTTTAGGTGTGGTTGACACAGGCTTGTTTGTGGGGATGGCTGAAAGGGCTTACTTTGGCATGGAGGATGGGACCGTGAAGGTCAGAGACCCTCCTGTCAACTAAGACGAAGCTTTCCCTTCTTATGGAACAGACCAGCCTGCACACCTCAAGTGCCATTGAAATACACAACCTCCAGCGGGTCTTTATCTACCGTTTTACAGTTCAGAAATCAACAGTGAGATTCATCTGTCCAGGATAATTCCCTTAATCTGCGATTGTTGTACATGAAATGCTGCATGGCTTCATGGACCATTTCCATCTTATACTGGGTGGTTGTAGTCTGTGATGTGTCTTTTTGACTTCTGCACTGCTTTATGTAGTATTGCGTTACCTTAAATGTATTTCTGCATTGATGTGCTGTGTATAGATGTTAAAAAGGATGTCCAAATGTGTTCTTGCATCTGGGCCTCATAAAGCATTGATTTAGTATAGCTCCGAGCCTTACAAATGCATGCCATAAAGGCTTAAATCAGAGCTCTCAGTCACTGATTTCTGGTTTTGAGGTTCTTTAAAGTCTGGCTTGTTGTGGATTTTTAGATCTCCTCAGATGTTCTACCCAACATTAGACCTCAGATTGATCTTGTGGCCTTTGTTCAGCTGTCAGTCATTTCAGAACATTCAGCATCCAAACAAATTACACTTTTAAGAGGGATGAATGCTGGCTTAAGGTTTTGGTATAATTTGTGCCTGTGGACATGGACCAGAAACGTGTGAAGGATGGAGAAGTTTGTGTTTCCGTGAAAAAATTAGCAGGCCTTATTTTCGTATTATTGTTACCGAGTCTCTTCGCAGAGGTCACTGTGAATTGTGGAGGTTGTAATTCTTTGAAACCAGCTTCTTTTATTCACAGTTTTACTGTGATTCTGAATGATATTTCAAATGTTGTACTTTGTAATCTGAATTCAATATTAAAACTGGACCAATCATGATTCTGACGTTATGAAATTACTGTCGGTTAAAGGAATAACTTCCACAAAAATAAAAAACTAAGTGAAAGCCACATACTGTATCCCATACTCAGAATTCATGCTCTGCATTTAACCCATCCAGAGTGCTCACACACAGTAGTGAAAACACAGTGGTTGTGAACACACACCAACTGTGAACACACCCAGAGCAGTGGGCAGACATTTCTGCTGCGGCACAGAGGGAGTAGTATGGGCACGTTGCCTTGCCCAAGGGCACCTAAGTCATGATATTGCCGGCCCGAGGATTGAACCCACAACCCAAGGAATAAACTCTCAAACCACTGCTCCAGGATTTCCCAGTAATCGTCATTTACTCATATAATCTTTAATACTGATGAACACAGAGAAAGATATTTGGAAGAATGCTTAGCAATTATTGGACCTGCTGACTACCATTGTAGGAAAAACTACTGTATAATATGTCTGTTGAACACAAAATCAGATATCTCACTAACTCACTTCTTTTCTAACATACTCTATCAAAAAAAAAAAGAATTCTTTTGTAACTTCTCTCTCTGTGTAACTTGGTAGCATTGTTGTAACACTTGTTCACCTATTGTTGTATCGGCTAATTACCGCTTCATTGTCTCCTCGACTATTGTAAGTCGCTTTGGATAAAAGCGTCTGCTAAATGACTAAATGGAAATGGAAATGTAGATATTACGAAGAATGTGGGACAGCAAAACGCCCTGGTAGTCAGTCAAAATTGTTTGGCGACAAACATTTGTCGAAATATCTTTTTCTTTGTTAGAAACAAAGAAAGTTACACAGATTTAAAATAGAATAATACAATAATTTTCATCTTTGAATGAACTATCCCTTACATTAATAAGATCAGTTATCATTTTCTCATAAGACCAGAAGGGGGCGCCACCTGTTTGTCAATATTTATGTCTAATAAAAATAATTATTATAGTAAAATTAGATTAAAAGTACTTCTTTAAACCATAAAATCCCACCATTGATTTAAACTATTAATTCAGTAAAAGTATAGTTAAGTTATATTTAAACTTTTAGTTATGTATTATATTAAAATAAAATAAAAAACAACATGACATGAAAATGTTGTACTTGTATTAAAGATGATCTCGTTAGAGCCGGAAATGGAAATATCAACGTGATGTCACTTGTCTGCAAACAAACAGCCACGTCCTTACTTCCATCCGTGTATTTCTTGCCCAATCAGAGTCGAGACGCAGTTACGCCCACCGTAAGAAACCATTGGCGCACTGATCCTGATTGACAGTTCGTCCTGCCAATGGGCGCACAAATCATTTTCGCGGCCCCTCTAAACGTGCCAATCAAACCGCTCGGGTTCAACGCTGCATCTGATTGGCTGACGTTCCGAACAAATCATCAAGAAGGACGTACCCGCGTCCGCTCGAGCGTTGCGTTGCCCAGCCTTCATCTTTGATTGACAAGCGCACCGTCCAATGATACGCCGCGCGCGGTGGGCCGACACGTCAACACGCTCCGCTCTGAAAGACAGCCGCACGAGCCAATCAGAATCTGCTTAGTACGCGAGCCGAGATGACTGACAGGCCGTTGCACCAATCAGCACAGCCCGAGTCGATTTTCAACCAATGGGCGTTTGGATACGAGGCGGGACGTGAGGTAACCACGGCACGGATGACGTTAAGTATAAAGCGAATAACATGGTGCCGTTGAGTGCGTGTTTACCTCAGGAGAGGACAACAGATATAAGACAGCTTTAGTGAAACAACGCCTTTTTATAGTCTAGCTTTTAAACTTCACTCTTTCTTTTGCTATGTGATTGCCTAACTCCTAATGTGCCACTTGTCCCAATGGAAAGGGGGGCTCGGTTTGGAAACGTGTGCATATCTGTGCTTCTGTTGCTCGCGCTGAGGACTTTAACGGACACTTTTCAAACTCACTCTCTTTCACAGAGGAAACCGGAAGCGCGAGACACTGAGGCGGCTCATGACGCCGTTATGGAACGGGCTGTGGGCATCGGTGAAGTGACGGTTGAGGACGACGAGTACGACTCGACCGGAGAGAGAGAGGAACCGTCTGGAGACACCGACCCAAACTTCTCTCAGCGGAGGAGGTGAGAGACATTTAATTCGGGTTTTATTTCTCGCTTTTATTTATTTGGGCGTGACGCGTACGGAGGATGTCACGCGCGCCGCTTGCAACGTCTTCAACTTCAGTCAGCGATGTGCCGTTCGGCTCTTTTTAAGGAGTCGGTTCTTTTGAATCGGTTCTTTTGGAGGAACCGACTCCCAAATGGCTCTTTATTTGAATCGAGCCAATCTTGTGGATTTTAGTTGTTTGCATAAACTTGTTTTTAGTTTGTTTTACTATAAACACACTTAATTTAAATAGTTGAACAGATTATATATGTTGCTCATTTCTCGCACCCACACTTCAGTCCGCCTCTCATTGTCGGTCTGTTATCAAGTTGTGTGCATAACATCATAAAATAAACACATTTCTACAAAAACAATTCACTAATTAACTCAATTCTATTATTAATCCCTCTTTCCATAAATGCTGTCCCATCCTAAAAAGTCCTTCAGAGAAAGATTCGGCTCTTCCCGATGGGAGTCGACTCTTCTGGTTCACTACAAAGAATCGACTCTCCGAGTCGGTTCCTTCGCGAACGAGTCATCTGTAACTTCAGTGAAGTTTGCGTGATCTGCTTTCTGTGTTTCCATCTGTGCTCAACAGCTCAAACCCATCGAAGTTTATTGACAAATATATGCAAATGCATATTAATATTTAATAAAGTGGCTTGATAATGACGTATGTTTGTGACATTCCTAAACAAATGTTGTAATGCAGTCCATTTTCAAGCATGTTGTCATTGAAAGTATGGCTTCTTTTGGCTGTTGTGAAGGGTTTTATTAGTTGATGTTCTCTGAATTTTGAAGCATAAATGACAGAAGATTGACAGGTTTAATGTTGAACACTCTCATCCCCTGTCGCACTTTTTGGGAGTGTCTTATTTACCCACTGATGGAAGCACGTGACATGTGCACGTGTGTCTGTGGAGGGACTGGTCTGAATATTTGCCTCCCATATGTTATAACTAAAATTACTTAATTTTTAGTGTTATTTTGTCTTGACTGCTGCAGTGTTTTTAATGTGGGTGGGATTGGCTTGCAGACAGCAATATGATTTGGGCAGTTCCTGTGTTATGGATGTGACATTTTGTGTTATGGATGTGATATAAAACATAACTGTGACTGGTTAACTGTACCGACTGTTTGTTACACAAAACCCTTGTTAAATCATTAAAAAAAATTCAGGATATATTTAAGATATCTATTCTTAAATGGTAAATAAACTTGCGTTACTGATGTGACATAAAAAGGACACCGTTTTTGTGAGACGATACTTATTTATTGTGAGTTAAAATGTTCAAATCAGAATAAAAAATATCCAACAAGGGATAGCTCTTTATAGAACATACACTAATAACTTATATATTTTTGTGTCCGTTCACAAAATGTAGCGTCATGGATGTGACAATCTTGAAAATAGACTTAACTTGACCATGAAAAACAATGCACTTAAAATATAAAAATGCTATAAAATCTCAGAGACACATAACATGGGTATATGAACCACCAAATGTTGACAGCTATGCACATGTATACAAAATTTTCATAGAAAGGTTTACATTTTCACAGAATTGCCCATTTGTAAACACTTTCCTGTCAAGTTTGGGGCGAGGTCTAACGGTGCGGTAAATGATCATAGTACAAGTTTGTGATATCCTTGCGTTAATTAAATGCCATTTGCTTCTGTAAAATAACTATTTATTCTTTTACAAATGAGTTGTATGTGTGCAGACAGCCAGCTGTCTCGACTCTTGAGACTCAATGTAGTTTAGCGCAGTGCCTCTGCTCATACACGACTGTAGGGATGCGTCTCCCCTCGCCCAGCTGTGCTCAACAACTTTCAGGATGTTTTGATTCTGTGAGAGTCGTTCTGCCCGGTTAATCGGGATATTAGCACAGTTAACGTTTTCAAGTCCTCTGCCCCACCTAAGGATCAATGCAGAAGAAGAGATTAGTCTAGTGAGGGAGTTGTTGCTATGGGAAAAAAGAACTGAAATCTCCAAGCTTATTTATTATTTTTTGTCTTCATCTATTTGCATAACGTTCATTTTTCTTTCTCACTCTATTAATAGTCAGTTTTTCCCTCAAATGCAGTTGAGTATTTTTGCATGTTGGGGAAGTTTTCTTACAGATGTCAGTGAACGCTTGTTTTGGTCCCCTGCAGTAAAAATCACATTGCACTCCATTGCCATGTTACACAAGTCACTGTGATTGGCGCACCCATTCCTTCGGTACCGTTCATTTGGGATGCACAGAATCTCAGTATGTAGAGGTTTTAGACAAATTAAACATTTTTATGGAGAAGCATTGATTTGTTGAGAACACATAGCATCCTAAGTAGTCATGCGACAATTTTGGGTGTAGACAGCTCTAAATGATTGTGATCTTTTAGGGCATTAATATAATATCTTTAGATATGACTTTCTCATTTTATATTTTGGTCCATGATTTTTGTTTTTGTTTTTAAGTTATTTTTTATACAATAACAAGAAATAAAGAGCACCTTTTCAGAATGAGATAAATCCATTTGACTAGTCTTTCTGAAAATTATGTTTTTTTTCCTGGATCCATACATTTTGTTAATATTCAATTTATTTGTTGAAATTGTCTGTTGGCTCAGTTTGAACTGTTTTAATAAAATTTTTCAATCAAAACTCTACAAATCCATCCTTTTTACAAACCTCAAAAACAAAATAACATGAAACGTATGATGTCAGGGAAAAAGAAAATCTGAAATTTGGCATGAAACATTGATGGATCAGAGAACAGGTTCATTACACAACAAAATTGCATGAAAAACTCATTCTTTATTTTTAAATTTGGCACTTTGGAATAGAGCTCTTAATATTCAACCACATCAAACATTAATTTGGTCACCTGTATCAGAATCAGAAAAAAGTTTATCGACAAGTATGCTTGCGCATACAAGGAATTTGTTGTCAATACAGGCTTCCAGTGCAAACAGATATTAGAAAAATAAAATTAGAATAAGTAAAAAATAAAAAAAGCATTCGTAAATGAAAGTCCTTAAACACAATCCACTTTTCTCAAAATTCCACCTGTAGATTAATGGAAAATGACACTCCAGCAAAAAGTTTTTTGGGGAACCTTATAGATTAATATGAAAATATCAAATGTTTTACATAATTATAACAAAAACATGATTACATTTTTATTATATTAAAATATTAGTGTGTGTGTGTGTGTGGGGATGTGCGTATGTAGATTAAAATATAATATTTTAATATTTAAAAAATCGAAATATTTTTGATATAATTATACAAAACATTAGATATTTTTTAACAGTTGATTTTTTTTTTTTTTGATGAATTATATTTTTGGATTTTAGGAACTTATTTGTATATTCTTTCACAAGTTTTACTTTTTAAATCGAAAGGAATACTGCATTATCTATGTGAAATGTGAATATGAATAAGTACTTGTTACTTCTGTTAATATTGACCACTTTTTTATATCACACCACCAGTTCATGTAAACCGGTCTGACTCTGGCTGGCGGCCTCTACGGCGTGTATATTGACTAGGGGGGCCTGTTCTATACAGTCCAGATACTTCATCTCAGATTTATAGCCTAATAAGTAGAATTCCCTTATTTGCAGTTTATGATGAAATAAATAAAGATTTTTCTGCAGTCTATATGCTCACCACAAAGGCCCACTTACAACAGGACTAACAGGAGATAAATAAATGAGAGCTAATGTTAAGCTTACATTGGCTGCAAATTTACTATCATCAATGCAGTGACTCCTTTGTCTTACTGAATATTAATAGGATTTCATAAGAAATTATATTTGCTAGAATTTCTCCTTAAACACCAGCCACCGTGCTATGCTGTTATTATGGAAAGTTGTTGGGCCTGTGTCTTGACAGTAGTCGTACATCACTGGTAGGAGGGGCTGGTCTTTGTTTCTGGTGGTATAGTTATATGTGTCAGAAACACACAAGGGAATACCGTCTAGTGTATTTAACACTGCATTGGTTCAGTTTCTCTACGGGTGAGAGTTGCAGTTGCCTTCACACCTGCTGCCAAGGTAAAACACAGGCTTGCACCTCTGCACGTTCCCCTATTATCCTCAATATTAAACTTCCCTATGCATTTAACAAGCATGTGACTTCTGTTTATAAAATCTTCATATAACTTATTGTAGTATTAACCAAATATTAGCCAAACTTGTATGGCGGACATGCTAATCAAACCTCTGTGCTTACTTCTCACTAACACCATGATGTTAATCAACACCCTCAGGCCTTCCCCTTGACATGGAACAGCTTTACTGGGGGATGGTGTTCCCCTGGGACAGTTTTATGTGTTGCACAGCATGGTCGACTGGCAAATGGGAGTCTAACCCAAGAGACATGTACTCACAACAAAAGCAGATATAGTGACAAAGGCACTCGCATGAAGTCATTCTATTTTTCAGTCCATTAACTTTAATGATTGAGAAATTGAATTAAAGAAGTTTTAAAAGAAAGCAAACAGCACACGACTAAGATTTTGGAAAACATAGGGCGCCACCAATACCCAGACGCCGGCAGCAAAGGCTGGGCAACAGGGTCACACTGCACTCCCCAGTGTGTACCGCTAGTTACGCTTGTAGATATGTAAATACAGAGTTAGTTTGTGATCCTTATTTTACATGTGTATTGTGTGTGTGCGGGTATCACGAAGAGTTTGGTGTGTCCAACATGATCCATGTACAGCCTTTTAAGCCCAGCATGTGTATTTTTGGACTGCCGGTGATTCCAGAGGGACCTTTTGGAAGTTACACTTCGCTCGAGGTGCCCTCGCTGTTACACACACTCTCGCAAAACACACACAGACTCACACCACTCACTCTCAACTGCCTGGTACAAACTCTGCCAGACGTCTAGCTCCTACTGCCTACTGCTTAGCAACAGCCAATCACAAGAGCTGCGCTGGCAAACTTGCTGGCCAATTAGACGAGGGGATGGAAAAAGTGCTCAGAATTTGAGTTGGGAGCAGAGGGAAAGAGAGAGAGGAAAGGGTAGAGTTCCTGTGTGTGTTGTTGTGTTCTTGATGGTTAGATAACAAGAGAGTCTTGTTTTTTTGGGGGGGGTCCTAAAAAAGACTTCTTTCATAATTCTTTTGTGACATGCACAGTTCTCTCAAAAGTTTATTGCGATTGTTTCCTTTGCATTTTTCCTTATTAGCATTCTCATTTTGTCAGTCCATAATCAGACTTTTTATGTGAGTCTTTTTAAATGTTAAATCCACAGCACGACATTCTTCATTCACAGCACTTAGTTTTAAAGATTTCAGATCAGTGATGTTACTTTCAGCTATGTGCCAATATCTGAGCTCACCCTGAAGTTGACTCGATTGATTTTTGCTCCGTTTATGCTTCTGTTACTTCATTCATTGCGGAGGACACACCTTACTGCACTGCAGCAATGGGTGGGAAGATGAGAGAGGTGTGGCGGGGAGAACAGCTAAAGAGGGAGAGTTTGGGGAGACATCGAGATGTGCATCCAGTGGCGCTAGGACCCAGCTGTCAGATCGACGGCATGCCTGTAGTTTGGTTCCTCACTGCTTAGCAACAACAAATCAGCCTTCTAGATCAAGGCCAGGGCTCATCCAATAGGAAGAGCTAAACTCCATGTGACGGACTTTTTGATTTCTCTGCACCGCGTATGGTAGAGAGATAGTAACAGGAGGATGCTCATGACTTTGAAGTGAAATGATTATGTCATGATAATTATGATGGTGTCGGAAATGAGCTCTGATGAGACTGCATTTTCAGTTTGTTGGTGTTTATGTTCAAGTGATTCTGCTTTTTGAAAATCACACAGGTGTGCGTCATTGAGTTTGTTGTTGTTTTTTAATGACTGCTTGACTAAAGCCAAAAGTCTGCTTTTTTATTTGGGAAATGACTGAGTTTGGTGGAAAATGGACCGAATTTTGCAAAGGTCAATTGAAACGAGAGAAGATCTTATAGTTCTGCATGGTGATAGCAGTTTGGGTGTGTCAGAACGTGACATGGAGTCAGAGGAAAGATTAAGCATTCTCACACACACACGCACACTGAGCAAACGCTTCGATCAATAGACCACTAACAGTGTTAAAACAACCGCATAAACTCACTTTTTACTTGACTTTTCATAAGCATTACATACAAGCAAATATGCTTAGTTTTGTCATCAACCTTTTTTAGCAACAAGTTATAAACTCATTGCCCTTTTCTCCTGTCTGCCTGTGCATTTAAAGGGCTGCTCAGTTATGACGGAATTGATTATTTTGCCCAATGTTAAGATTACCATTATCCAACACTTTTACACATTGACTTTGGAAAATTACCTACTAAAGAGATAAATTATTAATATATTTCCTACATAAGATTAACCTAACAACATATAAATGTAAAAAATAAACTGGCATAAAAAGATATACACCTAATTTAATATTATATGAATGAATATGCAGTCTTTGTGGGGTGTCCTAGTGCATTAATGTTCAAGATGTAGAACAGTCCCCAGCTTTACTTAATTTCCCGGTCATGGACTCCGCAGCCTCTCTGCAGGGGTGTGCCTCTGTTTTCACAACTTGCCCACGTGCTCCCTATACCCTCGTATTCCTATGTTGTGTGTGTGTGTGTGTGTGTGTGTGTGTGTGTGTGTGTGTGTGTGTGTGTGTGTGTGTGTGTGTGTGTGTGTGTGTGTGTGTGTGTGTGTGTGTGTGTGTGTGTGTGTGTGTGTGTGTGTGTGTGTGTGTGTGTGTGTGTGTGTGTGTGTGTGTGTGTGTGTGTGTGTGTGTGTGTGTGTGTGTGTGTGTGTGTGTGTGTGTGTGTGTGTGTGTGTGTGTGTGTGTGTGTGTGTGTGTGTGTGTGTGTGTGTGTGTGTGTGTGTGTGTGTGTGTGTGTGTTTTAGGGGTACTTGAAAACTCACGGTTGAGAAGAGCTTCTCTCTGTAGCATAGTTACAGTGGGATTTTTATGTCCATTGGCTGGTGTTTTTTTAAATGAGTGGTTACCGATTGAGAGTACAGCAACACATCTACTCCCTGATTGGTTGAAGGAGGAGGAGATACTCCTGTGATTGGACCAAACACCTCAGATACCCTAGTTGTGTTTTTTTTCTTCCTTGCAGTCTGTTTACATCAAGTCTGTGTTCAGATCCTCTTGACATCCTCTGAGAAAAAGTCGAGAAAGATAGTAAGACATCAGTGGTGGGCACACACTTAAGAATGTGTTTGTCAGACTGTTTTCATTACAAATATGTTTATTTTGTAATGCAGTTAGATCAAACAAATAGGAATAAACACATAAATGAAATAAAGAGTTTGGTTATAATTGAAAACAGGAATAATGATATAAGAAATAAACAACTCAAAGCATTTTAAGAATTGGTAAACTTTTTTTAGCACAAACTATTGACTGTCATGCATCAGCGGTTAAGCTGATAGCTCTTGTTTTTGCTGTATGTCAGAATTTGATAGTTTTACTATTTTTCTCCTGCAGTTTTAACACCTGTCTACAGTTTTAGTCACTAGTTCTCCCCTGAGGTGAAGCAGCCTGTGGAATACATTTCTTTTATCCCATCCGTAAAATGGGATTTGTTTTTCTTCCTTTTATTCTCAAACATGTCTCTTTAGTATTTTTCCTCAATTACTTTTTTGGCTGGGTGGGAAGTGTCCTCATTCATTCTCACAATGCCCACTGCTTAGCAACAACCAATCAGTCCTCATATTTTTGGAGGGGCCCTGCAGCCAATCAGGAGTGCCTTGCTTTGGCATTTTGTGCTCTTCAATCCTATTGGAGAATAGAGAACAAGCAGTGTCGCCCAGGGGTTTGGGATGTGCAGAACTGAGGTGTCCTTAAATTCGGACCTCATCAGCGTTGATGTCTGGAGGGATGAGTTAACTCTCTTAAACTGGATCAAAGCACTGTCTCTAGAAGACCTTTCTTGGCACTTTAGCCATTAAGTGTCCTGTGGAGACAGCATTTTAGTTATTTTGTCAACTTTGTAGTTTATGTAAATGGTTAAATAAAATTGAGGCTCATCACTATGGGAGGGTATTCTTTGCTTGCTTAACACATAATTTGCTCCTGTTTAGTTTTACATGATTATTAAAAGAAAATAAATGTTTACAGTGACTTGAGTAAACTCTGTAAAAATTACTACATTCCTCATACTAAATATATGTTGCCAACCTTTTTAGTTCTGCTTTCTAGATACTAGTGTTTGAATGTCCATTTCATCTTTATTTGTTTATAACTGTGCATAATGTTGCAGCAATACAGATGTATCTCTATGCAAATACCTCCACCTTATATCATAAAGTCATTGTAATATTGCATAAAGTATGATTTACCATACTCTGTGTATGACCTTTAAGTATGTTTGTGTGATTGACAGGGTTCTGGTGATCATCAGCACTTTGGATGGAAGAATCGCAGCTTTGGATCCTCTAAACCAGGGTCGCAAGCAGTGGGATCTGGATGTTGGCTCGGGCTGTCTTGTCTCGTCTAGTCTTAGCAAACCTGAGGTACTACACACGCTTTAAAGCACGTTGTATACGCCTTATGCAGGCTGTTGCGCTTTTGAATCGAAGACGAGGCTGTGACGGATAGCAGTCGAGCAGCGTCCACTACAGTGCATTGTTGCGAATTGAAATGATCATCGCATAACACAAAAAAAAGACGTCGTTATACCATTTTTCACACTACAAAGAGCTCCTGATAACGCAGATTTTTTGACGGACAAATTATCTAACTTTCAGTTTACAATATTTAATTTCTTTGACTGTGGAAAATAACATTGGAAACTAGCTTGCTGACTAACGGCAAATTTCTAATGCAAGAATACGTTAAACTCAAGGTTTGGTCCTTAGTTTGTTTTTGTTTGTTTGATTCTTTGTTTATTTGATTGTTTGTTTTGTTTTTTAGTTTGCTCATTCATTCATAATAAATATCAGGTGTTGCGAGTAAATTGCACCCTTCACAATGCAACTTGTTATGGATCACATAAATATGAGTTATTGGTCTTAAGTAGTTATCTTATCTATAATAGTTATCCACTATTGTTTGAAAATAAAAAGGAAACGTTTCGAGCAAAAATCTGTGTTGTTTGTAATCTTTTCAAAATGAAGACATTACATTTCATAAGTATTTTAAAGAGAGTTAACATTAGAAATTAGCGGTTAGCCCACGGCTAGTTTCCAAAGCCATTTTCTTAAATAAATGAAATATTGTTACCTGAATCAAACACTTTGCGTTTTCTCAAGCTCATTGTCCTTTGAACATTTTTATAATGAAATCGTATTTTTTTTTTTTTAAGCAATGCAATCGGCATTTCTGTACACAAAAATTTAGTGGTTGCTGCTCAACTTGCCATCCCCCAAAGCCTTGTTTTTTCGATTCTAAATGAAGACTAAGGCAAAATAAGGCGTCTACTCATCAAAAAAAGTATGTGAATGAACTAAAACAAGCAGCTGGTTTAATGAAATGTTATTTAACATCATGCATCACATCACTAGTAGTAACAGCTGGTTTCATTTCATTATGACCAATAGAAAACATATGCTGTCTCTTTTAAATAAAACTCTTTCTAGCATAATAGCGTAAAGGTCGTTTCAGCAAGTTAAAGAGCTTGCTTTA
Organism: Triplophysa yarkandensis; assembly: GCA_033220385.1. Lineage (NCBI taxonomy): Eukaryota > Metazoa > Chordata > Actinopteri > Cypriniformes > Nemacheilidae > Triplophysa > Triplophysa yarkandensis. The sequence continues at coordinate 15,178,584 of CM065665.1, forward strand.
GTAATGATACAATCTATGATAAGCATATTTTACATAGTTTAAAGTGATTTAGATTAAACCTCAAATTATTCGTTTACAGCCTGGTTAAACTGGATTGTGGGTGGTTAGCGATACAGGTTTAACTGCAAAAGTAGCACAATCGTTCCACGAGTTCACCCCAGAGTGAGTGCGTGTGGGAAGAGGCAATGTTTGTTTGAGCCTCTTTACCCCAGAAGAGAATAAGACATGGCCCAAAGGAAAATGGGTAAAACAAGAAACACACACACACACACACGTGCACACAGATCACAGACTCGTACTCACTGGGGACTGAAGACTAGCCTGGAGGAAGAACATTTGGCAGCGATACGCCTTAACGCCCATGCGCATGCCCACTTGCACAAACACCCTGAGAAACAAACAGTGTCTTGAGATAAAATAGATTTAATGGTGCGATCTTCTTATTTATGTTATTCACATTTGTAACATTTATGCTTTACAACTTATTACTATTTTTATTTGATGTGATCATTTCTTCACAAACCCTGTAGTATGTAGTACACAACCTTTGTAAATTTTACTTAATTGTCCTATATATGTACATGTTTGTGTGAGTGTAAGATATTGTTGACCCCGTCTGGTTTGGCGACAACCTGAAATGCCTGGCTGCTGTTGGTGCAGCCTTCCTGTTGGGCAGACTCCTCATCTCCCCTCCCCTTTTACCTCTGGATGCCTAGCAACTAGCCCTTCTGATTGGCTCAGACTGTGCCTCACAAGGCATTCTGCTCAGTGATTAGAGCAAGCTACACCCATCCGATTGGCCCTCGCCATGGTGCCGGTTCAGATCAGTCTCCTATAGCATGCCACAGCACTAGGAGAGAGGCCAGCAGTAAACAGCATTGTCTGCAGAAACACGTTGTCACAGCACAAGAGGGGGAGGTGTGATGGAGAGAAAGAAATGAAAGAGAGATAAGAGAACTGATGAAGAGTGGAAAAGTGAGAAGGATTGGATGAGTGTGTGGGGGGGGGGGGTGCCACTGACAGCGTTGTGTGAGTCATGCTGAGAGGATTAAAGAATGAGGTAATGCCTTATGTGTGGGATGATGTCATCCATAAGAATGCTGACCACCCCCCCACACATATACAAACAAACAAACAAACACACAACCTCATTTATTAATCTAAATAAATGTTAATGCGTTTTAATCCTATGAGCCAGGGAGCTGGATTTTTGGATTCTATTGAATTTATGAGGCTTTTCATTTCTTGTTTTATTTAGATGAAGCATAAGACAAAATTAATTTTATGTGATGTGCAGAATAAAAAAAGACCATTTTAATATTATAAAATTGTGCAATATTTATTGTTTGCGGTAATATCGTAATTGTTGTTTTAATGATATGCGAATTTACACCAAGTATGCTTTGTGTCTTTTGTAATTAATTTTTTTTTGGTTTTGAGTGGTGTGTAGTATTCTTTTTGTTATTTAAAAAAGTAAATCAAAAGTCCACTCTTAAATTTTTTTTTTATATATATAGTATAATGAATAATCAATATTCTGTTAGTTATGATGGTAATACAATATAAGGTTTGCCAACACATTTCCTATGGATGACATTAAAATATAATTTGGTTATCTGGAAAATCCCTGAACATTCTTGATTGTAATTTTTTTTCAAATATCGAATAAATACTGTTCTATATGAACAAGACAATTAGGTGATTTTCGTGGTAAATTCCTATGACATGCATGCTTTAGTAGTGATATGGTTATTTTTTGCTGAAGCTGCATAAATTAAAGCCAGCAAATAGCTAATGAAAATGGTATTATATCTTTTGGTTAAATAAACCAGAATGGTTTTGACAGCTCAAGGCTGCGCGAACATGATGACACTCTTAATTTGATCTTAATATTTGTTTTTATCTTGGGTGCTGCTCATCTGCTTTCTCTTTAGGCTTATGTAATTAATGTTCATTTAAGATAGATGGCGCTCCATTGATGTCCTGTACACTTCTCAGAAAAATAACACAGAAGCATTTTCAGTGCTATTTAAGGTTAGACGATAAAAGTTTTAGGTTGTTTTTGTTTTTGAAAACAGGTCCTCTGTACTATTTGTAGGGCACTAAAGTGATTTATTTTTGTACCAGGAGGTGTATGAAATGTTTGTGTGCGAGGAATACAAATTGGGAACGGAGAGGGTATTGCACCTACCGTGATGTAATGTTGTGTGTCAGACTCAGTGAAGCGATATCATCTGTGGGAGGTCATTGAGTACATTGGGATATCCTGCCCACACACACATACTCTTCTTAAGCACTCTATGATCTCAAAACCCCCCCTTTATCCCTAAAGACAGAGACCAGTCTGGCCTTGGCTAAACCTCTCAAATTGATTGTCAAACAAGATTCCAGAAGTCATTGACCTCAGCTCAACTGAACACTTGAGTCATGTCAAGGGGATTGGTGAGAGGATTCCTTTTGATATCAATGTGTTTATTTTACATTTTAATAGCATCATCACAGCATAGGTGACCAGATGTTTGTTGGTCATGCGTGACTTAAAGTAGCCACCCTTTTGGTGGCATGTGCTCCTGAAATTTTGCTTGTGCTACATAAAAATATATTTGGTAGCATTTATGATAGTGTGATGCAACCTGTGCTGAAAGGGAGCACTGTTTTTTTCACTTGTTTACCTCGTTTCGCATTCTGTTGAGCAGCAAGCTGCGCAAATTTTTTTTTACTCCTGCTAATAACTCTCAGAAGTTAGGAGATCTGATGTCAGGAAATCAAATATATAAGTTAATTTCAAGCCCTGTGATGCCAACTATGCCCTTGGTGGTTGCATCTCGGATTCAGAACCTAGTTTTACATTTCCTTTGTGTGTTTCTGTGTGTACCTGTACAGATCTGCGAATAAACAATGCTCGATAGTTCACGATTAAGCGAGTTATCTTCTTCAACAGAAATCAGATTTCTAGGACTACAGAAAATGCCACTTACGTGACGTGTCGTAAAGAGACCCCTTACAGAAGTAACTGGATTCAGATAATTGATAATAGTTTTATCACCAAACAAGCTCTCTTTTTAGTATATATATGTTTACTTGGCATGTTGTGCTCTGAAGAAATGGCACATTTGAAATGATGAGGGCAGTTTCTATATGGAGTGTGAAACTGAACTTCAACCAAGCCCTATAGATGTAATCTAACCTAAATGTGGAATTTATCGTTGCGTGTTGAATATATTTCTTAACAATTGAAAATCTCTCACTACATCTGTTGCTCAAATTCATTCATGCACATTTTAATAGGGCCCCAGTTGGCATTTGTTCCGACTCCCAAGGATTGTTTTAGAAATCAAACCTGGCATAGTGTGCCGTGGCTGAATCTAGGTGAATTTGATTAGGGTTGATGCATATATATGCTATGAATGTGGGTGAGGATCATATTATGCACATTTATTGTCTGTAGTGTTTTGGGAAAACTAAAACCTGAGAGAACCGATTAATTTTGAAGCCTCCGCCACACAATGTTGACTTGTTGCTTTGCAGACCAAAAGTAGAGAGGTTTCTGTAAATATTAAACTGCAAAAAGATTGATTGAAAAATATATATTTTGCCTTTTCTGCATGTCCCTACATGAGTAAAAAGCAGTTTCATTTACTGTTGAAAATATCCAGAGCTGCTCTAAGGGAAAATGTCATAAGCTTGTTATGTGAACAAAAGAACATAGTCAAAAACATTCAAAGGTCTACACTACAACCTGTCAACTTGTAGTGATGACAGAAATATACTGCTATTATGCAATAAAATATTTTATAAAATTGTTTTATACCATAAACCGTTTAACTGCAATTATACTGTGAAAATCTTCATCCATTACCACCTGACATTTGGTTTAAAAGCGTTAAGGAATTATTGAACTTACTGATAGATACTACTGATTTCTTGTTTTGCTTTGCAGTTGGGCTTGAATTCAAGACCTCATTACTACTTCAGAAATTGGGGCTTTGATTTGACAAGTCGTGCCCACCAGGTCACAAAGCATATATCAAAACAACAGCCTCTGGTGCATGTTCAATAAAATACACGAGGAGCTGTCAATATTAGATTAGCCATTGAAGCGCTAACACACCTTTGACAAGCAAAATGTCCCCAGGTCAAGAGTGCACTTCAATGCTGTGCTGCCTGCCAGGTCCTTTCCCTTTTCCTGACATCCAGCGCATGATAAAAGATTTGTGCCGTGTGTCTTAAGCCAGTGGGCTTTTTAACACAGCTTCATGCTTGTTTTATTAACAGAGCAAACTGACTTGAGAGAGGTGTAATGACAGTCTTCGTAAAACACCTTTTACTTTTACAAATTATAGTTAAGATTTTTTTAAAACTGAGCTTACACTTGTGTCATAAAATGCTGTTGTTTAAATGTCATGTTGTTGAAGGAAATATTCTTTAAGAGACAGGAGAACTTACTTGTTTGAAGGTTTTATAGAATAATTTATGTTAATAGTTTTGCAATATTAAACATGGCTTAAGTATTAATGTTTTCAGTAGAGATGCACCGAAACTAAATTCTAACACGATTGCTGCCTATTGACACTCACAGTGATATCTGCCGACACCAATAACTTATAGGTTATATTAATTTAAATTAATTTTACAGGTTAAATTAATATATCTTAACTTTAAAGTAAGTCATTCATATATTGACTTAATACCAAACGTATATTAGTGATGTTTCTAAACCTTTTTTATACAAAGAGCATACATTTTATTGCATTTTCCAGTCCTCCTTTGATTGACGGGATACATATATATGACTAAAGTCTGTTCTTAAATCATACTGAATATGGGCCGATATATATGTCAATTTCTGACAGTAGCTTATTTTGAATATGTTTTAAAACAAAATAATTCTGTCTTGATGGCTGACATGTGGAATTACGAGAATTTAAATGAAAAGAAATGCATTCAAAGACACTGTTAAATCAGTGGGAAGTGAATACAAACGTACTATCTGTGTTTCCATCCAAAGTTGCATATTAAATCTATGCGCACAGATGAAATATTGTATTGAATATATGCAAAGAAAGCATAATTTCCACCCAGTGAGGCTAGAGGGATTAAAATTCTTACTTACTGATACACATTTTCTTATTATTTTAATTCTTAAAATGAATCTGCATCTTGGAGATACGATCTAGAATTTTGTGAATGGATAACTTCTGAAAGTTAAGGCTCATGCATCACGTGAGCAGAAGCTGAAGCTGAAGCCGCATTGTAAGGTGATGTCTTGTTTCATTTAAGCTTGTGAAAATAATTGTGACTTCTACTAGCAATTTTAGAAATACCTCCCTCATGTTAGTAGAGAGAACAGTAGTTTTGATTTGACAGAAAATTGCTGCACGTAAGCATTTTAATGTTGGCCACGACTTTGACACGGCATGTAGAAACTGTGAGAGGTGCAGATAAAAAACAGGGCTTATAACTTTTTTTATGTTTTCAGAAATATGCATGTAATCTAAGGATGTGTTAAGGACGCTAATTTGGTTGGTTAACGGTTAGTGTTCGGATAACAAACTGCAGTGTCGGTTTGGAAAATTAACAAAATGAGCATCCCTAGAAGACTCATACAGCTATGAGATGACACGAGGGTAAATAATTGCATCATTTCTATTATTGATCTTATGTTAAAAATGTATGATATTATGAATAAATTATTGCACAATGGTTTTGTTTTATTTTATTAGGCCCTCTAATGCATGCTTTGCCTATGTGGTTGTTTTAATGGATAATTAGCTTATTTCATCTTGTGTTGCTGACAATGTAGATTTCAGATGCATTGTTTAACAGCTAATGACATTAATGAAGTACTGAATATCGGCTATGAAAGAACGTGTGCTCTTTAATTGATTGTCTGTAATCGTTCATTGATTTAAGTTGTAGATGGGCTCGGGGTGATTTAGGTGATCCTGGAGAGACATAGATCAGACAAATAGATCACATGGTGGATTAACTCAATGTAGCACGGTGATGAGTCATCAATGCAGATCACACACTGGCTCTGTTTAAACCTCTTACCCTGCCTAAACACCAAGCTCTTTTCCAACCATCTACTCAGACTTGATTGACAGATGACCTTATATCTATATATTAAAGCCAATCACAGTTGCTGTTTCCATTGTCAGGTGCTTGGTTTCTCAGAGTGCTCTGTGTTCCTATTGGTCCATAGTGGGTGTCAAGGTTAGATTAAGAACAAACAGGAAGTTAATGATCTCATCTCCCAGAACCCCCCCCCCCTCCCCATGCATTTGAAGGTGCGTGTTGTGTTTGAGCTGAGATCATTTTTGGATTATGGTCAGTTTCTCAAGCTTATGTAAAGGCCTTGGTCTTTCTTATCAAGTGTGTGTATGTATATTTGTTCTAAAAGCTTGTGACCATGTGTGCGTGTTTATTCTTTAAGGACTTGTTGGATTGTGTAACACTGCAGTCAACTGTACACTCTCTGCCAAACGTTGATGGTGTGATAAAGCAAAAACCAAAAGCTGATTGGTCAAAGTCTCAATGTTTCTGTCCCCCTGTTTCTATCCATTGCTGTCTGCTTATCATACCAACACAGCACTGAATGATGAAAAAGTTTAATTATTTCCAACATTGTAATGTTTACATAGCACTGCCTCATGTTGAAGCACATTCTTCTGATTGTATCTGTCTATATCTTCAGTTTTTTTCTGGCATCAGCAAATATTAAAATCTGTCACATGAAATTCTTACTAGTGTTTGAGTTTCATTGATACTTGCATAAGGCACCATCCATGATATTCCTGTATTTCTTTCCACTCTACAGATTTTTGGGAATAAGATGTTTATTCCGTCTTTGGATGGAGCGTTGTTTCAGTGGAACAGGGATAGAGAGAGTATGGAGACTGTCCCCTTCAGCGTCGAGTCACTGTTGGACTCCTCGTACCGCATCGGAGAGGACACTGTGCTGGTGGGCGGCAAGTCCCTCACCACATATGGCCTAGGTGCATACAGTGGAAAGGTAACTCAAACCTCAAAGGAATATGAATCTCTTATTATTTACTGAACATTAAATTAGGATAATTTGGAACCTAGTGCAAACGTAGTATTGATTTCAGTTTATTTCAGTTTTATTCATATCGTAGACAGCTGCTATAGTATCTTTGCCTTTTTTATAAAATATAAATGATTGACGTTCTGTTCTGTTGTGGCCTCCTGCTACATCTTTTATCATATTATAGGATTTGTTGTAACTTCTAACCTCTCTCTCACTGTAGTTGAGATATATTTGTTCAGCGGTGGGCTGTAGTCGGTGGGGGGATGAGGAAGGGGAGCCAGAGGACGTTCTGTTACTCCAGAGAACACAGAAAACTGTCAGAGCAGTGAGACCCCGCAACGGCTTTGAGAAGTAAGAAGTACCTGCAGGCTCTGACTTCACACACGCTCTGTTAAGCTCTTCATGTGACCTTGTGTTTGATAATAAAATCTGAATCACAGGTAGATAAGATGCTGCTCATGCTGGGTTTTATCATTTTTTACAGCTTGGCTGATCTGTTTACAAAACAATGCAGATAAAAACATTCACTTATGTTGTAGTTTGTTCCTTCTAAAATAATTAATTCGGATGCTCTTTTTTTTAACACGATTGAAAGTTAATCGTGCAGAGCCCTGATAATATACCAAATGTTTTCCTTTGTCTGATAGATGGAATTTCAGTGTGGGAAACTTTGAGCTGAAATTTGTCCCTGAGATTCAGTCCAACCTCAACTTCCTGGAGGGCCAGGCGTCAAATGGAGAGACGTGGGGCGAGGTCCGACATCAAGCACAACGCGTGATCCAAGAGGATAGCGATGCACAAACCAAAAATCATGCTAATACGCATTCAAACTCGCACGCTCAGGTAGAAGGTTTAGATCTGGCTATTAAAGTGTCTGTACCGGATTGGAAAGTAATGGCCTTCAGTACCAAATCAGAAGGACAACTGATCTGGGAACATCAGGTAACAGAGTTTTTTAATTGAGTTTAGCTCCAACTTTTGATTATTAAATGCATACTAATTATCTCATTATGTCTTTTTTTGTGAAGTTTTGCACACCCATTGCTTCTGCATGGTTGGTGGGAGGGGGCAAGGTGACGCCCATCAGCCTATTCGATGACACAACCTACAACACCAACCCTGAAACTGAGACTCAGGAGGACGATGACATCATGGAAGAGGCTCGTGGGGCCATGGAGTCCAGCGTTTACCTTGGTAACATGTTCTTGAAAGATTGTTTTGTATTGATCACAAAAAAAAAGAAATGAAAACAGCATTCTGCACCATGAACTCTGCATTTAAATAAGGTATATGTGCATTCTTAAAATGGCACTGCCTGCTGAAAAAAAAAAAATAATAAACACATTCTTTTCCTGGGGTTCATTTATACACTTAACGTAATTGTTTCTGATGGTAGGTTATTATTCTGGATTTTGTGGGTTTAGAGCTGACATGTTTTATATGGCTTTTTGTAGAATTTGGCAATGAGCCACCTTAATTTGCTTAATTTCTCCCCTTTGCTGATGCTCAAAAAATTTGTTGCGTCAAGAATTGTTTTGGAATAGGATCATTACTCTCCAAATTAAAAACAATTAACTTTTCTGTTTTGCATGCGTGAGCATGTAGGGCAAAGATAGAATGATGGATAATATGTGCACTAAAAGACATTTTCTCTCTCTCTTTTAAAAAAAAGGAATGTTTCAGGGTCAGTTATACCTCCAGTCCTCTGTGAGAATCTCAGAGAAGTTTCCATCAAAGCCCAAAGCTCTTAATGGCCGGGGTAGCAACAATGACATGAAACCACCGCCTACCGTCAAATGGAAACCCCTCATCCGTAAACGCACTTGCTACTTATCATTAACTTAAAAGTGTGTAGTCAAGCCTGTTTTTTAACATTTAACCATTTACTCCTAGACTCCCCCTCACGTACTCCAGTGCTTGTGGGCTCTGAGGAGTTCGATAAGTGTCTGAACAATGATAAATTCTCTCATGAGGAATACAGCAATGGAGCTTTATCAATACTGCAATACCCATATGGTAAGAAAAGCAGAGATTTTTTTCTATTCAGATTGTTTTGTTGCATCATTTAACACATGTTCTAGGATTGAGTTTAATCAGCCGTTAGGCCAAAAACTTTCATTTTGACATGTGTTCTCATGTGGTCTAAGAGCAAATTTAAACTCGTCACCCTCTGTTTTTTCCAACATAGATAACGGATACTACTTTCCATATAGTGCACGATACCGCAGTCGTCGTGATGAAACGGCAATAAGCATTTTACTTAAAAAGGATGGAGAGAGCTCTCCCATGAGAAGAAAAGACCCAGTGCTACTTCTGCCCTGGTGGAAAGAGATTTTGGGTACCATCATCTTCTGCATCGCTGCCACCACTTACATCGTCCGCAAGTTCTTCCATCCATCCACAGCATACGTGCGGGTAAACAAACAGTCCTGAAAATGTACACAAACGCGTGCGGTTAAAGACAATGAAACATTGATGATGTCATCAGGTGAACGTTACTGTAAGGTCATTGAGGTTGAAATAAGATCTCTCACTGTACTTCATTCTTCTGTGCAGCAACGAAAGGAGTCTGAGACCCAGTGTCAGACTGACAGCAAGTTTGAACTGGAATACAAAGAGCCTCAAGAAGTTGTCATCACTGAGATGCGTCCCAGTGAATATGTCTCAAGGTAAATTATACTTTCAGTATTGATTATAAGAATTTGACAGAGATCGGTTTCTCAATAACCGATGCTGATGTTTAGATATGTGCTGCAGATATTTTTTTTTCGTCCTATTTCTAGAAGTTTCACCATTCATTTGCATTAACCATTTCAAGTTTCTTAATTTTGTCTTTTAACAAAATGTATTAAATATTTATCCAATGTTAACCAAACAAATAGTCTTATTTTAAGACTGTTAGAATTATAAATACAATCTTTATATATATCTATATATATATATATATATATATATATATATATATTTAGTCATGTTGCACACAGCCTTGTAGTGAGCAAAATAACTGGACCAAGCATTTATAGTTATTGCTCTGATAACGTCACTTTAAATCTGTGTTACTAAGCACAGATATCGGCCAATACTGGTTTGTAAAAAAAAATTACAAATATCGCACAATTGAATTATCAATGTGTCTGTATTAGGAAGGTTCAGAAGTATAGTCTACTTCACAAACTTATTGAAAACCAACCGTCGAAACCCAGTCCTGATAATAGATTAGCTGTTATGGTAGATTGCACAGATGCTGTTGAGATCATATTCATTACTTTTTCATATTTCATTATTCAAAGCTAAATAAATAGTTGCTGTGACTCAAATGCTTTTGCGTTTTGTTTTCAAATGGAAGTTTTAATAGTTTATTTATATGCATCTTTAAGAGGATCTCCTTCTCTGTCTACATCTCTGCATACACTTGCGAGCAGTGTGCCAATTTTATGATTCATTAAGATCACAGGAATCCTCATAACGTGGTTTGTTTGTGTCTTCCAGATACCTAACAGACTTCGAGCCCGTTCAGTGTTTGGGTCGTGGTGGATTTGGCGTCGTGTTCGAGGCACGCAACAAAGTGGACGACTGCAATTATGCCATCAAGAGGATTCGCCTACCCAACAGGTAACCATCCAATCACAACATTATATCTCAATGCAGACTGCGTGGTGTGCTGCCAGACGCACGCTTGCCAGATCTCACCGGGCATTCATGAGTGTCTGTATGTTTGTGTTTGCGATTGTAGGGAGTTGGCTCGTGAGAAGGTCATGAGAGAAGTGAAGGCGCTCGCTAAGCTGGAACACCCGGGCATCATCCGTTACTTTAACGCTTGGCAGGAAAGTCCGCCTCAGGGTTGGCAGGAGGACATGGATAAACGCTGGCTTAAAGATGCCAGGTGTGAACAGTGATCTTGCATGTAGATGGGGATTGAGATTATAAAGGGCTATGGAATGCTTTTCTATAAATTAAATTTTTTTATCATTTTAAGCTTACAAACAATTGAGAAATAAATTTGTGGGAAATTTCTGATTGTAAATTGAGATCAAGTTTGTGTCTGAGCTTGCTGTTTATCAAAACATTCATGCAATTTTTGCTTTTGCATTTGTTCATTTCATCAGATCAATTTGAATAATAAGAGATTTTATTTCTTTTAATGTCTTAATTCAGTACTGCTGATTGGCTGCTCAGCTCTCCAGACCACATGGAAGCATTCTCAGTCAAGGTTCCCGTGGCTAGCCCCTCTCCAACGGACTCTTCGTGCATGTGTGCGGTAGGCGGGGATATGAGCATGTGCGCAGGGGATCAAGTGTGCGTGGAGGGTCTGCTTCCGGACAGTATGATGTCTGAACGTGACAGCCAGGCCGATCCAGATGCTGTTCTGGATGTCTCAGATTCCCCCCACTCCTTTGAGCTCTGCCCTCCTCGTACTGTAGCTCACGGTGACTGCACTTCATCCTCCTTTGATATCGTCTTCGAGGACTCAGGCTGTGAACACCAGGACAACGACAGCGACCTCAGTGAAAGTACACCTGTGCCACATTTATGTCCCTCACAATCTGATTCCAAACCCCAGTGTTCATCTACAAGCCCACCTTCTTCCTCGCCTCCACGCCCCACCTCTCTAAACCTGGTCCCCAGCCCTCCCTGTTCTGCTGTACGCCTTCCGCTCACACCCAAAGTCTACCTGTACATCCAGATGCAGCTTTGCAGGAAAGAGAACCTGAAGGACTGGATGGCACAGAGATGTCTTCCCGAGCAGAGGGAGCACACGCAGTGTCTGGACATCTTTCTGCAGATTGCAGAAGCTGTGGATTTTTTGCACAGCAAGGGACTTATGCACAGGGATCTTAAGGTAGAACAGGCACATAAACATGATATGAGGACTGAATGCAGTGACAAGGGTTTTCAATGCTACCTTTTACTTTCTATTTCTCTCTCAGCCTTCTAATATCTTCTTCACCATGGATGATGTGGTGAAGGTTGGAGACTTCGGGCTGGTAACTTACATGGATCAGGAGGAAGATGATGAGGATTTGAGCACCCTAACACCAATGCCAATGTATGCCCGACACACCGGCCAAGTGGGCACTAAGCTCTATATGAGTCCTGAGCAGGTAAGCACTCTTTATTCTCTATAGTTGCACATTGCAAAAGCACCTTAGCAATCGCGTGACCAACCCCTAGCTGCCAGTCACAATACCCTAGCAACTATTGTGAAATAGTTGTAAAAAAAACCTCCTTTCTTTACATCTCCATCCTCTTTGTCTTTGCAGCTGTCTGGGAATTCTTATTCTCACAAGGTAGACATTTATTCCCTGGGCTTGATTCTCTTCGAGCTGCTTTATCCATTCCGCACACAGATGGAGAGAGTCAGGGTAAGATCAGACACGCAAACAAACCCTCATGTCTTTGCAAGCATATTAACATTCAGCCATATCCATATATTTGTGTTGTTCAGATTGAATAAGATCTCCATGTTTTTCTTTCTCAGACACTCACAGAAGTCAGATCCCTCCAGTTTCCTGTAGCCTTCTGCAGGGCCAATGTCCACGAAGTAAGTTTGGTCTTGATTTGGGCTGGCAGAATGTAGTATAGAGAGAACGTAGAACTGGGAAATCTGAAAGAGCATCACTCTGGTGCCCCCTATAGGTGAAATGTTAGAGTTACAACATCAACGAACTATACACTGTGTGCATAATTATAAGGCAAGGGTTTTTTATATCGATATTATCATTTTATCCATAACTTTCAATTCCAAGCTTTATGAACCTGAATGCTTATAGGCTTTAATGCATATCAGGTGATATTTACTTGTGTGAGGAGGGAGGGTGTAGCCTATGGAGATCAACACCCTATATCAATGTATTCATAATTATTAGGCAGTTGTCCTGAGGAAATTGGAATAAAAATGACTCTGAAAGTCAAAAAATGGTTAAAAGTGTCTGGGAGGCTGTGTTGCAGCTACACAAAAGTTTATTCTGAACAGATCAATAAACTGACTGCCTCTATGAAAGGAAGGCCTGTGACTGTTATCGAAAAGAAGGGTGTCTATATTGATCAAAGAGACTTTTTGTATTTCAGTATTCTTTTGATCATACATTTAAAGTTGGATTATTATTCTCACTTTAACAGGTGAAAAAGATGTGAGAGGTGAGATGGGAAAATCGGTTATAATATATTATAATGTTATAATAGATACTTTATTCATGGGGAAATAATACTAGTGCAGGGTTAAAAGGAATAGGATTTAGAAACAAATTGGGAGGAATATTTACAATGTTAATTCATTAGCTCGCCCTCTTTAAACAAATCCGAATGACTTTCATCTGAAAGGCACAGAAGATATTTTGAAGAATGTTGATTGCATCACTCTTTTACTTCGTTGTTCGGTTGGCAACATTCTTCAAAATATCTTTTGTGCTTTGCGGAAGAGTCACGAGTGGGAAGCAAAAGGAACACCCATCCAGTTTTCTGGGCAAGTCAAAGAAAATCTAGTCAAGAATTGCACTTAGTGATGCAAATCTGTCGCAGAAATAAAATAAGATCGCAAGACTGCTAGTTAACATGATTCAGTGTCAACCTATTTTAACAATAACTTTATTTGTTCGCTGTCAGCTTTACACCTTGGCAGTCTGCTTACATCCACACACTGCAACATCACATACTGCATGAAATGTAATTTTAACAATATCATCATACTTTTTAAATGAATTTTTATTTCTGAAGTGAGCTATTACTTTAAACAAATCATCTTTATAAAGAAAGGAATTTAGAGTACAGTCCCATGACAATGTTGGTTCACTAGTACATCATTAAAAAACAAGAACATGAATCAAGACAATAAATAAAAAATTGTGTTTCATTTTGACAATTCAATTCCATTTAATCAGATTTAATTACTTTTTCACTTTTGGCTTTTATTGAATTTTTGTTTTTATTATTGTGTACAATTTTACACACTGTTTTCATTATATTTGTATGTTTTTCAGGCTCAGATGGTACGCTGTATGCTCTCCCGAATACCTGCAGAGCGCCCGGAAGCGTCGCAAATCACAGAAGCCCCTCTGTTCCAGGAGCTGGAGGTGCCCTGCAGAATCCGACAACGTACGCGAACATACAGCGCGTCTTCCACAGGGCGACCTACAAGACAGATATCCTCATCAAACTAGACCTCCCACTCAAAGACACGTACTGTGCCTCACCTGCGGGACGAGAAACACAACCTGTCACCACCTCTCAGCAAACACATCATTCAGACATCTTTTAACTATCAGTTATTTTCTTAGCTAAAACTCATCAGATTAACTGAACATTCCACTTACAAAATTTTTTTTTCTCAACTGCCTATCAAGCCCCATTACACTTTTTTTGAATAGCTCGTGACCAATCCCATAATTCCATGCTCTCTAAGCAGAAGAACCATTCTTACACACACACACACACACACATACACACAGTTGCTGCAGGAGGAGAGCTGTTTTTCAATGCTGATGTATGAACTGCCTTCGTATGCCGTTTACTCTGCATGTCTTAAGCAGGAAGTCAAGCAATGCGTGTGCTCCTGTCTGAACAAAAAGCGAGTTATTTTTCTCTAATGTATATAGATTTAAATAGGAATCAAGCAAGAGAGCCTCGTGACCTTTAAAGGTGCTCATTTAAGACTGAACGCACAAGTTACGAGGCATTAAAGCCGCTAGCTGTTTACGGGTAAACAGTGTTAGTGGTCAAAGTGTGCTGGAATTGAAATGAAACTTGAGTCCAAATAGAAATGTTCAAACTGCCTTTAAGCTGGAGAAACGAATGATGTGTTTTTGAATATGTCAGTATGAAGCGTCTGCGCTGTCAGGCTGAGAATTGAGAAGAACGACTTGAAACAAAGACTTGGAAATATTCTGTAAAATATATCACTTATTAGCACCCAGATGTAGTTAACAATAGCTCTAATTGTTCTGAAATTTTTCACAAAGTCTAAAAAAGTGCTTTGACTAGTCACAGGATTTGAATGGATACAGCCAGAGCAATCCCTTCGACCAAATATTCAATTAATTGTAACATATCAGGTAATGACTGATTGTATGTTTTTTCTTATCGATTTTGATTAGAAGAACCAATGTAATTTTCTTTTGTATATGATGACATTTTCTGTATGATAACTGCTTTTTACACAGCGTTTTTCAATTTCTATGGACTTTTTTTCCTAAGAATTATCAAAGGTGAGAGACAATGGAGAATCTACGGTTAAATCTTTATGGTTAGATCTGTGCGTTCTGCACCTTCAGGAGCAGCTGTATGTATGTATGGGAATACTGGTATGTTTTTAAAAACATGCTATTATGCTGCAGAACGTTGAGATTACGACCTCTGATCCTTAAACACAATTTTGTCAACCTGAAGATGCTGTGACCTGTGTAATCCACATTGGGGACTCTTTGTGAACCCTTCCAACCTGTAGCGAAGCCCTTCCAACAGATGTTTCTTTTCTGTTTGACAATAATCAATTCTGTCACAAATGGATTTTTTCTATGTTCAGATTCATTTCAGTGACTGTTTTTGATCATGTCCAGCTTGTGTCATTACCGTGAATGTAGTGTTCAGTTTGTTTAGTTCGGACACAATTCAGTTTCATTCATTCATTGGCCTCCATCTTGTTATTTTCTGTGCGACTGTTGAAATGCCAGTTTCATGTTCCTTCAGCCCAGCCACGTCTCTAGCGTCTATGTAAATATGTTTATTTGTTTTTATTTATGTTCACTGCAGAAATCAATCCGTTGGATTGGTTGAGTTATAAATAAGGTATATGAATGCACTTCATCCAGTGGAGTGCGTTGAAATACTGTGACTTCTTACAAGTCAGAATTTAATAAACGTTCTATGATGTTTGTAAGAGTGTTATGTGTATTCATAGTTGTACAGTATTTGATTAATTCATTTTTAATTATAATGTATATACATATATTAACTATGCAAAAATCTTTGGGCAAGTCTGAATTCTTACAAAGAACTGAGCTGTTGAGTGTGTGCATATTTAACACGTGGAAGCAAACTAAGTGTAGTTAATAGGATTTATGCCATAACATAAATGTACTAAAAATAAATCAGTGCAGATCCTCTTTAAAATAAAGCAGTCAATGTCTTTACAAGCGTATGCACACATGTACATGATAACTTTAACATTATAACCAGCTTGAACTGTAATGTTCATAATTCCCAAAGTTTGATGGTTAAATTCTACAGACTGACACAAGGAAATGCTTTTGAGCTAGAGGAGTAAATACACCTGACGTAGCTGCACAAGTCTAAACCAAAATACTATATGCAATAGAAATACTTTCAAAATATAAAAAAACTCATTAATTATGGCAATAAAAAGCCATAACAAAAACAAGAAAAGCTTATATTCACCTAAGTGGATATATTATTTATTGTTTGAAATTCAGAAGTTTGCACTCATCTGCAAAGTAATAGTTTACCCAAAGAATGAATTTGGTGTTCCAAAACTGTATTTACAATTACTTGTTCGGATGAACACAAAGATATTTGGACAAATGTTTGTAACCGAACAATTCTTGGACCTTACTGACTACCAAAGTAAAAAATTACAACGGTAGTCAAAAGTAAACTGGACCTTTTGCTTTCCTACATTCTTACATGTATAATTTTTTTTTGTTTAACAGAACATTATAATAATTTCATTTTTTCTACTATTCCTATAATGGGGTCCAAGAACTCTTTAGTTATACGCATTCTTTCAAATATCTTTGTTTATTAAAGAAATGTACACAGATCTGGAATGACTCAAATGTGAGAAAATTATTAGAGTATGTTTATTTTAAATGACTTTAAACTTAAAGCATGAAAACATCACTTTTAATAATTTTTTATCCTTTTGCCTACTTGGGGTCAGTCGTGAGAGTTGGACTTGTAAGAAGGTTGCGAGTTCGAATCCCAGTGCCGACAGACAATAACTGAAGTATTCTTGAGCTCTGAATGAAACGTCTGCCAAACAAAAAATGTAAAATTATTTGGAGTAAAGTAAAAGTTTTTGGAGAGCTCAGAACCTTGAAAAGGAGTTTGAAAAAACTCAGAACTTTGAAAGGACCAGATTACTGCCACTTCTCTTCTGAAATAAACACTGCTCAAAAGTGAGAGCATAAGAATAGGTAAGATGAAAATAAGTAAGAATACATTTCAAAATAAGCTACGGATCTCCAAAAGCACACAGTCACACATCATTAACCGGTGTGTACAGGGGTAGGCCAGGATTTCAGCACTGCTGCGGCCACTGCGGGTGAGATTAATCATTCTTAATTCTTTACCTTTTTTTTTTACGAGCATCTCTTTATGTTATACAAGAATTAAATTCTCTGCAGATTGAGAGCAGAAATAAACTGCCTGTTTTTAGACACGCCTGTGTTTTAACCTTAAAGGCCCTGTAAAACATCTGCTGATATTTATCTAAAGATGGAATTGTGATGTTCTACTGTGTCATTATTTTTAGGTGTGTTTAGTGTAATAATGTTGTTTGTCTGTCATGTCCAGGCTAACAGGACCCTCTGGCTACCTCTCTGATGGACAAGGAAATCACAAATACAAGACGAAGTGCACCTGGCTCATTGAGGGACAGTGGGGATAGGTTTACTATAATACTCTTTAAGTCTTTTTAGTGGAATGAGATACACAGTATGTGTGTTTGTCGGGTGCAGGAGGATGTGTTTTTATCTCCGCAGGCCGAATTTTATCCTGAGGCTTCGCATGAGCATGCAGCTGGGTTAACCTGTATGTTTCTTATGGGGACTTTATCTATTCTCTCTTTTTTTTTTTTGCTTTCTTTAGGTAATTTTTCTGAATTTCACAATTTTTAGGAGACATGTACCTGGCAACCGTGCATGTGTGCCAAAAAGCAACCCTTGTTAAGAATTAGACATGCGCATCCTACCTTCAACTATTAACCTACTACTGGAATATATTGGGTGCATTGTTTTATTTCCATAAAATTAAAATGGACCACTGCTGTTTGGTTACCAGCATTCTTTTAAATATCTCTTTATTATTCCGAAGAAACAGTCGTACAGGATGGAATTGCCAAGCGTCTACCCATGAAAGTATAGTGTGGGTGGGAGTGCGTGCGTGCGTGTGTGTGTGTGTGTACTTTGGATGGGTTAAATGCAAAACACAAATTCTGATTATGGGTCACCATACTTGGCTCTATGTAACATCACTTCTTGGCTCACAATTATGCAGAAGTGATGTCATGCTGATCCGGTGCCCAACGGATGTATCAATCTGCTTTCTCTTTACTATTACAGATTTTCACACGGAAACTAAGCCAAGAAAACATTTCAAATCCTTATCTTGAGTACAATTGTCTTCACTATCTTTTCACAATGTATTAGTGGATCATAATATGCTGCAATACGCACCATTATTAATAAACTACAACCTCACATCGTTTAGAATTTTAAAGAGACATGACAACTAGATTAAATCCTAAAGAGAACATTAAAAATGTTTCTATTTGATCGAATCATCCCAAATAGAACATTTACAATGTGTCTAAACACCATCATTTACATTTGACCCTGTGAGTACACCATAGTTGAAAAGTAACTTATAATCGGTAAATATGAAAAGTGGACTAAGAAAATGAAGTGTTAACTAAATTTCGCTTATGAGAAGGCATTGCAGCTAGCAGGTGAATACTTTTGGGGAAAGGCATGTGCCAAAGAAGCAACTTCTTTTGAGATTAATGCTTATGATTGTTTTCCTAAGTCCCAATAGCCCTGTCAACATGATATTAAACAGCAGAACGGACTGTCACACAGAAAGGTTCTATTGAAAAAAAATGTTCATTATTTTATGACTGGCACATTTAAGTTTTGTAATCTCTGGGGATTGGTGACAGGCCTCTCTCCTGCTGTTGTCTTGCTTTGCATTTAGACAATGAGAGAATTTCTGAATGTAAAGTTCATCTTTTGATTATACTTATCCAATACATAAATATAATAAAAGGGTGATTTTTTTTAAAAAGTGTATAAAGTGAATAGATATTTTATTTTATTTTTATTTTATATATATATATATATATATATATATATATATATATATATATATATATATGTATATATATATATATATATGTATATATATATATATATATATATATATGTATATATATATATATATATATATGTATATATATATATATATATATATGTATATATATATATATATATATATATATATATGTATATATATATATATATATATATATATGTATATATATATATATATATATATATATATATATATATATATATATAGTTTTATGGTATGATTTATTATTAAAATTGTTATATACATATATATATATATATATATATATATATATATATATATATATATATATATATATATATATATATATATATGTGTATATATATATATATATATATGTATATAACAATTTTAATAATAAATCATACCATAAAACTATATATATATATATATATATATATATATTGATGTTATTATATCACAAAAAGGAAGTGAGTGAAAATATTATGGGATGTGCATTTTATTAGGTCTTACATTACCATTTACATTATTTTGTGCATTTGTGTAAAAGTACAAAAATACTAATGACCAGTTTTGTGTGTTTCTGGTGTTGCAGTCTTTGACAGGTCTCTGGTTAATCCTCATATCATCTAGTGAACACTCGGCCATGGCTGAGATCAACTGGATGTTCAATGAGAACAAAAAGAAGTTCTTACTAAGTATTTTTGTATGTTTACATAAATACTTATGATCAATTTTTTGTGTTTCCTCGGTAGGATGACTTACATACAAGAGTCCTTGAGCAAGACACCTTACTAGTTGGCCACTTTTAATACTTGTAAATCACTTTGGATTAAAGCGTTTGCCAAATTAATAAAAATAAAATCTATAAATATAAATAGACTTCTCTGTTTTACCATGGCTCTTGGACATAACATATAGACAGAGGATATAGTGAAAAACGTAATGTCTATTATGCACCTTCCAAAGTGAATGCATTTACATACATTATATTTACATTAACATTTATTCATTTGCAGACTCTTTTTGATTCACAAAAGTATCAATAAAAGATTGTTCACCCTCTTTCTTTTTAGGAGAGAGAGGATATATCTTCATATATACCTGGTTCTTTGTTTTCTTTATCAATATCATTATTAACAATTGGGGAAAACAAAATCTTAGTTTCTCATATCTAAACCCAAAAGTCATTATTGAATTTGGGGTTATTACGAATTTGTGAAATAAAAATTTGTGATTGGCAGTGTTGGCAGGTTCTAGATGGAAAATAACGATGGCCACTCGAACCCTCAGAAACACATAACATGTTTTACTCAAATGCACATAATGACTCGAGACAGTATTTAAAATAGTATTTAAAATAAACGTAATATTCTCTGTGTTGAAATTTAATATGGATTGTCAGATGAGGGGTTGCTGATAGGTGCGTGGACATCTGTCTGTCTTAGAAATCTGATTGCACATAGTTGGGACACTGTACAAATTGTAAATAAAAACAGAATGCAACGATATGGAAGTTTTTAATTTATTCAGAATACAACATAGATTACATATCAAATGATTTAACTAAGAAAATGTATTGTTTAAAGGGAAAATAAATTGTAACCACTGTGTCACATCCCCTTTTTTCATAAGTCTGCAAACTTCTGGGGACTGTGGAGACAAGTTTAGGAATAGGAACGTTGTCCAATTCTTGTCTTAAACAGGCTTCTAGTTGCTCAACTGTCTTAGAACTTTGTCGCATATTCCTCTTTATAATGTGCCAAATGTTTTCTGTGGCTTATAGATCTGGACTGCCGGCTGGCCATTTCAGTACCCAGATCCTCCTTCTATGCATCCATGATGTTATAATTGATGCAGTATGTGGTCTGGCATTGGCATGTTCGAAAAAGCAAGAGACAACCTCCGGATGGGAGCTGTACATTTCATTTTTCCAGCATCGTATTGCTACAAGTCCCAACTTTCTTGGAATGTGCAGCTCTCATGAAATCCAAAATGAGCCAATATTTTGCATGACACTTCAAAATTCAACATTTGAAATATTATCTATATTCTATTTTGTATGAAATATAAATTTGAGATTTTTAAATGATTGCAATCACAATTTGTACAGTATCCCAACTTTTTTGGAATGGGGTTTGTAGATCTTGGGTTTGTAAAAACAGTGTCATTGAATGATGGATTGAATATCATTGTCCATATGACAACCTGGTTTGGGCAGGGAAGCCACAGTGTGTGTGCAAAAGCTTTAAGTGTGCTAAAATAAAAGCCAAGGAAAATTGAGAGGTGTTCATTGAAGACTGTGCACAAGTCAAGAGGCCTTATTTATTTTCTGAAAGATGCATGGCGCCACCACGTGGACATTTAAGGAAGCTTTCAAAAAATGCAACGAAGAAGTTTAGAAGTGCAAAATACAACAAAGCACATGGTTCTTCATTAGAATAGAAAAGTCATAATTCCTCTATTCATTAATTATTATATTTTAAATGATTGTTCAGGTTAATTGTTTGTGATTTATGTGCTATTCTTTTTTATTGTTAGAAGTAATATTCCACTATATAATTTACACATGCTTATGTGGAATGCAAAAGCAGATCTTTTAAGATGTCTTATTTTGTGTTCATTTAAGCCAATGGGTCTTCAATCCTTTATTTGACAACTTTAATCAAAATATCTTCGTTTGTGTTTCAAGAGGCATGAATGTCTCAATCAGTCACAATAAAATTTAACGGCAGCACTGAAAAAATCAATGTGGCTTAGTAAATATCATAATTATAAACTTAATAAAAGAATTTAACATAAAAAGAGTCAGATAAGCATCTGCTTTAAAATTGATTAACCTTCTTTCAGTTTGTGTAATTAAAACAGATTTTTTATTTACCAAATATATATTTGTAAACCAATATTTTAACATACATGTTACTCTGTGTGTTTGTGTGTGTTCACTACTCTGTGTGTGTGTGTGTTCACTACTCTCTCTCTCTGTGTGTGTGTGTTCACTACTCTCTCTCTCTCTCTCTCTGTGTGTGTGTGTTCACTACTATGTGTGTGTGTGTGTGTGTGTGTGTGTGTGTTCACTACTATATGTGTGTGTGTGTGTGTGTGTGTGTGTGTTCACTACTCTCTGTGTGTGTGTTCACTACTGTGTTTGTGTGCGTTCACTACTATGTGTGTGTGTGTGTTCACTACTCTCTCTCTCTGTGTGTGTGTGTTCACTACTCTCTCTCTCTCTCTCTCTCTCTGTGTGTGTGTGTGTTCACTACTATGTGTGTGTGTGTGTTTACTACTCGGTGTGTGTGTGTGTGTTCACTACTATATATGTGTGTGTGTTCACTACTCTCTGTGTGTGTGTTCACTACTGTGTTTGTGTGCGTTCACTACTATGTGTGTGTGCTCACTTCTCTGTGTGTGTGTGTGTTCACTACTGTGTTTGTGTGCGTTCACTACTATGTGTGTTTGCTCACTTCTCTGTGTGTGTGTTCACTACTGTGTTTGTGTGCGTTCACTACTGTGTGTGTGCTCACTTCTCTCTGTGTGTGTGTGTTCACTACTATGTGTGTGTGCTCACTTCTCTCTCTCTCTGTGTGTGTGTGTGTGTGTTCACTACTATATGTGTGTGTGTGTGTGTGTGTGTTCACTACTATGTGTGTGTGTTCACTTCTCTCTGTGTTTGTGTGTTCACTACTGTGTGTGTGTGTGTGTGTGTGTGTTTCAAAAGTTGTACTGTATTCGTATTAGAATTGATCATATTTCTTATAGGAATACTCTTAAAATAAGAAAGATTAAAACACATATAAGGGTCCAGGGTCTCATTTCTTACATCATCCAATAGAAATGGATTCAAAATATGATAGAAATTCTCATTAGAATTCAGTACAAATTTCTAACAAAAGTCCTGTAGGATGTTCTGACTAATAACACGAATGTCTGAATACAATGATCAATTAAAATATCTAAATAAAATAAATTCTATTGTTTAGACACGATCAGTCTGCTAAAGATGAACATTGTTTCATCAGAAGAGATTTCTCTCGTTATATTCTGTCGTTCTCAGCATCGTTGCGCACTTCCGGAGCTTTGCGTTATGTCGTCACTTCCGGATGTCAATACGCGTCTCGGTACCGCAGCGCTGAGCGTCGGTGAGATGTAACCGGAGAGCCGCTCTTACAGCCCCGGACTGTGACGTCACCCACACACTGCCGCTCTCTCTGCCCCGGACAAGCAGCGGATTCGCAGCGGACCCTCGGATCTTTTCTCCCGGATGGCCGCGGTGCTCCAGCGGGCCCTCGCCCGGGTCCGGTGTCTGATGCTCGGCCTGTCTGGCTTCGGCCTTCACGGGACCGCGCTCGGCTCTCTTCTCTTTATCGCAGTGTTCGGTGGGCTGGTGCGCGTGCCCGCGGCGGCGGAAGTGAAGGATTGTGATAAAGTTTGTATGAACGGTCAGTGTAACACACTCACCGGACTCTGTGTGTGTGAGCCGGGATGGGTCGGGGATCAGTGCCAGCACTGCGGCGGCCGCTTCAGGTGAGACAACCGGCGCTCATCGTCATCAGCTGATGCTCGTCACAGTCATGTTACATTGTGTCATGCGGGACAGATCTGTGTCTCATTTGTGTGTCTATTCTGTGTGTCTCGTCTGTGTTGTCATCTGTGTCTCATCTGTGTCTGCGTCTCACCTGTGTTGTCATCTGTGTATGATCTGTGTCTCATCTTTGTCTCGTCTGTATCTCATTTGTGTCTCGTCTGTGTCTCGTCTGTGTCTCATCTGTGTCTGCGTCTCACCTGTGTTGTCATCTGTGTATGATCTGTGTCTCATCTTTGTCTCGTCTGTATCTCATTTGTGTCTCGTCTGTGTCTCGTCTGTGTCTCATCTGTGTCTGCGTCTCACCTGTGTTGTCATCTGTGTATGATCTGTGTCTCATCTTTGTCTCGTCTGTATCTCATTTGTGTCTCGTCTGTGTCGCGTCTGTGTCTCATCTGTGTCTGCGTCTCAACTGTGTTGTCATCTGTGTATGATCTGTGTCTCATCTTTGTCTCGTCTGTATCTCATTTGTGTCTCGTCTGTGTCTCGTCTGTGTCTCATCTGTGTCTGCGTCTCACCTGTGTTGTCATCTGTGTATGATCTGTGTCTCATCTTTGTCTCGTCTGTATCTCATTTGTGTCTCGTCTGTGTCTCGTCTGTGTCTCATCTGTGTCTGCGTCTCACCTGTGTTGTCATCTGTGTATGATCTGTGTCTCATCTGTGTCTCGTCTGTATCTCATCTGTGTCTCATCTGTGTTGTCATCTGTGTCTCGTCTGTATCTCATCTGTATCTCATCTGTTTCTCATCTGTGTCTCATCTGTGTTGTCATCAGTATCTCGTCTGTGTCTCATCTGTGTTGTCATCTGTGTCTCATCTGTTTCTCATCTGTGTCTCGTCTGTGTTGTCATCTGTGTCTCGTCTGTGTTGTCATCTGTGTCTCGTCTGTGTTGTCATCTGTGTCTCGTCTGTGTCTCATCTGTGTGTCTATTCTGTGTGTCTCGTCTGTGTCTCGTCTGTGTTGTCATCTGTGTCTCATCTGTGTTGTCATCTGTGTCTCATCTGTGTTGTCATCTGTGTCTCATCTGTGTCTCATCTGTGTGTCTAATCTGTGTGTCTATTCTGTGTGTCTCATCTGTGTCTCGTCCATGTCTCGTCCGTATCTCGTCTGTGTCTCGTCTGTGTTGTCATCTGTGTCTCATTTGTGTCTCATCTGTGTTCTCATCTGTGTTGTCATCTGTGTTGTCATCTGTGTTGTCATCTGTGTCTCATCTGTGTTGTCATCTGTGTTGTCATCTGTGTTGTCATCTGTGTCTCGTCTGTGTTGTCATCTGTGTCTCATTTGTGTCTCATCTGTGTTCTCATCTGTGTCTCATCTGTGTTGTCATCTGTGTTGTCATCTGTGTTGTCATCTGTGTTGTCATCTGTGTCTCATCTGTGTTGTCATCTGTGTCTCATCTGTGTGTCTCATCTGTGTCTCATCTGTGTCTCATCTGTGTGTCTCATCTGTGTCTCATCTGTGTTGAGGAACTGATAACCAATAACTCGTTTATATTTGGAGGCCGATAGCTAATAACTCGTTTATATTTGGAAGCTGATAACCAATAACTCGTTTATATTTGAATGCCGATAACCAATAACTCGTTTATATTTGGAAGCCGATAACCAATAACTCGTTTTTATTTGATGGAAGCTTTTGATGGAAACTTCAGAAAAGTTTTACCTGATCTCTGAAGTGTAGTTACTATACATTTCTATGGCCAACATTTCTGCATAAAATCTATTGCTTGACAAAAAATGAAACGATTGATAATGATTAAATCCTTAGTGACCATTAGCAACTTGAGAAGTGGTTAAGTCAGCAGAAATAAACCTAATTCATCGACCTTAAGATATCAACCTAATTTTATTATTGGTCCTATAACGATAATCCTTAAAATAGCATTTATTGGCCGATATCGATAAGGCTGCTGATATATCGGCCCTCCCTAATCGTGTTGTTGTCAGTTTACATTATAAACCTTGGGTCTTGGGTTGGCTTTTTACATATCCACAAATGAGGTTATGAAAAGGGACCTTTAACCTACTTATTGTCCTGTAAAAGTGAGTTGAAAATGATTGATAAAGAGTCATGCTATTCCATCATGAGACCCAGAAGAGTCACTCATGGACAAAGTCTGCCACACGACACTGTTTGCACTGCAGGGATCGGGGTTATTTGGGGTGAATTAAGTGCCAAATGGGAAGAGCAAGATGCCAAATGGTCATGTGGCATCAATCATGTATTTAGTACAGACCGACTGGCGGCAATTTTAATAAACCATATCACGAGATGCATGTAGTCATTCATAGACCAGCCTTTCAGTTTGTTTTTGTGAATTAAGTGAGCTATGAATGCTTGCAGATCATTTACTACCGAAGTCTGGTGTATGTTGTGTGAACTGCTGTGATTTAAATGGAGACCCCTGCTTAACACATGTTGACTTTATCACAAAGGTGAAGTGGACAAACTTTGAAGTTGTGGAGTAGGTTTTACAGATGACAAACCCAATGTGTTATAGTTCAGCTTCGGCTGCTGAATGGTGCTTGACATAAATGTTCTGTCAAATCAGACCGTGCACCTGACATTGTGACGCGTGCGACACACAGCCAATCACATGCTACATATAAAGTAGGGCTGCATGATTAAGACAAATATTATAATTGTGGATAGTATTTCTTGCTTTTGTTATCGCAATGATTACTTTCGATTAATGTAGAAGTTTGGAAATGTCTTATAACTTTGTGTGAAGCAGTAGCATGGTAAATTCTAAACATGTCAAACTAAATATGATGTAAATGTTCAAATTATTATGGCAGTTATGAATAAGTACAAGACATGTCAACTTATCAATTTATCAATCTCATATTCACCAATGTAGTAAGTGCCCAAACATACAGCTGAAACGTATTAAAATGACCACAAATGTACATCTTGAGGCTTTTGGGAATAATATAATTGCTTCAACTGTAATTGTTATCGCAGTTAGTTTTTCAATTCAATTTGTAGCCCTTATATAAATCATCATCGAGCATCAGTACAGTTGTCGGTTTATTAATAAATTGTTTGTAGCTTCAGAAAAACTCAAATTATAACTTTATTATTTTGAAAAGCATTTTATCCTTAAGCTTGTATTCATACAAATCTAGTTTTATTTTGTTTTTTTAAATGCATTGCAAAACATTTAAGAGCCTGTGCATATTGTTAAGGTATAGCTATTGTTTACGTTATGTGCAACCAAAACATTTTGTGGTTCTTTGGAAAAAAAAGAACTAAAATTAAAAGGAATTTATTAAAAAATAAATAAATTGTATGAAAATCACGTTTATTTTTTGCTAAATGTTGTGATATTATTTAAAGAGATAAGTTAGAAAGTGTTTGTAAAGTTGATAGTAAAGTTATCCATCCGCAAAACCAGACAGCTTGTCAACCAATTCAGATAATTTTGTACGGATATGTCTGATCAGTTTTAGTGTTTTCACTTACTTACTCAAAGTATGAAAAGGGTTCAAACAATAATTTGGCTAATGCTACATAAACATTAATTATATTATGTGATCTGTGAGTATATATGCTAATAGTGTCAGGGATGTGATATGTCTGATGACAGTGTGTGACTTCATATTAGGGCTGTAAAAGCATATCAAACATTTTGATAATTCACCCTGATATTGAATTTGAGATTATTATTATTGTTGATTCAAAGATTTTAATTCGAAGATTTTAAATGTTTTGTACTTTTGTTAAGCTGCATGGCAACTCTAAACAAAACTAAATAATGTTATGTCACAACAAACAATTATGTGAATAAGTAAAGCTTACTTCACTTGCAAACTCTGATTTACCAATGTTTTTAGTGCTTAAACATACAGCTGAAACGCAGAAAAATGGGCACAATTGCGATTATATAATTGTTTCATCTATAATTTTCGATTAATTGTGCAGCCCTATATCATGTCAGGTTTTCATGGTGGTCAGACCGTTTTTAGACATACCACAACATGAAAGCGTCCATACCACCGTAACATAATCATTTATTGTCAGGGACTTTGAGGTGGAATAAGAAAGAGCTAACTGTGTCTCAGTACACACTGTGATATTTCATTAGTACAAATCTATTAATAGCATCACATGAGTATATTAATAGAATTTGTGATCCATGTGTTGGAAAAGACAAAGAGGATGTGTTTCCTGTCTCAAAGCCACAAGAAATGTTTTATGAGCCTGCTTTTTTTAATTTACAGAATGGATTGTGATATTGGTGGATAAGAGCACATCGTTTGGTTATCTGTACAGTGTCCACCAATATTGTGGTTCGTCAGAACACGTCTCTTCCTGGGAGCTCATCTGAACCAGTTCAAGCTCTTACATGGTCCAGACCTTTTGTCTATGATAGATGTGTTTCTGTGCCGATGACATGAAGATCTTGATCTCTCAGCGGCTCGTTCTGCACTTAGCCCGTCTGACTCTCTGTAGACGGAGCTCTGAAATCACTTATGGAAGACAGATATTTCTGACGCTCGTGAAGACAAGATGAAGTCTTGCCAGAAAGAAAACAGCATCTCAATTATAGAATTCACCAATCTTTTGGCACTAATCAAACACTGTTTTATTTCGAGACACAGTTAATGACATTTTAATAGTTATTGATTCAAATGGGAGATACTTGATTGATGAGCTAATATGCTTCGTCTTTGAGAACGACAACTTGGCGTTGTGTGTTTGTCACAGAGCGGCCTGCTGATGTTTATGCCGTTCCAAAAGGATTGTGGGTGTGTAAACGATCGTGTTGTTTTAAAGTTAAAGGACTTACTTCTGTAGGTTATAGGCTCATTCTCCAACTCCCCCCTGGTTAATAAGTTAAGTACTGTTTTGAAGTCCATCCAGCAGTTCTCCAGTTCTGGTGATGTCACTTTTAACATGGCTTAGCATAGATCATTGAATCCAATTCGACCAATAGCATCGCCAGAACAGGAGAACAACTGAAAGGATTTCAAAATGGTAAAACGCAACTTATTCACTCGGGGGAGTTAAAGAATGAGCATATAAAAAAAAAGGTGAGTATTATAGATGAACCAAGCTCGTTGAGACTGCATTGAGGAGGTATGGTTGGATACCTAACCACATACAAGCATGCATGCAAATCATGGCTGAAACACCATCGAATTCACTTAAAAAGATTACAAAGGAATAGAATAAAAGAAAGTTACATCACAGAGCCTGTGAGTTATTGGCAAGATCGTCGGTTTCTGGCCCAGTGTATAAACATATGAATATACAGCTGAGTCAGTTTATGTTATCAGTATTGTTTGTTATTCAATAAACTTTCTGTGTTTACATCAGTGTTTTCACCTTGAACCTTGACACAACCATTAAACTTTTATATTGTTCATTTAAGGCCCTGTTAAACCTCTACTGAGGGCTGTTAGACTCGCATTACGCAGCATTTCATCTATCTGGATTGATTTGTGATGTAACACAGTTTACCTTCTTTCCAGTGTGTGTTTAGTGTAATAATGTTGTTTGTCTGTCATGTCCAGGCTAACAGGACCCTCTGGCTACCTCTCTGATGGACCAGGAAATTACAAATACAAGACAAAGTGCACCTGGCTCATCGAGGGACAGTGAGTATTGCTCACATCCAGTATCTTTTTTCTTGTTAAGTTGATGTTTTCCATTGTTTCAAAGCCCAAACTCGGCCCGTAAACGAGACCTAGACTCGACTATACCGGAACTGTCAAGACTAAACCATTATGTTTCATTATTTCACTGCTCTGACTCAGAGACAGGGTGTGTATCAGTAAATTGAAACTGAAAAAGGCTCAAGTAGAATGCCACCTTTAGATACGTATTGAAAAGAGATGTAAGGCTGTCAATAGTACTTTAATATACATAATTCTCGTTTTGAGTGCATTATGGCATATATTGCTGGTATTAAAGAAATTGTAATATAGTTTGATACATTTCAGTGTCTTTTGTGTTGGAACGCAACGTAAAGACATACATTCATAGTATTAACATGTTTACTTTACATTTCAAACTGATGCAACCTTTAGGTGTAATATCGGTCCCAAACAAAACCTGACATGTCCCATCATGCTCAGGTGTCTGAGACAGACTCAGATGTGAGATACACTGTATTTGTGTGGGGTGCTGGATTACGGATGATGTGTTTTTATCTTCGCAGGCCGAATTCTATCCTGAGGCTTCGCTTTGAACATTTCGCCACTGAATGCAGCTGGGATCACCTGTATGTCTATGATGGAGACTCTATCTATTCTCCTTTACTTGCTGCCTTCAGGTGATTTTAACATTTCTTTCTTTCTGAATTTCATTGTGTTCAGGCAGCCGTGCGCGTGGGCGCATGCATGCGTGTTAATCCAGGATGAGATTAAAATGCTTCTTCCGGGGGATTTGCTTACTCTCAATATACTTAAATACCACGTTAAATGTTATCAGTGTGAATTCAGAATTATTTGAATACAGAATTATCTGTGTGTAGTGACGTGCAAAGATGCCTTCAAATAAGCCAACTGTGCCAACTAGACCATGCACAGACATGTTGCGTGGTAGCGCTTCAAGTGACGAGTTTGAGTCCGAACTTTTTTTACCTTCCTTCCCCTCTCCCATTATCTGTTTCGCTTCTCTATACTATAAAGAAAAATCGAAGGCCATAAAAAGCAATTGAGGGTTCGAATTTGGGTAATTGAAAATGATTTCATTACTTTTTTTCCAAAAACATATAGTACAGAAGTTTAACCAGAATTGAAAATAATGTCATCATTTTTTTACAAGATTATAATTTTGAACCTCTATGACCCAGTATACAAAAATAGATATTTGAAGCACATTGGTAAATGAAAAACAAATGCATCACATTTACTTGATGTCAGTAATGAAAATACAATTTTCCTTTTAGGTTGAACTATACCTTAAAAATAGTTGACTCTTACGTAAACCTGCATAGTGATTCCAATGGAAACCAATTTGTACAAAAGCACACACAGAAAATAACACAATGATGCAACAAACTGCTCATGGCAAACCCTATGGGCATTTACTTTATAAAACATCATAAAGCACTCCCTATACACCCCTATTATAAAGTAAAGGAATAACAATCTGTTCCGTCTTTCTCATGGTCTGGTTTTCTGTCTGCAGAAGTCTGAAATGTTCAATGTTGTTCTCTTTTATGTTCAGTGGTTTGATTGTTCCTGAGAGTTACAGCAATGAGACCGTCCCAGAGGTGGTAGCACAGTCTGGCTTCGCCCTGCTGCATTTCTTTAGCGACGCTGCATATAATCTCACTGGATTTAACATCTCATACAGGTAAACATTTGTTTCTGCAATTAACTGAGGCTATACAGGAACATTTTGCTGGTTCATGATAATTCGAAAGCATTTAAATAGAGAGGTCACCCAAAAATAAATATTCTCTCATCATTTACTCATCTTTGAGTTGTTTCAAATCTGTGTATTTTGTCTTTGTTCTGATTAAAGATATTTGAAAGAATGCTAATAACCCAACAGTACTTGACCCCATTAAAGTCCAAAATTACTTTTTTTGTTTTAATAAGAGATTTTGAGTAAATCAAAAAAGAAGTTTTGCTTGAGATTTTGACATGCATTCATCCAAATTTCTTTTGTCTGTGTTCAACCAAACAAGGAAATTGTACAGATTTGGAACAACTAGAGATTGAGTAGTTTACAAAAGAAATGTTCTGTTTGCCCGAATAATCACTTAAATATATGATCGGTGTAAGAATGCATTGAATCGACAGTTAAAACCCATCTTTTGCTGTTGATATGTCATTCTATTGGACCATGATATTGTTACCTAAATGTACCTCCAAATTTGATTTCGATTGTATAAACATCGAATTGGTACACGTTCAAAGAAGTTTTTTTTTAGCCGTTGCTGATAAGGAACTTTTTGATCCTAGCATTTTAAATACTCTGGAAACCGAGATATGTCTTGAAATGATGTGTAACCCTAAAATGAAAATTATTTAATTATTTCAAACCCTGTGTGATCTTTATTTTGCAATACAAAAAATAAGATATTTTAAAAAAAAATTTCCCCATTGATTAAGTAGTTCACTGCATCTTTTCTGTATTAAAAAAAGCGTGTGTTCATGTGTTATGATGCTCATATAAAAGAGAACTAAAAGTAGGGACACACTATAATACAGGTGTAACACAATGTGTCAGATTAATATCGAAAAATGACTTCTCACACTGCTACCATTTGTGATGTGTTGGCTTTGCAGAAGTGAAAACAAGATTTTGAGTGAATTCTGTTTCTCCCTTCTTGTTCCACGAATGACACAAGGGTGCGCGGACGATAACAGAATGTTTATTTTCCTCTGAACTACCCTTTAAGTTAATGTGTGTTAGAGAACATGCGGGTCATGGTAATTTAGAACAGAGAAACGGAGGGGATGAAGGGTCTTATACCTTTGTGACTCTGGCAGAAACTTTTAATGTAGAGTTTGAATGAGGATGGGGACAATTTCTATAGGGACTGCATTTACAGTGACCCAAAGACATTGTAGAACCCAGCGCCAACAGAACATCAAACACCATACCTGACACACGCACTGTAGAGGCTCTATAACACTCACAAAAGCACATATCCCTGACAGACAGAGGCTAGACTGCCTCTTATTTGCCGCTGTCTGCTGGTTTTGTGGTCATCTGCGGAGGACCGTGAGCGGCCTGCTAATGTTACTCTTGTTGTAGCGTTCAGCACATGATGAAGCACAACATTCTGACGATTAGCTATCTCTAAACTTCTTTATGAGATGTCATTACTACAGTTAAAAACGTAATGTTAAAATATTAAAGGAGGGTTGTCACGCTGTTTCATGCATTTTAAGTGCTTTTGACTGTTAAAAATGGTCACGTTCAACATGATCCATTTTTGAAAAATGAGGTAGATGTATGACCTAGTATTTCTATGCTCATTACACTCTCACTGCACAGCTTTGGAATGGTTCTTTATATCATGAGTTTTTTATTGGTTATTGTCTCGCGTGCTCCAATCAGAGAACGTGGATCATGCATCAGTGTGTACATTGGAGAAGCCATCGCGCTGCTCACGGTAAAGCCGCGGGAGCTCAGCTTTTTCCGGGAAACAATCATAAAGCTGTATCTGTCTTCTGTAAATGTGAGGAAACCAAAGGCTTTTCGGATATAGGCACACTTCAATTCTAAACCATAGATACTCAAGATTAACATTGATACCCCTCCTTTAACCAAAGAGAAGTTAATATTTGCTTTGCAGATGTAAACACATTATAAAACCTGTTCAGGTAAATCAGGCTTAAGTCTCCAAACCTAATTTGGAAATACCAATCAACAAAGGTTGACTTTAACCAATTATTTTCCCAATGATTGCATCTTGGTTATCAATAGATATCAATGTTATAATTATATTATGCAATTATGGGGTGATTATATACTGTTGAAAATTCCAAACTTCCTAAATAAATTAAAAATTGCGATATATTAGGCACATTCGGAGTTGTCATTTTCCCCATTTTCACTTCACAGAAATGTACGTCCCTTGTGCCAGCTGTTAAACTTTTGTTTGTATGCTTTGCCAGGGCTGATATTGTTCCATGTATCTAAGTTAAGGTTTTCTAAGTTAAGACTTTGTGGTTTTAGTTTGAATGTCCGCTGTATGGCCAGACATAGTTTCTTGGGGGAAATAATCCAATACTTGCCACGTCGGATGTCTAGTCTAGACTGTGTGCCAGAATAAATAAATGCCTGCCAAGCAGTGTAACAATGGGTCGACACAAGGATTGTTTACTTAAAGGTATCATTTTTCAGTTGAAGACGTTCATGTGTAATCTAAGTGATGAGTGACAGGTTCAGAAAGTACATGACGCAATAACCTGTGTGTTATAGTAGATATTACTTCGTTATTTTAGGAGATGACTTGGACTGAATAATAAATATTAAGCTTCCTAGATGGTAACTCACAAATTAAATGCTAGATTACATTTCTGTGAAGTGAAAATGGGGAAAATGACAACTCCGAATGTGCCTAATATATCGCAATTTTTAATTTATTTAGGAAGTTTGGAATTTTCAACAGTATATAATCACCCCATAATTGCATAATATAATTATAACATTGATATCTATTGATAACCAAGATGCAATCATAGGGAAAATAATTGGTTAAAGTCAACCTTTGTTGATTGGTATTTCCAAATTAGGTTTGGAGACTTAAGCCTGATTTACCTGAACAGGTTTTTGTGTAATTTCGAAAGGTTTACAGTTGTAGATGTGGAAAAGATGTGACTGAGCAAATGACCCTAGACACAACACATGGAACATTTCTGATTTTACTGTCTTGTGCAGGTTAAACACATGTCCTAATAACTGCTCTGATCGTGGTGAGTGTCATGTGGGGAACTCCAGCGAGACGGTTCAGTGCGTGTGTGAGGACGGCTGGAAGGGTGAAGCCTGTGACGTGCCCCTCTGCCCGTCAAAATGTGGCTTCCCGATGCGGGGACAGTGTCAAAACGACACCAAACGCTGCCAGTGCAAAAGAGGATGGCAAGGTAGGCTGAAAAGTTTTGTGCGGGGGATATCTTTCTGTGCAGAGCTCACACACCTTACCTTGAAGAGTACTGCTTGTGTTTTGTCTGAGATTTTTTATTTTATTCTTGCATACACGTTTTATCTTATTTTTCAAGCAGGTCAATGAATAAAATGATTTTTTCATAGGAGGGAGGTCACTTTTATAGAGTTTTACAATGTCAATGATATTCTTTTACATAATAAGTTCTTCTAAAACATTTTTATGTTTTAAACTAACTACATAGCGCATGGACATTTGAGCACAAATGACTTGAAGTCAAGGATTTGGCTTTGTAACCTCTATAAGCAATTATGGAACCAGCGGTTACCATGGTAAATTTTTGTAAGGGTGTTTCTTAGGTGAGCACTGAAACTGAATT
Source organism: Triplophysa yarkandensis (assembly GCA_033220385.1). Lineage (NCBI taxonomy): Eukaryota > Metazoa > Chordata > Actinopteri > Cypriniformes > Nemacheilidae > Triplophysa > Triplophysa yarkandensis. Next base: position 15,213,234 of record CM065665.1, read on the forward strand.
TTAAAGCTCTGCCACCCACTGAGCTATGAAGGTGTGGGTATCTTTCTCTTGCCAAAGAGACCGATCTGTGGAAGAGATTATTCGCCCATCTGTGAACAACAGGTTGAACAGAATCAGAGCTTAATCATGTGTTCCTCCCTGGTTTCCTGTTATTTTATACAGTTTTGGGCACAGCCCTGATGGTTTCCTTTTTATATTTAGTAAATTAGCCTTTGTGAAAGACATGAAGTGAAACTGAACTTGACTGATTCGCTGCTTCACTGGTTTGCATTAATTGTCTGTCCATCCATACAGAACTGAATCTTTTAGACTTGATATCTTGTGGCACAGCTGTTTATTATTTTCTTTAAACACTTAATGATATGCAACAGTGGTACAAAATAAATGTTAATTAAATAATGAAATATTTACTGTACAAAAAGAAAATATATAGTGATGAAAAATATAAAGGGGTCAAAGATGTGAAGATGTCACCATCAAAATGTCCATAGAAAGCACATCAAATCATAAATGTATGTAAAGTGGCTGTTATGGTTTCAACTAAGTGTCAACATTTGATTGAAATGATGTGACCTTGATGTCATTCAGTGTAACATTTACAAATTCAAACAACATTCTTGCACTGCATCTACACCGGGCATGACGCAGTGCAACGCAACATAAGAAAATTCATTGTCATTATTACTTTAAAATTTGGCTACACTGGATGCGACGATGGCATTAGAGCACATTGTGTTTTGTGTCAAGCTTGACTCGCACATATTAAAATATATGAAAGAATAAGAGGGTATATTTTATTTTATTGTGATTTATATTACTAACAAAATTCTTGGTGGGAAAATTCGAATAGTTAGAAATGTTCAAAAATCTTTTTGTGGGGCTAAAGTTTTAAGTCTTTAAATATGTCATAAATAGATTCTTGCTGTAAATATTCCTGTTACACAGAATGACATTTTAGTAGCCATCTTCTGTAAATCAAGGAAAATTATGATGTAGGTATTTATTTTTTGCTCAGAAAAACAATACAAAGTGCATTTAAACTAAACAGAAAACAGTACAATTATGCTGTGTTCACACCAAACACTAAGCGATTTCATATACAAAGAAGGTCAATGCAAAGCCGTGAATAGATTCAAACATGCCGCAGGCAATATGAATGAGAATCGGTCGCAGTGCAATTTAAAATATTTGAACCAATGCAAGACATTTGTGCGATGAGCTCATTGGCCCCATAGTGTTCATAAGGGAACAGACTTGCGAAGATGTTCTCTGTCGTAAAAAAAGCGAACTTTTCCAGCGAGTTATAAAGATTGCATTTGGTGTGAACACAAAATTAATGTTTATTCTTAAACCCTTCTCCTCTTTGAATCATACACATGTGTACATCGTCTTTCATTTGAAAACAATTTGCTGAGAATCCATAATCCGCCTAAGACCTAAATGTAATGATAGTTTGTGGTTGTCAATTTCAGGCCTGGATTGTTCAATATCCGTTCCAGCAAATGTTTCGTTCTGGACGCGTGAAGATTACAGCGGTCTCGGACTGGAGCGGGCATCACATAAGGCCGTAGTGCATGAGGACGTGATGTGGGTGATAGGTGGACACGTCTTTAACTACACACGCTACCAGATGGTGACTGCGTGAGTATGAACTTAGAGTGCCATGCAGATAAATTATAGAATGGTAAATTGTATTGGCTGACAGCTTGAGATTCACTTCGGTGTTTTGCTCATCCTCTATTAGGTTCAACATCTCCTCTCAAAGCTGGATGTCTTTAAACTGGTCTGTCAACTCTGTTACTGGACGCTACGGTCATACGGTCTCGCTGCATGAGGTTCGTGTTTAGGAATGAGATGTTTTTAACAACACCATTCTGTAGTTTCGCTTCAGTTAATTCGTGGTACATTACACAGTGACTTTGCATTCTAATTCAGTATTTACATTGATATTATTAATGGGGCTCTGATCAATGATAAGTGGTGTCTAAAATGTTTTGAGATTAAATCACTCAAACCAGATTTAGAGGTCAAAGGAAACCACATCATATCACATGTGGCTTTAAAAGTGTAATGAAACCAATACCAGTAGGTCTTTGTTATTATCAATGACATAGATAATTTTATTTGGATGAAAACATCTGCTAAAAGAAAAAAACATGAAGTTAAATGAATTGAATAAATGCATAGCTGTAATTCATTTTATTGGGAATATAAAAAGATGAGAATTTAATTCTGCTCTATAAACTTTCTTTTTTTATTAGTTTCTTATTGTATTGGTTTTGTTTTATTCACATTCAGTAAGCTTGCTTTGTGTTTGGCATTGTTAGGATAAAATCTACATGTACGGTGGAAAAATCGACTCAACTGGAAATGTGACGTCTGAACTGTGGGTGTTCCACATCCGTAACCAGTCGTGGGTAATGCTGAATCCACGTGCTAAAGAGCAGTATGCAGTCGTGGGTCATTCTGCACATACTGTCCAGCTCCAGACTGATGGATCAGAGCCGGTCATACTCGTGGTGTTTGGACACTGTCCTCTGAATGGATACATCAGCCAAATACAGCAATACAATATCGGTCAGAATCACAAGTTTATATACAAACACGGACAAATATAAATTTATTGTCTTTGTCAGTATAATTATGTTCCTCCCCATGTAATTCTTGTTCTGAACTTCATACTTTTCATTTTGTAGTGAAAAACACATGGAGTGTTTTAGACACACGTGGGGCGTTGGTTCAGGGCGGCTATGGGCACAGCAGTGTGTACAACCCCATCACCCGCTCCATCTACATCCACGGAGGCTATAAAGCTTTTAGTGCCAATAAATATGGGCTGGCTGGAGACCTGTACCGCTATGATGTGGACAAGAAAATGTGGTGAGTTGAATATCCTCATCATTTCATGTGACCCTTACATAGGGCTGGAGGATATGGCAAAAATTTATATCACGATATACTTCTTAATTTCGTTTGATACGATATAATTACGATAACGATAATATTAAAAGGCCTCAGGAAAAAACTGCAGAGGAAACAATGGATTTCTGTATCTTGAAATGTCTGTAAACTGAATTTGCAAAGTCTATAATATCTCCAGGCTCTTCCTATTAAAATTATATATATATTTTTATAAAAACAGTACAACAGATAAGGTTTTATTTGGTTTTAGCCATTACAAACAAGAAATTTGAAATAAACTATCAAATAAATGAAACTCTCAGACTCAGCTTAATAAAAATAAATTAGAGTAGGCTGATTATTCTTATTAACTGAAACAAACTTCTTCAGCCAGGATAAAGAAACAGTAGTAATAAAATAAAATAAATAAAGACTAAGCAACAGTTGAAACACATTAATCTGATTGATTGGGGTCAGGTTGGCTTAAACATTAATGATGTCTCATCTTCTGACTCTCAGTATGTTCTATAGGGTGGAACTGTTTTAAATTATGAGATAGATTTTATGTGTTGCCGCTGCTAGTCGTCACCTCTCCGGCACATTCTGCAGAACACCGAAACCTAAAGTTTATCCGAACTTAATCCCGAATTTAATAAGCCGAACCGCTTCCACCCCACTGAATGAGTCTTTCCTCTCGTCTGCCGCCTTACTTGTGGAAGCTTGTTCTTCCACATCTGTATTGCGGTCATTTTGTCGCTTAAACTTCCAGTGACGGAGCTTAACAAACTACTGCTGAGCGCCTGCAGCGTGTCTGTGATGTGACATCATCACTCAATTCTGTTCTGCTCTTCCTGAGGGCTGATCACTAAACATCATTCAGTGACAAATTCTCATGTATAACGAAATAAATAAATAAATAAATAAATAAATATATATATGTATATGTATATGTATATGTATATGTATATGTATATATATATATATATATATATATATATATATATGTATATGTATATATGTATATGTATATATGTATAAATGTATATCAAAATATCAGAAATTAGTTTGAAAATCATATTACCGTAATTGAAAAAATTTCTATCGCGGTATATATTGATATCGAATTATTGTCCAGCCCTACCCAAACAGCTTATATGCTAACTGTCTTACTGTCATATATGCTTACCATTGTACTGATGATGTCACTGATTTTTAGGTCGATTCTGAAGGACAGCGGCTTTTTCCGGTACCTCCACACCGCAGTGATCTCTGCAGGAAACATGCTTGTGTTCGGAGGAAACACACACAACGACACCTCAATGAGCCACGGAGCCAAGTGCTTCTCATCTGACTTCATAGCATACAACCTGGGTAAGTACCCCACATCCCGTTCACCAAAATATCCAAGCGGCATAAATTAAGCAATGCTGTTTCCAGACTCAACAGAGGCATTTGGTACATACACATGTATTCCCACAAGTGTGCTTGGTTAAATTAATTATTCATTATATTTACAATATCAGTTTATATAAGCTGTATAAATGTTGCATGTTACAAACAAGAGTGCTTTAAAGACTAGACTCATGAATTATAGATCAGGCTGTCAGTTTTCTCTGGTTATAAAATATTTTCTGTCCTCATATGCAGTGATTTTATGAGAGAATCCTGTCTGTATTTACCTCGAATGATTATAATTGATGACTTTAATTAAGATAAAGAAAAACAATTGTTTTTCACCATTGTTTTCCCAGTACAGTATTCCACCCCACTGGTCACATCAGAATACCTTTATGTTGCCCTGTGTGCATAACCTGTTTATTATGGTGACATTTTTCTACCAGTTCAAACAGTAAAGAAAGGTTGGAACTGGCCTCCATGTGCCTGATCCTGTTTTTGTGTCCATACAATCTAAGGAAATACCTGTTTGTTACCTTTTTTTTCTCAAAATATCTTATTTTGTGTTCTGCTGAAGAAAGTCATACAGGTATGAAATGACAAGAGGATAAGTAAAGTATTACATCATTTTTAGTTTTGGGCCAATTTTCACTTTAACAACCGGGCAAGGTTTAATTTTAGATATGTAGATATGTTGACCCCTCGAAGCATTTACAGAACATTTTAAGAATTATGTGGTGATATACAGAATAGTGATATGTCGGTAATAAAATCGATTCTTCAGATATTGTATTTAGCTTTCTGCAATTAAATCAGGTTGAAGCCTTTAAGGTTTATGGCCAGAATTTTTTTTTTTCTAAAGCATTTTTATAATTGTTACTTAAATATCCTAATTCATCTATGGCTTAGTTCTGATTTATCTATGGCTTAGTTGAAATGTTGCTTGGGAGGGTTCAGTAGGGTTAAGGTATTGCTCTTTGGCCTGCTCAGTTATCTGAAACCACTTCTCTGTTAAATACAATTGATGTCCTGTAACAAAAACCAGGTGCTTAAGGACATCATGTTTCAAAAGCATTATGACTTTTAGCTCGGCACAGGCCAAAAGTACAAACATGGGATTTAGCATTACTTTTGATGAATGACATATTTTGTGATATTAGTTATAGCATTAGGGTCGAGTGAATTACCGGAAGAAGTCTTATATAGTCCATTACAGGAACGCCTCTTAAAAGAATCACATACTGTTATTATTTTCATATTCATTCATATTCATATTCATATTATCATTTGTCTCAAGTCTGACAAAGCAGTGAGCATGTTGCGTACGGCTCACACCTTTGAGATGAATGTGTATGCTGATGGATTGTTTTCTCCAGGTGTTATAGATCGCGTTGGAGTGATTGCCAAAAAAATCCAATTCAGAACCAACCGCCGAACATATTAAACAGCAGAGGGGACTGTCACACAGAAAGCGCAATTAGATTTCAGTGCATGTAGCAGCAAGTCATTAGAGACTGAAATACACTCAACAGGGGTCTATTGAAAAAAGATGTGATTTAAAGCCATTATTTTATGACTGACACATTTAAGTTTTATAATCTCTGGGGATGGGGGACAGGCTGTTGCCTTGCTTTGCATTTAGAAAATGAAGGAATTTCTGATCTCATAGTTTATACAATATAAGCATTACAGCCTGTACAGAGTCAGAATACCATGAGTGGGTGGACAGTTCGAGGGTCTTTGAGGAGTTTGGAGTGTCTCTTCAGATAATGCACAAGAAGTTTCACACACATCAGATGCATTTGTGTACAGTATATCACCACTCCTCTAAATGTCTGTCCTGTTTCCTCCCCAAAGCCTCTTTTTGGTCGGGGTGGGCTCGCCGTGTGGTCATTTGTAATTACATTGAGGTCTATCTTTGCCCTGAGGGTAATTGTTCAGTTTTCACAAGCTGAGATCGATTATATTTGCCCACTGCAGACTGCCAGGAGAGGGCAGAGTGAGTTGTCACATAGTTTTGTCTCTTCATAGTTCTCCTGCTTCTGTTAGATTAAAGGGATAGTTCATCCCTAATTGAACATTCTGTCATGAATTACTCCATCTCTAGTTGTTTTAGGCATTTATATATTGGTTTAGTTAAACACACATAAATGTATTTGGATGAATGTTTGTCACAGTTCTTAGACCCATTGGCATTCTTTAAAATATCTAATTTTGTCCAAGAACTGTTCCGGTTACAAGCAGTCATCCAAATATATTTTTCTTGTTATCCTTAGAACAAAGAAATGTATACAGATTTGGAACAATTTGGAATCTTTATTTTTGAGTGAAATATCCCTTTAACCAGCAAATATTTTTATACTATACAACCATCAAACCATCTCTCTCTTGGAAGTTCGAGGTATATCATAGTAACCCATTTAAGGTGCAATGATGTAATGTGGTGTTTCAAAGATAAAACCAAGAAGGGCTATAATATAAGACATGGTATCACATACATTTTTATTTATTTGTACACACAATTCAACCAATCTCTCTCTTTGTTCTCTAGCTTGTGATGAGTGGACTGTGCTTCCCAATCCAGATCTTCACCATGATGTCAACCGCTTCGGTCACTCAGCTGTTTATCACAATGGGTAATCTCAACGTTTTAAGGAGCTATGTGTAATTTTAAGCAGGATCTATTGATAGATATGCCGTTGTATATACAAAATTATGTTAAATGACCTTACGTGATAAATAATTTTGTTTGTTTTACCATAGAATAAGCTATTTATGTCCACAAACACAGCAGACACACACATGGAATTGGCCATGTTTTGTGTAGATGAATAAGAGATTGGTCATTCTTAAGTTCAATGCTAGTGGCTTGTATAAATTCCACACAGCGCCTTTAAGACAACAATCTGCTTACACAATGTATACTCCATCTGTCAGCTTGTCACGATCCTTCAAATGTTGTTTTCACTTAATGTATGGAAAGCAGAAAGTGACATGTTCACAATGAATAAACATTCATGGTTTTTACTGTTTACACATGATAGAAATAGACGTCTATTTGGATGGCTTGTCTAATCTCCCTCTTCACATTAATCAAAGTCATTGAGCAGAATGATGAATCATTCGAAACATTACTTTAAAAAGACGGATGAAGAACAGTTTTATACTCGCGCTAATTGAAACACACATTACTTTGGAACTGTAGCCTATAGCATTCTAATGCATCTGAACTTCACATTCACGTCATTCACTTTAACATATTTTTGTAGTTTTTGTTGTTGTCAAGTATAAAGTATAAAAATGTGACTAAATGCAACCTGTTAAAGGCCAGATAAATCTAGATAAGGCACTTCGAAATGTTGTTTGAAAGAACTATGGGGCAGGGGTGTGTGTACAAAACCACCTTAGAATGACACATCCACCTTTTTTTTCAAACATTAAGTTAACCTCAACAGCACTCTCAAATGAGCTATTTATAATCTCTCTGCAATGTGACATCACATTGATTAAGCCCCGCCAATTACAGGTAATGGACTCTGTGCATTTACTCAGAAACGGTGTGTTCAGTTTGGAAAAACAAAAGCAAGTGTTTCACGTTTGCTTTAAGCTTGAATGGAGGTGGAGACCAGCAGCTCATTTGCATTCGGAGACGCTTTCAACATCCTGCAGTAAAAATTCTGTGAAGTATTTTGCGCTGAAACTTTAAAGACACCTTCTGGGGATACCTGAGACTATATTTAAATTGTGAAAAACACTGCTAGATTTTGTGGCCTTTGATACTTCGTTGTAACCAATAGTCACTTCCTCTGAGCGGACAAGCCCAACTTTTCTCTCACCACATTCTCGCACACATTGATACATCGCTGTTTTCCGTATTCTGTATTCCTGGTTTTATAATCAGTACATAGCTTAACCATTCCATGACCTTTGGGTGAGTACATGCGGCCCAACACAGCTTCTCCTGTTTGACGTGTGTGTCTCATCCTCGTGCCTTAAAGTTCCTCATTTGCTGCACTCTTTCAACCTTCCGGTTCTCTTCATGTCTCTCATTCTTTCCCTGCGGTAATCTCTGTCTGTCTGTCTTTGTGTTTGTTTCAGGGTGATGTATGTGTACGGTGGCTTTAACAGTCTGATGCTCGGCGATGTGCTGAAGTTCACCTCGGTGAGCTGTTCGGTGTTCTCTGAGCAGCTGGACTGTGTGACGTCCGTGCCCGGTGTGAAGTGTGTGTGGAACTCTAATACCTCCACCTGTCTGTCCTGGGAGGAAGCAGCGGCCTTTGACACGGAGAGCTTGAGGAGCAACTGCACTCCAAGAGTGTGTAAGTGAAAAGGACAGCAAGGACGTCGACAGTATTTGAATTAGAATCAGTTATGGGCCTTCGGTCATGAAAGTTTATTATTAATCATGTTAATTTATGTCTTAAATTATTTGTGAATTTTCAATTAGTTATGATAAAATATATATTTTTCAATATTGTTTAAACTATGAATAATAAATATGACCTAAATGAGAAACTGAAATTGGATATACTAGGGATGTTACGATCAGGATTTTTGCCACCGATACCTAGTATACATTTTTCTGTCATAATGATTGGCCGATACTGATGCGGATTCTGAAACTTCAAGTTTATAGATAAAGTAATACTATTGATGTTGCCTTTGTAATATTTTATACATGTTTACCGTAATACATACATATGTAACATATGTATTTAAACTATTGTTTTAACATAGAACTAAATAAATACAAAAATATATCATCATGTAAGTCATCATGGTTGACTTTATCAAGCAAGATTGGTTCCTGATATTTGCCAAGTTAAGTGAGTACAGATCGATTCATATAATGAGATTATCGGCCGATAATGACCTCCGGATAATTGATTAGATCATCCCTATCATATATCCATATGTTATTCACCGAAAATCAAAATGTTTAAACTGAGCAAAAACCCAGCCTTTTCAGATTTTGATTTAAAATGTATCATCTGGGCTGAAACCTAAGTGAGTAGCAGCCAAAGGCTCTAGGCATACATGTGAACTCTTTCAGTCGTGTTTTAAAAGCATCCCAGCTGGATATCTCTTGAAGTTGGTTGAGAAATTCCCTGAATGTGCAGATCTGTCATCTAATAGAAGTTGTTCCCTTGAATAAACAAGCTATAATAAAATCTCTGTTTTTTTAAGTTTTGGTAAGCGAATAATCACATGCGATTTAAACGTTTTGAATAAATAAACATTAAAGGACGAGTAGGTTTATAATCTCAAATATAGAATTAAATGAAGGAGCTAATTATAGTGCAGATCTCACCTGAAGGTGCTATTTCATATAACATTTTGGGATCAGACTCTCTGTATTGATTTTAATTTTCTCATCGCCTCAGATGGGATGCCGGCAGGAAGTACTTGAACCACCAACTGTTATTTCAACCAGAAAGTTGGCAAAACAATTTAAATTCCTAATGAATTGCACCAGGCAGCCAGAAGATTCACGCACAGCAATAAAATAAGATTTAGTAACGGGCTTTGACAAAGCTCCAAGTAAACGAGAGGAGTAATTCGAAAATACGTTGTCAACAATCACAGACATTCATAACCAGACTGGATTAAGCCAAGAAAATGTCTGGCGACTTAATTCCCATCAAAACCAAACATCCCATTTTCTTGCACGGTATTCAAAAGGACAATTGCAGTTTTTGAAATTTTATAATGAAATATCCGTCAGAATCTTATTTCTCTCAAGTATGTAAAGGCTGTGGCTCTTATGTCTATTCTCAGAGAATGTTTTTCGTAATCTGTTTGTATTTCACAGATGCAGATGGTGAAAAGTGTGAACAATATTCTGACTGTTACAGTTGTACAGCGAACACCAACAGCTGTCAGTGGTGCAGTGCACTCTGTGTGTCCATCCACAGTAACTGCACTGGTTCACGGGTAAATATAGCCGGGGAAAAAGGGGTTTGGGAGAACATCTGTATCTTTTGGAGGATCTATTTTAGAGCTCAGCTTTGACAGGTCTAATCTGTCTTCTGCCCTGCAGGGGGCAATAGTGGAGTATGACGCCTGTCCAAAGGACAACCCCTCTTCCGTATGCAGTAAAAAGACCAGCTGTAAAAGTTGTGCCACGGATCAGAACTGCCAGTGGGAAGCGAGAAATCAAGAATGCATCGCCCTTCCTGGTAATGGTTTGCCAAAAGCAATAACCGATTCCCCTTTGACATCCAAATTACAAGTGATTCATCTTTGAGATTCAAGGGTATTGTGTATGAACAATGGCCTTTTTAGATATACAGAAAGTAGCTTACTGCCTTTATAGGGAGCTATCTTCTAAGACAACAACCCGACGAACATTAAACATTCTGACACATGCTAAAAAAATGTACAATCACATGGGTCATTCTAAATTTGTGGGTACATCTGGGATATAAACAATTTGAAACATGTGATTCATACTTGGAAACACTTATTGATTCAACATATATCAAGGTTATCTTTTTTTTTGTTAACCAATAGTTTCCCGTACTGAATAACAGTGTGGGCGGTAACCTAATTGGCATTTTGAAACATTATGGGCCTAAAATCAACGCAAAGGTCAAGAGCTGCAGAGCACATGGTGTGATTTAAAAAAAATACATGTTCATGTTTTACTCCATTTACGAACAAATTTAAATTGCAGATGAGTTTGCAATAAACATAACTGACAGTTCATGATTCACCAACATTTGGGAAAAGAGCGAGAACATACTTTCTAGTTTAAATTTTGTCACCATTTTATTTATACTTCTATTACCTCACTATATGAAAAATAGTTATACGTAAAATGAGAAATGATAAAGCATTTGTTTACTTTTTTCCAATAATTCCCAAAAATTCCCCCCAAAAAACATTCTTTGTGTCCTGATCCTACGTCCAAAGATTGTCGACAGCCGACTAACAGAGCAAGCATCTTACTTACAAAGCAAACCAGTTTATGTTGTGTTGTTCTGTTTGTGTTTCAGGTAATATGTGTGGGGAAGGCTGGCACCTGGTGGGCAACTCGTGTCTGAAACTGATCTCAGCCAAGGACAGTTATGACAACGCTAAACTGGCATGTCGCAGTCACCAAGCCGTGCTGGCTTCTCTCACCACACAGAAGAAAGTCCAGTTCCTTCTCAAAGAGGTGCAAAATAGATCACTACAGGTCAGTTCAGATCAGGTTTCCCTTGTCTTTGTGCCCTGCAAGGTAGAGTAAAACTGAAATAATGTGCGTGTATGTTTATGCTTCAATGTGATACAGTCAAAAGCAGTGGTGACTCCTTGGGTGGGTCTCAGGAAGATCAATGTCTCCTACTGGTGTTGGGAAGACATGTCCCCCTTCACCAACTCAACGCTGCAGTGGTTACCGGGTGAGCCCAGTGATGCCGGGTTCTGTGGTTATCTGGCGGAGCCCACATTCAATGGACTGAAGGCAGCTACCTGTGTGAACTCTGTGAACGGGAGCCTGTGCGAGCGACCAAGTGAGTATGTTAATCCTGAAGTAATATGATGGATGATATTTTGTCGCGTTAACCAAACACCTCTCTTTGCAGCAAACCACAGTGTAAAGCAGTGTCGGACGCCCTGCGCGCTCCGCTCGTCCTGTAGCGAGTGCACCAGCGGGAGCTCGGAGTGCATGTGGTGCAGTAACATGAGGCAGTGTGTGGACTCGAATGCCTACGTTGCGTCTTTCCCGTATGGCCAGTGTATGGAGTGGTACACCATGAACAGCTGTCCACGTACGTTTGGCTCATTGTGTACTTTGGTGCCTCTGCTGTTAATTTCTTTATAAATCATATAAATGACTTATGTTTATTGTTTTGTAGCACTGAGCCTTTGATTTCACACTCATTCACCACTGACATAAAATCAATTCAGACACATTATACTAATTAATAGAGCTATGGAACATACAGGGGGTTGAGATTGATCTTCATGAGATGTCTGATGCGTGTGTTTTTTTTTATTGTAGCGGAGAATTGTTCTGGTTACAAGACCTGTGCATACTGTTTGGATCAGCCTGGTTGTGGATGGTGCACTGATCCCAGTAATACAGGACGGGGACAGTGTTTAGAGGGCTCTTACCGTGGACCAATCCAGACGCTGTTTCATGCCCCATCATCATCAGGCCCCTCCCTTGTTCCAGCGCCTCAACCGATGCTGAACGTGAGCTTGTGCCCGCTGGAGGGCAGTTACAACTGGTCTTTCATTCAATGTCCAGGTAAAATGCGTTTAGGTTATGAAATATCGTTTTTCGTGATAGTGTGATTTCAAGATCTAAATTTAGAACAATATTAAAAAAATGCAAGCTTCTTAAATCACGACACATTTACTTAGGAAAGTGACCAAAGTTATTTTCTCTTGTTCTAGAAAGCAAACAAGTCAAATTATGTTTAATACAAGCAAAATATTTTGTCAATAGGATAAGAAAAACAAACTTAAAGTAGGAACTTTAAAAAGTTTTAACTAAATTCAAGTTTATTTATCTCACCCCAATGGCATACCTTTTGGCTTGTTTATCAAAACAAGACAAAATATCTTTGGGCACTTTCATTTCCTCTTTATGAAGTTTTAAAATTTTTTACTAAAAACAAGTCAAAAGATTCTTAAAAAGATTTTTTGTAGTGCAATATTGTGTAATAATCAAGATCTTGGATTGACTTCTGTCGGTTTCATTTGTTTTATGCAGCGTGTCAGTGTAATGGACACAGCTCGTGTGTAAATGAAAGCGTGTGTGAACGATGTGAGGACCTCACGACGGGCAAACAATGTGAGAGCTGCATCTCCGGTTTCTATGGCGATCCTACAAACGGGGGCAGCTGTCAACGTGAGTGTAAACACAATAAACGAACAACTTGCTTTTGTTTACAAATAGCACTCATGATTTGATCGCATCTGATTTGGTGTCATTCGCAGCTTGTAAGTGCAATGGCCATGCCAGTATGTGTAATCCTACCAATGGCAAGTGTTTCTGTACTACCAAGGGCATTAAAGGAGACCGCTGCCATCTGTGAGTGCACACACACATTCACTATCTTTCGCTCTCTCTCATTGTCTGCCTTATGACGTTTTCCCAACTCTGTCATTACAGGTCATTCTTCAAATGCAAAGCACATAGCTTATCTCTTTCAAACTCTCATATTCAAACTCTAATTCTGCTCATTTTCACTCTGTGCTCTTTTGTTTGATCCCGTCTCAGGTGTGAGGTTGAGAACCGTTACCAGGGCAACCCTCTGAAGGGAACGTGTTATTGTGAGTATGTCAGTGCCGCTGCTAATGGCTGTTCATATTGTGGCCATTTCAGTCATTTCAGTCATTTTCCCAACCACTTATTTTGTCCTTCCGAGTAAGATGAAAACCTCAAGCCCACACGTGTCACTCAATCTGTGATAATGTCTGCATTTTGTTTTGGAACTTTTCAGTCTTTTCTTTCTCTCATGTGCAGACACTCTGCTGATAGATTACCAGTTTACCTTCAGTCTATCTCAGGAGGACGATCGATACTACACCGCCATAAACTTTGTGGCGACTCCTGATGAGGTGCGTCATGCTGACAAGACTTCATATCAAAAAGTTTGTTTTATACACATACTGTAGTCTTGCAGAGTACCCAAACGTACAAGCCCATTATATATTGATTTGTGAACCTAGCTAACTTTGGATGAATTTGATGGACAAGTTACATGAGTTAGACCCCTAGATTAGTGTTATCAGTGAATCGTTGAAGTTTTCAGTTTGTTATTGTATGCGGTTTATGGATTCCCTTTTCTTTCAAACAACTTTACAATACACTATGTGCTTGTATAGGAGTCTGTCACTTGACATATAAAGGAAACTATATCATGACTTATCTTATGTTTAAGGGAAATTTATATGTACGTTACATGTTTTTGTTGCCAGTAAGCTTATTCCCATTTTCTGCTGAGATATTTTCAGTTTTGGACCCGGAAGTAAAATTCTCAAGTGGTTGTCACTTCTTGATGGATTGGCTGATGCCGAATGTTGACTATAGTTATAAAATACCTAAACATTGTAGTTGTCTTTATCGTTTACTTATATATTGTGCATGAAATTCTCCCTCTGATCTCTTGGCAGACAAATCGAGACCTGGACATGTTCATTAATGCCTCTAAAAACTTCAACCTAAACATCACATGGGCGACCAGTTTTTTAGGTATGAAGCCTAGACAAATGTTTAACCGTTCACATACTTTAAATGAGCTGCATTAAATATCTTTTTCTTTTTATCCTTGCAGCTGGGACTCAATCGGGTGAGGAGATTCCCATCGTCTCCCGCAGCAACATAAAAGAGTTCAAGGATAGTTTCTCCAACGAAAAGTTCGATTTTCGTGGCAACACCAACATAACATTCTACGTTTATGTCAGCAACTTCACTTGGCCTGTGAAGATCCAGGTGAGACTGGGTCAGCGGCCTGTTGGGTCTAATGTTGGTTTTTGTGTATAAACACATTAGCAAATATCATGAATGTGTGAAAAAAGAGATCCAAGTTTCCTGAAACGTTAAATACGTCATGCTTTTATTTACTTGACGTGTTTTTAAATGTGTTTATAATTCAACTTTTTAACTTTTTAATCTTAAAATATGTCTGTATTGTCTTCAAAAGTAGAGGCAAGCAGATTTCCTACTTTTCACAGGTCAATGTTCTCATGCAGTATTTCTCTACTTTCTTTCCGATCATCGCATCTTGTCCATCTCTGAATCTAAGTTGAATAAGAGAGTTACATACAAAGTTAGATCTAATGAGACTTGAATGCTTTAAACTTGATGAACAATATGGGAAAACCCAAAACCAATAACTTCTGCACAATATTTTACACAGTGCAGTAAGATCAAGTTCTTTTCCTTTGGCCTTTGCTGTCTGGTCTGGTAATGATTTTGGCAGAGCTTTCCTTTCCCTCCCTCTCTTCTCCTCCTCTTTTCCCCCCTTACCCTCCTCTTTCCTTTGCCGTTGAAGAGTGACCTAGCTAACTTGCCTGCGCTTGGACACTGAAACTGGCTGTGTTTGATTGTCCATCCACTATTCTAAAACGCGTTCTCTCTTCTGCTCATGGCGAAAGGGTGAATTCCAGCCAGGTAATGTTTCTTCTCTAGTTCGCCTTTCCCTTTTCAGGCTGACCTTTGGTTGCCACGTTTCATATAACAGAGGCTGTTTGTGTGAACTTGGGGGAAAGGGTTCACTCCGGAAGACAGGGGGGCTGTTGTCAGGAGTCGGACAAGAAAGAGAGAAGCGTTTGGGCTGTTGAGGAACGTAGCACTTGAAACTGGCTCGGTAAACACGGCAGGCCAGTACTTGAAGTGTAAGAAAGAATGTTAAGTTGAAACACATGCCGCTTGAAGAGAGAAACTGAAGGAAGAGTCTGTCAAGAATAACTCGAGAGAGTTTTGTGCACTTTCTGAATAGAGAAGGATTTCTGCCTTCTGTGACAGCTGTTTTGTTTTGATTTCGCCTGCTTCGTGTGGCCCATGTAGTTTTTGGCCGGTGGGAGGGACGCCTGTGTATGTGTCTGTGAAACCTTCCACTCTTTTCACAAGGTTTTGATGACTGGAAAGTTATATCAATTCGAGTTTAAAGCAGAAGTTCGTCTTTTTAAAGATGAAAAATCTGGCTTGCTGAAATGTTCAGAAGAGCCTGTTAAATTCACCATCTGTAGATTGACTTTCTGAGAAGTGTAAACACTGGCTTTGTGGCATATTGATTCTCTTAAGTGATTTATTTGGTTGCCAGGAATATTGCTCATACTTGAGATATTTTGCTTTTCAACTCAGAAACCTAATTTTAAAATCCTAGCTCATTCTGCACTGTTTGATAACTCGTTTTTTGGCAGGAGTGTCGTCAGAGATAGCTGTGGCCATATGTATGGACAATTGTTGGATAAGTGCTGTCACAACATTTCTTTAGACGCTCTTTATTAACAAACTTTAACAAACAAATCAGGACATCATGCAAACATTATATCCACCACACATCATAAAGTGATGAGTGAAGCACATCTTGTCTTTTCAAACTTTTGACCTTCTTTCTTCCGCAGAACAAAAAAGAAGGTAATTTAAGAAAGTCGGTAATCAAACAGCAGCTTAGTCAATGGGTGCTGTCATTGTTTGATTAATACCTTTCTTCAAAATATCTATTTATTGTTTTGGTTGATCTATGCATTTAAAGATTCCCCACAAAGATGGTAGATATTCTAAAGGTAGCAGATATAATTTGATAGTCCTGTAATTGTAAATGGAACATTTGATATGGCTTAATGAAGTCCCTTCTTCCAGTAAAAAGAGGAAATGTGAACCTGCCTGCGTCATTTTTTAGGTATTTACTTTTTTATCAGCGTTTTTATTTTCCGACTTCAGTTTTCATAGACAAAACATCAATCGCTATATACTGAATATTGTTTTGGGGCAGGAATCAACCATCATGTGCATCATGATGCACCTGCCAACCTGAAACCGTGAAAAGGTGTCTGTTAGCCCACTGTAGGCTTACAAGCAAACATTTCATTTCGGGTTTGTTTGTTGGAAACTTTCCCTCTTTCTCAGTGGACTCTGGTCCATCTATGACTGAAAAGAGGCCTCAAGGTGTAGCAAACATGGCAGGCGAGTTGGGTATCGAAAACTGGAATCGTAAGCCTAGTAATCAAATCAAAATGGATTGGAATCAGAGACTCGAAACTAAAATGTTCACTCCTCTTATAAAATCCTGTTTGTGTATTTGTTTTTTTATATATGCTCAAAACAAGTACAATAGAAGGTTAAATGACCATGCAGGGTGCTGTCTAAATGTTTTACTTCAACTGTGGTATCGATAGGAATCAGAATTGATTAACACAATCGGATTTGAAATTGGAATCAATAAAATTCCAAAGATACTTAATCTTAACGACAAGTAGCTTGTCTTGTTGCTTGGCATTACAGCATCCGTGCCTTCATCATGATATCGAGGTTTGCACAGGTAAACGCGTTTAAGATTTTATTTTAACACTAGTTAGTAGCCAGGTGCATTAATATGTTCTCCATAAGGTTTTGTTGTCTCCTCTTTCATTATCCTCCAAAACATGACCGACATATGTTGTGTATAGTTATTAACATGACAGTTTAGTGCGTGTATACACAAGTGACACAAAGGTTGTTGCGTGAATGACAGTGATAAGTCTCATTGCTATTGTTTTATGTAGTGTGTGTGGGAGTATCAGTGTCCGCCGGAGCTGTGAGTCAGGCCCCATTTGTCTTTGAATCCGCGAGTCTGAGCAAGAGGAGGTTCTGCCGTGTGAGAGAGGCCGTATCAGCGCACAGCATCTGCTGAATGAAAGCTCTGTGTGAATTCACCCTCCATGCTGTGGACGTCTGGCATGCTCTCTTTTACCCTGTTCTCTCTCTCTCCCTCGCTCAAACTCCTGAGCTTATTTTGGAAATGCCTGTAGGGAAAAAGCGCAAGGGTGAGCCTGTTAGAAAGCAGGTAAAGATGATGAGAATATGGCGGTGTCGTAATGGAAAAATCTTTTCTGTTCATCGACTGTACTGTGGTCTCTTTATGATACTGTATGGGCATCTTTGATGCTGAGATCAGGAAGTGATGCAACTTCGATGTAAAGATTGAAAGTGTCTTTTTTAAACCATCATCTTAACCCTCTCGTCTCTCTGGATACTGATGTTCCAACATCACGTGTACCAAAGATGATATGAGATCTTGTTATAGTTAGATCTGGATTGGTTCTATCTTGATAAACATATCTAAAGATGTTTGAGAAAGAGAGCTGTGTATCAGCAGGGGGCACTATTGGTACAGATAGAAACGAGACATTTGTTTCTATGCCCCATTTAGACACCAAACATACTTATGTATACACAAACATGCAAATGAATTTTTCCATCACCGTTAACACACCTGTCTTCTCTTTCAGATTGCTTTCTCCCAACACAGTAACTTCATGGATCTGGTGCAGTTTTTTGTCACTTTCTTTAGGTAAGTTTCGTAATAAGTGCCGTGTAAAAACATGACAATAACACTGTAATAACATTATTACAAACGCATGAATTTACTCAAAGGATCTTTATTGTGAATCTGTTAGATTTGAGTTCATACTGGCGTTAGGGGTGTGATGTAGCTCTAAGCTCTAATTCACCTCTTGAAGACCTGCTGTAATATGTTATCGATTCAGGAAGCAGATGGTGAAAACCATATATAGAGAATCCACAGACCCAGACGTTCTCTTTGACACATGCACACATTCCCACACACAGTAAAATTACACCATGTGGCTTGTTATAATTCTTATTGATTCACATATAGCAAAAGGGTTGATAAAAAGGAAATGGACTGTGATCTGGTCATGCATCACACCTAAGATACATAACACGCACAAAAAGCTGTGGTCGGCAGCAGCTCCTCATTAGTTATGTCAGCTTAACCATGATAAATTACTTTAACTCCACACTCTTCATAGTGTTATGATGTGTTTGATCTGTTCAGATCCAAAGTGAATGCATTAAAGCTGTGCACCTGCAGTAATGCAGAATGAACCTTTTCATTTTTTTAAAAACACACAGCACAGGTTTCCTATTCCTAAGCATTCATGAGCCCTGGCCCCGTTTCTTTGAGATTTCAACACCTGTGATCTTTAGCACACCATGGATGTGAAGCTTCCTCTAATCCATTTAACATAAGCAGCCTTGTCTTCTGCGGAGATGACTCTGGCATGGCTCGTTGGAACACTGGTGTTCAATTTATTCCAAGTTAACATCCAAAAAAACTAATTGATTGTTCTCCTCCCTTCCACCTCCTGTGCGTAGCTGTTTCCTGTCCTTGCTTCTGGTGGCGGCAGTCGTGTGGAAGATAAAACAGAGCTGCTGGGCGTCACGGAGAAGAGAGGTCAGAAATGGACCCCTGCTACCAGTAACCATAGACTCTGTTCAAGTTACCAATCAAGCTGCATTGAACAAAGAATAACTTTTTGTTAGGTGGATGGTGAAAGAGCCGTTTTATGAGCCTTGATTTTAAGGCACCCGCAGAGATTCAAGTGGATTGATTTTAAAAGGTTTTAAAAGGCCAATTTGAGCTACGCAGGTGTTTATATGGACTAACGTGAGTGTTCTTTAAAGGACCTTCTTCACCATCTGCCCTAATGTAGTGCTCTCCTCCAATAAAAAGCTGTGGCACTCTTTCCCCTCACATAGCACATTCACGCGTGAGTAAGCACATTATAATCTGATCGTTAAAAGTTAGTTTTTATAAATACTGAGCTAGACTGTAAAAAGAATTTAATGCGGCTTAGTAAATTCCAATACAAATTCTAATACAATTTTTTGAGTTATTCAGATTTACATTTACATTACGTTACATTTTGTCATTTAGCTGACGCTCATTTGTAAGCGACTTACAAATGAGGTCTACAAAGAAGCATGTCCAACAGGCGATAACAACACAATCATAAGCAAAAATTGATGCCAGTCCTATCAAAAACAGTGCAAAGGGAAAAAAAATTTAGTTTAGTTTTTTTTTTACATTGCATGCTTGTATGCGTGGGTGCGTATGTGTGTGTGTGAACATTCAGTGAAAGTATTATCTTGATACATTTAATATTGACTGAGTTTAGACCTGTCAAAGAAATAATAGTGAAATAAATTGCTCAAAGCTTTGATGCTCATTATATCATTATCCGGCGGATTTCGGTTCTTCATTTTTGCTTATACAAGGTCAAAATCATTCTGTGCGAAATACGTTTTATTTTCTCTTATTTCATTATCTACATTCAATTATTTTCATTTTTTTTAAGTTTCTTGTTTATATCATGTTTAGTTTAACATAGTTTTCTCAAAAGTCTTATTTTATTATGTCTATACGTATGAATTATGAATACCAGTGTCCCGTTTGAAGATTTGGGAAACCTTCCCAGGGTCGCTCTGATGTCAAAACTGTAATTGCAAATCAGAAGTGACCTTTTCTCCAAGCGCTACTCATGGTGTGTGTGTGTGTGTGTGTGTGTGTGTGTGTGTGTGTGTGTGTGTGTGTGTGTGTGTGTGTGTGTGTGTGTGTGTGTGTGTGTGTGTGTGTGTGTGTGCGCGCGTGTGCGCGTGCGTGCGTTTGTGTGTGGGAGTAATTACACAAAATTCCTCCTGAGGTGCTCTTAAAGACTTTCCAGGTAAATTCTTCTCTGATAAATATCACAAGCCTCATGGGAAGAGAGTGTATTGTGCCCTAAAATCAAAGATGCTGGTTAACCGTTTATCAGCTGAAATTGTAAGATATGCAAATCAGGGCCACTCGGTGGAGATGAGCTGATGCTTACAGACTGCTGATAGTTTTCTTAAATCTAGCGAATGTGCATCATTCAAAAAATCGCAAAAAGCATCCCTTTGAAATGTCCCTTTAGTGCATCGTATTCGGTATTTTAAAAAAGAACTTGATGCGCTGTCTGCTGATAATGTGAGAAATGATCAGGACTTGGGTTTGAGAATGTTTTTTCTCATAAACACGCAAAGATTAATACGATTAAAATTTGAAGTGACCAGAACTTGTGTTGAGCCTTCATCTGTCCTCTGTGACACGTGCGCACACACACTTTCTCACACACCTTTATTGATGAGCACATGAATTAAATTGACAGCAAGTGGCTTGTGAATTAGCTGTAGTGGGAATAGCTGTCGATATTCTTTGTCCATGTGAGTGTGCTATAATGAGCTGCCCTGATACCTCGTGTGTGTGTGTGTGTGTGTGTGTGTGTGTGTGTGTGTGTGTGTGTGTGTGTGTGTGTGTGTGTGTGTGTGTGTGTGTGTGTGTGTGTGTGTGTGTGTGTGTGTGTGTGTCCCTTTCTACTGTTAGAACTACTCAGACACATGTTGCCATCTCAGTCAAGGTGATTTGGTGGTTTAGTTTTTATAAGGGGTCATTTAGCAAAATTGTCCTTGCTATTATGAGAAAAAGTTAAATGTGCCAAATGCGCTTGAAATTCACAAACCTTCATTAGACAACATTAGACATGTCAACTTATTTCAAAGACTGTTTATCAAAACTGAGCTGCAAAAGAGTGTCTCAGTTGCATCAAGTATCAACAAAACTGAATACTGATGTCTGAAAGCTCTTAAGAGCCTTTCGAAAATAATTTTCTATAATTATATTATTTATATTAGCTGCGTGTGAATAGTGTGTAGGGCTTGTCTAGTGTTTGAGATCCCTGTGTCATTTTTGTCTGAAAGGGTGAAAAATGGTCATATAACCACCCATAGCAATATAAACATACCGATTATCATAGAGCACTGCAGCGAAAAACAGTTAGTTATTTTAATTAATGAAAACATAAAAAAAGATATTCAGTTGTTATTTTATAAAAGCAATAAGGTACCCAAGAACGTGCTGTGACATGAATAAATCACAGCTGAAGGGTTTTCAGGCACTTAGCATGAAGTAAATTTCAAATATTTCAATTACATTTCGAGTACATTTTAGTATATGTGTTTTTAACGAGGGTTATGATCCCTGCCCAAACCTCTTATTTTATCTTGGTCATTAAATCTGACAAAAATATAATAAGACCTTAATAGATTTAAGCAAATGAAAATGTAATGTATCAAACAATCTCCCCATGTTATCATAACCATTCACCAGTAACTCTTAACCAAAGTAACTGAGTACAACTTTAACACATCAAATGAGAACTGGCCCTCCTGGCTGAGTCTGGTGTCTCTTAAAACTATTGTTCCATTTAATTAACATTAGAGTTGTTTGGCCTTGCCACCATTTCTTGTTGGCGTGTTCAGGTTGAGACTGCTGTACATAGATTAGCTTAAGTTCACAAATTAGTATTGTCTTCTCTATTTCTTTCTCTACACTTTACGTTCCTCTTTAGTGCACTCTTTTCCCACTTTAAATCTGCTCTTAGACAATGTAACGTGGTTTTGAATTGAATTGAAATTTCCTTAATAACTTTATGCTACAGATTTTTTCTAAAATATTTTTTGTACATAAAATTTAATAATGTCAGACAAGACAAATGTCAAAAGAATAGTAGGAAAGAACAGGCCCGTTGAGTCTGGTTCTGTTTCCAGATGTTTATTTCCTAAAGTATATATTGTGTAACGCAAGGATTCCATCCTAACTCTGGAAGTAAAAATGATTTGAACAGCATTCTTAGATTTGGCAACTGCTTGTTTGACAGCTG
Source organism: Triplophysa yarkandensis (assembly GCA_033220385.1). Classification (NCBI taxonomy): domain Eukaryota; kingdom Metazoa; phylum Chordata; class Actinopteri; order Cypriniformes; family Nemacheilidae; genus Triplophysa; species Triplophysa yarkandensis. The sequence continues at coordinate 15,235,716 of CM065665.1, forward strand.
GGGGTCTCCTCTCTCAGTTATGATGTCTTTGTCTTGTTCACTGTGTGTATTGTATCCCCTCTCAAGCAGCATTTGCTTAGTTTCTTCGAGCCGCCCCATACAAAGCTGAATGTTTCTGACCAATCACCTCAGCAATGCAACGCCCTCTGGGTTCTGACGTAAGCCTCGCTTTCTTTCAGTTCAATGTAAGGCGTGAGATTGAACTGTCAGTGCTGATAGTTATGTGGGCTTTTTCGTCCTCAAATAGATTCCTGTCAGTGGAGTCAAAACACTTCTCAGACTGTTCACCTCTGCGCTAATGTTTTCTCTGTCTCGACACATTTCACGTTTCGCCTGCGTGAGATGATTAAGAGAAGCAATACGTGATCACAGCCGCTCGGAGGCAAACATCTCCTATCGTACAGAAACAGTCATCGTGTTTTGTCTTGGCTTGAGAACATGAGCCAAGTGAAGATGTTTATAATTTGGAAGTTTGTGACTCAGGGTGGATGTAAGGTTTGATAACCTGATAATTCAGTTAGTCATTTCATGAGAGAGATGAGGATACCGATGGATAAAATATGCTTGAGAGTATAAGCCCAACTCAGCACGGTTGCTGTTTAACAGTGCGATCTGATCTGATCTGATCTGTTTTGGAGGAAAAATTGAACAGCTTGAAAATTACTCGGTTTCAGTATTTAAAAAAATAAAGCTAGTTATAAACACAAGGCCGCAGTTCTCGCTCTGGGAAAAGTCTGATTTCCTTCAACACGGTCAGCAACACTCTCTCCACCTCTCTTTATTTTTCCTTCTTCAGAGGATTGAGTTTAAAAGCTTACATCAGCCTCCCCCCTTCCACTTGATGAAGGGCTTGCTGCCGTTGAGGAACTTGCTGGTCTCTGTTTGCGTGTTTGGACGAACGATCGCAGCCGCTGCAGTCATCAGTGATGCTCTGAATGGCTCTCGATTGGAGGTCTGCAGAAATACGCTCTTGTTTCTCACCCACATACAATCTGAAACACTCTTGCAATTGAACAAGGCTAGACACTGCGTGCCGCACGCAACATAGAAGCACACGCTCCCTCCCACTGTATGTAATAGATGAATGGACACTAAACCACTGATATCAGCATGTGGCCCCAGTAAACTAATCTAAACTGCGATAGAGAATTGGATTCCTAGAAAATTGTCACAAACATATTCTTCTGGAGCAGATCCTGGTCTTCCTCTGCCACCATAAAGAAGAGTTCAGGGAATACCGATGGGATTGCTTGACAAGTTTTCTTAGCCACTGGTGGCCATTAGGAACCAGCTGCCGCTGCAGACAGATTTAAGATGGCAAGTAACGTGGGCATGCCTGTCTCCTTCAGAACGTGCTGTCCCTATAGTGTCTGCGCAGAAATAACACAGGTAATGAGAACATTCTGGTCATTATAGACTTGCTGATATTCCCGTATCGCTCCGATATTCCTCCGAGCATGAATTCATTTTGCTTTCATGAGCGTGGCTTCACTCTGTAAACTTGTGTTGGCCAGTTTTGGTAGTAGATACAGAACTCTTAAGACTCAATTGACAGTATATTGCTTTAAGCAAATAATGAATCTTCTGATTCTTAGCACTCATAGCTGTTGTGCCACTAACTTGGGGTGGTGGTTTCCTGAATGCTCATTGGTCAAATTTTGGGAAAAGGCAATAGTTATGAAGAGCTAATTTTTAAGCATCATTCAAGCAAAAAACAGAGAATGGTGGTTATTAAAAACGGTACTTTTACTTTGTATATAACTGTAAACATTTGTCTTTCTTGTGTGTTTTCACAGTGCTGTCACTATACATTATACATTTACATGAGAAACTCACATATATAAACATACAGCAATTCCAATATTATTTTTAAAGCACTTTACTCAAAATGAATTGACCAAAGTGCTATACAGGAATGTTGCACAGAAAACATGAAAATAATTCCAGTTTTCTAAATCACTTGTTTATATCATTTGTGTAAAAATAGCCTGTATCATTAGCCAAGAATCTACTTCATAATCAAAACCTTACGTTGGATGTTTCTTAACAATTTTTTTAACTATAAAGTTTTTTTTTTGTATTTGAGTGAGATTTGATCACAAACATCTCCTTAAATGTTTATAGTGAAATCAGTTCATATATACCCAGTAGTCACAAACAACTAGAACAGACATGAAAATGTGTTTGACTAAAGGTGTGGATCTCTGAAATGTGGACATAAGGACAGCAGATTGCTGGCGTTTTTCTCCATTAAGAGTTTTCTGGCTGTGAATCCATGAATCATATGGAGTCTTAGCTATTTATATTCACCGTACTGAACTTGTTAGTTACCAAGCGCAGTGTTTCAAATCAACTCCATCTCTGAAATCTGTTGAAAAATATTAAATTTGTGAGCTTTAATAGCTTTGCATGGGCAATGGGGAGATGTGGGCTATGGCTAAAGACATGCAGAATGAACAGTTTCTTTTTGTCTGTGCTCTAAGGCAGTGATATTAATTCTTTTAATCTGTAGTCTCGGGGGTTGTGGGAATAATTAGGCAGTTGGATTATGGCTCATTTGGGGGATTATATTCTTGCATTAATCTCTCACAGTGGCACGGGTTTATCTCTGACTGGTGGCTCTTTCTATGCCATCGTCCTCCTACTTGTAACCCTCACTCCTTTTCTCTCTCTCGTCTGCTTAAACAGGCAACACTAATATTTTCTCAGACACTCTCAGCATCACCCTATGTAAATCACTATATCAAACATATAAAAATGTGAAATAGGAACCGGGCTTTGAAAAGTGATAACATGGGTTCATTGCGGGGTGAGATAAAGCCTCAGATAGAAACCATTATTTCAGGCAAAAAAAACCTTCTATAGTTTCCCTTTAAGTAAGCTTTTTCTCTTTTTTGTAAACTCTGCTTAGATCATTTTCATCTGTTTGGATTTGTGTCTTTTAAAAAGCAGAAATCTGGCAGTGTGCAAACTTTGCTGTGTTCAGTTCAATCTTACTTTATACCGCCTGTCAGCTTTTAAATGCGTGCTATGAGGTATAGCCTGGAAATGAGGCCATGTCTGATGCAAGACACTGTATATACTGTAAACAGAAGCATTTACATTGACTTTTTATGATATGCCAGTAATCCAAACACAGCTTGAAATGGTTACTGCATAAATAATGCATATCGCGAATGTTCGCTATACATGACCTAATCAATTCTTCAAAATGTTATTGGTGGCGTTCCCCGTCAGATCTTTTTTCCCCACACTTGTATCCCAGAAATGTGCAAGCACACTCGCCACCATATACGATGGGCCTTTGGGTCTAGCAATCTGTAAAAACATTTGAATGACGCAGAGCCATGAAATTGTGTGAGAAGCAAGCAAGCCATGAAAGCAAAAACTTTCAATGGTTGAAGTCATTGTTTTCCCCCTTATATAATGTAATACAAATGTTGGTTATATAATTTAAAAAGTATATTTGAATACAAATGTCATTGATTTTAGGAAAATAAATATTAAATAAATATGAATATCGCATTTTTTAGCATGCTATTGCATATCACATTTTTCTACAATGACACTTAAGCCTAGACTGGTTTGTTGCTGGATACAGTTATCTTCCCTACTTTGGGATAGTTTTACCCAAAATGGGTGACTTATCACTCTCTATTTGTTCGACACCTGAATAATTGTCTTTGCTTGTTTGAACACAGAAAGATATACCATAGAAGGAAAAATCGACAATGATAATCCAAAATTCCACTTAATGTTGAACAATTGGACCACGTAGACCATGACAAATTAACATGTTTACCAATCTAAATCACTTTTAATGCATGAAACAGCGAGTTACATCTCCTTTAATGAGGACTTTTTAATTTTAAGTTTACTATCCCTTTAAAACAGAGTGCTTCTTTAGACACACCATCCACTAATATCCCTAATATCAGTGTATATTTGCCGATGTTACCGGTCGCAGGTCTCAGATCAGTATTCAGCATGGTTACGCCTCATAATCTGATTCAGCACTGCTTCTCTTGAAGGTTGATTGAAAGATCTCTCTCTTTTCCCCCTCCTCTCATCCATCTTCAGCCCCCAGCTCTGTCTCTTTGGATATGCTGTATATATCTGTCGATGGTTTAAAGCACACATCAGTAAATATGCACTTTGATGTTGTGCAGCGGGAACGTGTGGTTATGTGTGTGTGACAGTTGTTCTGCTCCCTGGAGCGAGCGCTCCCCTCTCTCGACTCTGTGTTGGGCTGAGCTTTTGCACATGGACAGACGGATGCACACACACACACACACACACGCACACACATAGATTAAATGACTTGCCGGTTCCCTGCAGAGAGGGCTAGAAGTCAGTCAGTGAGGTTTCTAATTGAGTGGTTTGCTATGAAGAGGCTTGTTTTGCTGTTATCTCTCTCTCTCTCTCTCTCTCTCTCTCTCGCTCTCTCTCGCTCTAATCATTAACATCATGGGCCAATAGTATGTGGGACCCTATAGGAAAAGGGTGTCAAACTCCGGTCCTGGTGGGCCACAGTCCTGCATTGTTTTGTTCCAATCCTTTACCAACACACCTGTTTAAGTTTTTAAAAGAGCTTGTTCCGATGTGTTTTTTTTTTTTATTCATTTAGCAGACGCTTTTATCCAAAGCAACTTACAATAATTGTGCAGTGGCCAATTATCACTGCAGAGCAATGGGGGGGTAAGATGTCTCAAGGACACTTCATGCATTATCCGACACTGAGATTCAACCTGTAACCTCCAACTCTCTGACCACCAGAACACCACTGACCCCAGTGTTGAAGCTAAACTCGGCAGGACCATATGACACCCCTGCCCTCCTGTAAGTTCACTTGACACCTGTTCTTCAAGACATTTAAGATTTTTACAAACAAGTTGCAACCACAACTTGCAGACCATAGACTCAATATTTGTATCTGTATGGTTCCACGAGGAACCTTTAAAACCCAAAGATTTTCAGGCTTTCCAAAAGGTTCTAAGTGGTCTGCAGAAAATCTTAATGACTTTTATTTATAAATATTTAGATTTGTACATGTTTTTATGTAAAATTGTTTCTCTTCAGGATCATACAATCAACATTACTCATAGAATAGCCAATAATTCCAATTATATTTAATATATCTTAGCATTTTCTCACACTTCTACCTATCTAACATAGTTTAGATGATTCTTTATAATATATAACATTACATACTGTGTGTACCATTACGTCTTTTTCTAACATACTAATATGGCATTGTGCTTTCACACACACTACGTTTGCAGCGCATCGGTGTGCGTCCTCTTTGTATTGTGAAGTAAGAAAGTTCCCTCAAATGTTTGATGATTATGTGATATTGGCTTATATTAGCCTACCCAATTTAACACGTTTTAAAACAGCTTACAATCCATCCATTCGGTTGGGTATATGTTCTCGAAAGTGGGTCCTCTCTAAAAGTTTATGTTATTCGGGATTCCTGGAATGGTAAAGTTTGAAACCCGTGCTTTGATTATAGCGAAGTGGTTTTCATAAGGATGTGTATGGTAACTTCTCTTTGAGTTACTCCTGGAATGTACACACTGATGGTTGTGCTGATGGTCTCTCTCTTCCACACTCTCTGATTGGTGCGTTTGTGGTATTTTATGGGTGACAGTTCCAGATTTAAAAAAACATATCGGGCTGGGGGAGTGTATTGAGCACAGAAATACGACATCATCCTCTATCTCAGTTTTTAACACCTGGATCCCGTTAAACATAAGAACTTAACACATTTAACAGTTTAAAGCACTTGCAATGCAGCATGTTACAACACCTTTAAATTGTGCAAAAATGTTGTAAAGGTGTCAAGAGTATTGAGCTCAGATTTGTAAGCTATAAAAATCTATAATGAAAACTGTATTTTGATGAATGATGCGGCTCAAAGTCAGTCTGACCTCGTGTCCCCGTTCTTTTTCCGCCATGTAAAGTTTCTTGTCACTCTCCACGGTTCCAAACAATGTTTCATTTTTCCCGTGAAGAAATCTTGCTTCCTCCACGGATGGGCGAACATTCGAACTGCCTTTGTTCACTATATTCCATCAATTTGTTCATTCTTTCTGTCATGCTGTATTTGTTGACGGACCTTTAAAGACACGGCTCACCCAAAAAAGAAAAAGAGTTCTTGATTACACCTGTCATGCGCCGCAACGTATGGAATTTTAATATCTGCAGCTGTCAGGCGCTCTTTATGTGTTCCTTTCAGTATTGTGTCGTTTTTTTTGTGTGTTTGTTTTTTTTAGTTCTTGTTCAAATAATTAAGTAAAGAGCGCCATAATTTATACTTAACGACTGTTTGATCTCTCTCTCTCTCTCTCTCTCTCTCTCTCTCTCGCTCTCGCTCTCATATAGCTCTCATATAGCTCTCATATAGCTCTCATATAGCTCTTATATAGCTCTTTCATGTATTTATTGCTCACAAACTTGTTTTATTCTGGCCTGCTTTTATGTCAGCTCACATCTCTTCAAACTCAAGTGGAACTTATACCTTTTTATTTTGATTTGGGCCGTATTCGTGTTTTGAGCTGTTGCATGTGTGCGTAACGCTGATGATTAATTTTTCTTCTTACTTTCTCAGCAACTCCTGCGAGAAATGCAGCAGATGGCCAGCCGACCGTTCGCCACCATCAACGTCGCCTTGGAGACGGAAGACGAGCCGCCAGACCTGATTGGTGGAAACGTGAAGGTTAGCATGACCTTTGGTGTGATGACATCAGTGTTTTGTTAAAGAGGGAGTGCAGTCACTGCATATGTTAATGTTGGGAATAGGCTGAGTCACTGGCTCTACTCCCAAATCTAGTGAGCTGACTAGCTGTCTGCCATCTACATCTACATCCTTTTGCAGCCATTGAGAGCTTTTAGATGTCAGTGCATTTCAAAGTTTACTTCAAGACCCAGACAATCATTGGTAAAATGATTGTCTGGGTCAATGGTAAAATTGTTGTTGGTAAAATTTGCTATGTTATATTTAATGAGAATTTTTTGTGCCATCAAAACAAAAAATACAGGTACATATATGTGCTTACAAGGGCATCATGCAAAATCATACCTAATCAAGCATTATCACATGGTAACTGTTGCTTAACAAGGGAAAGTAAACACAAGATTTATAAACTTGTTAACTATAAAATATTTTTTAATTTGAACCTAAAAAGGAATTGCAGCTTTAAGTAAAACATGCTGTAAAGCCAGTGAGATGGTAATAATCAAATTTTCAGTAGTTGGTAAAAATGATTTATTTTATATCTTAAATTTGTGCTTTATTGTGTTAGTTTACTATATTTTTGTTATTATTACTTACATTAATACCTAGCTGCAGGTTATAATCATAGAAATTTCACTAAAAACATGATTTTTGAGTTGAGTTTTTTGAGTTCTGCTGAAGAACTCCGCATGCATGTAAGGGCAACTTAAATCATCAGTTTGATATTGCCACAGCTTGGTCGCCTCTCAACTTCTGTTCAGCTTTCCCTTTATAATGCTCATTTAGATCTGTTTACTTAAGTTTCACAGCCTCTTGACCGCTCTCTGAGATTTTTGACCAATAACTGTAACTCATAGTTTTATATTACAAAAAATGGCTGGATTGTTATCATTGTTTTAGGAACATTGTAATGACAGCCTTGAAGATTTAATTTAGATATCTCTCGCTTCGTTCTCTCTCCTTCTATATCAATATCCTTTGCTTTAAAAATAATTACAATCTAGCAATATAGTTTACAATCAGAAAACTATAAATGTTATTATTTGTCTTAAATCTGATAATGGCCCTGAGGGTAGAAAGCTGAAGATGTGGTAAAGCACATAGAAGCACAGACTGCTGGAGTATGTGACCTCTGACACACTCAATATTACATATCGAGTATAAAAATATAGTCCAAACCTCTGAGACCAGTGTACATAGATGATAAATTATTTTTGGCCCATGAATTTACATTAAAAATGTTTTCTATTTGCATTAATGATAGAAAGCATGGACTCCGCATGTCTGCAAAAGTCAATGATCCGTGTTATTACAGCATGATGTAAGAATGTTCCAAAGCCCATTTTTTTGCTGAATTTGAAGAAACAAAAATCTGACATTTGTAAACAAAAGATAACATGATGAATAACCCTCTTAGATTGCTTGGTCAGTGACCCAAAAGAACTGAAATACCAGAAAAAAATGATTTGCTTTTCAACAGGGTGTGACTTGTGTTTGAACCTGGTTTGCTAGTTTATCTAGATTGTTTTCTTTCCGTGAGTATTTTTAGTCGGAAAAGTCTTCATCCACTTTAAATTACTTTGCCACAGCAATAAACTTGAAGTCTGTTTTGATCATTTTGCCACCGGCACAACACCTTGTCAGATGTAAAGTATTACAACGTTTAAAAAGGCATTGGAAAGCTCATTCATTCTCTTGAACTGCTTCTACGTGTAGCTGTTTGGAAAGACAAGAAAAGGGAACCAACAGTTCTTAAAGTGATAGTTCACACAACAAATGAAATTTCAACCCTTTATAACTTTATTTCTTCTACAAAAATATATTTTGAAGAATGCTGGAAGCTGGCATCCATTCACTTGCATTGGTTTTTTGGAAGGGTGTTAGTTAATCAAGATTGTTTAAATATCATCATTTGTGTTCTGCAGCAGACAATAATACAGGTTTGAAATGAAGGTGAGCAAAGAATGAAAGCAAGTAGTTGAGTAGTTGTTTGGGTCGACGATTAGACGACTATTCCCACCATACATCCCTCTTTCTCAATTTTTCTCAATTCAATTTACGTGAGCTTTATTGGCATGACAAAGTGTACATTCGTATTGCCAAATCATTTGCAGCTGGGCAGCACACAAATACTGCAATTAAATATTCAAATGGAAATAAGGGTAATATAATTAAAAATACAATACACTGAAATAAAATAAAATAAAATAAAATATAAAGTGGCTGGTAATAATATATGGAAATATTTAAAACGGTGTCTTTTTCTCTCTCTCTCTCTATTTTTCTCTTTCTCACACTTTCTCTCTTTCTCACTCTCTTGCTCTCTTTCTCTCCATCTCACTTTCTTTCTCTCGCTCTCCTGCTCTCTCTCGCTGTCTCTCTTTTTCTCCCTCTCCCTTTCCTCTCTCGTCCTGTCTTTCTTTCTCTTCCTCTCTCTTTCCTTTCCCTCTCTTTTTCTCTCCGTCTCTCTCCCTCTGAGCTTGCTCATTTAATTGTAAGAGTTAATTAAACCGAACCTGTCGTCTGCTCACTTCAGTCTGGTTGCTTTAGATAATCGCACAGGTCCAAGCGTAATGTACGCATATACACATACGTACTTGGATGCTTTTCCTCTCAGATGCTGTAGTATAATTTGGGGGGGGTGTGCGTGCGTGCGTGCATGTCTAGAAATAGGTGTGTATGGCTTCAAAGATAAATGCTGCTTTCCTCCTGCTCTAAATTGACAGTGCTAGAGAGCAATGAGCAGAGAGATGGGGGGTGAACTGGTGTCAGGAGGATAAGAAATGCTTTAAAGAGTAGAATATATAAAGAGAGGTGAATATGCAAAGTTGTCGTACAGAGTGGAAGATATTGTGAGTGGAGGCAGGACTGACTTTATGTGTTTGTTCTTATAACCCACACTCTACCCTTTATGTATGAACAGTATACGGCATTGAGAAAGATGAAAAGATATAAGTGAGGGGGTCGAATAGAGTTTATGTAAGAAAAATATTTTATTACATGAAAAAGATCTTTGTTAAATGCATTTACTAACATAGATTACAACCTTATTGTAAAGTGTTTCCAATGATTTCCAAAACAAAAGATCATATGTTTTCAAACCTGATCATAGACAAATGTTCATACAACAAATCTGAAATATGATCATAATATCTGGTGTACAGTGTATGTATAAATTGTGACACAGCTGACTGAAACTGAGAGGTTGAGTGTTTGCCAAAAGTTTTCTTAATTATTAGCTCTTTAGTCATCGTGGGATGTTTAATACTAAAATATTATTATTATTGTTGTTATGCATGAATTTTTGATTAAGTGTTTTACAGAAAGTCAGGAAAAAATTGTAAAGTACTTTATTATGTATTCAAATGGCCAATTACAGTCGATAACAAAGACTTGAACAACAGCGAGTAAAAAAACAGAAAAAAAGCATGCTGATATCAAGGCCAAAGTAGTCTATAAACACTATACTTTTTATTTTAATTTGCGAATAAAGACTACTTACTGTCTTTGATACAGTTTGAAATTTACCTTAGTAATTTTAATTTAAATAACAATTTTAAGAGATCCTTAAAAAATATCATACATTAACGCACTGTATCCATAATTTATTTTAACAGCACTTTTGGAAACATTAGCATACAGAGTCCATTTAAAATTAATATTCTGACATCATTTACTCACCTCTTTTTTATCATAAACCTGTATAACTTCTTTCTTTAGCACAGAAGGAGATATCTTGAAGAATGCTGGTAACCAAAAAACTTTGGTACCTATGTACTTGTAATTTAGAGACACAAAACCAATGCAAGTCGATGAGGAAAACCAAATTTTTTTTTTAAAATATCTTCATGAAAGTCATACAGGTTTGAAATGTCTAGAGGTTGTTTTCATTTTGAGGTTTTCACTTTGAGGCATCTTTTCAGAAACATGCTTTTACTATTTGATACCGCCATTGTATGTTTTTGTACTAAAACTCTGGACAAACAAATTTATATAACCATCAAACACCAGAACCCAACTTTTATTTCATTCTAGTTTTGGAGTTTTCGCCTTTTGTTCTTCGGATTGGTTTTTGGCATCAAAGCAGTATCCCACAAAGGCTTTGCCTTAGTGATTTTTACCATTGCTAAGGGGCAAAACATTTAATAAAATGACAGCAATATGGTAAGACACGAGTTTCCATATGTGTGTATATCAGATAAACGGCTTTGTCTCAGCAATGCTGTGATTCAGAAAACAGCATGTGAAGACTGCAGTTATAAAATCAAGACATTTAAAAGACGGTTTTAGTCTTACAGCATTTTAAATTTGTAGCGCAGTGTGTGTATATGCATATATATATATATTAATATATTTCTTTCTCTTTCATTTCATACAGTCTGTACCTAAACCTATAGCCTTGGAGCCCTGTTTTGGGAATAAGGCAGCAGTGCTGTCTATCTTTGTTAGATTACCCAGAGGACCTGGGGGCATCCCTCCTCCGGGACAGTCAGGTGAGTCTGCGTGCCAAGTCATTTTGCCCCACACTGAGTGTTAGACAATTTGTACGCTTTCTGCTGCCAAGGCCATTACAGTGATGGTCAAAAACACCACTTTGTCTTTCTGTCCTCAGGTCTGGCAGTAGCGAGTGCATTAGTGGACGTCTCTCAGCAGATGTGCCTGGGATATAAGGAGAAATCGGCAGGATTGCGTAGTCGTAAGCAGCAGCCGTTAGCACAGCCCGCCACCTGCATCTGACCCTCCATCATCTGACCTCAAAGACTCGATCCCAGTAACATACACTAACGGCTGGATCACATTTACGGGAGACTTGGAGGGGCGTGGTTTATTAAGCTGACTCTCTGATTGGAGGAACTGAATTGAACTGAAGCCGCGGACTCCTGCTCAGACTTCCTCGTGACCCTGAATGATAGGACATGACCCGCGGGCCACTCTATTATATTTAACTTATTCCGGTTATTTTATTCTGTTTTTACTATCGGGAGGAAGAATCCTTGCACTGCTGCATCTGTGTATTGAAGGCAACACACAAACTTTCCTTTTGAAGACGGTCTTTGGCTGCATGGCTGTAACACAAACACACACGCACAAAAACACAGGGTGCGTTTCGGAGACGTGCACCTTTGTCTCTTTAATCATGGCTCCTTTAGTAGTTCAGTCGAAACAAATGGGTTTTTATTTGTTAATCAGTTGTGTCTAATTTGCGCGTGGTGCGATGGTTCTGTGGTATGAGCCTGCTGAGAGTCTGCCGCCCGAATGTTTACAAGGTTTTAATTTTACAGGTCATCTCTGCCGTCTCTACAGTGTTCGCCGTGCTTTTCTGAGAACGAGGATCTTTATTTCTGCCTTTTCACATCTTTCCATTTGCTGCAAAATTACCTCCATTCACATGTTTACTGATCCAGGCCATTAGGAAGATCGCTCACGCTAGTGTTTACGCGGCGGTAATGATAGTGCCGCTTTTGCTTTTACCCTCCGCCCTTATCTGAAAATCTTAGGCTGTTTCTCCATCGCATTTCAGGGTGAAAGGAAACAAAGACGATCTAAAATGAAGGCGGGGAGCGGGCGTCAGGGCACAGTCAAGACAAACAGGCACCTTGTTTGGGTTTTTCAAAATGTCAGGTGTCATTTTTGCCCAGGGAAGGATTATCTGCATACACAAATGCACACAGCCAGGTGTGTGTAGGATACCGAGGGGATTCATCTGGATATGGAGTGGATTGCCTTGTGCAAAGGAAAGGTCAAAGATGGAATGAGCAAATGTGACATATTGAATTCTAAAGCGACGTGTAAGTGGGTGTAGCGGTGCGGTCATTATGTTTTCCGCTTTCGGTGACTGCGAGCGTGCAGGCGACGGCACAGATGACCTGATTTCTTAGTTTTAGGTGGCGTTCGAGTGAGCCGTGAATAAAAGGACACGGGCCACTTGAACAAAGCATCTGTCGTGATGCTGACACTAACAGTATGTCACTTATCTTTCCTTTTAAAAGTGTGAATGTAAAGATGATCATGGTGGACGGAGTGATAAGCTTGCTTGTTGCAGATTTGTTCAAAAAATGCGCCCATATTCCAGAAGGTTCTTCCGTTCGTAGTGTTTCACAAAAGGGCCCAAAAGGGAAATCATAAATCCGCAAGTGATTTAATGAAAGGAGCTGGTCTCTCTTACTTCTCAAGTTAATTTCCACGATGCTCGTCTCTATAAGCCTCAAACAGTGCTCCTGTAGACACACACACATACACACACACACACACACTGACTTGCACCATCTATATTCAGTGATGCTGTAGATATGAAGTCTGTAGTTTGTTAATATGTATAATGTAGCAGCAAGTGCACTCAAGTTTTTTGTACATAGCGATGGACAGTAATGTGAATGCGTCTCTGTTAAGCGACTCGCTGCACTTGGCGTGTGGAGAAGCCCAGGCTTTTTAGAAATGTGACTGCATTGCAGCTTTTGTATGTGAGATGGTGAATGTCATGATCAAACTTTAATCTAGCTGCCTACTTTAAAAGCGACAGACCTGAAAATTTCATCTTGTAATTTTGTGTATATAAAGAATGACCTAGAACATTTTGTCTATAATTAAATGGTAAAATGAATTCGTCTGTCTTTGTCGATTGCTCTTTGTTTAAAAATGAAACTTTTTTTAAATAAGTTTTCTTTCACATAATTTATTTAGAGTGTCCATAAATTTCTTTCTGAATTGGGTAATAAATTGACATTTCGTTATAACAATAATTAAATCACAATTAGCTTTACATCTTTTATATGCCTACAGCTACTTTCATCGAAAGCCGAGATTACTTTTGCAGGTTAAGAGAATAAAGTCATGACGTCCTACACCTTGTGCTGTTTTAAGTATGGTAGTCACAAAAGTTACATTATGGATTATCTGCCCGTTGTAGTAGCAAGAAAATGATCAAAATCAAGAGCGGTGCTAGGGGTGGGCTAAAAGGGCCTGGAGCCCCAAATGTTTTATTCACCTGCAGAGTCAAGTTTGTTATTTTAGACACTTCAAAAGAGGCAAAACAAAAGTACTCAGATATATTATTTCTATTTGAAACTTTAAATATTTACTCTTTTTTTTGGAATACAAATAATGCATCAGCACCTTGAACACAACTTTAAGATGAAAAATATGAATGGCCCCATGAATCTAATGAGTATACTGATACAATTAAATAAAAAAATTCTTTGCAGAAAATGAAAACAGGAGAAAAGGGTCAAATGATAGAAAAGATGCTCTACTTTTCCTAGCTGAAATGCAGCAAAAAAAGGTTTGTACTCACATAAAACAATACAAAATTAATATTTATTCATGTTAAAAATTACGATTACCTTTATTTTTCACAGTATTCACGTGTCAGTTTCATTTTGGATGAATTTCTTACTCCTGTGGTTTGATTTTTAGGGATATTCAGCAGACACTTTAATGAAATTGCCACAATCCATCTAGAAATGCAGAATGAATAAAAAAGTGGAATGGTCTCTCTCTTCCGTGTCTACATATGGATGCCAGGGGCTAAGCCCTTGATATCCACTTTCCCTAGAACCATCCCTGGTTAAAGTACGAAACAAATCTATGTGCTAGAGAAACCCAGTGTTTATCTAGAGCTCAACCCAGAGCAGATGCAGTTGATGCAGAATTATGAAGCGGATCCGTCGCAAGATCCATTCATCTACATGCAGCGCCATCCACCCTTGTGATGACTCTTCTGCACCATAAATTAAGCAAAATCTCACAACATTTGCTGTATATTTGCATTTACCATTTGCAAGTACATTGGCAGGCATTCAGAACAGAGAGCGTTTTGATGTTTGCTTGTTGTCAGGTTGGGGATTGAGAGGAAGAATTCCACAAAGCAAACAGCGTGACAGTTTCTGGCCTCAGCCGAAGAGACTTAAAATGTTGTCTAGGCAGGCGGTGTGCGGAGGAACGCCTGAATCCCTGTCTGAAACCGGTATTCTTAGAAGGTGCCTTTACCGAAAAACTCTGAAGTCTTTGACTGACTGCCCAGTGATGCAGTTGCTTTTTGTAAAGCCTTGGTCTGTAAGAAATGTCTCATCATACATCCTTCCCGTGGCGAAAATGTTCAGGTGTATCTTTAGATTTTGTCATGTGGCAGTAGATCTATGCTAACTGATACGTGTGGGTGTTTATTATGTACGTGCCAGGGCTTGCGTGTGACTGGCGCTGAAGGGCAAGGTGTGCTGACCCAGATAATGAACACAGGTGGCAATGTAAAGACTGTGTGGCAAATAAAAGAGAGTTAGTGTACTCCCTAGTTTCTCATTACCTTCTCAGCTTGAGCTGAATGACAAGCCCACACTGAAATCTCCACCTACACATTCTAAAGGATCAGAGCATGCGTCATTCATAGTTTTACACATCCCACACCGGCCGAACATAAGAATTCTGAGTTGCCTGGGTGTATCATTTTTTCTTGGGCAACGCTGGACTTCTGAGTGCCTAAAACTTGAAAGAGCACCTAACATCCTTTCATACCTTTTCATAATTAATTACACAATAGCATATGCGTATATTTCCATTTTACACTTAAAATAAGTAAAGGCAATAGGTAGGCCTACAATCAACATTGTCGTTATTTATTTAAACCTACGTGACTTTCCTCAGTGGAACACAAAGAATGATATTTTAAAAAATGTTGAGAACTTGCACCTATTCACTTCCAATAGCTTTGTGTTTCTAAAATTGAAGTGAATCCTCTGCTGTTCAATTCCCAACGTTTATCAAAGCATCTTCATTGATATTCTGTGGAAGAAAAATAAATCGGGTTTGAAATAACAACAGAGGTTACTTTGAGAGATTTTTGATTTTGGATCACTTTTGTAATAAAATTTTTATATTTATATTAAATAAATATTTATAATTTAAATATTGGTAAAGTGTTAAAATATTGAATTTAATAAAATCATGCAATTAGAAACACTATGTGGTTGATACTCATATCAATACGTATAAGGAAGTGCTTTTGCAGGCACGGTTGCTGTAATAATTGGCTAAAACAGAGAAACTAAAATCTGGATTTTTAACATAATCTATCAAGGCTAACTGGCAAAGTCTCTCATCTCTAAGTTTTTTTCTTTTTATTCAAATTTTTATTCATTTTCTTTTTTAAGTGATGATGTAAGTGCAAGCCTTCTGATGAAATGTTCCTGATATCAGACTATTTCTTGAAAAGGTTTACATTTGATGTATTTGCCATAAATTCAACCCTTTTTGCATCATATTGAGTCCACACTAAAGTAAAATTTGGTTGCCAACTTTCTTTACAATATTTTCATATCGGTTTGAAATGACAAAAGTGACAGTAAAAAAACTGTCTTTAGTTATTGCAGGTATTTTTCCCTCCACTATATCTCTACTATATGTAAAGTTGCTTTACAACAATGCAAAGGATGTGAAGAGCACTAATAGAAATAAATTCAACTTAATTGCTTT
Organism: Triplophysa yarkandensis; assembly: GCA_033220385.1. Classification (NCBI taxonomy): domain Eukaryota; kingdom Metazoa; phylum Chordata; class Actinopteri; order Cypriniformes; family Nemacheilidae; genus Triplophysa; species Triplophysa yarkandensis. Next base: position 15,251,917 of record CM065665.1, read on the forward strand.
GAGTTAGCATTACTTTTAGTTTTAGTTTTCATTTATATTTTACAAAATCCAACCTGCTGATTTTCCCTACAAAAATCCATCCGAAGCTGTTGACACCTGTGTTTGCCTTATGAACATATCAGAACTCAAACACTTTGTCCTGTACATCCTTATCTGGCAGCTTTATTTTTCAGGAAATAACAAGTAAAATGCACAATTTCCACCCGTTTGACGAACGCTGTGCCCCTCGTTTTCTACCGATAGAAACCGATTGGTCGAAAGTCTCTGGAGGTTGGGGGTCAAAGCGTTTACTTCTCATTCACTGTCATCACAAGACAATCAAGAACAAAAATGCAACGAAACGGTTCAAATGCCAAGTGCTATGGGAGAGATTGTACCGTTAACAGGAGATAACTGATGAAGTCATGTGCTCATTTTCAGGGTATATGGATGAGGTCCCTAAGGGGTAAAGCTGCATGGATTTACATGAACAGGAAGTGCTTTGTGCTTTGCAATAACACGTTTGATACAGAATTTTAAACACCCATATCCACAGGCGAAATAGACAAGTGCTCAAGAAACCCAACAATGTGACCATTTAATATCATTTGGCTCATATTTGTCGCTCTTCATGTTTGTGCCTTATGTAACGTTTGACTTCAGAAGTACACTCCGTTCCAGGGCCGATGGAGAAATCCTTCTATAGTATGTGTAGTGGAACAATTCGACCACATTTACAAAAATAAAGCCCGTCTTTCTGTAACCCACTGAGACTTGTTCTCATGAGAACGTTTGCGTTCTCATACCACTTCCCCTCTACTTTTATCTTCATGCAGACTTTGGAAAAGTCTTCTGTTTCCGTGAATATACAGCACACGTACCACTGTCATCTGCTCAAAAGAGCTGGAGAAAACACATCGTAAAATAGGGATGATGAACAGGTGGATGAACAGAGGTATGACTCAGCCGCCAGGCGACTGAATTTCAGTCTTTGAATAGAGAGGGGGCTTTATCTTATACGGGACCATTTTAAGTCCAAAATAGTTCGAGTGACACGCGCACGCACAATTATTTCCACCCTTTGAATTCCTTCATTGTGTACACCCAGACAATGAATCACTAAATTGCATTGAGGAATGGAGTCGGGTTTCATATCTTTAGAGAATTTCACAGAATTTCCTGCGTTCTCTCCAAAGTGTTTGTGATGCGGTTGGCAAAGGTTGAAACTCATGATCACACACACACGCCGTCCCAGTTCATGGTGTTTGGTTTGGCTGTCTCTTCTTTTTTAAAGATGAAGAGCCAGCGACAGGAAGGGGAGGAGCCACATCCACATGGCCAGGTGGGCCGCTGCAGGACTGCTGTCATAGAGATCAGGGGAGGGGAGCGTGGAGTCGCCCCACAGTCTGTCTCTCTCGTTCATCTAAAAGACAAAAAGAGCAAATAAGTTAAGATGCACGTCCGCTCGAATCATTCCTCGGCGTACTGATGTTTTATCTGTTCTTTGCGTCTGCCTTTTTCACTTTGTTTTGCTGTATTTCACCATTTCGCTCGTCTCATCTCGTTGTTTTCTATTACTGATCGCTGGATTACATCATAGAGAGGGCCGATGCGTTAGATTAATGCATCTACAGTGAACACAATAAGCTTTTCAAAAGCAATCTTTTGGATCTAATGTCCACACGTCATTTTGCAAGTCGTAAATCGGACTCGACTGTTCGGACAGTGTAGTCAATACCATATATATATATATATATATATATATATATATATATATATATATATATATATATTTCAATTTGTTGCCATGGTAACAACTTGAGTGATAGCACAATGCGAGTAGGATGGAATACCATACATAATAAAGTAGAGGTGTAATGATATGCTCACGATTCCGTTTGATACATTGGAATCACGGCTGTTTTTGTATCTTGGTATTGGTAAAATCGGGAAATTAATATTATTTAATATAAATATAAAACTTAATATATATATATATATATATATATATATATATATATTATATATACAATACTTTTATTTCTATATTGTAAACACCCCCTTTTCTTAAAGACATTAAAAAAATGGGTTGTTGGAAAAAATGGGTTGTTGGAATTACTTCATTATATCATGTACATATCATGTACATCGGTTGTACATCGGTTCCAAGTTGTATTAAAATAACTTTTATTTGGTTTTACTGAAATAATGATGTACAGAACCGATTTACAGATAAACGGAAGTTCTTCCAACAACACATTTTTTATGTAGTGAATTGAGTCAAAACAAAATTTCATTATTATGCTGACATAATAATGCAGTCCTTCTAAAACCTTGTATCTCCATATTATGAGATTTAATATTTTGCCATAAATCATTATCAGTAGGCATCCTTTATAACAAATATCTTAACAATAAAACATTGCATTACATTTAAAATACATTCAGGCATTTAGCTGACTCATTTTTCCAAAGTGACTTACAATGATCAGACAATGATTATTATGTAAATCATAACTAAAAAATCACATTAAAAACTCTTATTATTTGTATTAGTACTATTATTAGTTATTATTACAAAGCACATTGTTATATCCGTTTCTTGAAAAAAGGGAACTTGGACATCTACATTTTGAAAGACCAGAGGTGAAATAAAAAAATTAAACAAGGGTTGACAACAAAGTTTGAACAAATCCATGTATCTGATAAACACATGTCCACATACCTGTGTGGGCATCTGTGGACGGATGATGCTCTGCTCGCTCTCCATCACAACACCAATAGTGGTGGTGGTAACCTCGGTGCTGCCAACCAAGATCTGATTGTAGGTGTTGGTGTTTGAACCTGGAGCTTGATTGGTAACCGACTTCAGGTCCGTATCATTCCCGAAGGCCAGGATGGCATTCTCTGTTGAGGGGAGAGAGATCAGACGCATTCACAGCCCTGGCTTTTTCACATGAGAATGTCTTGATGGCCGTCATGCTTCAGTAAGTTTTCTACTTTAGAAAACGAGTCGCTTTTTTAGAAATGGTTTGAATTTCGTCAACATGTTTTTGTACAATAACAACAGCAGAAGCCATTCAAGACAGAGCTGGATATTATATATATATATATATATATATATATATATATATATATATATATATGACAGAAGTGTATTTCAGACTCGTTCTGATTCATGATCCAAATATGGATTGTTGTTATATTAAAACACTCACCCATATTTTGCCAATCATCTAATCCTGCCCTCCAGAAATAAAACAAGAGCTTGCGGCTCCTGCCGTTTTTCCTCATTTCTCTGCCCATGTCTTCCATTTTCTTGCTTATCTTTTATTTTCTTTGAGTGTGTTTTCCCTTGGAAACAGGGATTGGTTGCATAAATTGGTGTGTGTAATCGAGTGTGCATCCCGGCCTGTGTGTCTGCGCTTCTAGAAACCAAAAGAATGATTACTTTCATCGTCGCATCGAGACGCCTGAACCAATTCTTACCTACACTAAGACGGCGGTGTGTAATTCTGAAATATAGTTCACAGCCATGCATGCGCCAGCGAAATGAACTTGGATATAAAATAAATTTCAAATCACACTCCCCTTCATTTTTGTCTTTTTATTGGCCGTATGCGAGTGCTTTTGAGACTTACAGTGGCAGGCCGTGTGAATGATAGTAATCTGTATGTATTAATATTCATTTGTCTAGTGGGTCACGGAAATAACTGCCGTGTGAAAGTCACATCAATGAAGCCACAGCCGTGTAAAGACGTCTGTGATATTCACTGTGGTATTCCAGAAAGAGTTTTTGCTTGAAAATGAATGAGCAGATTTATGAAAGGTGAGCGGTTTGCTTTGGTTGAATGAATGTTCGCCTTTAATTGAAACACTAATTGCTTAATCTTTGTGATTTTGCTGGGGAGATGAAGCGAAAGAGTGAAAAAGACCAAGTCACTGCCAAAGAATACAAAACCATATCTATCGTAAAGTGCTTCATTAATTCTTTCATCAATGTCCTTGTGAAGCATCGTACCATCTGCTATAAATATTTATAACGTGAGATAAATCTTTGTCCATGCAAAAGACCTTTTAACTGAATCTTTGAATAATAGAGGCAAGTTTGGAGACAAGGGCTGACTTAAGTTTACAGTTAAGGGAGTCATTTCTGACAGTTATTTGTCACCTCGGCCCACCCGGCGCTCGCGTTCTCCAGCATTCATATCCTAACTCATTATGATCACAGGTAATGTTTGCCGAGCAGTAATGTGGAGGAGTGTGAATTGTGTTGATTATTCTCTGAATGTTTAGCTAGGAGCCTGAGTTGATCCTAATTGAAGCTGCCACTCGTAACATTGTTGAATTACAACAGACAAGTAAATCACAAAAATATGAGTTCTCAATTGTTTATACACACAAAATGACTGCCTTAAATTCTCTTGTCATTGAATTCAACACCGAAGTCAGTTGGCGCAACTCCCAGTATCACACGGAATGCCTCTTTGCTTCTGTAACAGAGGGCAGCTAATGTGACTCGCTGATCTCAAGAGTCTGATGAGACCAACGGAGGGCTAACAGTGCTGAAATCCCAAAGGGTTTTATGATCGTGCCCTGTATGAATCACTTTGGGGCGGTTCAAACTTTCCCGTCTTTTGCGTGTGCAAGTGTGTTAGTTTAAATATAAAAATAGAAGAATAGTAGGCTGCGTGGTTGCACGGACACAATCTTTTTACGAAAATTCATTCATTCTTTGCCGGAACATTCAAGGCGAGCTCAGGGTTGCTTGTCATGATTCTGCCCATCTTGGTCATGTTTTTCCTGATTTTGGCAGAGTCATGGCAGACCTGTGTTCTGTGTGAGTGTCACATGGCATTGTTTAGTTATGACATGCCATGTGCTCTCTTGTCTCGTCTCTTGACCCCGCCCCCTTGTTATCCTGTCTATCTTCCCATCATTGTTTCATTCCCCACACCTGCCCCGTGTCGTTATCCCTTGTTGTGTTTGCCCTATTTAAAGCCCTTGTGTTTTCTGTCCTGTGCTGGATCATCACCTACCTGTCTGTGTTTTTTTTTTGTCAAGTTAAGTTTCTTTTTATCTTGTTTACCCCCTTGAGGGATATTTTATGTATTTTTTGTGGAAATAAACATTTTGTTTATGAGTTGTCTGCAATTGGGTTCTGTCATCTCAAACCTCGTGACATTGCTTGACAATGGAAGACGCCAGGACAGCTCCAGCTCACGAGTGTTTTAAAAAACACGAATACTCAGCGGTGGTGTTTTTAGATGTGAATTATGCCCATTTCTCCTGTCTGTCTGTCTGTCTGTCTGTCTGTCTGTCTGTCTGTCTGTCTGTCTGTCTGTCTGTCTGTCTGTCTGTCTGTCTGTCTGTCTGTCTGTCTGTCTTTTTCTTTCTGTCTGTCTGTCTGTCTGTCTGTCTGTCTGTCTGTCTGTCTGTCTTTTTCTTTCTGTCTTTCTTTCTGTCTTTCTTTCCTTCCACTTGAATGACCATGAAGAATTTTAAAAAAGAATGACCCAAGCTGATAAGATATTTATAATAAACTGCAATATTCCATGACATAGGCACTCTACATTGAAAAAAAAACCCTATAACTTTCTCCGAGTGTTATAAACGTCCGGCCCACACTCTCACGTTCACAGCTTCTGCTCACCCATCACCTCACACAGCAAAAGGCCTGTGCCGTTCTTCCAAGGCATTGCCATAATTTCCATCTTGTCACAATCCTTCAGGCTCAATCAAGACATCCTTGTGATACTTGTCCAGTTTTTGATTCAAAGACCCGGTTTAACAAGATGGTTCAGGGGCAGGCATGGCCAGCAGAACCTCGCCAGTAACAGCTGAGGTGAGGTCCAGCCTCGATAGACTGACTTTTAAAGAGCATTTTCAGCTGTTTCCTTCCATCCTGTGCTGTTTCTGTCCTGTTTGCTGCTCTTCGGCTGTCTACGCTCCATTAGTTTTACTGCAGGGAGCCAAATTACGCTCAATTACTAAAGCACCAGAGGCTGCGCTTAGCCTTGAATCAGCACACATACACACGAGCCAGCTCTCCAGACCGCCCCGAGATGGGTTAGTGAGCGAGGGTTAGTGGTGGTACAAAACGGACTCTGCAGATTTGTAGATGCTGGAGAAATAGGATCACACGAATGCACTTCCAGAATAGAGAAACATACCGTCAGGGCTGAAGCGTTTGTTAGAGACCTCGATGGCCAGATTGCACCACCCAACCAGTCAAACGGGGTGATGTTTACTTTATGTGATTTTTAGTAGCTGCCGCAGGGCGAGCGGTGGGCCGTGAGTCCTCTGCCGGAGCTACCTTTTGATCCTGATGACTTGTAATGTTTCATTATGTAAACACATTTAAGAAGGGAGAAGTTTAAGACGGTCACATTACGTAAGCAGAGATTTCTTTCAATGCTGCTGATTGCACAATAATAGAGCTGAGTATGAAGAGCTTACTCTCTCTGCTGACTCTCGTGTTTTATCACCTGGGATTTTTTTATGTGAAGTATATTCAGGAGTGTACACTTTGTGTAATAGAGTGTGTGAACATTATAATAATAACTGCATAAAGCCACTGGTGCTCAAATCGTGCGGCTTGACTTCGGAGGGACACACAAAGGAGCTCCCTCTTAAACCTTAATGATGATGAGAACCAATCAAATCTGTGAACATTTTCATTTTATCTTCCTTATTATCCTTATATGGTGTTCGGTGCATTCTTCTGTTCATCAATGAAGGAATCGTTCACTTTTGTTCTGCTGTGGGAGTCAATGGTGACCTTAATTATATTAGTTAAGAACTTTCTTCAAAATGTATTAAGGTTTGTTACAGCTACATTTTTTACAATTAAACATTATTTAATTTTTGAGTTTGGTTAATTGTCAAAACTGTGAAAACACTTTTGTGAAACTGTGTTTTTTATTTAATAATGATCATTAAAACAATAAATGTATTTTTTTAGTTAATAACAAGAATGACATTAAGCTACAGCAATATGCAGCTTTGTTTAAAGCTCAACCAAACAATAAAGATCGTTGGCTTGTTTATTCTAAATCCTATTAGATCCTATTATAATGAAATGCCATATTCAAGCAACAATGCTTATGCTCAGATAAAGTACAAGTCCTTTTTTAATGATATTTTCCACGTTTTAGAACAAAACTAAACTCATCAAAACCCTGGAATAACCCAGTTGTAACTTTTATGTTGTATTTAAAGCATCTAAAATAAATCAAAATACTTTGACTACATTAGGCTAAATTGTTCTCCAAGCCAGTTCACCCCCCAAAAACTGAAAATTCTGTTATCATTCACCTTTGCAGAACACAAAAGAAGATCTTTTAAAGAAGGTTGGTAACGGTACAGCGGTGGCACCTATTCACTTTTATTGGATTAACACAATACCAATGCAAGTAAAAATCTAAATATCTCTTGCAGAAGTAAAAAGTCATTAAAGTTTGCAATGATAAAAGAGGGTGTTCATGATGACAGAATCCTCATTTTGGGGTGAACCATCACTTTAAGGTTCGCTTTCCTAGGAATATTGATGTAGTTCCTGTGTATCCAGGGCTCATATCGGCAGCTTTATCTTCATTATTTGTTCGATGTAATCCATTTAGAAAATGTTTGAAATATAATTGTAGTTATTTAACACTGTAAATGAAATGAATAAGTTATATGTTTGCAAAGTTAAATTTGAACATTTAAGAATGCACTGTGGTATTTAAAGATAAGTTTTTGTCTTGTTTAAAGATGCTGTGAATTTTTTGTATGCTATTTCTGCATGATATGACAGTCTTGTGCTACTCACTCAAACAATTGTTGTCATGAAAATGGCCGAGGAAGTGGTTGCACTGATCTCGAAAATTCCCACTTGCCGCACAAGAGCACCACGGCCCCACATTAGACGTCGAGTTGTCTAGGTAGTTTGGAGTGATAAAGCTGCCTAAAGAGAGAAACACAAGAAATGCCGTGAACAACATATAACTTGAAACGCATAAACACAATCTCCATCTCTTCTTTACCACACACATGGAGACTAGTTTAACAAACCACATTTGACTCTGTCCTCCCCAAGCCCACAAAAGCCAAAATGCACGAAGACGCTCAAATCTTTCAGGTGATGAAACGGTTGCTGCATTGTTAAGCAATCACCTTGCGTTATTCTATAGCTAAGGTAGATATGAGAAGCTCTGTCAATCTTTATCATGTGTGTGTGGGTTATATAAGTGCTCTACATTGATTGTGACGGATCTGGTTGGTACATCTCCGAGACATGTCTTTGTTCAGAAGGGAAAGTAAATGCTTTTTCACCGTGTGAGCGAGAGAGTGTCGAAGGCCGTTGAAAGCAGGAAAAGTGGAGATGCTGCGCTCTTGGGCTCTTTGGTCTGATAGGGACCCGTTTAAACACATTGATTTCTTTTGTCCCAGAACACAAAAGTGCATCTTCACAACTGCTCTTAGAAAATGCTGCTGTAATGACTAACAGCTAAAGCGGCGTGCTTGGTGTCTGATCTCTTTCTCTGACTCACACGTTCATTAATGTCATAAAGTTTTCTCTTCTTCTCTGTACCCCCATGTCTCATTTGGAGGGCAAAATAACACTGTTCCATGGGTTGGATGAATGACTTGTTAACTAGTCTGTTTTATAGAAATAACTACGGCAGGCAGACCATGATTGTTTCTCTGGGTTGATTTACGTGATGTAGTTATTTTGAGAATCAAAAAATGAAGTTAACAAAGTTGATCGCTAGACTTGACATTGCATCTTTGAGAAAAAAGATCAACAACAAAAACTAACACAGCTATCACGTCTGTCATATTTTATTGCAATGAAAACAAAGTCTTATTATTATGAATAAGAATGCTGTCATCTTTACTTTCTTGTTATTTCAAACAAGTAGAACCTTGTTTCTTCTGAAGATAAACAAAGAAGATATTTGAAAGAATGTTAAAAACCGAACAATGTTTCCATTCACTTTCGTTGGAAAAAAAAGGTTGTTGGAATTACTTAATTTTATCTTGTACATGGGTTCCACATGATTAAATTAAGTTTCATTTAACAAACCTTTTCTTTAAATCCCTATTTTTCAGTTTAAGAACACAAAACTGATAAGTCAATGAGCACGGCTGTTGTTCTTCAAAATATCTTCCTTTGTATTCTATCCATAAAGAAAGTTGTACAGGTTCGAAATGACATGAGGGTGAGTCACAATGACCAAATTTTGATTTCTGGATGACCAAAGCCTTTAAGGTCAGAGAGTTTGTTATAAAACCTATTTGATTAATAGAGAGTACTTTAAAAGTGGACTTGGAGCATACACATCCCACACACACTTTTGTTTTTTGTGCCCCATTCGTCTATAAAGCTAAATCTGTTTTTGAGTTTCACAAAAGTCCTACAGGTCTGGTATGTATTGCAAGTGATTTATTTGAAGACATCACTATCTGATTTTTACTGCACATGCATTATTAATCAGGATTCAAGTGATGGTGCACTGTTCCTCTCCTTCCAGATTTCCATCTGTCGGTGCAGAAGTGCAGCGAGATAAAATTCTAATCTATCTGACTGTTGTATGCGATAAGCCAGGTAAGAGCTCTCACCTATCAGGCCGGTGTATGCAACAAGGCAGGCTCCATAATTTTCTTGCTGGCAGCCGCTGGCAGTAAGCTCGGAGGGTTGGCAGTCATGCTGGAACTGAGCCCACCGAGACCTGTGGGAACCACAACAGCACATCCATCATGCAGCAAGTCAGCAATGCCTTCAAACACACACTCAGAAAGTACACATTCCCACAAACAATGTAGTTAAAGCAACATATTCCCTTCTGTTTTGTCGTCTCTGTGTTGTTTAGGAAATGCTTGGCACCAATACACAACTCTGCTCCATCATCAGACCTGTTCCAATTCCCCCCATATATACACAGACCCGATCCATTCATGTTGCGCTCATTTTAATCAGATACAAGACTGCAATTCAGACTTCTGGAGAACTGCCAGACACCCGGCTGGTGGAAAGAGCAGCAGTGACCAGCCAGGACGATTTGCACGCCACATACTTCCAATCTTCTGGTCAGCCATCGATCATGGATCAGAGAGTCAGTCTCAACGGTATTACCCGCATTCCCTGCTGATTTCTTACGCTAACTGCTGTTCTGGCAGTAAGTGATCTCCTCTTGTTTAATAGGGGTAGGGCGTCAGTGTTGGTTCTGAGAGCGCGTAAGACAGATGAAGTCCTCTGTGTTTGTCAAGTGAAAGGAAAGAGACTCAAATGTGGCCACACAAACTCAACTCCATGGAGAGCAAAATGACTGCAGCTGTCAGACTTACAGCGAGACTTTGTTGTTTTTGCTGTCTCTCCTTCTGCTGTCTCTAGGTCTCTTATTTATCTCCAGTGAATAGATGTAGATAAAAACTGGAAGTTCAGGCCCTTTTACTCCCCAATCTACTTATTTTGGTCACATTATATAGAATACCATGTGTGCAAAAGTATTTTTTTAATTATAGTTTAAAATGATAGTTTATTAAACAATTATTAAGGTTTCCCCTTTTACTAATCCTTACAAAAGAAGATATTTTGAAACACAAACCAAATCAATGTTGATTTCTACCGAAGAGAAGTCACACAGGTTTTAAACAACACGAGGGTCTCATTTTTAGGGGAACTATCAATTAAAACGTTTTTGATATCATAAAAAAATTCACATTTGCAAACATTTCAATATTTTCATTGTCCATTTTTAAAATCATAAATCGCAGTTAAACAGTCTATTTCAAGCGTGGCCTTTTGAATAAAAAGCCTTCGCTTTCACTGTTTACTGTGAGAATTAATATTATTATATATCATTATTATCACTACCAGTCAAATGCTTTGGGACACTCACTCCTTAATGTATTAATATTTTTCCACATTTTATAGTAAATTTAAACTGATCAAAATAAAACAAAGTGAACAATGGAAATTTTTGATATAAAAACAATGGAAATTTTGTTATAAATAAATAAAGAAAATGTTAAATAAATCATGTTTAATTTGTTCATCTTAAGTGTAGAAACCTTTTGACAAGACTTTGCAGAAATGTTTTACGGCAGTTTAATATGCAGCTTCTTGAGGTCCTGAGATTTTTAAAGTACTCCTGGTCCAATTTGTCCTCTTCTCGGATGTAATTTTTTAAAAAATCAGTCAAAGCCATTTATTTCTTATCCCTTTAAATTACATTAATTATAGGTTTGTCTCCCAGAACTTTTCCCTTGCAGTGTATGTGCACAAATTTATCCAAATAATGACCAAGGTATAAATCCACATTTGAAGCAAAATAAATGTACTTTTTATATTTCTAGACACCCAAGGCCTCCCTTTATGCCGTCTTTAGCGGCACCTAAAAAGATGGTTCAATCTTCATCCTCCTCCAACCTCCAACCTGATTATGTTTAATAATAGTCATTTTCATACACAATACCCACTTGCATATGTAGTCGGCCTCGCAGACCCGCAGTTGTGACAAGCAATTCGGTTTCTCTCGTTCCTCATACGAGCACCCAGGAACAATGGTCTGGCGTCGCCGCTCTGCACATGCGGTGTCAGAACATGGACAGAAGAGGAGCTCGTGTGTATAATCGGGGGGCACGCGGTCAAAGAACTTCCTCAGTGCTTTGTTGCAGCGCATGCGGTTGCAGGGTACGGCCCGCGCTGACGGGGCGATGCATGATGACACGTACTCCGTACGTAGTTTCTGACAGGTCTCGTCAACATTACAGGCCTTGGCGGCATCCAAACAGCGATTGACGGTTGTCATGCCCACCTCAGACTCTGAAAGGAGGAAAGAGAGATGATTTGTGGTTAATGGATGTGAGCTGTTTGGGAATGAAGAGAAAAGTTTTGTTGCTGCAGTCTTGCTGTTGCTGTCCAGTGCTGAAATGAAATGTGGAAGTGTGCGGACAGTAACAAAGCAACAGTTACTAGGATTAAAATTTTGATTATTCTTTAGGATCATTTCTGGATTATTTATGAAAACAAAAAACTAAATGAGAATGAAATAATTTATTATTATTTGCTTGCATGGTACAAGAATTTCTAGTCAGTATTAATTTTTGGGTTACCAGATGACACATTCATTTTGGCAGATGCTTTTTTTCCAAAGCGACTTACAGTATTATGCAGTTGCCAATTATCACTGCAGAGTAAACAGGGTTAAGATGTCTCAGGACAATTAAGTCATTGTCTGCTGACACTGGGATTCAAACCCACAACCATCTGCATACAAGTCCAACTCTCTAACCACCTGAACACAACTGACTCCCTCTTGAGATAAATGACATAAATGCGACAAATTTGGAAAACCCATGAAATTTTTTTTTTATCAAAATATTAAAATATAAAAAGAATCAAATTGAACAGATTGTTTATTGAATAAAATATGTATGTGTTAAAATTAAAATAAATATAAATTATAAGTAAAAACATTATTAGACACTAGCCAGAAAGATCAACAAACACAGATTGGACATAACTTCGGGCCATGTATGTAAATGTTGTGAATAATCTGATATTACAAATGTTGTAGAAGGATATATTGTAATATGGTTTATCTTTATAATGATTTAATTAAAGTGTTATAATTCACAGAAAGATGGGATCACCAGACATTAAATGTTTAGTATCATGTTATGTATAGTTTGGAAACTTTGACCCACAAACTTTTATTTACTGAAGAACACTTTCAAGAATTGTGTCTTACAACATTTCTATTTGTCAAACCATATTTGCATTTTTGGCTATCAAACCTCGATAGTTTCCCTAGTTCCGAACACATTCTATTTTTCCGCCTCTCTACTCTTCTGGTGGACCACCTGCCAAACTTCTTTGCATAAAATGACATCACCTACAATCCCACATAGCATTCATCCCCATACTAGACAATAAATTGATACAATCCACTTGTAAAAGCCCTCTAATTTAGTCTCGGTTGTGCCCCCGCAAGTAACAATTACATTTTGGCAGGTGTGCTCTTGCTCATTGTCCTAATGAGAATTTCGGCTTCACATGCTGTCTCTATCTCACAGGTCCTAACAAAGATCTGAGTTGGTTTGGTCTAAGTGGATGTGAGGTCTGTATGGTCCATGTGTGCTGCTAATGAATAGAACATGAGAGGGAATGAAAGTTGAATGAGTCTGGTCTCTATCACATAGCAGATCCCAGCTGAGACCGGCTGCTGTTTCATTTTTCATATCAGACTAATGTGGGCCACAGAGAGCCTGCCAGCATTTCAGCCCTAACACTCTCTCTCTTCCTCATAAACTTTTTTTACCTCTGTCTCTTCATACTGTCATCTGTGATTTCTGATGTTCTCCGCATTCTTCACAGGATGTTCTCCCAGATTTTTACTTTCTTTTTTTCATTAATTTTTAAACATTTTACAGGAGCTTGTGGTCAATATTTAGTCAGTTTTCTGGACACTCATCATGTCGTTGTGTGCACTAAAAAAGATTTTCATATTGTTTCATTAAAGTTAGTCAGACGAGTAAACTAAAAAACCACTGCCATATGAGCATGTAATAAAGAATAAAATCAAACAATGATGTTTGCATAAATTGGATCCATGAAATCTGGTGGAACAGCTTGTGAAAGGTCATTTTAAGGTTAAGAATGAAATGAAATAACTTCTCTTATCTCACACTTTCTTTCTCAGTTTCTTGACTGTTGTTTCCGTAGATCTCTCTCTCTCTCTCTCTCTCTCTCTGGTCTCTCTGGTCTCTCTGGTCTCTCTCTCTCTCTCTATGTCTCTCTCTCTCTCTCTCTCTCTCTCTCTCTCTCTCTCTCTCTCTCTCTCTCTCTCTCTCTCTCTCTCTCTCTCTCTCTTTCTCTCTATGTCTCTCTCTCTATGTCTTCTCTCTCTCTCTCTCTCTCTCTCTCTCTCTCTCTCTCTCTCTCTCTCTCTCTCTCTCTCTCTCTCTCTTTCTCTCTATGTCTCTCTCTCTATGTCTTTCTCTCTCTCTCTCTCTCTCTCTCTCTCTCTCTCTCTCTCTCTCTCTCTCTCTCTCTCTCTCTCTCTCTCTCTCTCTCTCTCTCTCTCTCTCTCTCCTCTCTCTCTCTCTCTCTCTCTCTCTCTCTCTCTCTCTCTGTCTCTCTCTCTCTCTATAGTTTTCTCTGCCCTCCCTTCCTTGTGTCTACACTTTTGTTTGATTTTTGTTTTCTGTACAGAGTCAGCTTGTTAAACGCTATCAGTGTTTGAAAGTTGAGAACAGCCATCATTAAAAGTCATGCATGAATGACCGACATTCAAATTACTTTCATTACGTAGAGGAAATCGCTTCTGTTCTTCCCCCTCGAGTTTAAACGTTATTTTATGTGTGTCTGCTTGGACTGAAGTGTGTGTGCGTGCGTGTGTGTGTGTGTTTGTGTGCGTGAGAGAGATATATAGAGAGAGAGAGAGAGAGAGAGAGAGAGAGAGAGAGAGAGAGAGATGATGAGTAAATGGATCATTATGTGCTGCCCTCGGGGTCTATAAAATTCAGCTCATGCCTTTAGCACCCCATAAACTGAGGCTGAGAAACTGACAGTTGTAGTCATGTGCCTTCTCCAAAAATAAGTCTCTAAACTTGGTACGCTGCTACTTTGAGGGAAATAATGAGAAGGGAGAGAGTTGAAAAAATGGATGGTCAAGATTAGATAAGAAGATTTACAGAAGCGTACTTTACAGTGGGCCCGAATGATACATAAATTATGTCAGTTCTTTTCTCATAAGTAATGCAACTTTCAATTTACTTACTCAAGGACACTTCAGTCATTGTCTGCTGGTACTGAGGTTTGAACTTGCAACCTCTAACTACCAGACCACAACCGTCATTAATATGCTTTTATTTTTTCTATAGATTGATTGTAGATGGTAGTTTACACTATAAATTAAACTTTTGTCATCATTTACTCACACCCTTGGCATTTCAAAAAATGTTAAGATATTTTGAAGAACATTGGTAACCAATCAGCGGTACCCATTTACCTGCATTGGTTTTTTACCCATTCCATATAAGAGAGTGTCTACTGCCATAGTTTAGTTACCAACATTCTTCAAATATCTTTTTTTTATACTTTTATCTTTTGCAGAACAAGGAATGTCATAACAATTTAAAAAGACAAAAGGAACAATAGACTTGATAAAAGTACAACTTTAAAATTAAGGTTTTTAAAAACACTAAAATCAATACATGAAGCATGTTGCTACAAAAAAAGTGTAACCACATGTGCATCACAAAGACAGGTCCCATCAAAGTCTGAAATCAATATATATGTAAGACTATTTAACCACCCAACAGATTTTCTTGTGAAAGGTTGTGCAAAAAAAAGTGTAATAACCTAGTAATAACCAAACCTTGCATTAATTTTGTAAGTTGTTTTTTTAGACCACTGTTGTCAAAGCCTGCGTTGTTCTGCTTGATCTGTCTTCACATCATTTTTTGACAGGTAATGCATTGCTTAATTTTGAAGGACACATAGTTCAAGTTCACCACTGCTGATAATAATCTATGTTATATCCAAGTACATTAAACGACGCAGTGTTGTTTTGTTGTGAGCTGTTGAGCTCTGCCCTATAAATAACTGTTCACCGCTAATGCACGGCACAGGAAGCAACAAAACACATCGTGATCAATTCCAAATGTTTATAGTAAATCAACATTGTGTGTCTGTGGAAATCACCGACCTGCAGCGATGGAGGCCAGGCGAACGTAATCAAAGCCTCGCTCAACAGGCTCGTAGGGGTAATTCTCCACCAGGCTCAGCCCTGTAAACATACACACACGGACGGGGTTTTGTGGCTATGGTAACAGTATTTTGTGACTCTGAATTAATGAGAGTCACAGGTAAAAGTTCAGTTTGAAGTAATGCATTTTCATAACTTGTTTGCAATTAAAATCTGGTGTCTGATTAGCATTCATTCAAGTGCTTTCTGGGACAGCGTAGGTGTGTGTACTCGTAAAACTTATAATTGCATCAATGTAAGAGTGGACATTTTGTGTTATTATAGTATTGGTATATAAGCATATTAGTATATAAGCACGTGTGTATGTTTAAATGATGAGTCTCACCGTGTAGTACGGACTGCTTCAGGCTCCAGTATATGCTAAGGCAGTTCTTTTCTCTCTTCATACCCCGTTTGCATTGGCACTGATGCAGGGGGCTGGAGAGGAGAGCCGTCACCGCATTCTCGCAGTGGTTCCGGGCCCCTGGTCCCAGCTTCACACTTCCACCGCCGGCGACGCACTGCCGCAGCGTTCTCAAGCGTGGACTGCACGCCTCATCACTGGAGCACGAATCCCCCGCTGTCAGACAGTCCCATCCGCCACCCAACACCAGCCATGGGACCCCTGCACACAGACCATTTACAAAACATATAAATCCGTCATTTATAATTCAACGTCAAACCAAAAACTTGTTCTGGTTTGTTCTAGTTTGGACCTCATGGTTATTGAGTTTGTCTACAGCGTATAAACACAATTGGCAACATTTCCACTATAGTCTTATTATACCACATCATACAGGATTTACAACGTTTTATCAAAGTAATAAAAATTTTAATTTTTGTATCCTAAAACTAAAATTCACTTTTTAATATAGACATAAATGTTGCACATGTGGATTTTTCTCATGGTACACATCCGCAAAGAATAGAGCTTGTGTAGATTACTTTTAATAATAACTTAAAGAAGTACATTAGCTTGCAAGCTGTGTCTAGTGAGTATTATTTTGGGTAAATATAAACAAAAATGTAATTTAATATAATTCATATACAATAAAATATTCATATAAACGTTAATCAATAAAAATAAATGTTATGCAAATACATGTAAATGTTATTTATAACCAAGCTAGAGTGATAAAATCTCTTCGTTTTGCTGTAAGATTAAATAGGATTTGTCTGTTTGGATGATAACATGTTTTAAAAGACTGTGATTTTGATTTTGTGTATTGAGAACATTTTTTAAAATGTTATTCTCAAAATATTTCTCAAATTATTTGATAAAAATAGACAGTAGATTATAAAACTTTAATTAATAAGATTCATGTTTTTGATAAATAGTAGACAGCAGATTGAAATATTTTTAAACGATATTATTATTCAAATTATTAGATAAGAAAAAGATCACATCAATGTAATTACAATTTAAGTTTAAGAATACTAAAAAAAGAACATTATGCCAAAATATAGGTAAAGAAATGAAATAGTTACAAATAATTCTGTACCATGTATACATATGCGTACATGCAACAACAAGAAAGTGGATACATATAAAATCAGATTCATATAAATCATTTGAAAAAACTGTTGACACTATATAGGATTTCCAATGTTTTCAAGACGTTTCTTGCAATAATTTTAGTTAGCACCCATGTCTAAAGTAAACGGCCAAATAGTGTACTGTACAACATTTATTCCCAAAGCCTGAAAAGCTTTAGTATATTGGGACACAAATCCTGCATGGCAGTGCTTCTGCGTGTATGTGGGCGAGATTCATTTAAATAGCTAACCAGATGTCAACCTCATCCACTCTCCCTATCTTTATTCAGAGTTACAGCACAGGTTTCAGAGGGTCACTGAGAAGAGCACCAACAGCGGCAATGAATGACAAACAACCTGAGTGCTGGAACAGCTGATCACCGAGTTCATCTCACCGAAAAGAACTTGCACAATCACATCTGACAAAGCAAAACAAAATAGCAACCGTGCCCTTCTTTGATTGTAAAAGTATGAAAGTGCCTTCATTCACAGCAGACGTTAATGGCATAAAATGTTTTGGATTTCCCATCATGCCCTCTGTTATCTCTCAAGGGCCAGTAATTACCTTTCACACATCTGTTTAGCTGAAACCCCCTTAGAATCAGTTTAGCAGGTGAAAACAGCTGTCTATAAATGTGAGAATCTAGAAAACCGTCTCTGCGATGGTCTCCTTTGAATGGTATAGTGTTAGGTACTCTCAAAAATGTAACTTTGTTTGGATGTGAAACAATTTACATGTACAAAATACATTTAAAAGGTTTGAAATAAAGTAAATATGCTGTTTAATTGTAAAGAAATTAAGTAAATTTAATCAAATCGAATAATTATTTTATAATTCACAATAAATATTGCTGTTAATTACAAATAGATATATTTATTTAATTAATACTTATAATTTCATTACATGAACTAAGACAATATTTGTACATTTTAGAGAAATTAACTGGTGTGTTTTTACAGAACTGCTTTAATATTTTCCACTAGAAAATCTATTTAATGTTTTTTAAAGATTTTACTAAATAAATAAAAAGGTGTTTATTTTTGTGATTTTTTCAAAGACAAATATTTGTTTTACAGTGTGCAGTATATACATCTTGTGTGGTGGAGAACGAGTATCTGAGATGTTGAATTTTCACAGTTTAGAAGAATGTAATAACACAGCTTTTGACAAAGGTCTGGGCTTCAGACTGCCCACGGTCCCTGACTGTCTGATGCATATCAAGAAATTCTCAGCCTTAATCTGACTGCTTCGTTTCCACAATATTTGGCATTCTGGAAATGCACCATTCCATATTCCACCCGGTCTAATATACCCCTTAACGCAAGACTGTTGACAGCAGATCCATCGGACTGACGGGCAGAAAAGACAAGACAGCAAGAAATGAGACAAGACACTTGAGATGAGATGCTACAAGACAAGTCGGATCTGTGCAGGGAATTTGCATTTCATCTGAGATAAATTCATAAACCAAGTGAATGCGTCACCACAATAACTAATCTCATTGTGCTTGAAAAGAGACTAATCCGGTGTGGAAGATGAACCTGCTCAATGGATTATGTGATAATCTGATTATTTCTTCATGAAATAATGTACGAGAATAGTTGAAGGCTGACAAGCAGTCATTCGGAGATCCTTGCCGCAGTACAGATGCTACATCAAAGCAGTTGTGCCCAAAGCAATTATGGGAAATCATCTAGTTTGTCAGTCACATTGGTCTCAATACTTTACACATCCCATCATGTGCTAAAATTAAACACCCACACACACTTCAAGAGAAGAATACCTGCATGGACACACACAGACAGGACAAAATGGTGGCGGTGAAATGGGATGTGACACATTATCATCTGGTGTATCAAAGGAAATATGTGTGTGTGTGTGTGTGTGTGTGTGTGTGTGTGTGTGTGTGTGTGTGTGTGTGTGTGTGTGTGTGTGTGTGTGTGTGTGTGTGTGTTTGTGCGTGCATGCGTACGCGTAGTTTGGCTTTTATGATATGTTAATTAAAAGTTTTATTTTTTTATTTATTGTTAAATATTTATCACTTATCGCTTTATTGAAAGAAAAAATGTTAACCTGAATTTTAAAATGTTATGTTCTTCGTTCATGCATTTGCTCAACATGTGAGGCTTCATATTTGTTTATGTATGAGTAAAAAAGGCTTTTCAATTGAAAATCATTTTTACAACTTGTTAAGGTGCCTCGTTCCACCTCGTGTAAAAGTTGCAAATTGTCGCAAAGATTTCTATGATGGACTGTACAAATCTGGAAACTCATTCTATGCGTTTGTATATTTGTCTTTAAGTGCGTCGTGGCGGATGTAGCTGGCCGAATGGCTCTCAGATTTGAGAACCAATAAGAACTGTTGTATAAAGGGTAATGTAGCTTCAAAGGTAAGCATGTGTGTGTGGATGTAATGACGTCTTCCTGAAAGAGGATGAGAAGATGGCCGGATCTCTCAGATCTTACACCCTTGGGTATGAAACTCACAAAACTCTCTGGCACTTCCTCACAATTAGACCTGAATAGAAACCTTGTTGGCACAGATATGTGCTAATGGTGCATGCGAGCGAGTGGGAGAGATCCATGTCCCCCTGAGAGATATGAATCTACGATCCTCAGAGATGCCATCTTCGAGGATTTCAATGTCATTCAGACATCCACCAGACTCCACACTCCTCTAATCCTGCTATACTGATGGTAGAGTGAGCTTTACTTTGGGTATCTATGGTCCTGGCCTTCAATCACGAAAAGTGTTAGCTTGTTTTAAGTGTGATCTAGAGGTTTGGTCCCATGAATTACCAAAATATTAAAATCTATGGGAATAATGTTAAGTGTTTATATTTCCCCTTGTTGATTGAGTTAGAACATTTTATTAAAATATGGGTTATGGATGTGACAAAAGGAGGAAACCGTTTTTGAGAGATGACAATGTTTTAGAATGTCTGAGAATTAAAATTTGCAAACAAGAAGCAATAACATAAAAAAGATGATTTATTAAAGAACAATAGTTTAATTTACGTATTTACCCTAATGGACATGACAACCCTAAAAAACGGCACTTATTTAAACATGCAAAATTATGCACTAAAAATATCAATATGTTTTTAAAACGTAAAGAGAGACCTAACATGGGTATTTGAACCACCAAATGTTCACATCTATGCAAAAAGGAGCAATCTTTAGTAAAGAAAAGTTCACGGTTGACATTTGCATTAAATTTCCCTATAGCTATAATGTATGAATGGTTTACAGATTATTTTTATTATATCTGATACTTATAATTTACCCAGCAACCGATAGAAACTATACAGTCTACTGTTTACACATTTGTAAACTACATTAGTTCCCTGAACATTTAGGCTATATGACTGACAAAAATATAATAGCAGATATATCAAATTTGCTGATAATACCAGTGGTGTTAATATAAGTCCTAAAACAAAAATCTTGGCTGAATTTGACCTAACTGCAAAGGTCAAGGCCGAGCCATTCACTTGATAAGCTGTGGGACATTTATGCTAAACAAGGAGGTCTGTTTTGCTTGTTTATCGATTGGATAAAAGAATTAAATGAAATGTAGAGGATCTCATTATTATGGAGTGAACAGCAAGCAGGAATTTTGATGACTCGTTATTGTGCACCGGAGGTCTGAAGAAACTGTCGGATCATATCCCTCAGTAGCTCACGGATGGATCAATCAAGACTCAAGGCTTTAAAGCGGAGTGACTCCCTGTTGCATTACCTTACCCGTGTGAACCCGAGAACGTCCACTGTGGGTCTCTCTAATCTCTACAGTCAGGTTAGATTTTTCTCATTGTTAATATAGAGAGAGATATTGTGGAGGTCATTTACTTTTTCTGTTGTCCAACCCTTGAATCAATTAGTTAAAAAGCACTGATTTGTTTTATAATACCTTGAGGAATCTCATTGTACCATTGTACAGCGCATTTGCTAATATAACCATTATATAGATAACGTTGATTGGTATGTTGTATAAGACAAATAAAGGGGCAATGGTCTAGTGTCATGTCTTGATCCCATCCCATCTCTCATCACCTGTTCTCCTGGACCAAACCAACAAAGTTCAAAATTAGAAAATTGCTTGTACGAATGAATTTAAGAGTGGTTACATTTGCCCATATTTGGTGGCATACGGCTACTACTACAAATGCATGTCAACTTAGTGTCAACAAAGTATTAATAGTCAGGATATGGTTTGGCGTTATGTAAAGGACCATCAAAGAGGGTCACATATTGGATGGGCATCTAGGACATCATTCATGTGTTTCACCCGATGTGTAAGTATGTATGCGTGAGATCAAGTTCAATGTCTCCTGAATCAAGCGAGTGAGACTCGAGACCACTAGCATTCTAATAACACGAAGAGCTATTTATGGTTAATGTTAATTTAATGTTATATACATTGGTTTGACATGATTAAATGAAGTTGTTTTGAATAATTTAATTTGATAATTTGGAAGCAATGACCTTTTATTAAGTACTTTGGGAACCCATTTTTGTGTCATCATTCACTCACATTTGAGTTTTTCAAAAGATATTAAGATAAATGTAACTAAACAGTTCTTGGAACACACTGACTACTATAATAGGGAAACATTTAAATTGAATTTAAATTGAATTAAAGACATCCAAGCATTCTGGGATAAAATTTACCACCATCCAATTTAAGATAGAATTTTCATTTTCGGATGAACTATTCCTTTAAGTTTTGTGAACATCAGACCAGAGAAACACTGAAAAAACGTAACTCCATCAAAAGCTGTCAAATAATTTCCTTCCAGTGTCATGGCTATATGTTAAATGAGTGATTTAATATTCATATCCAGTGATTTATATAAATTGGCTGAAACATTCATGCAAGCAATCCGGTCAATTAACCAAATGAAGCTAGCTGAATTAACCACACAATTTCATTAATTATCTGTAATTATCCTTATTGAACAGTGTTTTTATGTTTCCTAGCTTTATTCATTTGAATATCACAAATGAGATCAACGTAAAAAATAATAGAAAGGTGAGGTGACTTACAGAATGTTGAGTGACACCATGACATGATGAAACTAAGTCTAGTGACTAACAGTCCACCAGAAGATCTACAGCATCTCCTGCTAATTAAAACCACAGTAACTTCTATTGAGACATCGGAGACGGGTAGGCGGATAATGTCTATCGATGTGGGAAAGTTACTGAAGCAGCGTAGCAGATAATGCCGATATTGAGAGATCCTGTTTAAAGAAAGGCAGCACCATTTCCTAACAGGAGAGCTCATTATCGAGCTCCCATCAGGGTCAGTGGTCTAGGTGGAGAGAGTCGCTCATTAACGAAAGATTTACTCTGTGTTGTTTGAAGACTAGGCAGATCGTGTCAAGAGTGGCTTATGTATGCTTTATCTTGGTCTATTATAAACTTTTGTCGGTGTGTTGAAACAACATTACGCTGAATACTTTTGTGACTGGCAGTGTTTCTTGACCTGTGGTCAGTGGTCGTTTCTCAATATGCGTTTTACTTGAAGTCGGGTTCCCATACTGCAGAACACAAGAACATAAAACCCATAAAAGTATTACGATATGTTGATATCAAGGGTGCATTGAATGCAGACTTGCACGACCCATAATGGGGGTTCACATCAGGAGTGAGTGGAGGGTCATGGGTGAGTTTACATGTTAGGTCAATGTACGGATGGCGAGTTTAACGCAGGAAAGCGCAAGTTAAGAAAGTACGAACTTTGTCCGCGTTAACTAATCAGGATCTTGCTGTGGAAGTGACGTGATTTGAGACAAGAAAGAGAATCCCAAACAACGATGGCGAACAAAGTACAATACAAAATGTTCAATACATCTTCATATTTTATAGAATCAGACCTGAAAACGATCTTGCTTGAAAGAAAGTGAGTGAGTGGGTCGTAAAAAATGCCCTTTACTCAGTTTGAGCTAAATTTATATATACATATTGAGACCACAAGCTTGCTAAAGCTGGTAAATAGAGCGTATTTCTCCATAACTCAATAATGACTTTCCCACCAACATGGGACAACACCTCATTAAACTGAGGCCTGTTTGGAAGTACCACTTAAAGCGGCCATCATCCAGGCATCATTCTGTGGAATCGCGTCTCACATGAAGTGAATCCGATTCGCAAATGACGGAAAGTGGACTTGCGAATGAAGCGAGTAAACTCAAATCTTATCTAATCTAACGATATGCGTATATCACATTTTTAACGCTCAATACACACTTGATACAAATGCACGTATGTAATTGCGGCTCATCTTTCCAAGTTAGTTCATCCTAGGATGCCTCCACTCCACAATATTTACTCTTCACAAACTGATTAAATTTAAAAGCTTTGAAATTAAGTAGATATATTGCTAAGCTTTAATATGAATTAAAAAGCTTGTTATCATTAACCAAAAATATTGGCTTGTATTACAAATGTATAATTGCAAACTAAATGCTTTTTTTATTACATAAACTTCATTACATAAAAAGTATTTTTTATAATTTATTTTTTATTTTGAATCAATTATTATAATATACAACATTTTTTATTGTGACATTTTTAAGTTAATACAACCGTTTATCTTTGTAATATTTACTAAGCCACATTCAATATTTTTTACAGTGTTTTAGGACCAGTCTCCACGAGAACACAAGTCTGATCTTTGCCTTCTTGGAATGGAAAAAAATGGCCTGATTCTCTGAAGTTCCTTCATATAACCCCAATACTATAACTCCCAAAGTGATTTATTACAACATGAAACCCTTCACACGCATGTACTGTCTCTCAAGTTGTTCCGAGTCCATAAAATGTGATATGTCAAATCTATACTCGGATGGTCCCTCCTCAAAATGGAGTCTAATCTCACGTGGCCGATCTGAGACTATGCTGCTAAATAGGTCAACAATGTAGGTCGGTGTCCTTTTAAAGCAGCCTTGTGTCAGCGCTTCATAATTTGGATAAGACAACAAACCTGAAGTGCCATCTTTGCAAAAAAGAAATGTGTGTTTTCTCAAGCAAACCGCATATGTCGGTATTGAACTATATTGATGTCCAGATCTCAGGGGACAGTGTCAGTTTTAGGAAGAATAGTGCAACTTGTCACCCGCTCAGACACATTCCCTCGCAAGATGTATTTACACAGAACGGTGCAGCGGTGCTAAATCTGTCATAAAACGATTTCCTCCGCAGCTTCAGGTGCAGACAGGAAATGCAGAATCCCAAACAGTGAGAAGTCAGCAATTAGCTTTGTCCGATGGGCACCACTGGGACTTTAATACACCGGCTTCAAACAGCCTTGATAGATCTTTTCAAGGTAAAGCACCCATGGTGGGCATGCATGCGTGCTTGCGTTTGGGTCTACGTGTGTTTTCGCAATTATTTTACTGTCGGTAGGAAACAACCCTGCCAGAAAGCGAAAAAGACTGTTATGTGAGATGACACACGTTGTATATCCCAATCAAACTCCGTCTTATCTCAAGAGGGGACATTCTGAAGCACCAGGAGACGTTCTCAAGGAGAAAAGGAGAGCGAGGAGGAAAAGAAGCCATTGAGGAGCTGCAGACGGATGGCGAGCGGGTTATAAATGCTCCGCTGCTTTAAAGAAAGAAAAGATCAAGCTTTGTATAACACGTCTGCACACACGCTTAAGAGACGTGCTTGTGTGGGTAAATATAATATCATGTTAATGGTTTTATCGACGCCACAGCTCAGTTATACAGGATATGGCTGAGATCCCTCATTCATGGTGTGAAAAGGGTTTAACCTGGCTGTTCGCTTAGACCCCATCATCACGTCCCTCCTAATAAAACACACACTTGCGCTAAGGGAGACTTATTGTGTGAGAGCTTAATATGAATATATAAATATATATAAAGACTGTGAAAATGTGTGTTTTGTTAATGGTGTAGTGATTGAGGTTCGATTACATCATGTCTCGCCGGATTAGAATGCCGGCTTCAGATGTTTGTGTGAACACCAAAGGAACACACATTTCCCTCTGGTTTTGTTTTTAGGAATATGCCCTGTTATGATAAAAATGCTTTAAAGAAACAGTTCTCTCAAAAATGAAAATGTTGTCATCATTTGCTCACCCTCTAGTTTTTACAACCCTGTACACATTTCTTTCTTGTGCTGAACAGAAATGAAAATGAGTTTTGATGAACTTTTGATACTTACTTGTTACTCTTTTGCATTCATTTTTACTTTAAAAGTAGTCTACATTGGGAATCAATGGTGAAATATCTTCAGTTGTTTAGCGCAACAAGAAAATGTGTAAATGCATTTTTGGGTGTACCATTCAAAGGATTGTTTGAGTTGTTCAAAAGGAGTTAAAGTTAAATTTGTTAAATACAGACAATGATTTGTAGAAGACTGTTTAGAACAAAGATTTCTGGAGCACAATACACCATTGAAAGAAAATTATAACGGTCGTCAAAGGTGCCCCTGAGCTGTTTTGTTTTCTAAATTGCTTCAAAATATCTTAAAAAATAATATGATTAAATATTTTTTTGTAGTCAACAGTTCTGACATCTCAGTTTTTAAAATTCTTCCAAATATCTTTCTTTGTGTTCAACAGAACAAAGAAATGATTTGGAACAGCGTTAGAGTAATTCATGACAAAATATTTGGAGGAAAAACAAAGGCCTTGTCACATAAAAGCCTTTACACTAATGATTCACAAGAGTAGATCTAAAAGGAGGAAAACTGATAACATCTCTGTTTGTAAGTAATAACATATAATGCGAACCCTACAGAGAACATAACTCTAATCATTGTTGCTTTGAAAGTGTGTTACAGTCTTATCTAACCAATTCGATCATCGAAGTGACTTATTGCAATAAATATGTTATGATTTTTATGATAAAAAGCAACAGGCACAATTAATGGCTCTAAACATCTGCCAGCGGTGTCCCAGCTCGCCTCTGATGAATAATACAACACATACCAGTGGAGTAATATCACACCAGCCTGAACTCATGAGGGTCAGCGAGATGGAAAATATTAAAATTAATTTGCTCGTTGCGAGTCTGAACTTCGTCACATTAATTTTCATAATCTCGCAGACAGAATTAGTTCTTCTGACGTCTCTCTCTGCGGCTCATGAGCATGTTCTTACTCTCCGTCACGTCGCATTGGTTTTGTCAGGTGTGTTTGTGTGGAAGGGCATGGCATTCATATTTCATATTACTCTCATATTACATTTTGCACAGTATCTTTAGCTCATGTGACGCCTTCTAGATTGAAAACTCAGAATGCTTCAAGAAAATATTGAATGTAACTAACTTTGCCAGTCTGTTTTTCCTGCTCTTTCAATATCTCTTGCTCTCTGTCTCTGTCTGTCAAATATGGATGCTGGCAATCTTTCTGCTGCTCTGAGAACACCCACAGAGAGAGAAGCTGATGTGTGTCTCCGGCAATGATGTGAAAGTAAGTTGTGTTAATGTGTTCGAGTGTGTGTGTTTCGGAAAGAGACACAGACAAATATGTGCACAGACAGACAGAGAAAGAGTCTGGTGTGGCAGTGTTGTCACTCTCTGAAATTACATTGTAATTCATCACCACATGTTGTGTTCAACTTTACGATCAAGAAAATGAGAGAATGAGTCACAGTGAGTGTTCACTAATGCACTAACGTTTGAAGGATTTAAGTAAACAATTTGCATGTGTTTGTGTCAAAGATGTGAACCAGTGGAGTGATCTTGTGACACTCTTCTACTAGGTCCCCTAGGTGGGATCTGTACTCTCCACTTTTAGAAATGAATAATACTGAATGCGATATGATTCGGATTTAGGATTTTCTGAACCTCGTACACGGAAATAACAAGTGAAAATTGTGTTCAAAGTTACACACCAAGTGATTTTAGGGAAGATTTTTCAATCCCGATATGAAAAAACACGCGTCAAATCTGACAAGTTAGGTTAACTATTTTACATCTTCTATTTACCGCTTCATTGTCTCCTCGACTATTTGTAAGTCCCTTTGGATAAAAGCGTCTGCTAAATGCCTAAATGTAAATGTAAATGTAAATGTTAACTCAAACAGATGAGGCAACCGATTGTAGTTCTGAAAACATTAGAAACAAAGATTTAGTCTACAGTATTTAACTTGACTGAAATGTACTTTTCATGTCTTGATTAGCTAGACTGTTCATTCAACAGTAATTTAAAAGAAAAATTATATTTAGAAAAATCGAAACCCACCCTCTGTTTTTTAAATCTTTTTTAAAAATTATTTGTTGTGAGCTAGACATTAACTAGACATTAACTAGTAATTGAGTTCACTCTTTTTCTCTTTTAAGTCAAAGTAACTTAAAAAAACTAAGTTACATTCACTTATTTACTTAAGTGAATAGTAGTGAAATTAGGGTTGAGCTACCGTACGTGAAACACAAAAACAATCTTTAATGTATTATACAGCATGAACTGACAAACAATACATCAACCTTAGTTTGCAATATGATGAATTAAAACTTCTAAATATTTGCTAAACTTCCAGAAAAACAAGGACGACCAACAGAAATTATTTAATCAAAAATCAAAAAAAATCATGACATCAGACATTTCCATTTGCAGCTTTATCTTGAATATGGCATTACTGTCAGTCCCATAAATATTTAAGAATCAGTACGGTACGATTATTGGGGTGCCATGTGAAAGAGGAATGTGAAAATGTCTCATTGTAGGTTTATTCATTCTTTTCGTTAATGAGAGAGCTGACAGGAATGATTTGGTGGATACAGGGTAGCGAATGTGGCCTGTTAAGATGCGAATTGATCCCGGGTCTCCGACAAGAATTGTTTATTTTAAGTAAGTTTCCGTACAATACTCCAAACATTGGCTACATGAGATAAACCCTATTCATTTTCCCATTTAAAAAAAAATCCCAGGTATTATTTATAAGCGTGCCCTCTTTTTTCACTGTACAGAGGTTTTAAATAAAGTGCATTGCATTGTCCTTTGGAGCGTGAGTGTGTGAGTTCCTCGGTGCCCACAAAAGGATGTGACTTATCTTGTAAAGTACCCCAGGTGTGGGTCTGAGGTCACAAACCTTTCAACCTAACCAGCATAATCACCCAGAGAAGTGTGTGAAACAAAGCAAGCCGCACTAATTCTATTAGACGAGTTGCCAATTACCCTGCATGAGAGACCAGATTAATCCACACCTGCCCCTCCTTTCATGTCGCTCTCCTTTATGTAAGATATTAAATAAGGCATTAACGGTTCATCAAAAACACAAAATAGGGCTTTGAAAACCAAGGCCTGAACCAGAGCTGCGAAGGCTTTTGTTGTTAAGACAACAGAAAATCTGATTTGATTCTATCTCAGCATGCTAATTTGTGCATCCGTGCTTCTAGGTGGCATCTCTCCTTGTTCCAGAAATATTAATGACGATGATCAGCTTCCAACACGTCGTGTTGGAGTTGTGCTTGACTGAGCGTAACCCTTGAAATCTGCACGTCTGGTAACACAAAGACTCTATCTCTTTAAAGTTCCAAGATCGACTGAAGCAGCGTGCCGCATCTCGCCATGTTTGATATGCAGAGCGTGGATTTAACGCTGCTATCTGCCTCTGTATTTGTTATGTGGGATGTCTGTTGTTAGTTTGCAGTGAGGGGTAAAAGTTTATGCCTTGGGCGGTTATTGGACCATTTAGATTCTGGGGGGCAAGACATCCGAATTTCAGAACGTCCAGAATTGCAGGCCTTGATGTTGATGTTTGGTTTCAATGTGTGCGTTTTCTTCTTTCTATAATGTGTATTTCTGTTTTTTTTTCATTTTTGAGTTTGATCTTATACTGTGCACTTTACAAAATGTTCATTAATGAGGTGGCAAATGTAAACTACTTGAATTATGAAACTTTGGAGAAAGGAGAGAGCAGCAGAAAGGAAAGTTTTGTTGACAAACTCCATCAACAGTCTCTTTTCAGTAGAATCATGGTTAGTGGTGGAAAGGCTCTTGCAGGGTATCTTAACATACACTCAGTTACACACACCATGACCCTATGCATTTCAACTTGGCTGGTTTGGGCCTGAATGATATGTGTCTTGTGTCAATGAGAGTACACTTGCTTTACATATCTGAAAAGGATTTTTCAATGGTGGGACATAAGCTACACTGTCATTTGTCATGATACTGGCATTGGATTGCAGGCATAAGAGAGCACCTTGAGGAAAGACGTAACATCTGTATTCCCAGCAGCTAACTTATAATGATTTTACAACAGCTTCTTATGGAAATCAACAGTTTTTGGTTCATGCCTCTTTACCCTCAACATGTAGGTCCTAAATGGATCACTCGGGGTCTCGTGATCTTCAGCCGTGTGTCTGTAAAGTCAACGAGATTGTAGAAAGTGTCATTTTATGATTCAGATGGATGCTCAGAAATGTCCGCTTTGTGCCCGTTAGTGTCCTTGGTCTACTTTGGTGCCAAGCATGCACAGGTGCCAGCTTCATGGCATACAAGTGTGGACTTGAAGCTCCTGCAGCGAGGGCTCGGTTTATCATGGAACCAAACAGTTCATAGTTTCCATGGTTACCCATTCATTTCCATGGGAAGATTAAGGGAATCTCCCAATAGTTTCTAACATTTTTAGAAAGAAGTCTTAAAAGTTGCCATGGTTTCTGCACATTAAGTGAGGCATAAAATTCCCAACTGGATTTTTTCGCCTGTCAATTGAATAAAGTTTATTTAAAGACTGCACACAAGCAGAAGACACCTGTGAAATAAGAGATCCAAATGTGTATATGTTTGGGGCAGAGTTTCGAAACTTTTATATTATCTACTGATTATGAGACTGTGTTGAAGGTTACATCAATACATATCGATCATCATATGTGAAGTTTAAACATAATGAGTTATGTTAATATGTTACACGGGCACCACCCGGGCTCTGCCACATTCTTATTTCATTAAGAATGACTTTCACTGTTATTATTGTACAGCAAATACATTACGTGTAGACTTCGGGAAAATAGTTTAGTTGAAGAAGCTTGGAGAGCAGAATAACAGTAATGTGATCCAGATTGTAAATAAGACTGAATAGGCTGCCTCTACGTCTTACCCGTCCATCTTTTTTTGTAATACCAAAATGTGCTTCCTAATAGAATCCCAAGAATAATATGAACACAACAGGATTATAGGATGATAAAAAATGATGAAAGCGAAAGAGAGGACACACACTGACCGCTTATGGTAATAATGATAACTTGATCATACAGTTCTCTATCATATCGGATTGACTGTAGTCGCTCCATCTGGACCGCAGACTCATATTTTGTTTGTGAATAACATTACCTCTAATGAAGCAGAGGTCCCTTAAGAGCCCCGGAACTTAAGGGGAAATTCAGCAACACGATTTTCCATTTATTTTGTATGATTCTGTTTATCCGCAGAAACCGTTATCTCACTCATCGCTGTGATCAATTTTCCATTTCGAAATCTGCGAGCAATTTGCGCTGGAGTTTTACAAACATTACTGTTCTAACAGCCCATATAACACAGACATGCGCTGAAACATTGCTTATGGCAATCCAAATGTGTTTGCATTACAAGCTGGTTCTGATTTAGAGTGAAATGTGTTTTGGTAGTCAGAAGGCTTTGTTAGAGCTTGATGTGTGTCCTATCTGCACGTATGCACTCACAAACAGATCTGTTCTCTAATTGACTGTTTAAGGATTCAATCAGAACGCCGCTTACTGAATGCATATGGTGTGCAAAAAGAAGACAGGCAGGAGAAGGTTGGGAAGTGAAGAAAATTTCAAATTCGGGGAAAACATGAGTCAACAAGAGAACAAACAGACTGCTGAAGAACCTGCGTTTTCTCTGTTGTGTATATCTTGAGTCATTTCACCGTTTATCTGGTTGGGCAGCATGTTTGTGACAGATTCAGATACCAAAGACGCCGGTGATTTACCGCTGTAATTTTCTTTAGATGATGTTTTTTTGTTTGTGCTTAGCCGTGTGTGTCGTGGCTGTGGATGTGCACACTGTAATAAAGGTTTTTTAACATAGTGTTATAACAACGTGTTTGTTTCCATCCATTGAAGTAATAAGTTAAATAAAGGAACTTCTCACCGCAGACTGCACTTGATTTAATGACTTTCTGTTTGTCTTTCTCTTCTCTTTTCACATGTCACACACCTTTCAATTTGAAGAGAGAGGGAATTACAGTCTAATACCCTAATCCAAATACAAACTCATCTCTCTGCTTGTTTCTCACCTCAGGCTACCCATTAGTTCATCGTTTCTTATCTCTTCTTTTTTATGCTTCTACCATCTGAAATAATAGCTGCAGGAGATTCCTGACGGCGTGAAAGACTGTAGTAGTCTTAGGAAGGATTTTTTAACGGAATTTTATTGTATATTACATAGAAATACATAAAAACAATAGTAAGACAGAGCTAAAGTACATCCCAATAAAGAGACATTATTTCAAGTTGTATTATGTTTGCAAAATTCACGATTTGTGGGGTTTAATTTAGATACATGACAAGATATTATTTCTAAAGCAATTTGCACATTTCAAATTAGAAGCAAAGAGCAACATTATATACACTACCACTTTAATTTTGGAATTCTTTAAAAACAATACAATGTGCAAAAAAAATAAAGATACTGGAAATCTTAGACGTTTAAGCACTGGTAAAAAAAAAAATATTGAAATTAAAATGTATCTTAAAATAAAGATGCTCGAAAGGTTCTTTATAGTGATGACATAGAGAACAAATTTTGCCATTTTAAACCGACATTCCTTTTCTTCATTGTACACAAGCAACTGTGAAGTTACTCGTCTTAAAATGACACAAAATCCATTTTAACAGAAATCACTTATCTTGAACGACAGCAATGCCGGGATTGAAGGCATATGGTTGGATTCACATAATGTGTTTTTTTTTTCACTGGAGGTGATACTGTAACATAAACCCGAGTTGACCAATAACCGAAGACTAGACCAAGTTGACAAATGCTTTACCAACAGAAGGAAAAACGAAGCAACAAAGTTAATAATAAAACTAATAATGCGCTCCTTTAGGATTAAATCACATTAATGTATAGGTGAGGACTAAAAGCATACAAACATGTATTTGTTTATCACCAGTATTGAGTCTCTTTAAAGTCAAACGTTTTTTAAAGAACGTTTTTCACCATAAAGAACCTCTAATGAGACCGTAACATTCTTTATGGAGCCATTTATACAAAATGGTTCTCTTATGGCATCATGAAGCACATCTATTTTCAAGAGTACAGATGAAATTTCGTATGAAATGAATCGGAATAAACTGTTACTCTCCAAACACACATGCTGAAAAGTGTTGCCGTTGCAAAAGCTTGTGTGTGTGTGCGAGTACAGCTGGAATGAACACATGATCACACTGTTGGATTATCCTTCATCAGGGCCGTGACATCCCTGAGCTGAAGATGTCTGACAGCTAGCCCTGCTAATGCTGTTTATAAAGCTTCAGGTGTCAAAACATGACATCCATATCCCTCTCGCCCACCCGTCCACATACATAAAGCCCCCTGTCACTCCAGCCTCTCTATAAGTGTTCCAGGGTTTGCAGTGTATTTGTCACTATTGACAGTTCCAGCCGTGCAGCAGTATTACGACCCTGAATACTCATAGTACATACAAACCCTGTTTGGAAACCCACAGAGCTGACTACCTATTACTCAGTAGTAGTTGGAGTAAACACTGGCTAAACAGCAATTATGCTGCCATTTATTACACCTTTTTCTGACAAGGTCTTAGGTAGAATTACACAAATCTTTCAGTAACCGAATCCAAGAGTGCACTGCGACAGGCAGGGAGAAACAAATCATCTGCGGTATTTAAAGACATTGAATTAAAGAGAAAATACGATCCGGTCTATAAATATATTTTAATCGCCTCTGAGAAGTATCAACATAAATAGTCTGACCTAATTAAACATGGAATATTTTTAGCACAGTTGAGTAATTTTATGCTTATTGGGTCCTTATTAACATATCATATTAATGTCAAGCACTTTCTGTTCAATTTGACGAAACATTCTTATTTTCTCATTTTCTAGAGTTTCTATTTTGTTGTGTTGAACCCAAAGTAGATATTTTGAAGAATACAGGAAAACAAATGGTTCCGGGGCACTGGCTGTGAATTTATCCGCGGTTAAAATCTCTGTTGCTGACATTCTTCGAAATACCTTCCTATGTGCTCAACAGAACAAATTGTGCTCGACAGAATTTTCAATTTTTGTCAGGAGTATCCCTTTAAAATCCATCTCTCTGTTATAGACTGGAAGAAGATAGCTGGAAACGATCTCTCAGTCTTACTGTACTGTATATTTGTATCTCACCACTTACAGCAGCTTGAAACAGATGATATCTGTCAAGCAGACTTTCTTAAAACAGGTCGACATACAGATGTACAGCCAGAACGACTTGAAGATGAATCATTTATGATCTGACACAGTCAGACCAACAAACAGAGTTTTAAGCGTCCATCGAGGCGCTCCGACGGAGCCACACTGAGAGGGAATACAGAGAGTGTTTGCCTGCTTACATTCCCATAAAGCCATTCAAAGCACGTTCTGAGCCCAGAAACTGAATGATGCTTTTGCTCATAGAGTTAAACCGGCAGAAAGGAAGGAAATTAAACGGGGATAATACTTAAAACGGTTTAGCTAAGGGTGCGCAGGCTGTTGACTTTATCTCCACTCTGAGCTTGTTGGTTGGCTGCGTCTGTTTGGCAGTAAAAACTCAGACAGAGAAGAGGCACATTCCAGCATACCCCGGAACTGTTATTCACAAACAAAAATATACACGTGTACCCACTGGCACATGCATGCGCCAACCTCTCAGGCTGGCCGGAACAAGTCATTATGATTCTGAGAGTGTGAGAGCCAAACTGGGTCAGATCTCATTTCCTTTAGAGTGTCCTGCCAATCGATTCTTCTCAGAGATATATAGAACCAAGTGAAGAATGGAGAGAGAAGATCATAGAATAGAAGGGATAAAGGTAGAAAGATAAATATGAGTTCATATGTTCAAGCAGATATTAGATGGCCCCAGGTGATATCTGCACTTTCGGTAAAATAAAAGTGTTCGCTGATCATAAATGTGTGTCCGATCTGTATTTTTATACATCCCTGGATGCTAAAATTTTACTCTTTGAAGGGATTGTTCACAAAAAATGAAAATTATCATTAATTTAATCATTACAAACCTGTATCACTTTCATGCCTGTGTACGGCAGAAGGGAAAAATGTTGACAAGCAAACTAAACTGGCTCTGATTTACTGATTTACAACTGGATTAATAAAAAACACTGAAGCATTTCTCAAAATATGTTCGGAAATAGTTATATATAAACAACAACTTCCTCTTTAAATCAATTTAATTCATTTTCCTCGATATTACCACCTCTGAAACCTAAAATTCAATTATACACGTATTATTGTTTTTATCTCACATTTATTATTGTAATAATTATTGTAATCAGTCATGACATGTAATATTGGTTAAGAATCTTTCTGGACTTGTAAGATCTCACATTATTTTCAAAACTTTAGATTAAAATTTGCTTACATTTTTAATAAAACCAACTTGGCATTACAAGTAATTAGAATTAAATGACAATTTAATGATCAAGCAGAATAAACAGAAAATTTACTGGTAGTTTTTTGCAAGTATCTTATCCGTGTTTCATTAATTTTACAGTGTAGTTTAAATTAAAATTTAGGATTAACACATTTTTATTCCAAGTTATAAATTACTTTTAAGCAAATTTTTGACCTATAGTCAGTGTTATAGTAAGTCATTTTTACATTGTTTTTTTTTTTCATTTGAATGATAATTGTATCATTGTTTCAAACTTTTTGTAATATTACAGGTTCTGGAATTTAATTTTAACTTTAAATATTTGTTGGTAAATGTAAATTGGTCATTTTAATGTGTGTTTAGGTCACATGTCTTACACTTAAAGGGAAAGTTAACCCAAAATGTAAAGTTCACTCATGAGATATTAATATCAAATTGTTCTGTATACTTCTACAGAAAATAAATCTATTTGAAAAACTGAAATATATGTGTCACCATAGAATAAAAAATACTTTATATTTATTGTTGTGTTGAACACAAAAAACATTTTAGAGACAAGGAAAACAAACAGTTTTTGGTAAACATTTGACTACCATTCTCTGACTGCCACATCAATCTCAGTTACTAACATTCTTCAAACTATCTTGCTTTGTGTTCAACATAACAAATAAATGCATACAAGTTTGAAACCACTTGAGGTCGAATAAATCAGGATATAAAATGTAATTTCGAAGTGAATAACCCCTTTACTTTGCTCTCTCCCATACAACGGCCTATTTAACAATACATTTGTTTAAATAGACTCTGTTGAGTGTTATTGTATTTACTGAAATAATGCTTATAAGGTCCACAACAACTTTGTCTCCTTTGGAACCGAACTTCATGCGCACAGATCCCACGAGACAGAACAACAGATGCACACATTTATCGACTGACTTCCTGTCGGTGACACATGAAAAATGACTACATTTCCAAGACCCATTGGGATTTGCCCACTCAAACGAACAGTAATGGTTTACTAGCTCTCACATGCACTGCTCAAATATTTAAAAAAGCATGCTGTGTTTGGGTAGCGATGCCTTGTGGGTTTGTTCGGAGATGGGCATTGTGATTTCTCATCTCTCAGAAACCAATAAGAGGAATGTTTGATCAACTATGCGCAGCGGGAAGACCAGCAGGTGGGTATAAACACAAACATATACAGGGCATCTAAAGCGTATAAGAAAGGATCATGCTTTAATTTGTTTCTGAGGGACCAATAGACATGTTTTAAAAGCCTCTGGAAACTCAGGTTTCTGTACTTTCCACTCTCTTTACCTTATGCTTGATAATAAAATGCCCTTTTATGTGTCTCTATCCGGACTGAAACAACCTCGAAGATGTTTGAGTCCATGACTGATATACTCAAAAAATGGACTCTGTTTTTACGTGTAAAAATGTACACACAAAAAATGTGTAAGGTCTTAATAGAATCGGTAATACAGTTTACATTTAAAAGTAAAAAATTAGGTTGATCTCATTAACTAATCATCTCTGTTAAAATTCACCAAAAATACTGATTTATATAACAAATATATATCTTTATGTAAATATAGTGCTCTTTATTTCACTACAAAAACTTACAAAATCTTAGTTAATTCAAGAGTCATTTAATAAATTATTTGAACATTTTTCAATTAAAAATTTTTTTTTATAAGATTTTATGTT
Organism: Triplophysa yarkandensis; assembly: GCA_033220385.1. Taxonomy (NCBI): domain Eukaryota; kingdom Metazoa; phylum Chordata; class Actinopteri; order Cypriniformes; family Nemacheilidae; genus Triplophysa; species Triplophysa yarkandensis. The sequence continues at coordinate 15,288,475 of CM065665.1, forward strand.
AACATAACTGTTTATTTTTGTAATATTTACAAAACAGCATTGAACACCTTTATAGTGTATGGTTATGAACAACAAAACATATTTATAATTCTGAAAGATCTGGATGGGTGGATCGCATTTGCTTCCCGAGGGGAATAGTTAAATACCAAACGGATCGATATTGACAAACAAATTACATTTATTTGTGTCTTGCCGAGTGGGTGTTTAGACATGGCTTTGAGTGATATTTTATTCAACGATTCTATTTAAATGTTAATGATCCAACGGGGTAATCGATGCTTGCTTTAACATATCAATTATTTGTTAGTTAACTGAAACTATTTTTTTCATGCCTCCCTTCTAAAGTGTCTTGGTTATTGACATGACTGTCATTACGTACATTATTGCCACACGTAATAAAATAGGGGACATTTAAAAAAAATGTGATTGCAAAAGCCACAGGCTGAAGTAATAAATCACCATTTACTGATTAAAATAATGATGTCTATTGACATGCTGGTGTTGGGTAGTCCCATGCACCGCAGGCTATGACACACTGACACACACTAACAACCCATGAATATATTACACCAACAGAACAAATTTGGGAAAAACTAGCGACGTGTTCGGTTGTGGTGTTAAGGGCCTGTGTGACACATGTATTGAACGAGTCCGGTCCACGCTGCAGCGTTATACAGAAAATGCTCGGCAGATGCCAGAAAGCTGCCTATTTGTACGACTACATTGACAAATAATGGCACAGATAATAGCCTACTTTTTTTGTAAGCTGTAATGCAGCCGTCCTGTTGTGAATTTGAAACTTTTAAGAAACTGAGCATTCGGGGTAATAAAGCTGGTGTGCGGGCACAGCTGCTTTATAAACAGTGGTGTAAACAAACTTACCTGACACTTATAGAAATTGCAAAATAGAAATTAAAATAAAAGTTCACTGACATTTTTTACAAAAATCATTTACTATTCCGCTTTTCCTGTATGTCTTACTTTATTCTGCAAATCAAAAAAGAAGATATTTTGAAGAAAGTCGGTCCTCAAAAATCTATGGCACCCATTTACTGAACTCCTATGGACACAAATCCAATGCAAGTGAATAGGTGCCCGTCACCAACATTCCTTAAAATATCTTCTTTTGTATTTTACAGAACAAAGAGATTCATATGGGTTTGGAGTTTCCTTGACTAGTAAGTAAGTACATTTAAGTTTACTAATACAAAAAATGTCTCACAGAAAAGACATAACTTGTGTGTTTTGAGACAACTGAAACCAATGGCACCAAAGTATTTCAAACTTTCAGTGTAAGCTATTTTTATCTTAATATATTACAGACAAACACTATATAAAAATGCAAATTAGAAGGCACTCTTGTCCGAACGTTTTTTCACGTCACAAGTTCATTATCGATATCCTGTTGGACTGGATGTTGGCATTCTAATAAAGTTTATAAGGGAGCTAGTTAAGGGGCATTTTGGATCCATCAGCCCCTGGGGCTGCTTTTGTTGTCCTCTCTTCTTTTATCTCTTGCTTTAATTTTCCTTTTCTTGCACCACTTGATACCACGTCCAACAAAGGCATGGCGTCCTATCTGCTCTGAAAAAGATCAATTATATTTCCATCAATTAACAGCTACAAAGAAACTCTGGGTGCCAGTAAAACCCTTGTTTAGCCAGAACTGAGAAGTGTCCTTCAAACGCTCTGTGATCATTACAGCCATCTAACACGCACACGCACACACACACACACACACACACACACACACGCTCCACTACTGTGAAAGCAGCATGGGACAAAAGCCAGCAGAGGGTTCAGAATGACAAAGACAAAACAAAGCGACAGCCTCCTTGTGAAGACGTCTTATGACAGCCTAGTAATGATGATGCTGTCCGACAGGACCCTGCGTGCCGAGATACTGAGAGACAGGATGCTGACACAGGAGTCAAAATGTTATAGATTACTCCGCTGTGCTCTGAGCGTGCGTGTATGCGTGTGTACGCGTGCTTTGGTCTGTTTCAAACTAATGTGGAGTGGCTTAGTTGTGTGCGCCGTGACCTCTTTGTGGAATCAATGGCTAATTTTGTTTATTATTTGTTAGTAGATTAAAAACGGAGGAAAGGAAAACAAAATTGGGAAAACAATACAGTTGGGATGAAATTTCATTATTTGCTATTTAGATGATTAGTAGCAGTGTGAACTATCATCTGATTGGCTTTCGGCTTTTTCCTCATGACACTCGATTCATTAGCCCAAGTGTCCAATGAACAAGTCTCCTCTGTCGGAAATGGCTTTCACCATGGCAACGAATCGAGGTCAGGTAGAAGAGTTAGAAGCAGCCGAGTAGGATTCTGCCTGTTGTGTATATGAAGTGTGTGTGGGAATGTGTGAACTACTGAAGACCATTCTAAGAATCAGGTTCTAAACCTGATAGTGTCAATGATGAAAAGATAAAATTCTAGAGAAGAGAATCATGACAAAGAGATGAAAGAAGAGTCAAAATCCAGTCTAATTCTATTCTATTCTATTCTATTCTATTCTATTCTATTCTATTCTATTCTATTCTGGTAAAAGGACAGCAGTGGCAATCGTTCAATTGTAAGGGCATCCAAATGGTGCAGTTGAATGGGTGCCAAGTACCAACAGTCTTTAAATCCTCTTTTGTGTGTTGCAGAAGAAAGCATGTTATAATGTTTGGAAATGACAAAAGGCGAGCAAACGATGACATACTTTTCGTTTCGAGGAAAATATGCCTTTAAGTGGCAGTTTCTTAGACTATTGCAAAAATTAAGACAACTACTGTCGTTTTTACTATAAACATTTCTTGAAAGCATTTTGAGACTTTTTAAACCAAATGACACAAGTTTCAGTATTCAGTATTGTCAGTATTCAGTTATATTAATTGAAAATAAATTAAATTAGATGACATCATTTTAAATTCAATTCTATTCCCAACATAAGGAATTTTGTCCCACCTTGATTGTTTTATTCAGTGATCCATGTTGTTGAACATGAATAATTTGCGTTGTGTTATCTGCTTTTGTTAGTTTTGTTATAACCTTGGTTCAGAAAGGCATTATCATTGCTTACAGTAGTTAGTGGGCAATTACATTTTAAAAAAACTCATTTTTATTTCATATTAACTAAACAAATTTCAGTTGAGGACTTTAATTCAATATGTGAATCTTTAACATTCACTTGAAAAAAGGGTTGTAATTTACTCATGTAAATTGCTTTCGTATGATTTTTTTTATCAGAAGTTTAAACATGTGGACAATTGTACATGATAAAATTAAGTAATTCTAACAACTATTTTTACAGAGAACAAAGATTATGTTTGTTTAACAATAATGATCAACAATTTTTAATGTATTTTATTTTTATTAGTTGTAATATTAGTTCTTACATTGTGTTTGGTTAAAGTGATATGGAAATCACTTAATTTTAACAAGCAGTCAACATGAATAGATTTTGGTGATTATATCAACATTTATATAAAGTTGCATCGATGTCTCATCATTTACGTTCATTTCAACTTCTCTAAAACTGTTTTCTTCTCTGGTTCTGATTTATTTGATACCCAAAACACAACCGAGAACATCTTGTTTCTTGTACACAGTCAAAGATGGCCTGAATAATGATAATCTAAGGTTGTAGTTTTCACCATATAACCAACCTTTACAATTGATGAGTGACTTTGTATACCATACACATCTATGAAATTCACTCCCACGTTTAAAATCAATCGTCACCCCCAAAAATCTGGGTGCAAAATGCATTAGCTTCTATTCACCGCCACACCAATCCTCCACAGTCCAAAATTTCTGTCTGGCAGTTTTTTTAGTTCAGAATATATAGGGGAACTGTATTATCATGTTCACTTGCCTTTACCCACTTCAGGCAGTGAAGCTCCTGACAGAGTGGCAAAGCCTCAGAGATCATGAGAGATTTCATGATCTGGGCATTGATTCAAGCTTCATTTACTTGTCCATTCGAAAGCACGACAGCTGCTGGTGTTTCAAGAACTACAGCTTCTTACCACAAACATAATCTGTCTTGAAGAGCTTACCTGAGATATGAGTTCTGGTTCATGGTGGTTATGACATGTCTAGTGAACCAAAGTAATATTGTTAGTTTTGCATACCAGGGCTTGTTCTGCTATTGGGCAATCTTTGTGGAGTTTGATGAAGTCTCCTATCTTCATGAAAAACAGAACAACTTCTCCTCAAGATCTTTCCCTGTTAATAAAGAATGTCTCTTAGAAGGGATTGTTAATGGAGTATGTGAAAGACGAAAGATATGTGTGTGATTTAGAGAGCATAGTTTGTTGGGAACCAACTGCCCACAATTGGACATAGGAGTTTGAAAGTTGCTCTTAGTAATTAAAGCCATTATCCAAACTTTTGCTTCAGTTATCCGTCTGCTGTTTCGGACATCACAGCTCAAATTACTAGAGTTTTTAGCACATGTAGAGATGGACATGGACTCGTTCCATGTTTGGGCCACAGCTGAATGGTCACATGTATTTACGGCTCAGATGACGGTTCCGAAAAACCAAGAGTAGAACCAGGTGCCCAAGAACAAATTTCAAATCACATACTTCTTTGAAAGCTGAGGAGCTGTCTTAGAGATGAATGAGAATGTTAAAGGAGGATTTTTTTTCCCGGTATTACCTGCTTGGTAGACAGAGACAGGTGCGATGTCTCCGGACCTCTATTTTAGTATTTCTATTTCCCCGCCTGTCGTTGGGGCCATTTTATATGTGGTATTTTAAAAAACGCTCACAGGGTTGAGGATGGAAAGATGGAAAGATGGCTCATTTTAATGAGATCTCTTAAGTCAGAAAGTTTTCAGCTTTGGCTTTCAGATTTTTTATAGCACTGTAAATAGCGAAATCTATTACGGGTAAATGTTCTTGCTAATATGCAGAGAAAAAAAAACCTCAAGTAATAATTTTGCACATTTGACAGTACATTCTTACGCTTTAAGGCAGAAATGGGGGTTAAATATAAAAAGAAATGTGATACATTTACATATGTGTGTGTATGTGAGTTTGCAGGTGTCTGAGAAGGAAGTAAGGACCAGAAGGCATGAATATTCCATCTGGAGAGAAATAAGGTGATGACATACGCACGCACATACGCACACACACACACACACACACACACACACACACACACACACACACACACACACACACACACACACACACACACACACACACACACACACACACACACACACACACACACACACACACACACACACACACACACACGTAGTAGATAAAAAGATCTTTTAAAAACATTTAATAGATATTTAAATATAAAATATAAATTCATGTAATTAAAAAAATTTCATTTAATTTACACATATATTATGTATTTAATTGACATATATATGTAATATAAACCAATCTTTTTAGTGAAATCCATTGATATACTTGAGTTAATGAGGTTAACTTATTTTACTTTAATTTTAGGAAAGTTAAACAGAATATTTACTTAATTTCAAAGCTCAAATATAATTTACTAAAAAAACCAAGATTTTTGTGTGCAGGTAGTGCTGTAAACTAAGGCATGTGTTGTTTCTCAGAGGAAAGACTGTCTGTTCTCTTCTTGCTGTCTATCTATCAACTTGTCTACCGTCGAGCATCTGTCCATTTCTCCATCTCTCTTTCTTTCCGCATGTCTGCCAAGGTCCCTCTGTGTTTTCCTGCATCTGTCTAGCAGAGTCACATCACATTCTGCGGCCAGCGAGAGAATTTAAATATCAAAGAATCATCCAGGGTAAAGTGACATATCCTGGATTCCTCCATCACTTTCTGACGCTCTTTCTCTAACACAGAAAGATAATTCACTTAAAAGTAGCTTCATTGGTATTACTGCAAAAGATGTTGCTTATTGACAATAATCATGTAGATGTATCTTGCGACATATCCAAAGAGATGAGAAACACAATAAAGTCCATTGTTTAATAATGTCAGTAAGAGCTTGGGGGGGATGTTCTTCTTGTTTTTAGTTACTCATGGAAAGGTTGTGTGAATTCAAGGATTCAAGCGACATGATTTTTTAGAATATTTTCAGCGGGTTGCAGCCTTTCCTTATCAACCGATGCCCCTCTGTACTTTGAATTCTGCCTGATAACACTAGAGATACCGCAGGAAACTGGGAATTGGGGTGAAATTTGTTTTCTTCGTTTGAATTAAGCTTAAGCTACCAAGCTTTCATTTTTTTACATCCGGCTGCAGGCTACAAATGATGCTTTTCCTGCAGTCAGTGTTTTCTTTATTGACACGTCCTTACGAATGTACTTTGCAAATGGAAATCCTGAGCTTTGGATTATTGGACTAATATTACAATGTCCTCACATTTTTCTTTACAGGACTGCTATTTCAACATTGTATGCTTGTTTTTCCTTCAAAGACATTCCATATATCTCCTTAATGCTTTTATCTACTGGCCTAGATTTTCAGAGAATGGACTATATTTATGGCCCATTTTGGTCACACGGTTCTGTTGTATTAAAAATGAGCAACATGTAACGAAAAATCCATTTGAGTTACAGTAATGCATTATTGTTTTATCTTAGAACCTATTAATTAAAGTAATATAAAAGTAAAAAAAATAAATCAACGACTTTGAATAATATTCACCATATTTATGATTTTTTATGCAAAGGAACTGTTTTATGTTAGATGTCAATTTCCTAAAGTGACTCAAGGATAGTGATGAACAATTTAATGATCGTATTCTCAACTATACATAGATGCCATTAGTTCTTAAAGAACGCATTATTTTTATTATTTACCATCTTGCTTTGCATCTTTCCTCGTATCTGAAAAACATTCTGGGTTGGTTCCTGACTCTTTAAGACCCGCCTCCCAGTCTACTCTAGTCTACTGTTATTGGTCAACTCAGCTTTCAGTTACTGCATCAGCATCAGTGACGAGACAACATCAAGTGAATCCAGTTTGTTCTGATGACACGTCACGGAAGTAACTGGATGACTACAATCCTAGCGTTTTCTGTGGTCCATGACGTCTGATTTCTGATAAGATGATAACTCGCTTTATATGAAGTTTAGGTTTGTAACAAAGCGCAGTTTGTAGGATGTTGCTCAGGGTCACAGAAGTGATATCTTTGACATTTGTTATCCTTTGGTTCATGGTATAATAACAAGGTATCTTGGCCATTAATCCACAACACCAACTTTCCAATATCATTCTTATTGATGAGTACAAATAAGTACTATAAGCTCTGAAGTTCTCCATTTAAATATTGTAGGACTCTTGATTCCATGTTTAGATGTTTAAAAAAATCACCTTTTCTCCTGGATTCATTAGGAGCCAGAAGTGCACAAGCATCTGCTGTAGAGCCTGGTGTTCCTGAGAGGAAGGTGTTTACTCCACTGATTAATTAACATAAATCCCGGATCTTCCCATCATACCCTCTTCATCATAACTATTCAAATTAGACTTTTTGCTCCTATCATATTTTGCCCCATTTCATGGTTAATGGTATGAAGCATTCAGCTTGTCCTATAATAAAATTAATTCAGTATAATAACAATATACCAATTCATCTGGATTTTACTGCGCTTCTGTTTTTCTTGGGTTTGCCAGCCTTCCAATTCCCATGCTAGTTAACTTCTCTCTGATAAACCATTAAATGAGTGATTTGTTTATAATAGATGTAGATGCCTGTAGTAAAGCGTTCTGGTTAATTGCTAATTTTGTAATGGAAATTACACAAAACAGTTTCATATACAAGAAAAAAAGCATACTTTTTATTTAGAAAAACCCAAAAGGAATTAATTTATTGACGAACAATTTTATACAACCAGAACAATTGCTTGATATGTAAAAAAATGATTTAAACACATATTTTAGCTGCACATTTGTTCATTACCAAACATGAAAATTAGGTTTTTATTTACAGCTTAAAAAAAAGGTTCCTTTGGAATAACTTATTTTTTCATGTACATGTCATGTACAATTTTCAAGAGGAATTAAATCAAAAACTCAACTTAACTATGCTGAAACAATGTACATGACCGAATTGAGTAATTCCAATATCCGTTTGAACCTTGTTTTTCTGCAGAACTCAAAATAAGATATTTCAAAGAATGCTGGCAAAACCTTGGTCCCTATTGAATTGCATTGGTTTTGTGTCAATGAAATAGAAGAAAACCCAACCATTTTGGTAACCAACAACAATATATTATTTTGTCACACCGTTTAGGTTTAAACATTGCAAAATGAAGAGTGAATGATAACAGAATTTAAGTTTTAAGTCAAAACCCCTTAATACCTTTTCAAATCTGGCATTATTCTACAAATGCTGTTGAATTTAAATGGTATTAAACCCAGAACATCCCTTTAATCCACCTAAACGTGGTGACAGATCCTTCTCATCGCTTTAAACTGAAAAAGACACCACATGTTACCCAACTGTATACTATAGATCTAGTTATTCTGATACTGCTGAACTCTCAGTGTTGGGATTTCCAAAGCGAGAAGATAGTTTCCCCATTGTTTCATGATTTTTCTCTGCCGTGCTTTTCACTAAAAGGCCTGATATCCATATTATCGCTGTCTGTGTTGTCTCCGCTCCGCTCTTCTCTAATTAAATCTGTGACCGTGTCACTGCGTCTGTGTCTCTCTTTTCACATTAACGTGGGGGAGAACAGACAGTAGCATGGTAAGGGAAAGCAGCGTTTCGGGCTATGAAAAGAAAATGCAGCTCTTCTTAAAAGGAAAAGATTTTTTGGAATGTTTGGAAATGAGCTATACGCACAATCCTAGATTTTGGATTTCTACCCAAATGTTATGGGAAAATTGTATAAATATTTTAAAATTGGCATAATAGACAATATGGTTTCACGAAGCTGAGCTGAGATATATTTCTTGCTACTTTAAGGTAGAAAATTATTTTACACTTTTAATTTATTCTAATCTCCATGTTCCCATTTGAAGTTTTGTTCGATTTTGATTGTTTAAGATTATATTTTTCATCTGTGTTCGGAAAAGTCATATGCAAAGGTAACTTAATGATGACATCATGTTTATATGGCGGTACATAAGTACATAAGTGAATTGTGAAATAAAGCAAACAGGAACTATACCAATCATTTTGCATCAAATGTGTGCTCACAGAAACGATCTGTTAGAGAAAACAACCGAACAACAAAATAACTCATCCAACTATGAAGGAATTGTGCGCTGATCTTTTAATACCACGACCCCTCAAACACTTTTTATAGCAACCGTGTCTTTTTATTCGCACACTTGTCTAAAGCGAGACCGAGGTCACTGGACCTTGTATTTAGTGAGGATTCTTCTCTGCTCTGTGGCTTTGACAGTGAATAGAGTCTCTCCTAATTTATGGCCTATTTATAGGACCCAAGAGCTCCCTAACTGTCTGTGACGTCTAGATTCATTATCCTTATCCCACAAAAAAGCAGGTTTACAGTTTTTATAGCTTGATTTATTGTTTGGCTAAAAAGTATCACTGCTGTGGGACAGGTCTATCAGACGGGCTCATTCAGACTGCAGCAGTTTGACTGATGAGGGCGTTTTTGGGCATCTCTGATATCTATGATCCGATCAGCGGCTCTAGAAGAGGTGGACAGTGAAACTGAGTGGGCACGCTGGAGTAGGGTTACGTGTAATGCAGGTGCTCAAGTGAAACCAGTGGAGCGAACATTACCTCAACACGGACGGGAAGGTAATAGGGTTATACGTGCCACAAATCTTCTGGGTGAAACTCATTCCAACACTATGATATAACTATAAAAATTCTCAAACTTATTCCGTTGTAAAACAAAAGAAGACAATTTAATGAATATTCGGTTGGGTCGTTTTGGTACATTATGTCTTCTTGACAACATCACGTTTGTTAAATCTGGAGAATGATGATTTTTTCGTTTTTTAAGTCCATTATTGATGATTTTTACTTTTAAGAAGCCTAGAGTATACTAGTTCTATTACACTCTTAAAGTAAAGGTGTTTCATGATGCAATGGAAGAACCTTCTTGTCTAAATGGTTCCATAAAAAAACCTTTAACACCCAAAGAAACCTTTTGTGTCACAAAATGTAGTTTGTGGTGTAAAAAGGTTCTTCAGATAATAAAAAGGTAAGAACAAGATGGTTCTTTGATTAAATGGTCATATGGGGAAGCAAAAATGGCTCTCCATGGCAATATTATGAGGAACCTCTATCTTTATTTTAAGAGTTGTATGATGTAGGTCTCTGGCCAGGTGGATCACGTTGACTTACACATACTTAAAGTTCCTTTTTTATCTATAGAAAATTGTAATTGTATCTTTTTTTTTGATCAAACTAATATTGTGTGCACCAAAAATGCTTCGTATAAAGAGGGAAGGTACAGACAAACCACTCTATACCGTGGACTTCTACGATTTCATTTAGAATGTTCCAATATCATCTAAAAGTCTAAGGAATGGCAATAAAACGACTTAAGTGTCGCCTGGAGGCTGATAGAAACTATAAGCGAGTGAAACATGACTATTTTGAGCCGGTGACAACGCAGCCACCAGGAATCTGGCAAGAGGAGATATGCACACTTTCGTTTCTCACCCTGCGTAGAGGTTCATATTTCAGGTGCTACACTCCCTCAAATGCTTCAGATCGACAGAGAGTTGGCCTTGACAGTAACAGCGAAGACTGCTGATGCACTATGGCATTCATTTATACATAAAGTCAACTCTGACTGGTAGACTACCTTTCTAGCCAACTAGCTGACTGATAAAACTAGTAGTGCCGACTCCATTGTGTGATTTGGAGGGTGTAAAGCCATTGTCAAAAAATAGGACACATCGCCGAGTCTCTTTCTGTCTCTCGCAAGGGATATGACAAGCTCTGATACACATATCTGCTGTAAAACACACACACACTAACGACCAACTCAGTCTTGTCTTTCTCTTTGTCTTTCTGGATATAAAGAAGCTTATGCATTCATATCCCTCGTGGTTCAGAGTTGGAAAAGCCTCTCTTTTAAAAGCCTTTCCCATTCTTGAACTCACAGGACACTGCATGACAGTGATGGGTCTTGCTCGGTATTACACTTAAACTTTGATAATACTTTAATCTTTTTATGACCCCATGTGATTGCAGCTGACCGATAGCCCGCGGTACCCGCTCAGAAGCAAGACACTTGCATTTGTGAAACAGGATGACCGTTCCAGCCCTAGTGTTAGAACGGATGTTAGGGAGGAAATGACAAAATTATGATTGAATCAAATTTAACTCTCACTGTTGAATATGAGAGGTTTTTTTTTAAATCAAGAGACGTCTCAGGACCTACAACAGGACCCGACAGGATTATAAAAGGTAGGACACAAATAATCAAGTAGTTCTAAAAAAATTTAAGACAGTATGTGAATTCGGTAATAATACATGTTTGTTTCGTTTAAAAAATATGACTGTGTTTAAAATGTGACAATTAAAAAAAGGAGTGGATAAAAGCTTTAAATTTAAAGCTTCAAAATCAATTAAAAATAATTGAAAAATTTTACATTTTGTGTATACTGGAATTGAAGTAATATAATAAAATATAAGAACATTTTTGAGAAATTAACTGTAGGATTAATCAATCATTTTATATTTTACTTAAAAATATTTCTAAGTATCTAATGTGTTTTTATCGATTTTAATATTACTTAAGAAGTTACTTAACAAGTTAATATTAGTGCTTATTTTTGTAATATTTACTAAGCCGTGTGTATATATTTTTTACAATAGTTGTGTTTGGGCACAAAGTGTAAAATGTGTATACAATCTTTTTAATAAAAATCCTCTGCTATGTAAATATCTATTCTGTGTATCTTGACTGCACATTATGTCAGTCACCTCTGGAAAAATGTGTCTTCCAAATCCATAAATGTCATATTTTTGCAAGTTCACCTAACACAAGTCCAAAGTGCTAATACATGCACTGTGCCCTACCAAACACACTTACAGAGAGCAGACGGCACAGAATGAGCCATTTACAAAGGGCATTTACAACAGCAGCATTCATAACAGCTAGACAGCACAACACAAAGGGAAAGAAAGCATGCCTCTTCCTCTTTATGTTAACTGTTTACAACTTGACACGATTGTAAAAACACTTAAAGCAAAGCACAACAAGACTGCCAAAAATGTCTGCTTGCATGTTTCAACACCGAATAAATCACCTCATAGAAATTCCAGCGTGAACAAAACCTCTTCTGTAGACAGATTTAAAAATTATATTGAAAAATGTATTGCTGTAAATAAAAATGTACTTCAACATTATCTAATATTCGTTGATGGCGATATAAATACAGAGAGTTTGCTGGTTATTTAAACTTGAACAATTTACACTAAAACTAGCACATTTAAAAGCTTTGAAATCAAGTAAATATACCGCTTAACTTTGTGTATATGTGATGAAAAAATAGGTAAATAAAAAGTTAAGTGATAAATAAATATTTTGATTAGAATTCACCAAAGATATTGGTGTGTTTTATTTGATCAATAATAGAATTTTTCACTATTTCACAATAGTATTTACTTAAACTTAAAAAAAAATTGGGGGAGGAATCATCTGAGATTTTTTTTACATTTTCACAAATGTTTTTAAGGTAAGTTTATTAAGTATTACTTGAACTTTTTATTTTTTATATTTATTCATCTAAATTTAATTTCATGTTTCTGCCTATTTATAAGTATGTGTTTAAGTAGAACAATATTTTTTGTGTTATTCTGCAAACTCCAGCCAACATTCTTCCCAAATTCCCCATGAAAAAGGAATTCTTATGTACATTTATCCGCCAAAAATTTGAAAAGTTTATTGATTGACAAAAATGTCTATTCTGTAATATTTTCAACAATAGTGTCTAATGTTAAGGACTTCTGTATAAAGAAAAAAATTAAATGTCATTACGATACCACACATTTTAAGTAAAAAGTATTTTGATGAAATACCTAAACAAATGTATTATGCTATAACACTGCTCAGAATCCATTATAACGGGAAAGTGATTGACCAGTTATGTAACACTTCTGTAAAGCATCATCTCTAAATAATAAATAAAAGTATTAATCCTTTGGCAGGCTTTGTAAGCTTCATCCAGCCCCCAAGATCTTTGTTGTTTTGTTAAAGGAAGATGCTCTAAGAAAGACCGCTCAATAATGTGAGGAGTATTAAATAAACAACGACACTTATCATAATTTTTAGCACCCAAGGGGAAGCTGAATAGGGCATATGCATATGAGCGAGCAAGAACAAGTAAAGTCTGCCTCTGGAGTCCTGTAAACCAGGAACACTTCATCAAAAATACACATAAACTCTCTGGGGTGGTTTCTTAAATAAATCCACTGAGCTCGATGCTTTCTGTACAGCCACTGTGATACAAACGCAGGCTTTGGTTTCAAAAGAAACGCTTCTGTCAGTGTGATGTTTTCAAGCTTAGATGTTCTTCGGAGACAAGAAAAGTGAATGAAGAAGAAAGTGTGGAAGGATAGGAGGAGGATGAGAAGGGGAATGCCGTGCTCTATGCGGCCTTCATCTCCCGGGAGGTGACGGCCATGTTAGATGGAGAGATACGGCGAAGTAAACTGAAGTGATTTCGTAAGCGCAGTGGAAACAGTCGGGTCACTGCAGTACAACATTTTATGTGTTCAGACACAGAGCAGAAACTCTGATTACTCAAGAGCCTCATCAAGAGAGAGAGAGGGAGAGATGGAGAGAGAGAGAGAGAGAGAGAGAGAGAGAGAGAGAGAGAGAGAGAGGTAGGAGGCAAGTTTTTAAAACTTTTAAATAAGCTTTGAAGGTTGCTTTGTACAACACAAGGTTAAAGATTAAACAGAAAGTAATATTCTCTCAACATGACTATGTGTTTTTGAGGTTTTGTTGCTCTTTTTACCTTCAACTAATGTGTGTGTGTGTGTGTGTGTGTGTGTGTGTGTGTGTGTGTGTGTGTGTGTGTGTGTGTGTGTGTGTGTGTGTGTGTGTGTGTGTGTGTGTGTGTGTGTGTGTGTGTGTGTGTGTGTGCGTGCTTGCGTGCTTGCGTGTGTGTGTTTATCCATAAAGCCCTTTGGTGTCATTCTTTATGTAAACCTTATAAATGAGATAATTACCTTGAGTTTGATTGCTTTGAGTCCCATATTCATGGCGAATGAATACATAAAACTTTAAACATCACAATAAAGGGATATTAAAACGGAATGACTCCCTAATATATCACGGCATGAGCTCCGTGATGAATAACGACCAGCCGACAAAATGTAAAAGGGTGTCATGTCAATAAAACTCAAATATAAGTTGATGCATTCGAATAAAAGAGTTTATGCATGTATCCTATTAAAGACACACTGAAAACTTACTCATGCCTATAAAACCAGACCAAGCCGCAAATAACCACTTGCTCTGAAGAGGAAACAAATGAATATATTCATGCACGACTGTCCTCTACACGTCAACCATAGGCATACCAGGTGAAATATCACGGATCCTATTATTTTCATACACCAGATTAAGAAGATTGGATTACTCCCTTATGTATTACTAAGAATAAGATTCATTTTTAGGGGATTAATGCTTCAACCAGGAGTTTATTTTATTCAGAATAAAAAAACTTATTCTGTAAAGGAGCTGCTATTTAAAAATTGGGTTATGCAAACTATACCAGACTCTATCTAACCTAAAGCTGGTACTGATTTCACACAGGAGAAAGGTGCCAATATATAAGTTGTAAAGTTCAAGAATCACAAACACACATTTAATTTCAAAAGGTCAGAGAGAAGTGAAAAATGGTCATGTGAAGCTAAATTATGTCCGTGCGACAAACCACACAGTTAAAAGATGTCCTTCAGGAAATGAAGTGGTTTAAAATATAATGATATGACCTGCGAAGGTTAAAAGAACAGACGTAGAGATAGGCGGCGTTTGAACACGTGTGACAACCAGCTGCATTGAGGTTGTCAATGTTTTCATCCCATGAGTATTGCAAGATTCACTTTGCAGGCGAAAAATGAATGAGGCATGAGATTGGACAGAATGTGACAGAATATGATATATTAAGCATAAGTAACAGTTACCCTGATGGAACGTCTGAAGTTTCAACCGCCATCTATCCATTTCCTGTCCTGTGACAGGCGGATGATACCATTAGTCTATATACTGTAAATCCTGTTCTTCAGTATGACCCAAAGGGAAATCGCACGGCTCAAAGATGTGTCATAGCTAATGAGATTTAATATTTAATTCAGCTATCGACTCACATTGATTTAAAAAATATAAAACGGACACAAATGTCTGCCCAGCTAAAATGACTATTATTGTTTGTGTTTGGTGTAATGCCATGTTAAAACAATCGGTTTAAGATTAAGAAATACATTTTACTCCACGTACCGAACAGTTTTGTACCTGCATTTTTCTGAACATGTCGATTTTTACGAAGCGTATCAGTCTGAATAGTGATATGTGATCTGATTAGCCAGTTAACCAAACATTGTTATTGGCCGAATACCGCATAACAGATAAAACTGAAAGGCAGGAATTGTCATTCATCTCTTTAAAATCATTGTTTTCAAAAAAAAAAGGAAAGACAATAATTGGCACCCATTCCATTCTATTGTATGGAAACAAAACCAATGCATGAAAACAACATTCTTCGAAATCTCCTGCTTTGTATCTTGCACGAGAAAGAAATCCATACATGTTTGAAATGACGGGAGGGGGATGATAACAGAATGACATTTTTGGGTGAACTATCACCTTAAGGGGACTGTCACCCAAAAAGTCCCAAAAGAATGTTTGTAGCCAAACAGTTCTGTGGTTCCATTGACTACCACAGTAAGAAAACTAAAGAAGTCAATGGTAACCCAGATCTGTTTGATGTCCCATATTTCTCAAAATATCTTCTTTTGTTTTTAACGTTACAAAAAAAAACTTATACAGGTTTGGAAGAAGTTAAGGGTGAGTAAATGATGATAGAATCTTCACTTTAAGATATACATTATTAAGTGAAAAGACAGAACTACAAAAAATTGATAGTTCACCCAAAAATAAAAACTGGCAACCTTTAATCTTTTACTTAACCACCTGTTATTTAAAACCTGTGTGACTGTATGAACACAAAAGAAGATATTTTGAAGAAAGTTGAACGGCAGTGAAACCCATTCACTTCTATTGTATAAACAACACCAATGCATGTGAATGGATGCCGTTGGCAAAATATCGTCTTTTGTTTAACATATAAAAAAACGTATACAGTGCAATAAAGTAGAAAACTATATTACACCTAACAAATTGAATAACCCATTACTTTACAATGTAATTTATGTTTAATTGTATAGGTAGAATGCATCAGTGTTTTTTAAGCTGATGTCCTCAGGGATGGTCTACCTAAATGAGATGATGTTGAATTGAAATTAAAAAAGCCCTTCTGTCTGTTCCTTAATGCTAGGAAGCGTTTAATTATTGTGTGTGTTGCTGTCAGTTTCTACCCTTCCGTGCTTGATTGCAGATATACGTGTGTATGAAATTATGAAAAACTTCAGCGTCCAATCCATTTACCAGCTGTTTAATGGTATCTCACTCGCGCTATCTACTTTCTGCCAATATCTCAGCCCTATTTCTGAGAGACAGAGGTTTAAAGGTTTAAAATGACTTCAATACCCCAATAAATTAATCTCCGCCTCAATTAAACCCCCTAAACTGTGGTGCAATGCCCGTGTTTTCATTAAGTACGGGTCCTTCTCCCTGATCGGTTTGATGAATTCTAAGCTAATTTCTCACAACGACATCCAATTACATTCACGCTCAATGAATCAAGCAAAAACTGGACCGATTTAACCTCACAACATCAGTTCCAGTGTCTTTAATGTCAGTGTATTGGGTAGAACCCTGGCCTTGTTCTGTGTCAAACTTGGTTTGCTTTTAGGCGATTGGATCCTTGATGTGTTAAAAGGGTGGCCAGAAGAAATAATAAGAAGATAAACGGAACAAACAGCAAACTGTAAGTAAAAAGACAAAGGGGAAAATGAAGCCCATGTCTTTATTTTTTTTTCACTTTGATGATGCTGAGAGACACTTATATTAATAAAGGAGATAAAATCAGGCTCAAAAAGGCTTTAAATGGCTTAATATTAGAAAACCCCAGTTTGTATTCACTAACCTTGATAGATTGGAAGATTTGAGATTATCAGATTTAAATACCAGGATGCAGAAGGTGCTTTAATTTGCATGATGAAGACATAAGAGACTGATGGTGAGATGTCCAGGAATGATAAATAATACTCTTGTTTTGACAGAATCACACTGTTCAGAGGGCTTCATTATTTATCCATGTCCTGGGCTGAAAAACGGTCTGTGTTTAGATTTACCTTCCCGCTGCTTCTCTCTGCACTGATGTACTCTACACTGTTAACAACAAACAACATTGTTTTACAGTCTGTTATGAGCCATAATATTACCATGATTCCTATGGGAGGGCTCAAGTAAACGTTTGTGTCTGCTAGTTTTTTAAATAATAAACCCAAGAAATTGCACATATGTAATATATGTGTGTGTGTGTGTGTGTGTGTGTGTGTGTGTGTGTGTGTGTGTGTGTGTGTGTGTGTGTGTGTGTGTGTGTGTGTGTGTGTGTGTGTGATTTCTATATGTAATGTATATATATATATATATATATATATATATATATATATATATATATATATATATATATACACATAAATATATAAATATATATATAAATATATATCAAAGTGACAGTCAACACAAAAACTTTAAATTTACTTACTCTCTCTTCATTTTAAACCTATATTATCTTATTTCTTACGCAGAAGACAAAAATATATGTTTTAACCCGGGACCATTGCGATTTAATAACCAATTGCAGAAAAAAACAGGTAAAAGTAAAAAAAACTTAATCATACACATTTTATAGAATAAATAAAATTATACAGTACATTAGGACATACTGTTCATTTTGGGATCAACCAACACGTTAACACAATACTGGAGCTGAATTATTTACAGCATTCACAGTTCTCACAACATTATGATATTATCATGTGTTGTGTTGACACAATTTGAATAATCACAATAATATCACAATTAAATTCAGTATATATCATAACACCACAGAGAAAAGACACTTGACCCAGTCTATGCAACAGTTCTGTCAACCAGCCCGTGCCATCTGGCCTGTACATAACCACATATATCTATGTACTACAGAAAAACCATCTGATGCCACCACAGAACATTTTTTGCAAAAATCTCCAAAGGAGAGAAACGCTTAAGTAAGCAGAATGTCTAGATTTAAGTAGACTTATGCAGATCCAGACACTCATACCCTTGGGCTGCGTCGGGAGTGGGGACTGTCATAACCAACTTAAGCAGCCATATCAAGACAATTATAATCATGAGCGATACTGTAATTCCCATTCTTCTTCCATTAAAGAGAAAGTAGCATCCTATCAAGAAATGCATAAAGACAGACCTTTTAATTAGACATTTGAGAAACAACCTGTTAAGTTAAATCAACAAATAACCATTTAAATAAATAACCCAGACTGACAGTGACCATCTGTTTCAATAGAGAGAGAACAAGAATAGAGTCATGCGGCAGGATTGTCTTAATTAAGCTCATAAAAGTTCTTATTAAGAGTGTACAGTATGCGTGATTGTGTAATTGTTTCAGCTGTGGGATATTTTGCAATATTTACTCATACTCATTTGGAACCTGTTTGATTTTCTTACTTCTGCATAAAATAAGATATTTTGAAAAATGTTGATAACCAACCAACATTGCTTCCTCCCCTTGACTTCCATTATACGAACGAAAACCACATTTCTCAGACGACCCTTTTTTATAAAACTGTACAGGTTTACACTACATAGTGCATGAAAAAAATGTTTAACTTATTATTTCATACGAATAAACAAGAACTATTTTTAGCATTCACTTTGACATAAATTTCAACACTGTGGGTCACGGTGTCATTAAACCATGGGCAACATTTGGTAACAACTAGTTCCTAAGAAAATATAAGGGTCAATAAATTAAACATGACATTGATTTGTGACGAAAACAAGATAAATATGACTTGTGAAAAAAATGCTTTTGTGCAGCTTTTTCAATCAAGCTGTTATTCTGTCCGGACACCTGAGTCTGCTGTTGCAAACTTGGGTTTCAAATGTCATTTCCAGAATATTATCAAAGAGAAAATGTGAATTATGATGGGCCGGAAATAAGATTGACTCTTTGATGGATGTATGACCACTGGATATAACCAATGTTGCTACAACAGCTTTTACAAAACGTTTGTCCCCCTGAGGATAATAATGTTTAAAAAACATATTCAAGAGTTCTTGTCTATAAAAAAAAAAATTCTGCCTTGAAAAGCTTGAAAGTAACTCTATACCTAAGCTACATTAACTAAACAAAGATATGAATATGCAAATAAACCCCGCCTCCACTCAGTCTCTGCACTCTGCATCTTAAAGATGTTAAAACTGAAAATGAAACTGAGAGCTGACACATAAGTGCCGTGACCCTTTCAGTTAATGTCTTTCAATTCTTGAATATACATGGCTTGAACTTCTAATCCACAGGGTCAAATAAGTTAATAAGGGGTGAGTTTCCCAAAAGTATTGTTCGCCAACTATGGTTGCAATTGCAATTTTTATGCATGCATGGTTACAGGATTATGATGTCATTAACAAGTTAAGTAAAATTTTCTACTTGGTAATCTTCAGTGTCATAGAGAAAATACTCTTATTGTTGATATCGTAGTATCCCAATAAAAATTCTCGTGGTCACATGACTGTATGAAATGCCTACCATGGAGAATCTTGGAAATAAAGTTATAATTGGAAGTTAAAGAACATCAAATGTGGTTAAGCTGCTGTGTTCAATTATTATTTGAAAACATTTACTTAAGCATTCATTTGTCGTTTAAAATACTTCAGTAAATATTATACTGCGCGAACATACTGAAATTGTTACATCCCTACATTACATTAATACTAATTTGAGGAGTTACGTATGAAAGCCCCACAGGGCCAAACTGGCTAAAGTTAAAGAAAAACTCAGATAAGCAATAATCCAAGTAAATCCAATAGATTGCCTTTAATTTTCAGAATCGAATGCACTATTTTTGCCAAGTGTTTCCAAGTTTTCACAGACTCGGGGACGTCTTTATTTTTGTTGCACTGCTCGTTCTTATCTGAAATGCAAACAGCATGCGGGGCTCCAGGCACAGAGACAGCCATCAGGGTCCTTGAAGGAACATCTCACAGGAGGCACTTAGAAAGATCTCAACTAGAAGAGCGAATGTGACGAAGCTACAGTATTTACATGGCAAAGTGTGAGCCATGTACGAGTTGATAAGAACATTAAGTGTTTGTTACACATGCTTTTATTTAATCGGGTGTAATAATGCACACTTGTAGAAACCCACGATGGTCTACTTACAAAAGGGATATGCATGGAAATTATGGATGAGGCTCCGATCAAATAACTTTAGTTCTTGAAGTGCATGATGATCATTAGCATGTTGGATTATACAGCCATACAAATACAAGTGCAGATGTGTTATTAACCCACACTGCCACAGACAGTATAAAACTCTTATTTCATTATCTATCTATATGATAAATCAAATTATCAAAGCTCTGATGTTTGTCCTGAATAACTTTGTGAATTCCCTAAGGTCCTGTAATTCACAGGTTTGTTGAGGGAATGTTCAAGTCACGGGGAGATCTATTATTTTCAGCTATTAACAAGTAGATATTGAGTGATATGACTTTACAAGCATCCCTCTGTGTGAATCTGCAGATATGTCAGCATTAATGCTTCACCTCCAGGCATTAATGCTGCGTGGTCTCCTTGAAAATCTTTTGTTGTTTTTCCATTTTTGAGGTCATATATCCAGTAAATTAGTAAATGAACACAATTTTCATTACATTACCCAACTGCCTAATATTATGGGATGTCATAGGCACCAGAGTGTCAACTTTTAAGTAGACTAAATGAAGAGTAATTGTAGAAATTATGTTAAGCAAACATTAATGGCTGTGTTTTCAATCGATGAAATCATTTGAAATTATCATATGCAGTTTTACATTTACATTTGACATTTTTAACAATTTTAATTTTGTTGTTTGTATTATTAGTTTATTTAATGGTGGCTTATAAGTTTTGGGTTTTAGTTAAATTATTTTATACATATCTTTGAGATATTTGTTTATTTTATATCAATTGTTTATTAATGGAAGACGGATCTACTTTTCTTTTCTCTATAGTTGTATTTGAATTCCATGAACATTAATGTTTTGGATGTTCAGTTTTTGTTACTATTTATAATTATTAAAACCATGCTTATAGATATACAATTTCAGCCCAATGTTATTTTCCTGTCTGTGTTTTTTTTTTGTCTGGCTAGTGGCGAGTACTTTAATAAAAAAAAAGTCTTTCCATTCATATAAACTTCAGCTGGTTTGATTAAGCAATAATAAAAAAAACTTACTCACATAATAAAGAACTGTATAAGTATACTTTTACTGTATAAGAATTATTTTAAACAAAATAAAAATTTAGTATGTTGTGTAACCTTTAGCCAAGCGGACTAAAACCAAAAAAAGTGTCCGTACTTTATCTCCAAGCGTATTCCACCAAAGACGTTTCCTTCGTGTTCGGTTTATTACCTCTAAGGTTCGGCTTGTGATCGCACATGGCCAGCGCCCCATCAGTAAAAATCTCGGTGCTCCAGACGGCCAGATCGCTTCTTGTTCTTCTTCTGGCTACCCCAAATGATACTGTCTAGGCCTCATTTAAACTTGCTAGCTAATGTAGTTTCCTTGATGTTTCCTTTGCTTGTTTAATGGAAACAGCCTACAGGGACCCTGAAGGTTACGCCACAAAAACAAGCAATCGCAGTACCTTTATGTTGTTGCGTTCCATTTGTCTACAATAATAGGTGATCTGTTCCTTTGGATATCATGTATACAACACTGAAACAAAGCTGGCTTTTTGGAGCTCATATATACAATCGAATTCCCAGGTGGAACATTAACCTGATTGGTAATGACACCTTTTCACTCTTCTCCATTTTCCTTTTGATTTTGATCCTTTGAATTGAAGTATTGCCGAGGTCCAATGAACGTCTGCCGACCCTGAGCAATCACCCAAAGCAGCATGACCTCTCTGAGCCAATCAACCTTAATCAGCAGGTACAGGACTTCACTTCACTCCCCAGACGCTCTCCTCGAACCCCGTACAGAAAAGCAAGGCCAGAGCATCCGCTGCTAATGACCAGTTGGTTACATAATGCAAGCGTGGAATAAGTCTCTCGACATGCTAAGCATACTGTCATGAATATAAACAGGTTAGCTGTAGGAGACGGAAGGGGTGGAATTATTTATCTAGGCCGAGAAAAGAGACTTTAAGAGCAAAGGGCTTCTCCGCCGGAGTGTGCTCACTGCTGTAGGTCGAATAAAGGCCTGCATGCTTGGGAGTGAATAAAAACGAAATGGCATAATTTAGCATAGCTGGAAATGCTAACTTATTCAGCACAGCAGAGAAGCATCACGCGGCAGGAGAATATTTGCTTGGTTTGGCACTTGCGCTGCATGTTAAGCCTCTTGCCGATGCGGTGACACAATTTTTCTTGAAAAGCATGGGAGTGCAAAACGTGTACACGTAGGCCTATGTCATATTTTGTCGTCGCGGATCAGAGTGGCCAGACAATGTAAAAAGGACAGGACGTACTCATATACACTTTAGAACCTACGTTTATTGCCACCCTTAAATCCTTCGACAACACACGTAATAGTTTAAGAACTTCTCTATACGTTTTTTCTTATGGAGGAACACCGGGACCATAATACGTGCTGCATATTTCTCTCACTCTTTACGATGCGTAATAAAACATCTGAACACAAACAATATTCTTAAATCATTCTGATAAAAGAGAGCAATCTACATATGCAACAGAACATAAAATTTGACGTGTCAGATGTTAAGTAGAAGTAATTCATAACGCCTGATATATATTCCAAGGCTTGGAGCTCGGGGTGTTGCCACGGTTTTTGACTGGGCCCGCTTCCTCCCATATTTCATTTGCCTGTTAGCGATACATATTTTACGCAGGTTTCGCATGTGTTTGTGTGTGCGTTAACCTGCATTACGGCTTGTGTGAATAAGTAATAATGACGAATGGCTTTAGTCCCTTGACAGATGGTAATAGAGAATCATTTATTCATGGCCGCCATGCTGAGTGTTCTCCTACAACCTCAATAAAACCTCAATAAAGCTTGAGCCGGCCGACATCATCTATTACCTTCCTGCCGGCGACATTTTCTTGGCATGGTCTCCAAGGCCAGCCTGTGAGGGTTATTATGGGATTGTACCCTCAACCTTGTGTTCTCTTTGACGCTCCGCCCCATTCAAGGGATGTGGTACCCCTCTTCACCACTAACTGATCCTCGAAGACCACTCACATCATTTCATATAATGAGGCCAATGGCCATTGAGCACTTTTCCTGACTCAGCATTTTCAACTGACCATTGAGTTATCTGTCAGGATAATCGGTGTTTGACCCTGAGAGAGACAAAGAGAACGGCGCATACAAGCCGCTGGTCTGTGTGTTTTTTATATTAATGGATAGTGAGAAGAAGTCCAAATTGTTATGGGTCAGTTATGGAAAAGAGCTTGAATCCTGTTAATAAGAACAGACTATAAATAAGGTTTAAGGAACTCTCTCAGATGTAAACTGTGTTTAGACATCTTAAGTGCCCTTAATGTGAGCTTGGATTGACAATGGATGACACTTTCTAAAATGGATGTCAATCACTATTTAGAAAAGAAGCCAAACATACCACTGATTCCTAGAACCCTCTAATTGTTTTAAGGGTTTTCAAATGTACCTGTTTAAAGACAGCTCATACAAAACCAATGATACTCTCATCACATTTTGTCTTCTGTTCTTACATTTTTTTTCAAGCTTTCATATCAGAAGACTTGGAATATACACTGTAGAGGCTTAAAGGCCCATTGATTCGCATGGAAAACAATAAAAAGTACAAATAAGCATTCTTTTTTTTTGTGTCTATTATTTTAATAGTGAAATTTATTTTAGGTAAACTAATCCTTTAAGCCCTGTAAACAGAATATTTGGCTTTATGTTCATTACACAGAAAATTATTTTGAAACAAAGGTTAGAATTTTTATTTATTTTTTTTATTTTTTCAGAACAAAGGTCTCAAGATAATGCTTTTGATATTTTTGCGGCAAATTTTCGTCAAAAATTAGACAAAATTCATTTATTTGTTTATTTGCAAAAACAGATTGAAAACCATTTTTTAATGTCCATTCCCATTAAACAGCTGTTGTTGACATAATTATAACTCAAACATACAGCTAACTATCGTGATAAAACACAAAACCCTGTTTATTAATGTTATTTATTTGCAAAAAAAAAAACAAAGTAATGCCGATACACAGAAAGATTCATTTGTGATACTGAAAAAAATGATCATTGGGTTTACTATGACCATGGCATAAATTTGTATTAAACTTTGAAATGAAAATCTTTCTATGTAAAAGAGTTAATGTCAAAGCAAACAGTAAACTTTGCCCATATTACTATAACATTTTTACATTGTGTTCCATGTTTTATATCTTTCTTTTTCACCAAAAACGGAGCTAGGAGCTTAGGCTGGATTTGAGCCGGATATTCCTATAAGTGGAAGTTTCGGGGCAGGTCTGAAGCCAACAACTTTGCTCCAGCGTATACGGTTCATTGGTAAACAGCAGCAGGTCTTTAAAGCTTTGCATTTTTCGGCAGGTCCACCAAAGTGCTGGTAAAACATCTCGATTTCAAACCAGCACACACACAGCTGTAGCCCAGCAGAGTCCATTGACCCCTACACTCTAAGCTGAGGATCAGTGAGAACATGAGTGGGAGGAAAGTAGACATTTCTCATTATGCCTCTTATGGTTCAATCCACTAAAGCTCAGCTTACAACAACCCACCTGCGGTTCTCCAGCCAACAACAACACTCCTTACACAAAAACACACAGCATGATCTGTTGGGCAAATACATTTTAGTTCATAGTTATCTGGAATCATTTCAAAAGTGAGCGAAACAGAATTTAGTTGGCATGTATCATGTTTTATATGAAAATATATTTCTTAAGATTTTTGTTCATAAGCACTGTACTATATTATACTGTAAAGGTAAATTTCAACCAAAATATTTCGTCCCAAACAATAAACGCATGTTACAGCAGTATTTTCTTAAAATACTTTAACTACCGTGAGTTATATAAAAAGAATTGAATTAATATGTAATAATGGTGCTGTCAAAAGCAATGAAACATTGTAGTAAGAGAAGATCTAGTGTTGACCTGATGTAGAACACCAATGACGTTTCTTTTTCTGTTACCTAACACATTTTAAGAAATATAAAGATAAAAGTTTAATATTTGCTCTTTGTAATTAAATTTGTATGAAAGTTTATGCTTAAACTATGGAAGGTCAAATAATTAATCGCATATAGAATAAAGTTTGTGTTCACATAACATTATGCATGTCAGTGCAGTGTGCATTTTATCTTGTAAATATAAGCACATGGATATACATTCTTATGTTAAAAAATATATATAACAAGTGAAACACATTTTTACATTATTCAAATTATTGGCAAGTATAATGTGCATGCGCGTGTGTATGTATGTATGTGTGTATGTATGTATGTGTATATGTATGTGTATATATATATATATATATATATATATATATATATATATATATATATATATATAATATTTAACAGATTTATGTCCTGTTTAGTTCATTGTATACCTTTAACCTGGGACCACGTAGTATTTAACATCAAACTTAATAACAGGCTGAAAAGAGCCTGTTTAGTATTAAAGAGAAACTTGGGAGCAAATAACTCCTGCAACTTATAAACTGTTGAACATTAATGTTGTACCAACATGATCCAGCATAGGTTTTAAAGTGCACCTTAAGGAGCCTTAAAAATACAGAAACTACTCTATGCGTATGATCTGCTCTTCTATTACACAGCATGAAGACAACCATTCCTAGATTTAAGGAAAATGCTGAATATTAAGCATTTACATCAGCCGAGACTGTTGGCAGGTTGGCGACAGGACTGCGATTGGTACGTTCAGTGTGACTTTGATCTTGATGTGTTTGCCTACCTGTGCTTGCCTCAGTTTTCATATCTTTCTCTCCTGTCTCCTTCTCATCCTGTAAAACACTGTAAGCCAGTAAATCGCTTCTGCTCCTTTGTGCTCTCTAAATTGAAGAACATAAACAGGTGCGGTCTGTCTGCGATCAGCCTTGTTAAACACACACAGCAGCTGATGTTGATCAGATTGTGGACTCTGACCGCGGACAGAACATCTGATTAAATCGCAGTTCACCTCCGCACCAGAATAAAGAATCTGTGTGGTGGTACCAGGGCTGAGATGTCTCATCACCCCGGACTACAAGCATAAAGATAAATATATGAAGATTTGTGCTGATGAAGAGATTGCATGCAAAAAAGGTCAACACAATTAAGAGGATTAGTCCCCAAAAAGCTGAAGCTGATTAAATCATTCGTCTCCTCCCGAACACCTGGCATCTGCGGCAGGTGCCGGGGCTCGAGGTATAGAGATAGCGAATTATTAACCAATATTGCTGGGGACTGTATTAAAAAGCTATAAAGCCTTTCATGGTTCTCCAGATATAACAGCGACTGTTTCTCACAAATTATGAAGTCCCTAAAATGAAATGGCCGGGGAGATCATTAGTGGTGCTGGCTAAGGCCGATGTCAATATTACGATCACTCATAAATAGTGTTGGGGATTTGCGCAACCCCAACCGAAGGTTTACAGCATGAACCTCATCCCTTACTGTTTGTGTTATAGAATATTGTGAAGAAAATTTCTTGGATAGAGAATCTTTCTGGATAGTTCTCAGGTGTTGAAAATGCTTGTGTCATTAATGTGTCATTCCAAACCTTAATAACTTTATATTGCAGAACACAAAATAAGACATTTTGAAGAATGTTGGTTACCGAACAACCTACTTTAGGCCTCGGCCGACTACATTGTATGGATAAAACTTAGATATTTCTCACAATATCTTCTTTTGTGTTGCACAGCCATATACAGGAACATGTTTTAGTTTATGTTATCATGTACTCATCCTCTTGTCATTTCAAACCTGGCTTTCTTTCTTCTGCAAAACACAAAATAAGAGTTTTTGAAGAATGTTGGTCAGAAGACAAAGCCATATACAGGAAAATCTTTTGAATGCAAACCTGAAATTTTTTTAGATCATTTTTTAAAGTCATAGTTCATAAGAAAATTAAAAATCTTTCATTATTTACTCATTCTATTCTATTTTGGCAAATGTTTTAACCAAAACAATGTGACACCTATTCACTTCTATTTACAGGGAGCAAAAAAGCAAAATGTGCCATTGCACATTCTTCAAAATATCTTATTTTGTGATCTGCAGAAGAAAGTCCTATAGACATAAATACAAGAGGTTAAATGATGTCAGATTTTTTTCCGTGAACTATCTCTTTAGACTTAAGTTAGAAATTAAATACTACTAGAGCTGTGCAATTATTCAACGTAATTAAAAAAAATGATTTGGCTTCCAACAATTATGAAGAGTAAATAATCAAGTTAAAACAATAACTGCGACAAATTTAGAATTGCATTTCTTTATTAATATGTATCTATCACTTATTTTAATGTATTAATATCTTATTTGTCTGAATGTATTTATGAACTGAATATTACATTGTAAAAGTGTTATTTATTAACTTTTAGTAATGCATCTATTAACACATTTTCGACAAAGCTTTGGAGTGAACGTGAAACTTTTAGGAGTGGGTTCTTTATATACCCCAGAATGAAGTGACTCCCTATTAAAGCATCTCAAACTACTTTATGCAACAGCATAGCAATCCTATGGCTACTTCCCACCACACAGACAACACTCACATTTTCATTTGAAAATGTAAAATCTAGTTTATGTTTCGACCACTGGAAACGTTATTCAGGATTCACCACCTCTGCTGTTAGCCATCTGTTGAGTGCACAAGGTTCAAAATCAAATGAAATGCTTCAGCCCACACAATGTGAAGGTATCGATGCTCCCACCTCCCGATGGTTCATCTATCTCTCGGTCAGCAGGAACATCCATCTGCATCATGCTGACTGATGAATATTGATATCCCTCAAAGAGGACAGTGGGTAATCCTGAGGGCATGTTGGTGAGACGGGGATCAATAGATGATGCTTAATAACTGTCCATCTTTCCCAACGCTTACATTGATGACCACTTGGTCAACAGGGTGGTCAATACGCTGCCTTTTTCCCTTTTTCTACAAATTTGATGATTTTTTAAATGATATTTGTGTTTGTTTGTGATCTTAACAAAAGGTCTCATGACGGCACTGATTTAATTGAACTGCTTTGTACCCTTCAGTGATGGACTGTTGTAACCAAAAGCCCACCAAAGGGCTCATTTTAAATATAGATTAGCTCACCTTCTCAATATTGACACCATTTATCTCGTAACCTTAACAAAAAAAAAGTTAAAACCAAAGCTAAGGCCAAGTGTGAGCGACTGACTCACTTTTCACACAATCCTGCACTCTGCAATCTATACAGTAGCCTCTACAAAGACAAGCTAGAAATGAGTTTTATTGAGTAAAATGGAACAGCAAGTCGAGAATGAAATAGAGAGATCAGGGGAGTGAATTGCCTGGTAATTGCAAACAAACCAACATCTGATTGTGTGGGTCTGAGAGCGAGTGAGAGAGAGAGATACAGAGAGAGAGATACAGAGAGAGAGAGAGAGAGATACAGAGAGAGAGATACAGAGAGAGAGAGAGAGAGATACAGAGAGAGAGAGAGAGAGAGAGAGAGAGAGAGAGAGAGAGAGAGAGAGAGATTGAAATACAGAGAGAGAGAGAGAGAAATACAGAGAGAGAGAGAGAGAGAAATACAGAGAGAGAGAGAGAGAGAGAGAGAGAGAGAGAGAGAGAGAGAGAGAGAGAGAGAGAGAGAGAGAGAGAGAGAGAGAGAGAGAGAGAGAGAGAGAGAGAGAGAGAAAACCAGACAGAGAGAGAGAGAGAGAGAGAGAGAGAGAGAGAGAGAGAGAGAGAGAGAGAGAGAGAGAGAGAGAGAGAGAGAGAGAGAGAGAGAGAGAGAGAGAGAGAGAGAGAGAGAGAGAGAGAGAGAGAGAGAGAGAGAGAGAGAGAGAGAGAGAGAGAGAGATGACTGTCGTCTATACATGCTGTTTGCTGCAGTTGAGTTGCTGTAGGCTGAAAAATGACAAATGAAACAGCCAAAGCATTCAAATTTATAGTTCTCAAATACATTGGACTACATCCTTCTTAGAAGATATTTTGAAGTCTGTTAGTAACAGTGACTGCTCCCATTCACTGCGTTTTTGAGCTTTTGTATGGTGCAGTCACTATTCACTCGTGTGTTCTGCATAAGAATGAAAGTCATACTGGATTGAAAAGTCAAGATGGTGAATAAATGATCGAAGAATTTTCATTTTTGGGTAAACTATCACTTTAACAGACAAACACAGACGTATATGTTAAAAATATTGTTATCTAATAGAGTAAGTATGAGTAACTATATGAAGCTGATCATAAATACTACAGAACTGTTATCTGTATTAAAACTCCAGGTGCATACACACTGTGAAACTTTAACACTAACTAGTATAATTATTAAGATATCACATAAAAAAATGACTTTTGCTGTTGTTATTTATACTAAACGTTGTTCACAGTACATTAAAATCAAGAAACTACATTAAAGTAAGTGAACTATGTGTATAAAGTAATGTCAGCTTTATTTAACAAGTATTTGATTGGTCGACTCACAATCGTTGAGTAAAACAATTAAATCATATAATTTTACCAAATGTTGTGGTAACTTATATTAAAAAGTGAATTCAACAAGTCTTGTTAGGATTTCCATGCTTTGTGTGATTCACTGTTCGTTTTATGTGTCTTGTCCGTAATGAATAAGATAAGTGTTTTTAATGTTCAAAATGATCTTTGAGCTACAAACAAATAAAATTATGACAACAAAATTATTGAGTTTAACGAACTTAAAAGTAAGCAATCAGAATGGTGTGGATTTACTCAAAAAAGTTTGTTTATACAACTAAATTCTTCTTTGTAAAAACTTCTTAACATGTTTGTGTGGAAACACAAGACAGTCCATTTTAAAAACTAAAAAATTCTATTTCCTAATATTTTATAGATACAGTAATATATCCAGGCCGGAGAAGTGCACACAGGGCTGTGACCTGTTTGCATGTGAGACGTAAAGATCTTAAAGGTACAGTAGCATACATAAACCTCTGATGAATTATACTAATATTGTATGACCCTTTTCTTAAATGTTGCTGTCTCTTATCTCCCTCTGCTGTTTCCTGTGTTTCAGTGTCAACTTTGTCAAATGTTGCTCTATCTCTTTGTGAACTGAATTCTAAATAGAAAGTGCGTGTTTGCATCTTATAGAGCCTTTTGTGAACTGGTTTTTAACAAGCGTGTTGTGTAATCACACAGAATAAGTTATTGATAGCGTGCTTGCTTGCTTGTCAAATTCACAAAGCACACCAACATAATTGTGTTCTTTTCATTTTCAAGCCCACTACACAGTGTTTGTTCTCAATAGACACCTGCGCTGGTAATGACCAGTTTATCAGTCTTCACCATATTTCATCCTCATTATAGGCCAATCAGCATGGTGCATTTTGTCAGTCTGCTAATTATAGGCCAATCAGCTCGGTGCGTGTTGGTGAACCGCTCATTAGGAACCAATCAACACAGTGTGTTCTGCTGAGCTGCCCACAGATTCTGCTACTTGTTAGCCTGCTTTGACCTCCTCTTGTCCTTTTCATCAGCTCATGTAGAGAGGAAATGCAGAACTATGTACAGCATATCTAGTGTGCCCTAACCTAATTAAGACTGATGCCATGCTAAGCCCTCTTAACACTTAACACTGACTGAACGCTGCACCATACAGTAAGTTACGTGTACAGGAAGTCTTTAAGCTGAGATGATGGACTATATTAACACATTTAAGGCCACATGACTGGGTAAAGCTTTACTCCGGTCATGAGACTCCACGGACTTTCCTTATGGACACAAACCAAATTAGACATTTCTCGAAATATCTTCTTTTGTGTTCCACAGAAGAAAAGGTCATATACAGTTATATATATAACTATGTTCTACAGGTGTGTATAACGACCTTCCATAATGAATCACTGTATTAATATAAGCTTCCAATGAGTTATTCCTATCAAAGGCAGGTCCAACGCCATGCTTCCATTGTATAACCAAGCTGGAAAACTTCTGTAGAGAACACGTTTTATATATATATATATGTTATCTCCTTGGCAAAGGAGCAACAACGTTATAGCATCTTGGTCCTCTAACAGCCTCCTTAGTGTCTCAAAAGGGACACACATCACAAACGCGGATTTTGTGAAGGTCAAGGCACACACTGTAGTGAAGTGAAGTGACGTGACGTATTACCAAGTATGGTGTTCCATACTTGGAATTTGTGCTCTGCATTTAACCCATCCAGTAAGTGAACACACACACACTGTGAACACACACCCGGAGCAGTGGGCAGCCATGCCGCGGCGCCCGGGGAGCAGTGGGGGGGACGGTGCCTTGCTCAAGGGACTCACCTCAGTCGTGGTATTCCCGCTGGTTCGGAGTCTCGAACCAGCAACCTTCGGATCACAAGTCCAAGACTCGAACCACCAGGCCACGACTGCCCTTTTGCTGTATTTCAATGAAATGTCCTTTAAAGGCACCGCTTTTTGAAGCTTTGATTGTGTTTACATTGTGAAGTATAATATGTGTTAATGTTCGGCAGGTAAAAAAAGTACTTTTCACACTTTCTTCATTTACTTATCTGTATACCGTCGTAACATAGTTTTACATGTGGATTATAATTTTCGGGAAACAAGTAAAAAAAACTTAAATTGCAATCATTGATCTCTAAGTATAGCGTCTCTGGGAAAGACAAACAAAGATAATTTAACTCCGGGATAAAAATAACAGCTTTCTACGAAAGTACAACAAGACCACGCCCCCCTTTTTCCGTGTCCTCTGGGCGGAGGTTTGTCCCAAAACTGTTCTAGTGATGTCATTAAAGAAGGAAGTAGAGCGATGTACTCCAAATGGGCCGTTCGATGCAGGCGACATCTGTTAAATGAAATTTCTCGATCGGCATTCAACTTTGAACTTTATAATTTTACAGATATTATTTATACTCTAACAACAACATTACACACTTACTAAAGTTTGAAACATAGGAACACGAAGAATGGGAGCTTTAAATTAATAAGGATAAAAAAAAGATATCAGTATTTGTAAATGTGTGATATCTACATGTAAGACTACTACAGATCCACATGATTTAACTAGTCACTTTATCAAATTATTTGGTTTGGTATCAAAGAAGTGGCGTGAACAAGACACATCATTAGACTATCCATTCGAAACAACAAGTAATGTGACTCTGTGCTTTTTTATGACTTAAACTTATCTTCTGATAGTCATCCGCAAAGAAAAGTGTCCTATAATTATTAAAACAAGCCAAAGGAATAACAAGTCAATTACCTTACTAGCACAAGTATTTCATGCCAGTGTTACTTTGGATTCCCAGTAGAAGAGGACCTGTAAATTCGCTAAACTTACACTCAAAACAATTTATTGTGTTTGAACCGGAAACAAATATACTGTTTACTTTTTGGCTATATGTAAGTAAAATAAATAAGTAAATCTGATTTACTCAAATATTTCTTTTAGAATTCATCAAAATTATAATAATTTTTTCTACATAAACTGAGATTAAAGATAAATTAACTGTATCATTTATTTATCCATTTTTCAATATTTTCCACTGAAAAATTCCATGTAATGTTTTTAAAAGATTTACAACGTTAAAAAGATTTAATATATCGTTTTTTTTTGTGGTATTTACGATGCGTTACATGACACAAATGCAAACCATCAATTTAATAAAAATGAATATGTATGGAAACAATAATAATAAAAATAAACAAATTGTTTATTTAATACAATTATCACACAATAAAATATTATTATATATATATTTTAAGTCACAAGACAAACCGATCAACAAACACAGACAGGAAGTTAACTTCGGGCCATTGGTATATAGGATAAACTGTCTATGCGTTGCTACTCGTCGAGTAAGTTAAGTCATGGAAAGTGTACGAAAAAGCATGTTTACTAGCTTAATGATTCAAATACGCACTGGGTTGCAAAGCGCACCTGCTCCCGCTCAACAGCTTTTATCTATCTAAACACATAATTCCAGATAACAGCACAAATGTTATTGTTTCTCTATCGTTTTGCCACGTTTAAAAGCTATGCATATAAAAGCATATGTGCTCTCACATGTTAATGTCCCAGATGTGGAAGAACCCATCGAGCAAAAAACGAAACACGCTGATCTTTTGTTCGGGATGTTGTGAAGTGCCGCAAATTGAATGTCTCTTGCCTCTGAAGGACGAAAGGAGCCAAATCCCTAAGATTCATAATCCTGTCAAAATTGGCCTTAATTTGTGTAATCTCAAGAAAGCATTCTAGACATCATGTACTTTACACAGTTGGTTCTCCAACTCTTCCTTCACAAGAATCATAAATCAAAAACGTGAGGTGGGCGGGGATGGCGCTGATGCTGCAACTCATTGTAGTTGATCTGTACACACCCACACACACACACACACACACACACACACACACACACACACACACACACACACACACACACACACACACACACACACACACACACACACACACACACACACACACACGTACAATACAGTACAGAGCATTGTACACACACAAGCCAAAGGCACAATGGCTGAGGTTCACACAGTCTCCGAGCTTTAATGTTTTGTACTTCAGGAACAAAAGTCTCGCACAGTCAAAAGGGCCTAAAAGACTTAAGTAAACAAAACAGAAGACGTCTCGCTATTTAAGTTCCCACACGCTCCGTTTCTCTTCTGTGCCAAACAGCACGAGCCGCCGTATTGTTGATCTGCATTCTTGTGGTAGACACATGCACAGATTCAGACAAGCTACCTAACCCTGTTCATTTGTATTCACGTGACCGCGGCTCGGCCTCAATTTCCCCTCAATTTGCGCCCAGCCTCCGCGGCACTAACAAGAAGACTCTGCGTGAGAGCGAGTTGGTGCCGTGCTTCAGCACCCT
This sequence comes from Triplophysa yarkandensis, assembly GCA_033220385.1. Classification (NCBI taxonomy): domain Eukaryota; kingdom Metazoa; phylum Chordata; class Actinopteri; order Cypriniformes; family Nemacheilidae; genus Triplophysa; species Triplophysa yarkandensis. The sequence goes on from CM065665.1 coordinate 15,322,792, forward strand.
GTCGAGATGAATTCACACCAGACTATCTTGGCCCTTTCACAATTTTCCTTTCTGTGCGCCATAAAAATGCCACATTCCTTTATTGAGGTGTCTGTAATTGTCCTAGCGGTTAAATCGTGCCTTTACAAAAGACGGCAGAATGACAGGCCGTTAACATAATGAGCGGTACTGTCACCTCCTCCTGCGCTTCAATCCTCTCTGTCCGCTCGATGCTTGTGTGTGTGCAGGCGTGCATCTGTGACGCTTTTCTTTATCTAAATCCAAAAAAGGTCTTCATGTCTTCTCTTTTCTCCTCCGCTCTCTTAAGCTTTTATCTCAAAGATGATATGGACAAAACTGATGCTGAGCATGCCGGATGAATGCTCGACTGAGCCCGTACAGATGGGGTTGATTTCCTCTCCGAATATTTGCCATGTACAGACATCTAAACGTTCTCGACTGTGCTACTTGTGACACCCTGTGCAAAGCATATGAGACGGTGTCAAAGATGTTTAAAGGGTTTTACACAGTGTGAATCAGAGTTCGGCTTTCAAGCAACGTTGCAACTTATTAAATTAATACAAAATTAATAATCATGTATTTACACCAACTGTAAATTATTAAAATGAGTCATACCAAGAGGAGGCATTTGACTGTGTCATTGCCCTTCATTTTGACAGAGAGGGAAAATTCTGTCATAAACAAGTACATATTATTGTAATTTCATATTTCAATAGCTTTTGTTTTTATTTTCAATCATGACATTGCGGTACAAGCATATAGGCTTGATTATGCATTAATTAATTAATTATTTATTTATTTATTGACGAGGCTTTTCATGTTGAACACCAAACAAAGTAATTGAATGAATGTTTGTTATTTTCTGCAGTGATATGGAGGCCACTGAAACATGACATTTGTGCAACAAATATGAACAATGCATTATTCCAGGAAACAATTATAATAAAATCGAAAGAAAATATGCAAAACATGAACTGAACGAAATTCAATAAACTTTCTATACACAAACATTGCAAGGTTTTTATCCTACATTGTTGGGTAAAATACGGACAAACCCAACTGTTGGGCTTATCATGTTAATATTTTATATATTGTTTATGTTCATGTATTCATAAATAAATATCATTAAAAATTTATATATATATATATATATATATATATAGATACATATTTATACATTTCTTGACGTAAGGTCAAACAACCCTGCATAGGTTAATTTACAACCCAATGGTTGTGTTTGTCCAATAGTTTAACATTGTAACAACCCACCATTTTGTGTGACTTCACTTCAAGGTTCAGTGTGTAACAATTTTGAACATCTGTGACCTTAAATGCTATATAATATACATAACTGTGTCTTCAACAGTGTATAAAGAACTTCCATTAGAAACGTTGTGTTTAAAGTCTCTATTCACATGAAATTCATCGGCATGTCTCATATAGACGCAAACTCTCCAGAGTGTGTCACCTTAATGGCGGACAGCCTACTAAATAAATAAACCGATGATGGAGAATATTCAGTGACCATCTTACTCATACTAAAAATTAATCTCACGCTCTAAAAAATGCCGGGTTATTTCCATCTTGTTTGAAAGGGAACACCCAACCGTTGGGTTCAATTAAATGAGTTAAGTAGGTTCTTGACCCAAAGCTAAGGTTAAAACCCCGCAGTGCATCCCTACAGAAGTCCTTGATAGAGTCCCGTCAAACAGAAGCGCTGTAATGCACATCTATCCCTCCCATTATCCTCGACTCGATCGAGTCAATCCAAGTCAATACGCATAGCTCTGGGACAGCTAATTAAAAAGTCACCCCGAAAATCATGTCGAATGAGATGGACTCAGGGATGTATGAGGAGGATAATGAGGGATGTGAAGACGGTTAACCTGGACAGGCCAATAAGGCTGGGGAAGTGGATTAAAATTAAAGCTAGTGAGAAATAGCGGCCCTGCCAGAATACATTTATAGCCCAGTGTGGTGCAATGCACGGCACCGAATAATGTAATCTGCCATAATCCAAGGTTACTAATCGTGTGGCTAACAAATGTATTCAATCCCCATAGAGCTTAAAGGGCCAAATGAGCATTAGTCTAGAGAAGGTGGAATTCATTAAGCCCGCTCGCTTGAATCCTACACTTTTGTCAACTGTCGGAAATTACATAATGATCACATGCATTAACACCTGAGAAAGACACATCTCGTGGGAAAATACAATAACTAATGTAGAAACCTAATGAGTAACTAAATCCTACTCGTTGGCTCTATTTCATTAGCATGTAATCACATTTCTCACTGTAAATAGATGTTCATACAGTACTGCTAATAGAAAAAAGATTAAGCTTGATAGCAAATTGTGTGTCATAACTGGAAATGATTACGCCGCGACACAACAGTAGACAAGCCCATTAAAGTTTCCCTTCAGACTGACTCTGTGTTGGCTGTCAAAGCTGAATGCGACACAGAAGGACACAACGCAATCAGTTCTCACATGATGAGCTTGTATCTCCCCCGCGGGAGAGGACGCTGACCCAAAATATTTGCAGAGACCAATGTTGATGTATTTCTCAAAGTGGCAAAAACGAACACATGTCCACTTTCATAAAGTGCTAAGAATAATAACGCTGAAGGATGAGCGAGGGTAACAGATTGTGTGTGTTTGTGCTGTGGGACAGTGAAGTGGGTCTCATTGAGACACGAGAGATCAAAACATTGTTTAACACAACAGAATGATGTGCGTGTGTGTACTTTATAAACATAAACTGCGAAAATCCGAGAAATAAGTGACATGGATTATAACACACATGCATCTGGATTTCCAGCTGTTGAACCTTCGTGGAAAATGTGCATGTGTGTTCCAGGTTACATTCAACGTACATGTCTGTATTGGGCAGATGTTTTTATCCCAAATGATCTAAGGCGTAACGAAGGTATAAATTTGATTCATTCTAGCATTCCCTAGAAAACAAACCTACTGTACTGAACAGTACATCATAGGTGAACAAACACAATCATGTCGGTATTTAAAACATGGCATACAGAGTGTACTGCTTTAACAAGTTTGATTGATTCAGAATATGCATACATCACAGAAACGAGAAAAACAGTAGAGTCGATGAAAAGTAATGATGAGAATTTTTGTGTCCGTATTGGGGGAGGCAAAATGTCAGGAAGAAACGAGATGAATCCTTACCCAACACAGTTTCAGCGACAACATTCCAGTTAAAGTGAAGGGCCGACATAGACGTAAGAAAACCGTCTGTGCTTTATGTGACAACAGTGAGGTTAAAAGACTCTCCCCTTCACCTTTAGAACTTGTGATATGAAAAAGAAACCTTCCCCTGATATCAGAGTATGTCGGCTACAGCGACATTCATTTATGAACACCCGAGCAACGCACCCCAAGAAACCAAACCTTGTTCACATTCAGATCTGCTTCAGTATTCTTATAAGGTTCAATCTTAAAAATGTGTAGATACTTTAATTCATTAATTGAATAGTTTAGCACAATTTATACACGTCTATACCAAATCACTCTGGACTGTGACATTGCAGGGCTTTTCCATCAGGAATGATTTTATTCTCAGGCATCTGCTGACTCTCTCTCTTTATCGGTGGTTTGGTGTTTGTGCCGTCGTCTTTAACCCTTCACAGCTTCCATTGAACTTCACATCCGACCCGTAGCCTCTTCTCTTTATGATGGCAACATTTGAGCTTTCTTTTCCACATCCATCCGTCTCTCTCACACACACACACACTTGTGCACTCCTTCATGCATGTGTGGACATCATGAGTACAATGTAAAGCCCTAAAAAGCAAAATAACATTGCTGTTCCATTCATCTCGGTGATTGATGATTCTATTTGATTCCCAATATAATGAACAACTAGAAACAGGGATGGGTTCTAAATGTGTAATGTTTCTTGCACTTATCAATTGGGCTGTACTGTTTCTCACCTTTAGCTCCCTAAGGGTCCCAAAACTCAGGATTCAGAAATAATAGATGGGATGTCGGAAACCACGGGGTCTAGTTTTGGAAAAAAGAGGTTGTATGTTGGGAGCTCTTTGCAGATCTGCAGTAGGATGCGTCCTCTGTACCTGCGGAGGATGCGAGCAAGAGACGCAACACTAATGATACATTTGATGCGCAACGCATGACGACAGGATGCTGATTTCATCCATCTGGTCATTTAACATACAAACATAACCCTTGAGCACCAAACCAACACCAATGGGAGCACCGAAACAAGATAAAGTTTGAACGCAGAGGGATTCGGAATCCCCTCTCCGATCCCCCAACATCAGATTCATCCGAGAAGGAACTCACCAAAAATTGCCAGCTGGAACAAGTAGAGCCCGACCATGTCCATCCTGCCCAGAGTCATCAGTCCGACAGGAACAATCCCAAACACTTCAGCGACTGCCGACGTCCACTGGCACCAAAGTTGTCCAAAAACGTGCTTTCAGTGCTGCCTTCCCCCCCAAAAGCAAAGCGCAATCCAAAGCATGGCACGGAAGCACAGCACGTCGAGAATCATGTTTTACTCCCCAAAACCTGCGCAGGACGAGAGGAACAGTGGCAGACCAAGCTTAGAAACACTGGAAGGGGATGCTGGTCCTCTGGGATGAAGTGGGATGCTGCGCTGTGGTCCTGAGTCTGTATCACCGAGCGCGCGCTGATGCCAAAGGATGCGCACTGCGCTCTGCCCTCCAACACAACACTACTGCCACAGATGGTTCCACACATCCATGCACTTATGAATAAGAAACAATGTGTGTCGCTTTAACAGTTCATCATCCTGCTGGGAACGAAAACACAGGATTTCAGGATTGATCCCGAATGCGCACATTGCATCACGTTTTGTTTGGTGCGGGATTATTTCTTTCAATTAGAGGGGAATGTAAACGAAGTGGGAACACAAAATGTCCTGCCAGGTGGATTAGCATCCTCTGGTGTGTTCTAGGAGGCCACGTGGGAAATGAAATGAATTGGTTATTAGAAGGAATTGTCATTTATTTGTGCCCTAAGCTTTCCAAATAAAATCAGTTTTGTTCATCATCTGGGGAAAATCCTTTCTGCAGTCTGGGATCAAACACATCAAGTCTTGCATTTGTTCATCTTTAATTCAGTGCCACTGGGATGCTGTTTCAGCCTTAACATTTACATTTGCATTTGCATTTAGGCATTTGGCAGGTGCTTTTGTCCATAATTCAAACAGAAGAGATGACAATAGGAAAAAGTGCAACAACCAAGACAGAGAAACTTTTAAATATTCAGCGCTTATAGTTTTGGTGTAAATAAAATTGAGTGACATTTCTATTAGGTTGGGCAAAGATCTGATGTGTGTGTGGTGACTGTTCGCCGCATCTCACTGTGTGTGTTTTTTGTTCTCTGTGTGCATGTAATAATTATGATATGATAGGTGAGCCATACACGTTATTTTGAGTGACAGGGAGACGAGTGCGAACAAATACAGAAAGAGATTGATAGAGTTAAAGAGAGAGTGTAAAAATGTGAGAGAAAGAGAGAAAGGGAGAGTTTGGCCGGTGCAATGCTTGCCAGCAGGGGTTTGGCAAAGTGTCTTTTTCACATGCTGGAGAACTGTGGAAACAGCCACACTTATGCTCCATCTGCTGAGGGTGTGAGAGAGATGGAGATAAAGACAAGGTCCTTCTGTGAGGTGCTGACAGGTGACAACTTTAACAGGATCTGTTTGGTTTTGTTGTGGCGCTTCACTGAACATTTTTGTCAATTAGATAAATAAATGTTAACACGGGTAGAAGCATTCAGATCCTTCCTTAAGTGGACTTAAGTTTTTATGTTGCTGAGTTTAAAGTTTGTGGTGAGAATACAGCAGTTTGGTTTAGAGTACCAAAACTCCATTGGGAATCGATGAACGTATGGATTATGAAGTGTCTATATACATTATAACATATATGTTTTATATGAGTTGCAGAAACCGTCAGAGATTATCGAACATTTGTTTAAACTGTTATTTCATTTTAATTTGTTCGCTTATACGTCTGGATACAAATAGTTCTGCAAAAATCTTATTTAAAATTATTGTTATACAGTTGATCTTTATTTGGCTGAATGAGACTGCTATGATCTGTTTTTTACACTTCAGTTCTTCGTTTCTAAGCAGGAATCCTTCAAAGAGAGACATTATGGAAAGCAACAGTTTTTGAAGTTAGCTGATATTTTCACACACATTTTCTTCTTATCATTACTTCTTCTGCTGTTTGATATTAATGTTGCTGACATTATAAACCACGGGCCGAATGGATGAACTTTGCTGATCCATTTTAACAAATGGTTTTTATTTCTCGGAGATGTGGGAGAGGGGCGATGAACTCAATTATCCTAAATGATAAAGGAAAATGAGATTCCATGCATATGACCTCTTTAATAGATGATAGAAATAAGGTGAAGCTATGGAAAAGAAGAGATGCCGGTAAAACGGTCATAGGAGCGAGATTATATATGCTACTGTATGATGATAAACAAAAGTCTTTGATTTTTATCCTTACAACATTCACTTGATTTACACACATTTAATAAAACAAGTTCAAACGAGATCTTTGATTTGTACCGAGATGTATATAGATTTCTAATTGTTCAGGAGGCAAACATTGACTTCGACCCTTTGCTGTCCTCACCAGTCAACAAACCCGACTGACACGACACCATCCTAATTTATTGACTCAACACACAATTAAAATGTAATAAGAAGACTCGTTTTCAATTAATTGATAATGTCATTCTGTCTGGGTAATTGCTGTCATTGTTTTAATTGTGAGGGATCACAAATTCAACCTCTCAGTCTGTAAGTATGAAAAAGAGGACTGTCTCAACCTGCTCTCTCTGTGCATTTAGACATTAATGTAGTCATTGTGAATGTCAGCATGATCTACTGTGATACTTATTTTAATGTGCAAATAAGAAAGTGTGAATTTGACTTCCAGGAAAATGTGAGAAGAAGTCAAAACTCGACATACATTACAGCCTTAAGTTTTATACTTGAGTCCCGATGACCTGGAACCAAGCAGCAATGTTTCAAGGTCACAAACACACAAGAAAAATTAATTTGAACTTATAGACATGTTTAATAATATGACACTCTTCAAAATAAATGTTCTCCACAATACGATGATAACTTTTTTTGTTTAAATTGTTCCAAAGAACCTTTTTCTCTCACTTTATCTTATTTAAAATTTTTGTTGTTTATTGTCGCCATTCTTCCAAAAATCTTGTATCTGGTACGTGATTTAAAATCTTTACTATTAGTCATTGTTCGGGTTTTATCACTGAGCTTTGTGAAAATCTAACTGTAAGAAAGTATTCGAAAATAGTGTTTGTCAGCTGTGCATATACATTTCCTGAAAAACAGCACATTTTAGACATACAAGGTTTCAGAAAGAAAATTTGTGTATTAAATGAACTCATCACTATTTGATTATTTGTGGAGGTCTGCAGGATGTTAAAGTGATAATTTACCCAGAAATAAAAATAGTGATTTTATTGACTCACCGTCTTGTCATTTTAAACCTGATTAAAAAAAGAAGATATTTAGAAAAAGTTTGTTAACCGAGTGACAGTGACACCCATTCACCTCACAAAACCAATGCACGTGATTGGGCAGTCGCAAGAGTTTTAAAATTATATTTCCGCAAATGAAAGTCCATAGAGGTTTGAAATGTAGATGATGAAATAATTTTCAGTTGGGTAAACGTTGGGGCCACATAGTTTATTGTTGCTGCTGAACCTGATGATCTTTTAAAAAAGAGCTAAACCTGTTCTCTTTCTCTCTCTTCACATATTCAATCACATACAAATGTAAATCTATGGAATCAAACATTCAGAAGTACGGCATTTTTCCAGAAATTAGTCTTGATTTAGTTTTAAGTATTTGGAATAGCATCTCTTCACCCATCTTTACTCATGTTTCACATCATCTGTCCAGTGACTCTTAGGGCCACAGGAAGCCATTGTGCACAAATGCAATACGACTCATTTATCTCTCTTTGCTGAGTAATGACCATTACTGTCATCTATTTGCAGTGTTCTCAGAGATCAGGGCTGTGATTCTCTTCATAATGAAAGTCCAACTTTTCCTCAAATAAAATCTAATGGCTTATAGCTCTGAAAAGTATTAGATTGCTTTTTTGACACCATTGTTTCTACCATAGAAAGCTACTGTTACGAGAATTAGTGGAAGAACCATTTATGGTAAAGGCCAATTGAGAGGAAAGCATGAACTCCTGAGATTTCTCAGTTAAATAAATAACTGTGCAACAAGTGTGTTTTTTCACCACCTCCTGATTATCTTTCCTATGGCTATATTACAGAATGTGTTATGTAATGCCGTTTCACAGCATGGCACGGTGGGTGTGAGCGGGGTAACTGTTGGACAGGGTGAGAAAGATTCACCCAGAAGTTGTTTCACCAAGCCTCCTGAAATGAATGACAGCAGTTGTCTCAGCCGAGTGGGGATAAATGAACTCAAGTCTTCGAAAAACATGGGGAGGGAGAGAAAAAATGAAAAAAAAAGTGCAGGGTGCGGGGGACCAAGCTGAGTAACACTGACAAGAAAATAGAGCATTTTGTCCCTGTGTTTGCCACCCCCTTCCATGGTTTAAATACTGGGAGGACAAACCTCGTGATGCTGATGTAGATAAATGCATGTGTTTTTCAAACATCTGTCTGTAACAACCCTACAATTTGATAGAGTTAGTCATTAATAAGTAAAGAGTATCAATCAAAGAGTAGTTTGTTTGTAGGCTTCTGGAAAACGGTATCGTTTCAAACGGTGTTTGTGTGTCATATGTTATTTGGTAACACTCTTTTTGGTTAAGAGATAACCTAATGCATTAGCTAAAATGAACTATATACTAATTCAGCATTTATTGTTGTTAGTTTACGTTCATTTTAGCATTTACTAATTCTGTACATGAATAAAATCAATATTGTCCCTGCAAATATTACTTAATGCAACATGAACGAATATGAATAACTGTTTTGAAGAAGAAGTGTCACGCTGATTCGTGCCATAGTGCTTTAGACTGTTAAACGATCTGAGTTTCTCATGTTCAAAGTAACCCATAGGGTTCAATATGGTGTCCGTCCACCCATTATAACAGCTTCAACTTTTGGGTAGGTTTTCCACAAGGTTTAGGAGAGTGTTTATGGGAAATTTTCACCATTCTTCCAGAAGCGCATTAGTGAGGTCACACACTGATGTTGGATGAGAAGGCCTGGCTCTCAGTGTCCTCTTTAATTCATCTCGAAGTTGATCTATAAGGTTGAGGTCAAGACTTTGTACAGTCCAGTCAAGTTCCTCCACACCAGACTCTATCATCCATGTCTTTATGGATCTTACTTTGTGTACTGGTGTACAGTCATGATGGGAGAGGAAGTCAGATCCAAACTGTTCACACAAAGTCGGGAGCATGGAATTGTCCAAAATGTCTTAAAGCATTCATAGTGACATTGATTGAAATTTTGAAAATTTTGATGGGTGAGCGAATAGTTTTGGCAATATAGTGTCTCAAAAACATGGTTTTACACTACAGGAACTAAAGATCATCAGAACAGTGGCAGAACCTGCCTCTGATACTTCTCCTTTTATTTTCGGACTCATAAATGCTGAAAAACTAAAATGTTCATTGTTATGTTAGTTTATGTATTTACTAATGTTAACGAACTGTTACCATTCCTTCTAAACTGATTTACTGCGTTTCTAAGAATACAGTTTTAACCGCAGTACCCTGTGTACCATCTTGAGGTCCTGTGGCGACATCATAGATTGTTCAATTTGCTTTACACAGTCAAAATCTCCAACCAGCCGCAGACTTATGCCATGCGTCTGTTGCATCTGTTGCCCCTCGGCTCTGCAGCGGTTAGATAAATGTGTTTGTGAAGTTCCTGCGGCAGTAACGCCAGCCTGCAGCGTCTGGCACAGGATGTGACATGATGCATAGACAGCACATGCAAGGGTGGAAAAAGGGAGACGAGAGAGTCTTCTACAGTCCGTGAAGGACATAAACAAGGGAGGTGTGAGGCTCTGGTGTATATTTTGGTTTGATGGACAATTATTCAATGTCCCTTTCTTGTGTCAACTTGAAAAAGGCTAATTTAGAATGTTTCGTTTTTGGGTCAACTGTTATTTGTGTGTTTACATTGTGTTACCACGGCAATTACAAGATGACAGCTCAGATTATCTTTAGAGCTCCTCACGAATGAAATTCTTCATGTTCTCGTGCAAAGCATAACATCCAGACAGAGCTCTTGGATTTTTGCTTAAGACTGCTAGCTCAGACTGCCTTTAAAAGTGCTTTCTGAAAACAGAAGGTTTAACAGATTTATGGGAAATCTCGTAAAGCCTCCTGCACAAACATCCTGTCCACTCATCAGACTTCAGCGAACAACTACTACAGAATCTGCTCACATTATGGGACTGGCACAACCTGATTTTGCCAAATGGCTGATGTCCTCAGGGCAGCATACATTGTTGACCCTAGGACAACAAAAAGAAATCCTTCATTCAGACAGTAATATTCAAGTAAAAAACAAAGACATGGTCGCAGCTTAACCTAGTTATATGAAAAAGAAACTGTAAACTGCTTTATGAAATCTGATTGGTTGATTGAAATGATGTCCTTAGGCCACCATGATGTTACCTGTTGAGGTAACATCTAGCACCTGTTGAGGCAGGAGATTGGCAGCACCAGCTATATTTGTTAATGTATAATAAAGCTAGAGATACATTGACGTTTTTTTAAACGATAACATTAAAATATAAATGTGTAATTTAACTGGTTAAAGATAAGTTTTGAGGGCTAGAATTATAGACCGTGGCACTCTTAAATATTGATACACCTTCTTAAGAGAATACTTTTTAATTAGAAATTATTATAACTACATAAAACTATTGCATTTAATGCAGTCTGTCTGAAAAGTATTTGCCTCGATTGGGTACTAATTTCAATTTAAAATCATTATATTTAAAAAAAATTGAATTTTACACATCTAAGATTGAAAGAATCACCCTCCTCCATTATTTTAAAAGATATTATTGCTTTTTATATTATATATTTGCGCATTGATGTAAAAGACGCTCCGCCCTCTCCATGACACGTTCTTCCGGGCAAGACATCAAACAGCTTTAAAGAATACAAACACAGAGGTGCCACACAGATAGCAGAAGCTTTTTTTTCTTAAAATTGATGTCTTTGTCATCATTGGAGCCTAATGGAAAGTTCTATATAGATTATAAATGATAGTGGAAAGAAGAGTATGTGGAGATTCTGTGTCCTTCATGCTTATGTGCACGTACTGCCTGTACTAATCATAATCATACAGAAAAGTGCAGCCTCCACCACCCACTCCACTCTACACAACCTACCGGAGCTGATCCGACCGTTCTGCCTGTCTGCCTGCTCCTGTGTGTGTGTCTGTGAGAGGAAACAACAGACAGAATCTGTGTATGTGAGTGTAAGAAACACATGAAAAGGTATTGTCTCGCCGCGAGCCATTGAAAGGACACTGACGGTGTGAAAATCTCACCTCCTTTAAGGGTGTGTGAGAGCGTCTTTGTGCTACTGTGACCTTGGCATCTTCATTGTTTCTCCTGGAATGACACAACACAAACTCATCGCTACAAAAACACATCTATTTACATTTTTAAAAAGTAAAAATAAGTTTAACTATTCTAATGCTTGAAACAATTTACACCAAAAAATGAAAAAATTTACACCAAAACCAATGAAGTATAAAATAAGTTCATGTATGCAGAGCTTGTTGGTTGGCTCCTGGGTTAACACGTTGGAATATTCACGCATAAGCATAATAATTCGGCTAAAAATGGAAATTCTTTATTTACTCTTGAGTTGTTCTTTGTCCTGATGAACACAGAGAAGGATTAAAGAATCCTTGTAACCCAATCTTTTTGGACCCCATTGATTTTTCAAAAATGCTCTGTAGAACAAATAATGAGATATTTTGAAGAATGTAGGACTGCAGTTGTTGGACACTTTTGACCACCATTGTAATTTCTCACTCCTATGATAGTCAACAGGGAACAAGAACCGTTTGGTTACAAGCATTGGTCCAAATATCTTCCTGTGTGTTTTTAGAATAATGACATTTACCGAAGTTTGGAACAACTAGAGAGTAAATAATTCATGACTGAATTTACATTTTTGGGTGAAGTATCCATTTAAAAATCTGGGAGTGAAACAATAGGAAGGAAAGAGCAGGAAACCAAATTTTAGATTAGGAAATGCCTTTTTGGAGTAAAAAATGTTCTCCATCTCCACAACCAAATATAACCTGAAAAAGCCAGAGAAGCATGTTGACTGTCTAAACGTGTGACACAGAAAAGTGTTTCAGACTGTTACAAAACATAAAAACTTTAAAAAAGCAACTTTAGTAAATCATATCTTTGCAAATCTGCATGACTTTTTGCATTTACGCAAGAGTTGAATTAAGTGAATCATCTAGACAATCTGTTCCGTAACATTTGTATTATGAAAACTGTAAACCATTTACACACGGACATACCATTTTATGAAATGCTGTCCCAGAAATTCAATTCTCTTTATGGAGACATGCATCAAGTATCATTTTAATTGAGTGAAAACGGCACAGCTGAAATAGTCTCCGCTCTGAAACTGCTGCTTTGATGCGCATCTAACTGCGTGAATATTCCAACTTGGTAACCCAGACTCCAACAAACACTCTCTGCATACATGTGCGGTGGGATTCAGACTCTACGCTGCACCATAAACGAATAGAAACCTGTTTCTTTCTGAACCGCATACTCAACCTTCCGAAGAGAAAGTTTCTAATTGGAAGAAAGTTGAGTGGGAGTGAGTACTCATCGGATAGGGTTAATAAAAGAATGTAAGGCACGGTCCGAAGAATCAGCATGGAATTTAATCAGACAGTTTTGTAGCATCTCTCTAATTGGTTTGGAAGTAATTAAAGTGACATCGCCTTCAGAGACTGACTGGCTGGGATCGTAATAGAAGATGAGAATGTTTTGTGTGTCTGTGAGTGAGAGATTAGGACCCACTTCAGTTTAATTCATCTGTCTAAAGGACGAGCAGGTAATTCAAACATCTCAATCGGACAGAAATGAGAATGCCATGATTCCGCTGATTATGTACATGCATAAACACGCACACATACACGCACACACGGAAGTGCACATACATTGTTGATGTCTAATTTATGGATGATGACTGTTTTAATGAGATATAGCTTGTTCATCTAACAGATGTCCTATATGAAACAGCCTAGGGGAATACGTAGTACTCTTTTTTAAATATTGCCCCTCATGATTTTTACGTTTATTGCCTGTTACAATAGAGACCAGACTGAGGAGTTTTAACTTCTTGATGGGGCCCTTGGCATATCGGTCTGGTAGAACACAGATAATGTCTTGCACTAAACAGTGTGCTCATATACACACTGTACACACTCAGAGATGATCCCATGTTATGTTGAGAAATCACCTGTCAAATCCCAGTGTACATTTTCTTCCGTGATGGGCCAGTGCCTCGGGCTCTCACCATGGCTTGCGCATCCTGATGGTATCTTTGACTTGGCAGTATTTCGCAACAAAAATCCAGAACGGAGCAAACAATAAAGTTCTTTAACAATTACTGCAACATAAATCAAACACAGACATGGTTAGGGGCTATTTCCTTACCGACTTTAAACCCACAGGCTGTTCAATGCTGAACTCTATTGAAATGCATTATCTTCGGCCTACAGGTCCATGTTTTAGCTCTCAGGCTTCTTAAAATGTAATGGCGGGTATTGGGTGTTTGCTGATGGTTAGAATGCTAACGGTGCTCTTTAAACGGTTCACTGACTGTGTGGGCGCTTCATTTGACTAATGCCTCTTATTTCACTTTCAAAACAGGATGTGCTGTCTGTGGAGCACTGCGCCCCGGCTAGCGAGGTGTGAACGGAGTCACCGCGCGCTTGCGTGCAGACACGAAGACTGAAGATTGCAGAGCGTGGTGCGAGGCTCAGGTGGCCAATCAAAGTTCGCGTGGTTGCATAGTTTGGGTTAAAAACAGAAGCTGGTCTGCAGTTTTTCAAACGACCAACAAATACAGCTATAACTAAACAATTAATGTGTGTTATGTTTGTATTTTTATTTTTTTGACAAACAGTTATGCCAATGACCCCACAAAGCTACAACAACAACAGAGGAGACAGCTGATGAAACTGCAAAAATGCCATGATGATCATTTCAATAGCTCCAATAGTTATCGTCTGAAGCGTGTCTTAAGAGTCTCTTCAGTTTGAAACATAATTACAGAGTAAATGAGATGGTCAAGCAATGCACAGCCCCCTGGAGTTTATTGTTTATTAAAAGCACGAATGATTATTATTGGGGAAATGTCAGCCGTGGCTATCAAAAGAGTTGTTATCCTCTTTGATGCTTTTGGGCTGTGCTCTCACCCTCATTAGGCCTTTTAGAAAGTTTGGTATGGGTAATAATGTGCTTCAGGGTGTTGTTAACTCCTCCCCAACGTCTGCTTTACTTCGAGAATGCTAAACTTTGCAAATATGCTGGACCTCTGCTGACCCGGTTACTAATGTACTAAACCCGCTGTTAATTGCAAACAGACGTTGAAGCAGGCCGGAGACGTTTTCTTATAAGTAAAGCTATACAATTGATTTGGCAAAAGGGTGATGTGTTTGCGGTTTCTAGAAGAATGTGGCGATGTTGTTTTTTTATCCAGTCACGAGAACAGATGTGTGATTTGGTTACATATGACGTGTTTGTTTCCTTTAAACTGGCAAAAGGATGGGTCTCAGTCCACTTTCTAACACACGTGGTTCGATTGAAATATAAAAGTAATATGAATCAAAAGCATCAAGACGAATCCAACACGGGAAGTGATAAGAAGATGCCACCCTGAAGGGCATTTGGTAATATAAAATAAGTGTTTACTAGATTTGTATTTGTGTGCTGTTTAAGCTGCTTTAAACATGAAGTCATTGTGAGTTAATGCACACATCAAGCATGTATACTTTAGCACACAGCATGTTCTTGGAATATACATCATTAAAGCTGTCCAATCATGTCGGGACTTATGCTGTTAGGGTTCGATATCATTGGCTTTGCTATAAAAATGCCAGTGTGAACTTGTTAGATACAGACCAAAATAAGCAAAAGATCCAAACTGCATTTGTTAAAAAACCTTTAACAAACAAATAATAATTTCACTAGGGTTGGACATGAAATTCCGATTTCATCATTACTTACTGCTGTTGGCATGGTTCACTTTAGGACTAGATATGTTCATTCTTTCATAATGATTTTGAAAACATTAACATAGAATATCATTCACAGATTTTCAACTTTTGCTCACTGCAAGCTCTGTCGTGGTATACGTTCCTTGCTTCATAAATGACTTTCTAGTTGATTTTCAACTGTGTTTGCTCATTCCAAATTGCTTGGCTGTGAGAAATAAGCTGCTAGTTCGCAAAGCCGAATTTGTGATCCGAAGCTTACCGAGATGATGGAGGGCGAAAACTCATCTAACGCATGTTGAATGCATTAATATTTATCATTTTCGGAGTTCACACAGAGAAGCATTAGTCCAGCAATCATGAAACTCATCACAACAACTGTTCGCATGTCACGACTTCATTCATGCCGTTCTGTCCGGGGAGAAGAAAACAGGAAGTGCCTTCCTGTCCAAATGGCACATGCTGCAGGGTAGCTTGATTATACATAAATGGATCCCTATTACACGTGATCACTAGCAGATTTAACTTTTGGGTTTTTCTCCCTTCTAAACATATTTGCCTGGAGTGATGCCAGCCTTTATCATGAGAGGAGCTGGCGGGGGCACCTGTAATTCACCGGCTAATGTCGGCACCTAATGCATTACGGGTTTGGCAGGAAGCTGAAAGCCTGATGATAGCACATATACAGTACATGTGTTGATATGGGCTTTGAGGTGAAAGGTCATCAGGTTTTAATGTCAGTGTAAAAAATAGCAGTATGTTGACATCATCCTGTCTTCTTGATTGAGTACTTGAGCCTCAATGGCGATGTCCTATCACATATCACAATGAGAACCTGAGATGGATATGCGGAGTACGCTACTCCTTATTGACGAAAATTGCATGTCTAAACAAATCATGCGACCCATTAAAATTCTGATTTAGTCTTGGCCTAGATTTGGCTCATATACATTTATATAGTTTGGGGGAAAAGGCTGTACGCTGGGACTTTAGATTTTATCTTATAAGTAACTATACGCCGCGATGCACATCCTCTGTTCTATAGAGCTGTGATATCAGCACATAATGTCAAAGGCAGGCAATCGAGATAATAAATTCTTCCCAGTAATCAGCTATTTGTTTTCAAGGCCTGACAGAGGTTCTAGTGGTAAGAAGGTTTTAATAGAAATCAAAAGATAAAAAGCCACTTTTATCGAGAGGGCCACTTTTCTCCAAAGTGAGAAAGAAATGGTTATGCCAAGTGCCCCTGCTGTGCTGATCCAAGCGTATTTATATTTGTTAAGGTATTGTGCTCGTGACGTCTTAGTTTATGTGAAAGCTTCTTACCTGAGTGTAGAAGTAATTCATTACAGCGTACAGGTCCTGTCATGTCTGGTCAGGTAAATAATTCAGTACAGTGTTGAATGTAATGTTGTCATCATCAATGTGTGACCTTTTCTAGTCTGTTCCAAGTGTAGGCAGCATATGGAGTGTATAATGGCTTTAGGAGCGTGTGTGTGTGTGCGTGGACTTGGATGACTGCTTTCAATGTGTAATGTGTTGGAAGAGTTTGGAGTTTCTTGGGATGTATGGACCACTTGGGGTTGTGGGGGTTTAGTGTGTGTGTGTGTGTGTGTGTGTGTGTGTGTGTGTGTGTGTGTGTGTGTGTGTGTGTGTGTGTGTGTGTGTGTGTGTGTGTGTGTGTGTTTGAAAGAGGTGTTTGGTGTGTGATGTGTATGGTATGTAGAGCCAGTTGGATGTTGGGTTGGATGTGTGCAGAATCCACTGTTTATTTTGTGTGCAGTATGGGGTTTACTGTGGTCTGTGAAGGGTTCCCAATGTCCTTTTTGACTCAAAAATTAAAATGGTGGAACCATTTCCTCTCATTAACATTAATCCTTTACAGATCACAAAATAAGATATTTTGAAGAATATTGGTATCTTCCACCCATTCACTCGATTTGGGCCAGCTTTTTTCTAAATATCTTCTTTATGTAACAATGACAAAAGGGTAAATGAATGATGACAGGTTTTTTATTTTAGAGTGAACTAGAACTTTTAGGATCACGAGAAGATGGCAGGAGCATGTACAGGCTGTTTAAAGGATAGGTTTCTCATCATGATGCCAACCTCATGTTGTTTAAAACCAGATATAAATCTTTGTTAGAACAAAGAAAAGATATTTAGAAAAAGTCTCATACAAAAGTTTTTCTCTTTATACATTTTAAGAGCTACCGACATTTAGAAAAAAATCTTTTGTGTTCTTCTGAGAGTTGCACAAATTTAGAATGACTGGAAAATAACAATCTTGGGGCATTTACTTCCTTCAAGGTTGTAAAGAGGGATGTACAGAGAGTATGAACTGTTTGTATTCACTGAGAATAATGTGCAAAACTGAATGTTTGGGTTTTTGTATGTGTGTATAGTTTTATTGCGTATCCCAAGGATTTTGTAATATATCTGGAGTGTTATTGAAACAATCTGGTATAAGTTTATAGGGCGTTATATGTATACGGCTTACATAGAGTATATAAGATGTTCAAAGGATACTGGTGTTTCATTAGACGTTTAGGATATGTGTGAGGTATATGTGCCGAGATATGTGTAACGCGTGGGAATGTGTGAGCCTTGTGAACAGGCAGCAGATTCCCTTGGCAATCGGCCATTCCCATGAGCTTCACTCATTGAAACAAGCTGAGTGATCCAAACTGCCACCGACATCACAGCATATATGTGTATGTGTCAGGGGGGTCATATGATGACATGCTTATGTGCTTAATCGAAGTTATGATGCTAATCGAGTGAGAGAGCTTGATATAAGCAGTGACAACATTCACTACCATCCCTTATTGCTCACACCACACTGAGTTCATTCTTCATCTCAGACTGTTCATCTTACTCTCTCCCCTCATCTCAGCCTTGACCCATTGACTCACACAGTTCGCTGCCATCTCTGCGTCTATGATATGAGGTGTCTGAGTGACTAGTGTGAGAGCCCTGGACTGTGTAAGGACAAATGAATCAATGCCCTTTCCACCTCTGCACTGACAGATCAGCTGATGTTTTATCCACCCGCCGCATGACCGGCAAACGCTGCCGAGAATAACTACACCAAACTACACTGAGCACACAGAACCTCTCTCTCTTTCGCTCACTCTCTCTCTCACATTTTCTTTATCTATTTCAGAGATTTATGATCCATGAATTTTACTGCTATTGTCTGGATAACATAGGACCTC
>CM065665.1:15341783-15541783 GCA_033220385.1 Triplophysa yarkandensis
CTCTCTCTCTATCTCTCTCTCTCTCTCTCTCTCTGGTCTCTCTCTCTCTGGTCTCTCTCTCTCTGTCTCTGTCTCTCTCTCTCTGGTCTCTGTCTCTCTCTGTCTCTCTCTCTGTCTCTCTCTGTCTCTCTCTGTCTCTCTCTGTCTCTGTCTCTGTCTCTGTCTCTGTCTCTGTCTCTGTCTCTGTCTCTGTCTCTGTCTCTGTCTCTGTCTCCTCTGTCTCTCTCTCTCTCTCTCTCTCTCTCTCTCTCTCTCTCTCTCTCTCTCTCTCTCTCTCTCTCTCTCTCTCTCTCTCTCTCTCTCTCTCTCTCTCTCTCTCTCTCTCTCTCTCTCTCTGTTCATTTATGCTGCTAAATTTTCGTTTAGCTTTCTGAAAAATAGAAAAAAAATTCTGCATATCTGTATGATTAGGACAGATGGCCAGGATGTGCGATCTTCTTTAGCTCACCTTGGACTATAACTCTCTCTTTCTTTTTTTTACCCAAAGTGATAGTTCAATCAATCATGCAAATTCTGCCGTCATTTACATACCTTCTTACCATTGACTTTCCTTGTATTAAAAAATTAATACAGACTTAAAATGACTAGAGAGCGAGTAAATAATGATACAGTTATAATTTGGGGTGAACAATCACTTTAAGGGCATACATAAATGCAAAGTGAGTTGGAGTTCAGTGACCTCATCTCCTCTAACTTGATAACAATAAGCCCTCTATAGATTTTGTGACTTATAATCCAAACAAGCCCATACAAACACTTAAAACCGCTGAACACTTAATACGGTAGCTCTGTGTTATTGGTCTTAAAAAAGCACCACACTAGTACACAAGTGACTGAAAATGAACTGTGACTGCTAATAGCGTCATTTATTCTTCCAGGCTGTCTGTGTTGTTTTAGCACCTGATTTGCTAGAAAAAAAGTGCCAATTAGGCAACGGCGACAACCCAAAAAAAAATCATTCTGCGTAAATTGAACTCAAATAAAAACTGCTTAAAATTACCAGCAATTTGAAAAAAATAATAATTCAATGTCTGCATCCCTTTCTCATTCGTCACATCCTTCTCCCCCTCATGAATCATCATCCTCATTATATCTTCAAATGCATTAAACATAAATTAATTCTCTGCTAACAATTTCTTCAGTCAATGGATCGATTCTCCAGCCTCTTTAGGGGTTTATTAATGTGTGCGCATCAGCAGAGCTACAGAAGAAGACCTCGATGTCTCCATCACTTATCATGCTGCGGCAAAGTCATACTTCCCGTCCTTTTTGGTTCCTGCTGGAAATCAAAGGGACTGTTGTAAACTGAAGCATGCTGGGGATTCAGGGATTAAGGGCAAGTTCTGGATGCAAGAAGTACAGTGAAAGAGGTGAAGACAGCAGCGCCGGAGCTCAGAACAGAGGTGATGACACATCAAGATAAATGAGAGGGAGAGACAATGGAAAAGAGAAAAGACGGAGCGGTAAGAATAAAAAGCGGTGTCCGAAAATCCATCAAAGTTGTAGAAATGTATTGTATTTATTTCATGATGTAAAAGACGAGACTTGAATTCTAACATTTCAGAAGTGGCCCAAATTGCAAATCCTACGAGTACCTAATAACACAAATTAAGGAAGAGTGGAAAATTGGAGCAGATGTTAGTGCCGGGTGAAACAATTATGCTAAATGACGGCGAGACAGAAACAGAAAGGGTTAGCTGGAGAGATTGAAGTGATAAAGGTGATGATGGAGGCTACATCAGAGAGTCCCAGTGTCCTGCTCTGCCTTAAGGAGAGCTCAGTGGAGTGTCAGATGCTTGAAGGATGGCATCCACCAGTGGCCCAGAGGACAGCTTCCTCTCTCCCTGCTTTCACCTCCAGCAGCATCAATCAGCCCAAGGTTCCCATGCAGCTCTCTCACCAAAGAACGCCTCACGATTTATCTGTCTCACATAAAAACCCGGCTTCCTACGAGCCTTGATTTCTACCCTTTCTCCCAATTTGAGACCGCCCCCCACCCCACCCCCCACCCCACCATTACATGTCAACATATTGTGCAAATATGTGGAAAAATATGCACAGGGAGGACATATACTTTATAGATTAACACTCTACAATAAAGAAGCTTGTCATGGTGTGCGCATTTAGAGATTTGGCTTCTTGTGTTCTGTCATGTTGGTGACACACAACTAATTGCAGATTAGGTGCATCAATTAAAAGATCACTTGTTATTCACGGATCGTACGCCACGACGATCCCGAAATTCATCGTCAAAGAGAATGTTGACAATTTGTCGATAAACAGCATGGACTATTGTGGTGTTTATTGTATTGATTGTACTGAAAACAGCAGAAACATAGATGGCATGTTGGGAAGGGAAGAATGTGGATTGTTTTTTGCACTCCTTAAGGATTTAACTCCATTGAATGGGTTGTTGCTGTTCATATCAAACACAAAGCAAAGTTGATTGACCTGACGTCTGTTCCAAATAAAGTGTAAGCAATAATAATGTCAATAGAAATTGAGCTGCTGCTCAACATACAGTATTTGAATAATGTATTTCGTAAAAATAAATATGTGCAATAGTCAAAGTCAAAGCAAATTGATCGGCCTCTGGTGGCTGGCGCTATCCACTCCCTGTTAATATCATTTTTGTCATATTAGTTGGACCTTGTCACGCTGATGTAGGTTTCCGTGATCGTTTTGTTATTACGATTTTAGGTTAATTTAAAGTCTTACAAAAAGGGGCAAGGTTTAAATTATTTGTGTACGTTTGAGTTATCAGAAAATTTAGTCGGCGTACTTGCATAAAATCATCAGTGCATAATGTCAGTGTCCATATATCAGTCTGTGGAAGTAAATGTGGACGCGTCAACCATCTCAATATTTTGAGGGGGATGCAACAGATGATGCTTTATGTTGTAATCCAACTACAGCTCGGAGCTCTTAAAGAGATAACTAACTAACCAAAATTTTAATTTCGCCATTGCTTATTTATCATTGACTGGTGAAATCTTGAGATTTTTTGGTTTTGTGTTCTTGTTTTGCCCCAAACCACAAAATAAGATATTTTGAAAAATGATGGTAAGCAAAAACAATAGATTTTTTTTCCCCTAAAGAACACACAATAATATATTTTAAAAATGTAAAAAGTAAAAACATTGGTCCCCCTTCAATGTAAAAAATATATTCCAAGTAGCTCAGTAAATATCACAAAAATAACTTAAAAAATCTTTTTTAAACTTTAAATATATATTTTAAATGGAAAAAAGTTACAAAATTGAATAAAAGTCCAACAGTTAATTTCTCTATAACTGAAGGATATTTTTAATTGTATGTAAGGAAAAAAATAAGTATATAACAAACATAAATATTTCTATTAGATTTTACCAAAAATATTGATTTATTTTACAAAAATATATAAATTAATGGGATGTACTTTGTTTACTCACATATACAAACATTTACATCTATAAATGTATATCTACTTAATTTCCAAAGTTTTTTATTTATTTTTTTATTGTAAATTGTTTCACATAAAAACAGAGTCAATTTTGTGTGTTGTCTACTATATAGACAAAGGGTCTGTGATTTTCCTTTGCCGACCTTCTTTTGTGTTCTCCAGAAATCATCCTATCCTTTTACAGCAAATCCTAGCCAAAAATCTTCATCAAAGTATAGTGAACATAAAGTCTGGAGTCTTCCTTTTATATCATCGTGACATCACAGGCTGGAGTTTACACGGCGCTGAAGTATTGATCGTACATCCTCAATAATACAGTGCAAGTCAACTGGATAATTGAAAAAATGAAATTACACATCCATTACCAAGGGATACAAATCCATAGACAAAGTGTATAACAGACAGCAAAGTCAGTCCGCATGTGTTGATGGTTGGTGTGAAGCCGCAAAATAAACAATATAAAAACTTTCACACTGAGCATCCTGGCATGGAAATTGATTGGACACGTTCTAAGAAAACAAAGCTGTGGGGAAAAACAGCGTCCGCCTCTTTCTGTCAATCCTCCTCTCGCACCCTTTAGGGATGCGTTCATTTACTACCTCTAACTGTCTCTTTTCCCACAATCCCTTTTTCCACCTCCTGTCAAGACGGCTTCCCTACGATGTTCTTCATCAAATCATTTCATCCTCTTCGCAGGTTTGTCTCAGAGAATCAAAATCATTGTTTACAGTATTCCGTCTCCGTAATTTTCATATTGGATCACAATGCTGACAGATAAAGCTCTCTCGGAGGAATCGTTGGGCCTGTTTGTAAAAGAGCACTGATGCGCTGAGGCTTATCCTATCAGCTCGATCACAAAACACTCGATTACATGTAAGCATACATAAGAATAGAATGACATGTCCGTTTGGCACAATATGCGAGGTTGCTCCGGGGTTGTGTTCAGTAGCTCCACTTGTAAAGCGTGGCATAAGGTCATTCCAATTAACATCCCGTACATAAGAGACTCAATTTGAGTCGCTTTGGGAAAAAGTGTCTGTCATTTGCATGATTTAAAATCAATTTGTAAATAGAAACACTATTCTTGTCTTTGTGTTTCAATACACATTTGCCATATAAGGAGAAAATTACAAATATTCCCTAATTTTCTTTCAAACTTCTTGGCTTCTCTGTCCATCCAGCAACCGCCCTTGCAGGCTGGATATCATCTCACGTAGAGAACAAACTAAAAAAAAACACATGGCTCTGCGCTCTACAGAGGGAACATTGCCGTTGCAGACTTTAACTCGTTTTTACATCAGTGAGCTGAAGAGCAGGGGTGAGCATCGAGTGAACACCGAGCATCGTCCCGCCATCACACTCATTTAACACTTCTACTTGGGTCCCTTGTTCTGCTGACTCCAGCCTTTCTCTGCCGTGTCTTGATGTAAGTCCCGGCAGCGAGGGGGGTCAGGGTTTTCT
This sequence comes from Triplophysa yarkandensis, assembly GCA_033220385.1. NCBI lineage: Eukaryota > Metazoa > Chordata > Actinopteri > Cypriniformes > Nemacheilidae > Triplophysa > Triplophysa yarkandensis. The sequence continues at coordinate 15,346,687 of CM065665.1, forward strand.
GATACCCCTGACTGATCAAAGTCTAGAATAAAAGGCAAAAATAAAAAAGGGCAAAGTGAAAGATAAAAAGTGCAAGGCAGTGATGTGAAAGCTTTAACATGACCGAGCCAGCTTTCAAAAAGCTTATGTTGAAGCATCCCATCGTGGAGCTATCTTTAAGTAAGTTGTTGAATATTATTATTAACTGAAATTCGTTTTTATGCCTGTAAATGATATGTAAATATACATATCCCCAATGTTTGTGATAAAATGAATCAGAAATCAGATGTCTTGTACTACAGAAAACACCAGGATCGTAATCATCCAGTTACTTCCGTGACGTGTCATCAGAGATCCGTTACAGAAGTATCTGGATTCAAATTATGTGGGCCCTTCACTCTTCAAGGAGAGCTACATAAATAGACTTTTTATGCAGATTCATATGAAAATGTTGAAAACACAGCACTATTTGTTTGAAGTTTTATTTGCAAAGTCAGAAAAAAGCTTTAAACTTCTGGAACTGGCCCCAAGGTTCTTATTTGTTTCTCACAGGTATTCAAATCATTATAGAGTGTTGTACCAATTGGTTAAAAAATTGTGCCCTAAGGTTCAATTGTGTAAACTAATGTTCCAAATAAAGGAATAACAATTATGTTTTACATATAAAGATACTAAAAGGGATCCTTTGAAGGTACTAACCCAGCAACGGAGAGGTACAATTTTAAACCTTTTTTTCTGACAGTGTGGAAAGATAGCATGTTCAGTAGTTCCTGTGCCAAATTGCAAATCATGCCCTCCTAAATTAAATCACTAAAAATAATGACAGGATTTCTGTGACTAAACCAAAAGAAACATCTGAAGGTTTTGATACAAAATACTGCTCCGAACCTTCTCTCGGCTATAATTTAACATCCATTTAGTGTACTGTAGTTATGAAAGTGATAATGTTTCAGTTTCTTCATTTTCTTTGAACACGCCACATGCCTCTATTATAGATAAACGTATGATTATGTAGAAGTTTCAAAGTTGGTTGTACCAAGTCAAAGTCATTTATGGTTTTAGGTAATCGGCAGATGAAGATTTAAAAAGAAAGCGATTGTACAGATGAAACCGAAGGATAAAAGAATATAGACAACAATGCCTGTATCAGTGAATATCAACAGCATCTGTGTGGGACATTCAACATGTCTAAGGGGAAATTTAGCTGTTTTATTCAAGGTAACGAGCTGAGTCTAACAATTACTGTATGTGAATGTGGAAAACTTTACAGCATCATTGGTTACATAAATAAAACACCATGTTGCCGTTTACCATCGATCAGAGACAGAAGAAACCTTAAGTGAAAGGAAAGGGTTTTAAGGGATTTTACTTTATGAAGTAAAATACTTCATATTCATATTTATTTCATATTTACTTCATATTTACTTAACGCATTATGTATTTCAATTGGTTTTATTTGAGAGCGAAACAGAATGTCCAATAATAAGGCATGAGGTTGGAAATAAAGGAAAACACTTGCAAGCGATGCAAGATTATTGTTGAGGGTATCGGTCAACATTATCCATTAGCATTAAAAAGCTTTCATGAGGATCTACTGCTATGATTTTGCTCTGTTGAGTAAACAGTCGCCATCCGTTAAATGCTTTTCAAGATCACAGACCGTTGTCGAATCAAAGGCCAAGCATGTTAATGCATTTTTAACTACAAAGAAACTTAAAAGTAAAGCGGCCTGATGAATCATTTAAAATAATAGAAGGACATTACATGTGATGAAAAAAGAACTACACCCATAATTCTCGATTTGATATGACCTGAATGTTGTTGCTGCCCGAGACAATTATGCACAAAAATGCTATAAGAATAAACTTGACTCAACCCCTGATGAGACAGCAAAGTGCAACCCTGACAACATTCCTAGGGGACTGGGAAAAAAAACACTCATCAGAGCAGAAAAATAGGCGACGTGAAGTTTTGTTGGCAAAGAGACAAATGCATTTGTGCTTTTTTCTGGTTGCTTCCATCTTCCGTTGTTTCTTCTTGTCTTCGCCCCCGACTCTACATTAGCTGCATGTCGAAAGTCGGCATGAAAAATAACTATTTTAATTCTAATCTGATCATAAATTCTCCGGGTGTTTCGGGGGGTGAGTGGGGCTATTTTACGAACACAAGCGCGGCAGATTGTCTCAAGTCATTTTGGAAGGATGCTGAAGCAGGTAGCACGGGATAAAATCCCTCTGTAGAGACCCCCATAAATATTCATGGCCCACATTCCTTCTCTCTAACGCTCTTTGACAGAGACGCTTATTAAATTCTCATATACTTTAAAACCACGGTGACATTCAGCCAGCGAAAGCTCCCAATAACCTTGTTAGCTTATGTAAATAACAAGCCAGCGAGCACATATTTAAAACAAACCCCTCAGAACACACGCCACACTTCCCTGGCACGGATGAACTGCTCACTCACTATCCCAGGACAAACAGATGAGAAAAGTGGACAGATATGACAGGTTTTCAGTGGGGGGGAATTAGATACACTACTCTAAAAATCCAAACAAGGCTTGCCTTGGAGAAAAGTTACTAAAAGATAAATAATATTCGGTCGCCCACACGCACAGAGAACACAAAGACAGAAGCTGAAGGGAGGGATTGATGTAGTTATGTTTTATACACTCAAGTACTTTCCATGGAACATTCACACAACAAACTTTGAAATGCCATTGAAATGCAAAGCGCAGCGTATGAGAAGGGCACAGGTACACGGAGAAAAACGATAAGCATCTCTGACAGAAGTAAACACAGTTTACAGAATTCTGATTTATCAGCTGCCCTTTTTGGGGAGCATGAATAAGTAAATTGAAACTGTGACCACAAAATCCTTTCACTGTTTTATGCGTTGTGAAACAGGACTCCTCCTGAGTTAAAGGACATGTTTATTTAAAAATGTAACGCATGATAATAGGATGGATGTGTTTAAAATCATGTACAGTCACACGAGATGTAGTCTGCAGCCTTTAATTCCACATGGAGCGGTCACTTCGGGCTGACATATTGAGATCAAGAACGGCCGAACTTTAACTTAGTAACACATCTATTATTAGACATCTGCGAATTCGGCATTGCTCTTGTCTGTATGAAAAACAGGGCCATGTTGAATCCACGCCAGCTGTTATCTACGGAAAACTCTGTGGAATGGATTTCAGCTCGAGATGTTCACTTTATGCGGCGGGATGCAAATCGATAATGACATGATGTCGTAGTATCAATGTATTGCTTTTGTGTTTTTCTAGAATCTTTATTTGAAATGAGTTACACATTTTTTTGAATCACAGTATTTTCGCAAAAGTCAAGTGCACAATGAACAAAAAAAGTGCACAGATTGCGGCAGGCCCTGCTGAAAACATTGTGTACGATCCTGCACCGCTGCTGTAGATTAAGTCCAAATCGAGCGTCAATTTAAAAACCTCAGTTCTCCTTTAGAGGCATTTTTGGGTTTCTCTCAATCCCTGTGCAGTTATTCACAATACATGCCTGGTGGGTGCTCACCATGGTTACTGGTCCCGGGCTAATCAAACGACAGTTCTGCTGGGGAATTACCATTGTCCTGGCAGGTTCTTTGCTGGCAGATGTCCTCAGAGCAGTCTGATGCTAATTAAACCAGAGTGACTCCTCAACCTCTCCCGGTTTACAGATGGGCTCGCTGTATCTTGAGACTTCAGAAAACCCTTATCAAGACCTGAACATAAAAGCCTACCTACCCACAAGCAGTATATTAACAAACCACTAACAAGCTCTTGTCTTCTGATTGTCATAAACTAAGATTATTGATACCGGGATACGCTTAAAAGAGATACCTATTATTTGCCGTCAAAAGACTTATCATGATATGGTGGCATAAAGTGGTTTAGAGTTGAAATATCACAACGTTTTATACGTTAAGAATTACGTGGTTGGTTGTGGTCTGGTGGTTAGAGCCTTTGATTTGTAAGCAGAAGGTTGCGGGTTTGAATCCCAGTCAAAGCAGACAATCACTGAAGTGTTCTTGAGCAAAACATCTTACCGCTGTTTGCTCTGCACTGATGATTGACAACTGCATAATACTTACAAGTCCATTTGGTTAAAAGCATCTGACAAATGAATAAATATAAATATAATGAGTGCATTAGACTGTAAAACATGTTGAGTTCTTGTTGTCCAATTGTTAAAATCAGAGTTAGACACATAACGTAGTATATCTGCGCTCAGTTTGGACGTTTTTTTTTTTAATCTGTTGCGCATGAGAAGATCGGTCTCACAGCCTTTCAGCAGGATCTCAGCTTTTTCTGGTAACAATCGTAAAACTGTATCTGACATCTGTAAATATGAGTTAACCAAATTACACTCCCTCTTCTCATTGCAAACCAGAATGACTTTCTTCCGCATAACTCAAAACAAGATGTCTTGAAAAGTCACTGTTAATTAGTTCCAACTTTTTTAAAAATGTCTTATTTTGTGTTTTGCGGAAACACAAAAACTCACACAGGTTGGAATGAAAGAAGTAAATGTAATTAAATGAATTTCTATTTAATGAATAAGCTTTCACATGTGATTTGTTTTTATTAAAATATTTTATTTTATTAAATGTCTCATTACATTCATTTGTTTACCCGCCAAGCACAACTTCACAACACAAAACATTTTTATTTCTGTTCTCTCAAATCTTAGATGTCAATTTTTCAAAGTTGGACATTACTTAATAAGCCACAAATTAAATACCATACCAAATCATACAACAACTGCTGCAGAGATTAGTATAATGACAGATAAGCAGTAGGTACTTTTTGGAGCTTCAAGAAGTCTGATGCAATGTAATGCCAGCCAGGAAATTAAAATTACCCAAATTGTAAATATAAAGATTCATTCTGGTGGTAGCTTTTCCTTTAAAGTTTGTGTGATTTCGTATCAAATATGTAGTGTTTACTAGCACAGTATCAACCCATCTCTAATTTCCTCCCGTTTGTTTAAATTGCTTACAATTAGAACACTCACTTTCCCATCCTCTCTAGCTCATCTGTGAAAGTGGAACATCAGAATTACCTCTAAATGTTTCAAAAAGGTCGAATACATCTAGGCTTTAATTGAAGCAAAATCCCTAAATCACGCACTCCTCCCTTATCACACCCTGTGCCTCCTCCGCTTATCCATTTCTATCTCTCTTTCCCTCTCATCCATCACGTCCCCTCTTTCATGTCCTTTACTAATCCTGTCCAGGGGGATAAACTTGTTGAACACTAAGAGCCCTAGATAAACCCCTGCTATTATGCCACAAGCCAACTGTGAACAGTAATAACATGATAACAACGGCATAATTACACAGTAATGAAGTTCAAATGGTGACTTGAGGCTGAAGTAGGCCCGCATTGTGACCGTGACCTGTCAATATACCAGATTTTTCCTGCGAAGAAGATAAACTATGGAGTCAATCCAAAAATCAAAGCGGCATATTTTCAGAACAACCGCTCTAATACATTAATAGTGGATTTATGGTGCTTGAAATGAGTCGGCAACAAAATTACCCCATAATGTGCTGAGGTTCATTTATCCGACAAGAAATGAGCGCGATAGAATTTTCACTTTGCTCCTCTTATCTTCAAGTCTTATTTTTGGATTTAGAATGTTCGTTTTATTTCACATAGAGCTCCTTTAGCTTCTTACAACTTCTGGATGTTATTGGTGGTCAGTAATTATGAGGTCTGGGTTAATGCACTCCATGTGAGGCGGAATGAACTCTGTCCTTGATATATGACATCTGTTGCCACGGTCACGGTAAGGTGATAGGGACAGCGTATATTTGCAACCGAGAAAGTGACGGTTTTGTTGGATTGTACAGTATTGTAGTTCACACATTACCATCAAGCTTTCAAAATGCAAATGGCCTGTTTCATCACAAGCTGTGTGTTTCTGTACCTGTCTTCATCTCAGGCTTTCCAGTCCACCTGAACCCGATCTGTCTAACTGTTCATTTTCTTGCGTAGAGAGCAGTGAGTTTGTCACTTTATTTGCTTTCTGTATTTGTTACCTGCCTGCAGGGATTTGGTTACCTCATATGCCCTATGCCACTTTGTTTATACGTGTATACACAGCCAAATAGAATCAAGTCAGTGAAGAGGGCTTTTCTGTAATCAATTATATAGCGGCCCACACAAAAATATTTAAACATTTAAAAGGTTCGACATTTAATGACACTGATGCATTAAAAATGTAACAGTGCCATTGCATAAGATACAAAATGTCAAGCCAAAGTGGCGTCTGAAAGATTTGGCGCCATTCTCACAACTAACTTTTGGTCAGTTTTAGCACAGGTACATTAAACTAATTGGTCCCATTGATATTTTAGGAGTATGTAAGCCTGTTCTCCTCACAATCTTCTTGAGTGTCCTTGCAGAGTAACCACGGGTGCAATTATAACATGAATTATGAATATTTCTCCTAACTTTGAAACTCGGTATGTGCTATTAATGCAAAAAAAAGGATGTTTACAATTTAGAGTGTTTTGAGAGGTGTCCCCAAACCAATCTGTTACATCAAATTAAAATAATTTCAGTGAAAATGGATTTTCTACCCTAAAATAGTTTGAAGTTCACCCCGGCTTCATTAAGTATACACACATACATGTATATGCAAATTAGATCCGGCTCCACCCAAACACACTTAAAATGCTAAAACGGAAGCTTGCTTTACAGCGAATCTCTGTAAAGATAATGTAATGAAAAAAGACATTCATTTATCAAATATGTATTTGCAACATACACTAATATCATGGGTGAATTCTAATAGAATTATGAAAAAAATTATGGAATTATTTTACCCTCTACATATATAAGGCATTTTTTCTTTAAACTCTTTATCAAGCTTGTATGGTGGGTTGTTATATTTTTACCGGACGTCTATGTTTGGTTTAACATTACCTGTGTTTGTTATGTTAGCTGCTTGAAGGGTGAGTGTGTGCTACCGCACGTGTGTCACGTCAAGGCTGCAGCTATTACACATCGCAGGTCTGACCGGCTAAAAGATGAGCTAATCAATCACCTGTCACGCTGAGCAGCAGGGAACAGAGCGAGCGCCTCATGCCCGGAAAACAGATCAGGAACGGGCCCAAGAGCATCATCCTTTACATCAGACTGGAAGGGAACACCCTTAAGACATAGCATTTAACCTTTATCTGATAGAACTAGCTGACGGATCTTAAACATTGAACAGGTAAATCATTCTTCCTTAAACCTGGATTTAGATCCTATTCAAGTGATTACCTCCAGCTTTTCCGAATATTTATGGAGAATATTGCTTTTTGTGACGTTTAAAATTCTGTCTTCTTTTTTACAGGCTGAATGGATTTTTACGTGGAAACTACTGTCTTATTTCCAGGAAAGACATAAAACCTAAATTTATGAATGTATGCCTACGCTCACCTGCCTGAATGCTGAAATGATTACATTCTAGGAAATAGTTCTAAAGAAAAGTATGAAAATATGCTCAAGAACTGTGAAGCAATTGTAATAAATCTTGACTTTAAGGTTTATTCTGGAATGGCGTGCTTTGGCTCTGAGTTTTTCCTCGGTTGGTTTTTCAGCTTGTTGGTTTGTTTGGACATTCGTTCAAACTCAATATCAAGCTGTGAGACGCCACTTGTTGTTATTCTTAAGTAGTTTCTCTGATGTACTATAGTAAGTAATCCAATATTGTTTGAAAATACTTTAAGATAATGTTAAATATGTTGTGGTTACTGATTTAAAACATTTTTAAATGGTGTGTTAGTGGAATTTTATTTTTAAAAGAAAAGAAAAAAAAGCTAGAAGCAAAAATCTATGTTCTTTGTAATCCAAACAAAAATAAGTACAATATTTCAAGTATTTTTAAGTATTTTCAAATTTGGACTTTTCCCCTGTGACATTGGGTGTAGGGGCAGGATTGGTGTAATCATATATCGTTGCTTTGCTAACTCTTCAAATTTTTATTTGTATTAAATATAATTTAGGGATATCGGGTGAGGTAAGGTATTGGCTGGTCCCACAAAAAAGTTTTGACACAAAAAATAAAATGAGAGGCTGGGTGGTTTTTATACTAAAGCCCTTAAAAAAAAATTACTTGGTTCAAGATCAGTCACATGATACATGTCAATCAGTGGTATCTTCTGTCAGTGACATCCAATCGCCCCTATCATGGCAGAACTGTTGACTTCCCCACAAGCGTAAATGTGTGTGTAGTATGTGTGGATATACAATAACATGATATAAATCAAACTAAATATGTAGATTTGGGAAGAAAAAATGTTGGTGGTATAGATCTATATCCTCATGTACATACCAGGTTTAATCGTAGCCCAGCGATTTTGGTCTTGAAACCCCTTGAGGTTCATGACTTAGTTTTAAGGTTTAAGATTTTGGGTTCTGACTACTTCTAGAAAATCTGATATATCTAAGCACATCACACCAGTCCTCAGGTCCTAACACTTGCTTCCAGTACTATTTTTGACTTTAACGTAGTTCTACTGGTTAATAAAGCACTCAATGGTCTAGGACCAAAATACATTACAGAAATGATCACAGAATATAACCCTAACAGAGCCCTCAGATCATCAGGATGGAGTGAGTTAGAAATACCAAGGGTTCAAGCAAAAACAAGGAGAATCCGCCTTTAACTATCATGTAATCGGAACCAGCTTCCAGAAGAGATCAGATGATCTAAAACATGGGCCACATTTAAATCTAGACTCAAAACTCATCTGTCAGAAGTGCATTTATTACATGAGCAATGGGCCTCGTCCAAAATGACCAAACTAAATTTAATGTCACACAATTTAATTCATTTTATTTTCATTTGAAATCAAATTTTAAATAATTTTAAACTCTTTTTCATTTTATTGTTGTGATTATTTTCTATTTCATTCTCTTTTTTATTTTGCTCTTAAGTGAAGCCCTTTGCATTGCCACTTTGTATGAAATGTGCTATATGAAATTTCCTTTGCCTTGCTTTGCCATTATTAGTTTAAGGGTAAGCGTTAGTCACTAAGTTTTGATGTTTAGGATTAGGACATCATACTAAAATCACATTGGTTAAAGGCACAGTATGTCTCTAATTAAAAAGCAGTTGTGCAATGAGTGTAACATGCACTCATGTGGAATTCCTACACTTTTATTATTTGGTAAAGTACAGTCAGGGACTCTTTGTAATGGCCTGAGAAAATCCTGAATTTAGGCTGCATGAAATATAGCAATGCAGACCACTGCATCAGCACATGTTTAGATTTTGAAAATGAATAAATGATACACATGTACAGTAAGCATCCAGTTGATTAGCAGGAAATTGTTCATTTTAAAAGTCTACGTTGCTTGCAATAGTGTGTTTGTATGAAAAAGAAGCTGTGCTGTCTTTCGACTGTGCCCAAGGAGTTTCTGTTTGATATTCCTAAATACAAGCGAATGAAATGTTTGCCTCAGAGCATTCAGGCTAAAAGTGGTGAAATCAGATTATACAGAGGGTTTGATTGAATAGACAACCCATTTTAAGCTAAATGGATAGCTGGAGGAATTGGGCTTTACAAACAGATGATATTTACAGGCCTTGGCTTTGCTTCAGAAGAGAAATGCAGACATTCAGGGAGAACTTATGCATCTACAGACGTTTATACACGGCACATTTACAAACATATTGCTTTTTCTGTGCCAGAAATGGAGTGATTAGCAGCAAACTGAGTTGCTGGAGAAATCAAATTATATTTATTGGGTTTTCTAAGGCCTGACAACACTTTATAAACATGAACATCAAATTGTGTGTGCCTGAATGTGTAGAAAAAATACAAACATGCCTCTACTAGGAACCAGCATTGATTTTGGGGTTTCTCGATTCAAACATCATAATTTAGGTCTCTTTTCTATGTAAATAAGTATTGTGATATGATTATCTGTCACCTCTTGCACAAGTGAATTAGGTGGTAATGTCATAAGGCACAATTAATTAATAGAAATTAACCCCAATATGTGTGTCTCTTTGTTTGATGCCATGGCAGTACTGGTTGTGTTGAAATCCTCACTTGTATATACTTTCTCACCGCATGCCATACACACAGAATTCAATTTTCTCCGCTTCTTTCAGCTAAACACCAAAAACCACCAATATTGGCTTTCGGACGAGTTCAAAAAGCGTGTGCTTGAACAGTGAAATAGTTCTTTGCATTTAAACTGGCACGCCAGCTTTGTTATCAGTCAAGGCAGTTTGCTCAAGATGTAAAAGATCTTATAAAGCGTTTAGCACTTAAAAGCAAATCTAACACTATCGCCATGTATCATCAAACAACGGACAAAAATATCCATAGAAAGCAAATATTTTTCATGACATTAATTTCAACTTGTAAGAAATGAGAGGGGGTGGCCCAATAGAGAGAGAGCAGAATGAGCAAGAAACTCAGTGAATAAGAGAAGTATTGAATGAGCAAGGCTATGAGAGTTAAGCGTGTGAGAGAAAACAGATGGATGCGTTCTGTCCTTGTGTTTGAAGTTATGCCTTTCCTCTCGGCTGTTCCGTGTGTTTTTTCGCTCTCTGTGCAGAACTCCCAGATAAGAGGACGCCACTTGTTGTATTCGGAGACTTAGAAGCATCATTGGCAAAGAGGAGTGAGATGCAGATGGATTTCTGATTTCAACAATATTTACTATGCATATATACGTGCACTTTGGTAGACACGAGTTTAGTTGAATTAGTCAGATTGGGAATGTTGTTGTCCCAATCAACTTGTGGGGTACCACACAGAGGTTATGCCAGTCTTATGCCAATCTTGAGGACCTGTAGTATGGAATCGCTTTGTTTATATCTCCGAAAAGTCTCTCACATATACAGAAGAAATATACAGATTAACGTTTGTTGAACACCAAGCACAGAAATACAACATCATGCGTCTTACTCGGTTTTCCAGGACCATGTCAAACCTAATAAGCCTGCACATTTAACAGTTTAACGCAGTCAGAATGCATGAAATAGTATGTTTCCACACTTGTAATAGAGATTAAATCTATAGATCCAGCCAACAATCCGCAGAAGGAAAATTGCTTAAATGTGTTTGAAACCATTTAGCCGCTCTCCTTCTAAAACCAAGTATATCCATATTTAACATTTATAAATTATTATTATTAGTCACAATTTAGGTTTCCTTCCGGGTTCTGCAAAAATCTATCCAAAAAAAGTATTTAAAAGTGCTTGTCAAATTTGTTATATTAAAATTACAAAACCAAGAAATTAAATATGACATTTTTTATTGGTTAGGATACCTGACAATCAGTTTTAGCAGTCTAATTAATGTCAGAAATGGAACATCCAAGGGAAAAGAAACAATCATTAGGGCTAAAAGCAATAAAAGATCCATATGTTTCCACCAAAAACAAAATTTGTGTTTGTTGTGTTTGTGTGTGTGGGGTACTAACAACACATTATTATAACAGTAATTTGGCTTCAATCAGCTCTCATTCCATCAAACGCACAAAATCACACACATCTGCCGTTACTGTATAATTAAAGAGAAAAGAGGGAGAAAGAGCAGGAATAAAAAGAAGAAACAGAATAAAAGAATGGATGGCAAGATAAAAGACAACAAGCTACATCATGGGAAAGGAAAATTAAAAAAGAGGGATTTTTAAAAATCAAGACGTGAAACAAAGTGAGACTTGATGAGTGATATGTTGTCAAGTGTGAATGATGATATGTAAGTGTTTCTGGGTGTGAAGAATCAAGCTTTTCTTTGCAGAACTTTAGGAGATGGGCACAGCTGTCTCTGTCTGTTCACGACACTCGTTAAATTCTTCAATAAGAGACTCGGAGCTTTACAAAGAGAATCTTTTCCACTGAGAGGAGAAGCACTTTTACTTATTCTATTAGAGTCAGGCAGACAGAGAGAGCAAGAGTGAAAGAGAGCAAGAGAATGAGCGGAGAGAGACGGTTTTTTTTCCTCGGCAGAGCTTTTGAGGTGATGGATTATGCTGTCAATAAAGATATTTATGGAGGATGTGACAGTGAAACCAATTGTTTGTTTGCAACATTTCACTTCTGACATGTGATCTTTTTCAACTGCCAAATCTCTTACTTAAGCCTACTTTGCATTGTCTTTCTCTTTCTGAATTTCGTTTTTTTGGCATTTAATTACAAATATACAAAAAAGGTTAAAAAGAGGAAATTTAAAAGCTTTGTAATTAAATAAAAATACTGTTTAACTAAAAATATTGGTGTATGTTACACACACATGTAATTTTTTTCACACATATTAATATTTTCCACTAAAATATATGTTTAAGGTTTTTAAAAGATTTTTTTGTTAATAAACTTAATATATTTTTTAGATATTTTTACAGAACAGTGGAGGAATATGGTAAAAAACAGTGTCGGGACACAAAATCCCATTGCAAATTAAAAGATCTTGATTTTTAAAGCTGTGATATATACTGTTAATTTAAGTAAAAGTGAGTAAAAATCCGTCACTGTTTTTTTTATATATATATATATATATATATATATATATATATATATATATATATATATCTAATACAAGAATTCACACAAAAAAAATATTTTTTAAAAAGACTTATTTAATGAAAATAAATAACTATTTAAATAACATGTTCACTAAAATTTTCATTTTTAAGGTCCGACCTAATTTTAAAAGATTTTACGTAAAAGAAAATAATGTATCTATATATATTATTTTGGGGATTTTTGTTTTTAAGACATTGGGCTTTTTATATTTTATATTTATTTTTTAGTGTATATGTATTACTTACCACTGTTATGAAGCTGTAATATTAAATATTAAAATATATTTTAATAAATAACGTGGAACTATCCTGCTGTTATTTTGATACAATGTAACCATTAGTTAAAATGGTAGTAGCAGCCGTTTATCCTTTGTATAGCCAGCATTAATTGTGTGCATGCAATAAAGAACATTTTGTAATTGTTTACCCTTCTTCTCACACACTGTCCCAGATTTAATGTCTCAATCAAAACATCACTGCATGAAATAAATAAAACAACAGATTTTACTGTATTATGTATTAGCGTTTTAATTTATAATTAATGTAAATTAGAATGTAGTGGCAATTCCTTGACTAATATCCACAGATAAACACAGAATAATTTCACTTGTCCCAAGCTTGTCCCATGGACATTTATTTGTTACACTGCTGTAAAAATGTACCAGACAGATACATTCAGACACGCTCTCCAGTCTTCATAACGCATTTTTTGTTGTGGTCCGACAGAAGCAGGATTTTCCACCGATGCATGTTCATAATCGGATGGGCTGACATGCCTTTTGACTTCTGTCTAGTTTTTATCACACCGAGTTAAATCTATGGCAGGGACACAAAAAAATCTGTAAAAACAGAACGTGATATAGCGCAAAAGATTACCCCACAAATATTTTACAGCCTTTCAAGGAAAATATCAAATCCCAGAAGATCAAAACTGAAAGGACCACACAAGCACACACCCAGAAGCATTATATTAAATTCGCTCTTTGGTCTTGCAGTTTGATTTATGGGATGCAAGTCATAGGTTGCCATGGAAATGCGTTGGAATATCAGGGGTACCAAGAGTTCTCGCACAGCTCTGGGAATCATGGAAGCGTTGAACCAGAGCTTGTGTGTACGTGCGATTGTTTGTTTGTGTGTGTTGCTGCTACCTGCTCAGAGTTGTTTCAAGTACATTCCATATTGTGGCTGGCTTTCAAGTTATTATTATTTCTTCCAGTTCACTGGGGTCAAAAAACAGACCTTTACTGAAGCTGAACACATCACATCTACTCTATATTTCTTCATCACTCTCCATTTTCCATGTGCCCTCTCTGACATCATAACGTTAATGCATGAATGTGTGTGTGTGTGTGTGTGTGTGTGTGTGTGTGTGTGTGTGTGTGTGTGTGTGTGTGTGTGTGTGTGTGTGTGTGTGTGTGTGTGTGTGTGTGTGTGTGTGTGTGTGTGTCTGAAAATGTGTTTCACAGTTGTTTTAGGATTATTAATGAGAAGACAAACAATCTCACTTAAGCACTTACACCGTGTTGCAAGAAGTACTACACAATATGTTAAAGTGATAGTTCACCCAAAAATGTAAAATTCTGCCATCATTTACTAATCATCTTGGCATTTTATATATGTATTGCTTACTTTGTTCTTTAAAACACAAACAAAGATCATTTCAAGATTGTTGGTATCCATAACCATTCGACCCTGTTGACTTGAACTAGTTATGGAGTACAGTAGAAGTCAATGGGGAGCAATGGCTTTGGTTTACGTTAAGTCATGAAGAAAATGGGAAAAGTAGGTTTCATTTTGTTGTTCATATTTGCATATCCCATTGCATATCTTAAATGCAAGGTATAGATTTGGGTTGGTGACTTTAGTCAGATCATACGTATCATACACAAGGCATGGCTCGAAAAAAGGACATTTGAACAAATGTTGTGTCAGTGTAGTAGAATGAAGGCAATCCAAAGCTTCAAACACTGACCTAATATAAAGCTTTATTAAGGATATTTAGTAAATGTGGAACTAAATTTGACAGCATTGACATTTTGATAATAGCTTCATTTGAAGAGTTATTCTCAGAGGAAAAGGTAATTTGACTTTGGAGGAACAAATGGATGGGGATGAATAGTGAATTAACCCAAAAACGAATAGAAGATGAACCCTTTGATTTTTTTTTTATACTACATTTATTACCTAACTATTTTGTTGTTGTAACCTAAACAGATTGTCCCTAATGTATAACATTTTGTATTCTAAACTGCAATTAATTCCACTGTATATACAGGTGTGGAAAATTACCCTTTTCAGTGTTTCTAAACTTAGTATTTTGCTTAAATATTTTGATGTATTCTGTGAACTTCTAACAATTTTTTCTCCCAAATGTCAAATAAAAATATTGTTTAAATTTGCATTTATTTGCTTGAAATGAAAACAGGTCAGAAACAGGTCAAAAGAACAGAAAATATGTATTTTTTTGCGGACGTCAAATGCAAAAAAAAAACTAATTCTTAGTCACTTTCAAGCAATCTAACACAAACATTTGTAGATGTTTTTAGGGAAAAAAAACTTTTTAAAATATAGTCTTGATATTTATCACAGTTCATGCCAGCCTTTTTACATTTCTATAGGATAACTTTGTCACTCCTTAGGTTTGATTTAGTTGAAATTCTAAAGACACTGAACTGAAATAACCACAATACACAATACAATTCCAATCTGTCCATGGCTGTGTAATGAGCTAATAAAGCACATATCGATCCACGGTCTCCATGTCCCCATTTAGCTAAATAAACATGTGATTGTGCGTGTGCGCTCCTAGAGAATGAGAAAAAAAGTAGATGGAAAAGCTCTCAGAGAAATAAGACCCAAGAGCTCAGAATGATCACTTGGCTTTACTTTCGAGGACACTCGCACGGTTCACAAGTTCTCAAACCTATTCGCATGCAGATGTTTGCTTCTGGCAATGGCCTGTAATGTGATCACTGCAATCCTTGATCAAAAGTGTGGTAGCATTTTAAACTCTGTTTTCCATGCCCTGGGGTAACTCTTTAAACCAGCATGTTAAACTTTCCATTTAAACCCAGAAACCAGGGCAAACTCATCTCTGCCAATTAATGCCCTTTATTTCTTTCACCTCCTCTTTAATCGGTTCATATCTGTTCCTAGGCTTATCTTCTTCCCCCAGTGGGGGTGAGAGGGACGTATGTACGCCTGGGTGTCGAGCTATTGAACTGGGACTGCATTATTAATGCTTGTGTGGCAAGAGGCACCGCGGGCCGCTGAGGGCACAGAGAAAAGAAAGGGGCTGGATTTTTGCCCTGCCTTTCATCTTTCTTTATATACGGCTTTTTCTTTCTCACTCTGTCTTTGTCCCTCTCTTCTTTCTTCCTTTATTGTTCTTTTGACTTTTCTCACTCTCTGTCATACACTAACTCTTTTTCTTTCTGAATCGGAGCAAACACCCAAAAGCACTGTGGGCCCTTTCAGGTTTCTAAGACAAGTGGAGTTAAATTAAGACACCAAAACAAGTTGTGTTGCCTTTGCTTAATGTGTAAAAAGACCCCAGAAAGGTGACAGTAATATTAATAATTGCATTTTTTGAGTCCTCAGCTGTACATAAATGCGATTAGTAAATAATAAGATTAGTCTTATTATTTACTTTACTGCTTCGCTTCCTTTATCCTGTCTTTAAAACACCAGGTTTCAGTTTCTGACTCTAAGACCCGCCTCTTCATACGTTAGTATACTCTTCTTGGTTGTCGTAGATGCCCATGAACACACTTGGGTTTCAGCAAGTAACTAATACTCATCATTTGTTCACTACAAAATACAGAGGTACTTAAGCTAAATGATAGTATTATAGCTTCTCATGATTAATTTAAAAAATAATTATATAAATTATATTAATTTCATGGCTTTCTGGAATAATAGAATTGTAGTACATATATTTATAGTTTCTTGCATGCGTAGCGGTCTTGTAAACAAAAATCTGGGTTTACAACAAGTTTAGTCTAATCTAAATTGTTATACATAACATAATAAATTAACTTCGGCTGAAAATCAAGTAGCCTTATTATCTTTGTGAGGAGTCCAAACTGTAGTTCTTATGGCAGTTCATGGCATTATGAGTTATGAAATTGTAAATATACTGATTCTTGTCCATGGATATAATTTTGCTCATTTTAAATATACATACCACATGTTTAAATATATTTCAAATATTCAGATGCCAAAGCATCTAAGTCCGTCAGACGACTTTTCTTTTACTTGAACATTTTTATCAGTCTCCTAAATTTACTTCCATCAAGAGCAGATACTGTATGTCAGACCAGGCCGAAATGATTGAGTTTCGAAGCAATTTTATTTTAAATACTCTACATTCTTCACATGACAGTCTCATGTTTGACATAGGTGATGGTTAAAGGGTTTTGCACCTGAACCCTTCGTTTATATTCTAATATAAAGGGAAGTAGTAACCTTTTCACTGGGTGACTAGGCCTCGTCTTACCCAACACCAATTAACGATTGAAAAGCAAAGTACACAAGTATGATGAGATGGCAAGGCAACGATAAACGCCCATACTAACCAAGCCCAGGTGCAAAATCCAATCATGAAGAAACATTTGACCACGCTGGCCACTTAGTAAAATAGCTGATAAATACATTAATACATACCAAACGCTATTCTTGACCTAAAGAAAAGTTTATCATGACTTCTTTGTGCCATAGAGGTATTGTTTCTTTTTAGGAGGTAGTTTTAAAGTGGAACATGGGTTCATTGACCTCTATGCAACGGGCTGTTGAGTAAAAGTTCAGATGCTGTAAGCTCTTGACAGTTATGAAGGATTTAGTCTGTGGTCTTAAAAGAGGCTCCTCGGGCACCTGACCTATCTTTCTCTCTCTCTCTTTCCATGCAATATTTCTGTGTGCACTTGAGATGGAACATGGTAGTTAATTATCTCTGATTGGCTGGAGAGTTGAGAAGCTGCCATGGTGATGAACGCTTGGTTGGTTGAGTGGTCTCCCTTATTTCCCCCAGTTACAAGAGAAGACTCCTGTAAGATCACCGCCACAAACTCTAACAAACCTTTTCCATTAGACCGTATGGATCAAACATGCACACAAATAACACGCAGTGTGAACAAACTGTTCTTGTTTTCATGCACTTCGGCTGCAAGTAAAAAGAGTGCAAGTGAAAGAATGCAAATGGTATAATGAATGCTGAATTTGGTAGACATGTGGCACAGGGAATTCTTGTTCTTTTTTTATATAGCATGTGGGGGTATATTTCAAGTGGGCAGGAGAGCAGAAGGTCAACCATTCAACATTATTATCAGGATTTAAGAGCCTCGTTCAAGGGCATAGACACAAAGGAGAGAAGAAGGTGCTAGCTCATCTGACATGCTTACCATCCTCACAAGGGATCAAACCACCGGCCTTCTGGGAGGTGTTCTATTTCCCTAAAAGACAGGGTTCCCTCATACCCTAGCAAACCAAAAACAAAATTTTTCATATTGCTATTTGGACTATCAGACAGTCACTTTCCCCGGCGCTCGGTTTTTGTGCGCTGTGGAGACTAAACGACATAAACCAGCATTTGAAACTGGAATATTGAAGATTTTATATTCCATCCAAGGGCACAGGCCAGAACATTTGGTTAGAAATAAACATGAATGGCTTAAATATTAAGTAGCTATTTAGCAGATGTTTTAATCCAAAGTGACAGACCGAGCATTTACTACAGGGAGAAATCTCTGGGCGAATTGGGGTGAAATAAAGTGCACAGAAAGCCACAATGATGGCTCATGCTTCTCATGGGCTGAAAACTAGCTACTAGATACCTCTGATCCCCGAAGACGACAACTTCACTGAACACAAGAAAAAGTCTGAGATTTAAAATCTATGGCATATGCAATCAATTCCATAGAATACAAACACATGCTACAATGATGACCGCTGCTGGGTTTGATGGAGCAGAGCCGATTGGTACACTGTCGTTTATGGATGGCCTACAGGAACAACTCTGGACTTGGCTGCAGTGACAAATCTTTCCAGCCTTTGTGTTAAAGTTACCAAGGTCAAAAGAGGTCATATATAATTTAGGAAATTTCACAAATCATATCAGTTAGAGAACATTCTTTATGTGACTATTAATCAGAGCTGTCAGAATCACTCATAGACAGGTGCTGTATTATTGCTGTAAATGCTTCATGTAATGCACAAAATGATGTAATTCCAGAGAGACTATCAGATTATCAGATCACTTTTCTGACATTGCGTTTTACTCTTTCCAGTTCTAATTGTATTTGTAACACACTGTTCTGATTCTGTTAGAGTTTACCGGGTGTTTTAAAGTAGTGTCTGGCAACACAGTTCCAGTAAGTTCATGTGGGTCTTTTACAGTAAACTACAATGGCTGTCAGAAGACAATCTTTTAACTAATTTAAATCAAACAGATGAACACTAACTGTAAAAAACAGATCAACACATTTACGCCCTTAATGTGACTTAAATTAGTTAATTGTTTTTATGTATCCTCTACCAGCCATTGTGGTAGTTTACTGTAAAAGATCCACATTAACTGCCAAAAGTAGGTAAAGTATTACTGTTAAACACCCGTAAGACCTAGCAGTGAATTCACAATTTTATTAGGGTTGAGACAATGCGTAAATAATCCCGTAAATAAATTTTACCAAAAAAATATGGATGATTCACAACATACACATTCACAACATTCAATGATGCCGTCTAGTAAAAAAGAGAGAAACTCCGGTATGATGGGTTTAAATACAGTAGCATTGGTATAACAAGATACATACTGTAACTGTTGAATAAAAGCTGGATCAAAGAAGAATATTTATTATTAGAAGATATATATAAACAGAAGAATATCTGTTTGTAAGTTTTAAAACATTTTAACTTGTGTTGTGTATTCTGTGCAGTTTACGTTCAAAATTAAAAGATTGTTCATTTTATTCGCATAAGACTACTTAGCTTCATTTATTGAACAAATACTGAATGAGTTATTTTCCAGCAACATTTTTACACATTTTATCAAACAGCTCATTTATCTTTCCACAATTAAACAATTTCCGATTGAGCTTGTGACAATAAAGCCATTCGTAAGGAGACATGACTTGCTCTTATTAATGAAAAACATGTGATTGATGATAAGATTTATTTTCTGCACGTATGATCTTACAATTCTGTCTATAATAGTTATGGTGTGTTTATGTAGACTTGATTTCGTAACATAAATTACAAAGAGTATCTTGGGCCAGTTAAAACAGATTACATGAGAGCAAACAGAGAGTTAAAGCAAAGCGGTTGAGGCACTTTATAGTCTGGTGTGGGTTTATATATTATGCATGTGTGGATCACTGCTGTTGTACTTTGACATAATATGAGTCTGTGTCGAATGTTCATTCAGAGGGCAATTACATAATATGTTCATAATGAATTAGCCTAACCCCCAGCCTCCCATATCTCTCATTGTTTGAATGCTGTTTGTGATGTTTTGGGTGTCTCCTGTGTGAGTGTTTTGGACTATATGTACATTATATAATGATTTATTTCACTCTTGTCTCCCCCACCTCCGTCTCTCCCCGTGTGCTTTGACATTTCTGAGATATTTGCTCCCTAGAGTTTGACACGCTCCAATGTAATATTATTCCAAACCACGGCATGAAATAACCCAAACACAGATGAAACAAAAAACAACGAGAACATGAGATATCACAACAAGAGAACATAGCTGGATCCTGAGAACACTATAAAATATGTTTTTAAAAAGTCTGCACTCCGCCAGACGAACAAAATCAAGTCGCCCAGAGTTCAGCGAAGGATCATGGGAAGTTTGGTGTGTCCGACTTCTGAATGTCTGGATTTGTTGTCATTTGTGACATTGATTTAGCACGAGTGGTCTACTTTTGCCCCTTTGCGCTAAATTTTAATAATGACTCGTCTGGCCGGTTTCTTCGGAGGAGAAAGCATCCCTCCGTCTGTCAATCAATATTACTTTGGTGTTATATTGTGTTTGACAACAGCAGAATCAAATGGTCACTTTTCATAACTATCAAAATTGAAATCTGAGTTTGTTACATTCTTGTTTTGGGAATGACGACTTCATTTAAAAAGTGTGATTCTTAAATTGTCTGAAAAATAGAGACTCCGAAGGTAGAAAGCGATTATTTTACAGCGCAAGCTTACAAAAGACAATTATATATCAAGTTTAAATGATCTCTAGACAGACCGGATATAAAGATCTTCTTTACTTCCACTAAACACATCTGAATAACCCAAAAGAAATGATGCCACATACAGTCTAAACTTTAAGTTGAAACTTTAAAAAAAAAAGTGCAAATTCAATCAGACCTGCAAGGTAAAAACACAACTTTGTTTTTCAGGGATATGTGTAAAATCTTGTCCTCCATGAGTCATGCAATATGGAAAGTGCCTGCTTGTTACATGCATAAGACGGTTAGTGAATAATATGTGTCTGCGATCTTTAAGATCAGAAGATATCCCACCATGCTGCCGCTTCATTGTCTGTTATAGGGAAATGAATATTTAAGTCTGATTGAAATGTTTAATAAATGTAGAAAATTGAAGCATATCTTGTTTGATTTCATATTCACTCCTCTCCGGATCTTTTAATATTCTCTGTAATGTTATAATCATGATTTGTGCATACGTGCATGGGATTCCATACACTTACTTATGTCTTGTGGGTAAAATCCACAGAAATACACTTTTATAATCTCTTTTAAAGTAACTTTTTTAAAGATTTATTTTGCACCAAAACAACTTATTTAAACACCAATATGTCCAATTCATACTGTAATTCAAGGCATTTTAAAATCATGCATTGGAAGCTCCGGGATAACCGTTTCTTTGGAAATATTATAAACATTAAATAAGCAATCAAATATATAAAGGATTACATGCCGGAAAAATGGAAAAAGTTTTCACTCTAAATTATATAAAAGTTTATATTTAACTTGACACTCAAAGTGGCGTTGTTGTCAAACATCTCTTTACCTCTCTCAATTTCTCTCTCTCTCTCTCTCTGTGTCTTTTTTTGACAGACAGGTCTTCGATGTCTGACACAAGTGATAAATGTGAAAGTTCTGTACGAATGTCAGTCATAGTCCTAACACTCATAACATTTACTGAAAAGTAATGTGATGCACTGTCTTCAAATCAATTTGCTCCCGCATGTTGGCACATGCGAACGATTATTGAGGGTAAAATCTTTCTGGAAAGTTTTATATCTATATTCACACCCTCGTTCTCTTCTGGCAGTATTCAAATCATCCAACACCTTTAGATGAGCTCTCTATGTCTCATGAATACCAGACTGACGATCACAATCACAATTATCTTCCCTCTGTGAAACATGAATATTTCACAAACCATGAGGGGAAAAGGACTTTGAGTGAATCACAGAAGTAAAGAAAAATATTTGGAATAGTCCCAAAGAGTGTGTTCCTTTTAAATCGATCAGATAAATTTGACTTTTTTTCTTTTTCTTGCTGATACAAGCAGAGTAAGTGACTTTGTTCTAAATATCACAATGTACCAGCACACTCACTACTTATAAGGGTGGTTTTGTAATAATGTTATTTATTTAATTTTTAACCTGTCCTCCAACTAGAATAGTAGTTTATCCGTACATTTGTTGCATTGTATAGTTCACTTTATATTATAATAAACAGTTCACAATTATAAAATGTTTTATAGTTTGCAATAATTATGCATATTGATGTATGATTTCAACTTAAACCATCAGAATTTACTTTATTTATAAAACACAGTACAATTTCCACTCGTTTTAACCATGGGACGTTACCCAATGATTTATTAACATAAAACACTTCATTAGACTTTTTCACTTTCACCTCATTTTCACCTTCACATTTTTAGACGTATGACGGCTTAACAGCTTGTACCCTCGCGTCTAAGAGAAAACGTCGTCTTTTGATGCCTTGCATACAGTGATAAAACATTTCATAAATATGACAAAATATAAATAGAACAAAAATAAACAGTTATTTTCATTTTAAAAATCTTTTAAAAAAAACCTTAAGTAGATTTTTATCAATGGAAAATATAACAATAATTGATTGAAAGTCCAACTTTTGTGTTATATAAAAGTTTATGTCATGAAAAAAAAATGTATTCAATTAATATAATTTATTGAACATATGTGTAAATATAAAATGAAATCTGATATAAAACAATATTTTTGGTGATTTATAATAGAAATATTTGAGTTAATGAGATTTACTTATTTAGATTCTACTTTTTAAATGTAAGTTGTTGTTCATGTCAAATTTTACTATTACAATATTCTAGGTGTACCACATGGGCCAATTCATTCTCATTGTTAACCACATACCCCTCTTCTGAATTTTATTAGCATTGCTCTCATTGTTACATTTCTACCTAAATAAAGCCCTGAATTGAGATTAATTTATGCCTTAATGTAAGGAAATCATTTAAAATTAATAATTTTGTTCATAGTAAAAAATGACATATTATTATTTCAGACTGTAATGAGACTTCCATCTCAAATAAATTAACAAGTCATTTTTCACAACACTATTAAGTTAAGTTTAAGTTTTCTACATGTGGTCTAGTGTATTAGTCAATACAAAGAAACAACTACAATTCTTTAAAACACTATTACAACACAATGTTACAAAATGTGCGATGTTAAAAAGTGCACTTAAGTGAATTTTTTTTATTAAATTGTACTCTGCTTAAGCATACTTAAGTGGACTTTAATTATAATCTGCAAGTGCAGTATACTTTTCAGATATTAAGTACACAAAAATTACTCCTTTAACACATTTAAGTACACTTCTTTTTCACCAGGGATGTGTCTATCAAACAAAATTCATTAATAGGTGAGCTGGCACATATTCACGTTTTCTACAAGACACATTTGTCAACAGATGTTTAGCCTCTTCACCAAAAACATGAAAAAACATTGGATGACAAAGGCCCACAATAGACTTGCAAATGAACATTCACAAAGCAAAAAGAGAAGCTAACACATGAAGTTCACTATGACACACAACACACAGCCATCATTCAAAAGATTTCCAGCATCAGGGCTCAAAAGCGTGAACACGTGGGCTTTGAATACTCTCTCCACTGACACCTCCATTGCTCTTTTCCTCAATCTATTCTTCCTTTCAGCGTGCTTTAAAGGTACAAAGTTCATCCTTGCCTTTAAGTCCAAACCCATTTATTTTCTCTCTTCCTACCTCAATCTCTCCTTCACCACAATCATTTTCTAGTTTTCCTTCTTTTCATCTCTTCTGATGGTAGTTATACATGATGAGAAGCCTTTCGGCACACATGGTGCTCACATGTGTAATGTAACATTAATAGTGTGATAT
Source organism: Triplophysa yarkandensis (assembly GCA_033220385.1). Classification (NCBI taxonomy): domain Eukaryota; kingdom Metazoa; phylum Chordata; class Actinopteri; order Cypriniformes; family Nemacheilidae; genus Triplophysa; species Triplophysa yarkandensis. Next base: position 15,370,618 of record CM065665.1, read on the forward strand.
AAAATACAGACAAAAAGCTTGATAATGAGGCACTTGCATCTTTCTGCTGATTTGTGTGTAGTTGCTATAACGCATCCCTGTACGGGGATGATATTCATAGTTTCCTTAACTATATCTGTACCGCATACTTATTCTCAGCCTGCCCTGGCCTTGCTGCGGAACATGGGAGGACTGCAAAGAAGAATCTCACAGTAAAGGAAAAAGAGCTGTTTCATCTCCACGGCACGACACACACCAGGTTTAATTAGAAAATGTCAGCCTGGCATCAGTGGGTGTGCATTTATGTGCGTCTACCAACAAACCCAGTTTTGATGAGCTCCGGACATGTTTGCATTCTGCCATGATGTTTTTATCCCCACTGTAAGTTCGGCTCGCCTCTGCTGTCCTTTTCAAAATTAATCCCTTTGTCCTTTTAAGGAACACTGTATTGAAGAAATAACTGAATAAAGGACAATTTCCATCCCCGAAAAGAGCCGAGCTAAGCCGGTTGAGCCTGTAACCATCGTCAATGCTTAACTATATTATCTGCATCCTATTGACCGTGTATGGCATATCATTCTAAAATATCATTCTGGTTAAAGTAATCTATAGCCGAAGAAAAAACTATAGAGACACTTCTTGAGTTTAACCTTTATTATGCATTTCTTTATTGTTGCAATTCTAGTCCAGTTTCTGTTGAATTTGCATTGACAAATGCAAAGAAAAATACAAAGATGAATGGAAGTGGAAAAAACATGCATACCCCCTATTTAAGACAAGCTAAGAAAGCCTTTTTTTACCTGTTTGTCTGCTTTCTGCGTATACGTTTCAATGAAAAAATCTCAAGGAATATTTTAGGAATTTAGTTACAAGTTTACAGACTTAAAAAAATATATTGTGTTTTTTTAGTATTGCATAGTATTTTTGATTTTGCAAAAACAATTAAATAATGCCCAAACACAAAAGTTGGATTTATTGATATAATGAAACTTGTATTCATTTTATTAGAAACTCTTAAAGAGATTGTTTACCAGAAATAAAAATTCTGTAATCATTTAATCACTTTCAAGTTGGTCCAAATTTTTTTCGCTTATTTCTTCTAAAAAAAGGTTTGGACGAATGCACGTTGCCAGAAAGTTCTTGGAAAAAATACATCGTGTTTAGTTGTTCTGCAAAACTGTTTTTTTTTTATTTTTGTAAAAACTAATTATCCTAGCTTAACCAAAGCTTTGCACTGGCTTAAATGAGGTAACGGCCTAATAATATGGCCTTATTTCATGTATTGCTTTGAGATTTTCGAGAAATGCGTCTGTCAATAATCTTCCATGTTTATGACATTGTTCTCCTTGGAAAGAGGTGCTTATGTTGTTAACCAGACAAATCCCTCTCTAGAGTTTTTTAAGCAGAGCAATTAAAGCTGTGGACATGATGGATGCTATTCCTGACCCAGGCATATTCTTGACCTGAAACTCAGTCCTCTCCCAGATGGTAAATGTTCATTGAGAGTGCTCTTTTAAGTGCTTGCTTTGCAAAGGAAGCAGATGTCTTTGAATGTAAATAACTAATAGATCCCCTACGTGTGCGTTTGTTCTCTCTTGATGACAGTAACGCGACAGCATTGTGCTGGGCATGGACGTGGCACTGTGTACAAAGGGATTCTAAACGTCTATGGGATATGTGCATGTAAGTGTTATTTATCGGGAGAGCATGAAGTGTTTACTGCAGGACATGAGCCGGTGTCGGTCCAGTCTGATCCATGTACCAACAGTAATACCATCCTTTCTCTCTCTCTCTCTCTCTCTCTCTCTTAATCTGTCTGAACACACATTCTGCAGGGTTAATGGGCTACATATCTTCTCCTCCTGCTCTGAATCATCCTGTCTTCATTTAGACCCTCTCAGGTGGATGTTTTTAACGGAGGGCAGTTGGGGTCTCCATCACAAACCTATCGTAGAAACAGCAGCGCAACAATGGAACCACACACGCTCTCCTCTGTGTTAACAGCAGAGGCACGTTCAATAGCGAAGAGGAAACATTCTTTAGAGGAGGAAGATTACAGAGTTCAGTCGAGGTGATTGGATTAGCTTCTCCTTTGCACTCGGAGCAAAGAGTGATGGTTGGCTGGGATTTGGCTTCAGCCACCTTACGAGGGCCAAATTGTCTTCACGATAAAAACAACTCACCGGTTTAATAAACATACTAAACTATGTCTAAATGAAAACATAAAGATGCTTTGTGTGAGAGGGAGAGCAACATAACCTGAGGGATTGAAAACATTATTATCACACTATAAAACAATAGAGTCGATTGAAAATCCCCTTAATACCAGTAATAGCGTGTGTGTGTGTGTGTGTGCGTGTGTGCGTGCGTGCGTGCGTGTCTTAGAATGGTAAAAGAAAACACAGCATTTTCTGCTAGAGGATCACACACAAGATGCATTATTTATTTGTGTAGGAACAGAGAATCATGCTGACTGACTTCATCCCCCGACATCTTCATTTGAGCAGTTACTTGCATTGGTAATCTCAAACGGGTCAGGATTGTTCTAAAGTTTACTCTTAAACTATTGCAGCACAAAATGAATCTAAAAAATCGTGTTTTTATCCATGCAGCATTACATCAAAAATGGACAAACCTAGCAGTTGGGTTCTAAATGATGAAATGTACCGTGATTAAATAAAAAATTTCAATTCCTATTTGGTTTTTATTATAAATAGCTAATGTGAGGATGATTTTTTCAATCTTCGGGTAAAATCTGAAAATGTTCCTCTTCTTTCTAAGGGCTTAGGGGGTTTTATACATCCAATCAAATTGCAATACAAAAAGACAAGCCGTTGCCACAATTTTTCATATTCGAAATTCCATTGCTGTCGGAAAAGTGTCAAATCACCAAAGATAAGGTCCTCCAAAATTTTGGCAGTCTCTAAAAATATATTCTTTTTTCCAGAGGTCTTCCAGCCCAAAATGTTGGGTTGTTGGGTCAAATAAAAACATCTTCTCAGGCACCTGGTTAAAAAATTAATTCCTTAATTGAAATAGCTTGAATGTAACTCTATACCCTAAATCTTTGCTAGGTATACACAGATATGAAATCCAAATGTGAATATAACATAATTGATTGCAAGTCCAACTTTTGTGTTATGTAAAAGATAATGCCATTAAAAAATGGTGTATAATTTACAGCTATAGGCTTCAGATAGTTTTTTACAATAATCCCCTTGCTTCCATCATGAAATCATGAGTTATTTATTTGCTATTCGTCCATAGAAAAGCCGCCAGTAACGGCATCTAAGAAGTGGGTTTTTAGTTGTGTGGGACATAACACTTGTTTAAGTTTCCAACTAACCAGCTGGTGAGACAGCAGTGGATGCAGTTGGTGTTTCCAGCAGAGCAATGGAGTTGTGAACATCTTTATATCTGTGAACGTCATTTCGGAGAAGATTGTTTCGTTAACAAGTCCCAGTAAGCAGGTTCTGCACGTTATTTAAAACTAACTGATAGAGCGGTGCCAATCATAAAAGCGAGAGATCGATGGACCGACTCGATAAAAGTCATGGGCAGTCGTGGCCTGGTGGTTCGAGTCTTGGACTCGTGATCCAAAGGTTGCTGGTTCGAGACTTGGAACCAGCGGGAATACCACTGCTCCCCCCACACTGCTCCCCGGCTGCTCCGGGTGTGTGTTCACAGTCTGTGTGTGTTCACTTACTGGATGGTTTAAATGCAGAGCACAAATTCAAATTTTGCAATACGTCACTTCACTACAATGTGTGCCTTGACCTTCACTTTTTTTTAAAGTTCCCGTTGAGGAGCGATTCTACACAACAGGTACATAACATATACCCAGGGGTCGGGTTTGTCTCTTTGGTTGAAAATAACATTTGTGTAACGGATTACATCACTTGGAGAAAAGAGTTACTTTATCTCATCTACTTAAGAGTTTCCTAAATTATGCATTGCAAAAATATGACTCACTTTTGCTTACACACTCACTCTCATGACAAAACAGATAGTGAGGTGTAAGAGATGATAATTAGTGATGCAGTGGAGGTCTTGATTACCATCACAGCCTGATCCAAAAACCACACATTCATGGATGGAGAAAAAGGCATGCAGGGAAACATTTTCCTCCAGGCTTCCTTGTGCTTACAGATCTATCCATCTGTTCTTCTGTCTTTAAACTTTAACTCTCCAAAAACACAGCCACTCAATACAGAAGTATCAGTTATAACAGTTATTCTGTATCGCAGTTTTAAAAAGCACTTTATTTCAAACTGATGTGTTGAGAAAATGAAATGTAAGACCCTGTTGGTATCGTTTATGCCAGCCAGGGAACAGCACTCTAACTTAATTTGTTATAATTAAATATGACCACGAGTAAAAGTCTTCTGACAACATTATGTGAAGCTTAGGATACAGCAAATAAGGAGCAAGTAGACAAGAAGCCAATACAATAATTCATGTGGCTTTATAATTATCACAAAAATAAACAGTTATTGATTTTTTTTTCAGTTGACAAATATTAAAATACTTGATTAAAGGTCTAAGTTACTTTCTCTTAATTTACAAATCCTTTTTACGTTTGTGTAATGACAGAAACTAGTATTAAATTGATTAGTAAACATTTGTAATTTAAACAAATACTTTTGTTAAATTCTTAAGTTAATGAGATAAATGTATTTATTTTCTTACATATAAAAAACCGTAAACAGCATTTTACCTCATTATAAACTTTTTAACTTTACTATTTTTCTTCAGCGTAAATTGTTTTGTGTAAAACTAAATTACATTATTTTTAAGTGCACTGAAAAGAATATCACAAAAATAAAGACTTTTATATCCTTAAAAAATATTTTAAAGAGTAAAAATCCAATTAAAGTACTTTCATCATTTATTCACCCACTTGTCATTTGAAACCTGTATGATTTTATTTATCCTGGAAATAAAATGTTGGTAACTAAACAACATTGAACCCCATGACTGCCATTGTAGGAACTAAAACTGAGATGTATATGCTTTTGTAATTTCCAGTGGAACATGTCGCATGGACGTTTTTAACAACATGTGGGTAAATCAATGAGGAAGTCCAAATTAAATAATCAAAATGAACTTATTTGTAAGCAATTTCTCTATTGATTATACTTTTCCCCATTATGAGAGTGTTAATTCTGTCTTAACAGCTTTATTCTGTGAACAGTAGATACAGTAGCAGGGTCATTGAAAAGATCAGTAAAGTACTTCAGCTAAACCCACGAATCACTTTAAGATTCATTTACCGGAGTGTAAGATGGATCTGACTGAACCACATTACACCAGAAAAGCCACAACCACCGTTTGGACAGCAACGGCACGTACACTCAAAGGATATGCAGAGAATATATTATTTCAGAGCATGTTATGTGGATTTAATCACAGTCTTTGCCAGTCATTAATTATGTTTAAATTGCCGTGGGTGTGCGACCCGCCAGACAAGCACATCAATAGTACACACACATCAATTTTGGCCAGACATCCCCGTCCAAAGCTGTGCTCATACAAACACACCCCATCGTGGTAAGTTGAATTGAATTCATTATAATAGGGCGGAATCTAAATGGAATGGTACCAATTATCTGTGTTGAGTGTTGGAAATGAATGTGATGAACCCAGACAGTGGCATGCCTTGGATGTTAAGCATATGAGGATTCTGGCAGGTTTAGGAATATTTAATTAATGCCTCCTGATGCTCTTCTATTTTCCCCCTGGAGCCGCTGATGAAGTTACAAAACGTTTTTTAAGCTTCTGTTGGCAGCGCTTATGTGCCATATACAATCCAGCTTTATTCAATTACACGGGCTAGAGCGGGAAAGAGAGCAAAACATTGTCCAAAACTTATTATTTACAAAATATTTTAGCAAGGCTGATGATGGCAGATCCGTTCTGATTGGCGAAACGGTAGAGTAAAAACATTTGATTTGCCAAATGCTTTCAGGCACTTGAGTAGCATGTAAACTAGTTTTTCGTAGAATAATCTCATTGTGATGGTTTGATCTGTAGGGTTTGCACGGTCTACACATGTCTCTTTAGAATTGTCAGCACAGAGCATTTTTGTTATTATTTAAAGGCCCAGTTTGTGAAATCTATCAGCATCTAGTAGTGAGGTTACGAATCGCAACCAACAACTCAATCCATCGCTTGACCTTCCCTTTTTAGGTATGGTGGCTGATTGTGGTGTTGGCACAGTTTTTTTGCCAAAGGAGATCGCCTATTTATGAAAACACGCTCTGGGGAGGAGATTGTCGGTTTAGAGGTGCCATAGAAACTATTTAATGTAAGAAGACCTGCAGTGTCATGAAAACCAAACGATTATGAAACACTTTGTTATATGCGGTCTCAAAACATCTTTTAAAACATATGTCAAATAAATGATATTTTTTAGCATTACTGTCAGTTGATCATCCTTACTATTACACACGACACCTTTAAAACACTGTAAGGGCCGACCTAACCAAAGGTGCTTTTAAAAATCAGAAAAAGTGAAATGCGCCAAGCTGCTTATTGGTTGACTGATTGAAAGGAGCTATGCGCTGCATTTTCTTTTCATGTTGCTACGCAACAACTAAATACACTGTTCTGTTAGTTAAAAGTAAAAGAGCGATTGCTTGAGCTTCTTTTAACTTTCATATATGCAGAAACATTAAAAATTTTCAAGCAGAGGGTCGTGTTTGTCACTTGCCCCGTAAAGTTTCTCCTCCACTACTACAGTCTCCGGACACTACAAGCAACTAAAGTTCCGTGACAACAATGGAAGCCCCGCCGCCTTTTTTCAATTCCCTAACAATTGGGTAATTGAAAAAAGGCGAATGACGTTCAGTTGGTTTTTTTTCCAAGAGTTATATTTTTTTCAACTCAAAGCGCTCAGAGCGCTGCCTAAAAAACGAGAGGCCCAGCACCATTAAAAATGCGAGGCGCCCAAGCGAATTTTTATTATTTTATTTTTTAGGTGTTTTCGATATACGCTTAAAGTATAAAATTCAAGCATGGCATAAAATAATATGAAAAACAAGTAATAGTACTTAACATTTTTTTCAACGTTTTTGCAGGTGTTTTTTTCAGAAATGAAACATGTTTTTTGTTTGGTGGTTCCATGATCTTTGGTGGCTTTAAATTAGCCTAAAAATAATTTTGATCTATATTAATAGTACAAAGTAAGCCAGAATAAAGAGCAAACCTTACCAGATCTCAACCATGGTCAAACTTTCATACTGTCTTCTATTATCTGAATCCACTCAGGTGAGTTCTTGTAGCCTACACTGTGATGGGCTTCTAAAGTGCCAATGATTTTGAAAAAGACGCCAGAGTAAATATACCACGGGTATGATTGTGTTGTAGTTAATCGTCCGTGAGCAAGAGGGAAAGAGGAATTCACATAAATCTTTAATTCACTGGCATTTGCCATGAGTTCCAGCTAGACGCATATGTCATGAGAACAGTGTTGCACATGAATAATGCATGGAGCGAGTACATTAATTTCATGCAGGTCTTGGTGTCTGTTTCCAGCTGAACTGAGTGACAATTAAAAGGGTTTTTGAGTCGATGCAATATTTATGCAGTTGTGGTGGTGTTACTTTAGGTGTCAGTCTTCTGGTTTGCCTGTCAGCCATACTACAAAACCCTTCTCCGTGGTGATTATCTTTCAGGTGAGCACAGGTCCTCCACACGCATTCGTTTTCTTTGGGCTCTTCATTACAATAATGCATTCTGCCATCTAAACTGCGATCAGGGAGTGCCTAACAACACAGAACAATAACAATTTCATTCTCAATGTTTCATTAATTTTGTTCCCCAAAAATGAATGTGTCTTGTCATCTCAACTGGACCGGGAAGATATCACAACATGGAACGATAACGGTTTAATTCTCATTCTTCCAGTAATTTATTTCTTGAAGACATTTAGGGGGAACTCAACACGAATTCATTATGGTCGCTGATGGTGGGGTGTGTTAAAACTGATTTACTTAAGGAATTTTAAAACAGGTAACAGAAGCTTTTGTGGGGGATGCAATCGGGCTATACTGAGGATGTGTACGGAATTTCTCTGGCATTACAGTCCAGACACCTGGAATCAGCTTTTTAAAATTCTGGATTGGCATTCATTTAAAATGAAATTTAATCTAAATACATTTGTTTACATTGCTACATGTCATATATATATATATCCTTCCGAAACCTTGGGTCCAAAGGGGGCCAATCGTTTCTGAATACCAACATTCTCAAAACAATTATTTTCATCTGACTTTAATCAGGCAAAACTCAGACACATGAGCTGCCTAAATTCAAACAACATATTCCATGCCCGACCATCGACAATAATATTTAAGACCATTGCTACACTACAATATAAAATGCATATCCCTGTCGCCATAGCAGCTCTAGGACTCTCTGATCACTGCCTGGTTTCATCTTTTACCACCTTACAGACAAAAACTTAAAACTGCTTAGCCAGAAATAAGGACTGTAAAGATATGGACTAATGACAGAGCAGTTCCTACAAGCCTGTTTTGAATGCACTGACTGGAGTGCTTTTGAAGCCGAACGGGACGAGCTCAGAGACTGTAACATCATACATCAGCTTCTATGAGGATTTATGCATCCCTACCAGGACTTCTTTATCATTTAACAATGATAAACCAGGATTCACACCAAAACTCAGACAGTTGTGTCACGCCGAAGAGGAAGCCTACAGCAGCGGGGACAGGATCTCGTTTAATCAGGTCAGGAACACACTGGCAAAGGAGATTGGAGTGGCTAAGAAGAGCTTTGCCAAAAAGCTTCAGTTTTCTGCCAACCTGCATCAGTGTGGAAAGGCCTGAAAGACGTCACCTGCTACAAGACACCATCCCCAAGCATTGAGAGCAATTAACGGCTTGTTGAAGATATAAAGCAATTCTATTGTAGATTTGAGAACCTAGATCAGACACTTTACAACCGCCCTGAACATCCCTCTACACATCCTTCAACACCTCCAGCCACCCCCTCTCCTCCCGCCCTGCACTTCAGATCAGTGGGGATAATGTGCGCCAGATCTTTAAAAAACAAAAGAGAAGGAAAGCACCAGGTCCATACGGTGTTTCACCAGCCTGCCACCTGCACTGACCAGCTGGCTTCTATCTTCTATCTTCAATGATTTTTCTTCATGCTTTAAACGGTCCACCATCATCCCAAAGAAACCAAAGATCACAGGACGTAATGACTACAGACCTGTGGCTTTAACATCTCTAGCCATGAAAGACTGGTGTTGGCAAATTTGACAGTACCGACCTCTTGCTTGACCCCCCTTTGCCCACAGAGCCGGTGTGTAGATGATGCCGTTAAAATGGGGCTGAATTGCACCCTACAAAATCTGGACAACCCAGGACTTACGCAAGGAGTCTGTTTGTGGACTTTGGCTCTGCCATCATCACCATCATCCCATCACTGCTCTCAGACAATTCACATGTAGCACCATATAACTTGTACATTCACAAAACATCTGAACATATTGAATTCCATCCGGAGCTTTTCTGTCATTTTGCATTTTCACCATTGTGGGTTTAACTTACATATTTATTTTAATATTTTAGCAACATTCTGTGACAAACAAAACAGTGACCAACAACAATGATTTATTACTTATTTACGAAACTATTAATGACATGTACTTTAATAAAAACTATAAATAATATATTTAATATATCACATATTTTAGGTTTAGCTGAATTATTACTTGATGTAAAAAACAACTGCAGTTAAATATTAATTGGAAAGCACAGTAAAATAACAAAAACTCAGAATGCATTTAAAACATACGTCAACAAATTATTTTGATACCTTTTACTCTTTCTGCAGTTAGAAAATAAAAGGAGATTATCTTAAAAAATCTGTCAAAAAAATAAATACATACATACATTGTACATACATTTAAATACATTTGAGCTAGTCTTGGTCTTGTCTTGCACTGTAAAAAAATTCAGGTTGCTTAGTTAATATCACAAAAATAATCCGTAATATTACTTAATGAAATCTTTCAAATACATGAAATAGATTTTTTTTCAGTGGAAAATCCAAAAGTTGATTTCTCAAAAATGTAAAAATATTTTATAATTATAGGAACATAAAAAATAAGCATCTATAAACTAATGTGTTTTTATAATATACACCAATTTGTTTTGCTGAATTCTAATAGAAATATTTGAGTTGACTTGTAAACAGTATATTTGCTTAATTTCAAAGCTTTTGAAATCCCAACTAAAATTGAGTAAATTGTTTTATGTGAAAAAAAAATTAGTATGGTCTTGCCACACTCTGTGCCTTGGCACAACCCAATGAATGGTGCCGTTTGTATGCCAAGCAGCGAAATAGCTACTAAACAATGAAATGAACGCCAGAATGAAGATGTTTGGCTTGGATACAGTTGATGTCCATTGTGTGTTAGGTGCTGAGAAGCATGAGACGAGGTTGTCAGAAGTGATTCGATCTCATAACAGAGACTTGAGCAGAAGTGCTGTCATGGTCCTCTGCTGCACTGATGTTTGATGATGGTTCTATGTGTGAGACTCCTGATACAGTCCAACCTTCCTCTGCAGTTTGGATTACATCCCGTTATGACGGATGCCACGGCAGTCCGCGACTCTCACTGTTATCCACACACACACATGGACGGAATACAAGGACTGAGTGTGTCCATTAACACTGAACCCGTTCACCTCACAATCGTGTCACTGTCATTTTCATGCTTCCTGGTCCATTTTCTCTACAGTTCTTTAGACTCTACTGCCATCCTCTTCCTATCTCATTCTTGATTTCAGCATGTCTAGGTGCCGGATTTGTTACAGGGTTTCTCTGTATACCGCTGATGGCCATGACACACATCCCTGAGGCTGATACAAACCGCCACTCAAATACACACAAACACACTCTAAAAAAAACTTTATTTCTGTGAAACAATTCACACTAAAGAATGAGTAAATTAAAAAGATTTGATATAAAGTTGATATTCTGTTGGCATTTTGTGTATTTGCAAGAAAAAAAATTAAATAATAAATGCTTCACTTAAACATTTTGATTAAGGATTGCTAAAAAAGGGCATTAAACGCTTATTTTTTCAGTGCATAACGGTAAAAACTTTTTTGTACATTTTAGTTTTGTACAGTTTTTTTACTTAATTATTTCCAAATTTTCCACAGAAAAATCTAGTTCATATTTTTAAGAGATTTAATTAAATAAATAAAAGTGTTTATTTTGTTGTTATTTACTAAGCCACCTGTGACTTTACAGATCTTAAAGGTAAGACGTATTAAAAGATTATGTTGCAGAGCACTAGGACACATCAGGTTCAATGTGTGTGAAGGAGAATCAACAAGTATAGTGGAAAGAAAATTAGCAACTTAAATCTCAGTCTGTTTATCACATATATATTTTATATGACTTGACATACTTTACGTTAACAAAATGTGTATTACAGATCTCACACAATCTTGAAGTACATAGTGACTACAGCTTTCAAGACCATTTTATTATACCTTTGGTTCAAAGTATATATATGAGAAAAATTCAAGTGATTTATTTTTTTTATATTTGTTGGTGTACTTTGTCACTATGACTAAGAAAAAAAATGTTTTTTTTTTTATGTATTTATATTTGAAATTAAAAGGGAAAAACTGTGTGTACACAAATTTTTTAGGGAAGCATACAAATCTAATCTAGAGTATACTTAAATCAGTATATTTTTAAGTATATTTTTATAGGCAAACCCTACATTCCAAAATACTTTTGTGGTAGTTTAAATGTGAAATCGGTAAAAAAACAGCAGTACTGGAAGAAAGTAATCAGTATATTTCATGGAAATTTACAAAAGTGCTTAAACATCATTTAACATGCAAAAATATATATAATATGTATAATATATACAAAAAAATATAAAATATTCCTTATATCAATACAGTACATTGTACACTCTTAAACAATTATTTATGTGGCTAAGTAAAATAAAAAAATACAGTTACATTAACTTATTTAAATATTTTATAAATATTTAAAAGATTTTTTAATTGGAAAATATTAAAAGAATCCAACTTAATCCACTTAATTTCAAAAAAGTCAGGGATCTAATATTTTTGGATTAGTTCTAATTAAAATATTTAATCGAAGTTAATCAAATTGACTTATTTTAAAATTACATAAAAAAATCTAAATTTAAACAGTATATTTGAATGTAGTCCTTTACCTTTTCTGTGTAAATTGTTTCTAAAAAAAATCACAGTTGAGATAATGTTTGGCAAAAATTCAATTGTATTTTATAAAATACATTTTGAATTAACTGTGTTTAAAACCCATTTAAAAATCACTCGAAAACATCAGCTGCCCGCGGCCAATACTACATAAAAAAAAGAGTCAAATAAATTTGTTTTTACACCAAATAAATATTTTTTATAATTTCATTATCATTAGATTTGTGGATTATTTCTGTAATTTATTACAGCATTCTTTTAAAATAGTGTACAAAATGTGTGCTTTACCCAACAAAAACAACATGTATAGAACATCGTGTTGCTAATAAAATTGAAATAAAATCACTTTTCACCTTGTCCTTTAACAAGCAAATATTCTCTGTGTGTCCTATAAAAATGCAGAGCACTTCCTCCTGTCTCTCACTTTCTCTTTCTTTCTTTCTATACACTCTCTGACCTTCAGCTCCTGATGGACAGATGGCAAGTGAGACAGGACCGCTCTTTTGTTCACGTGTACCGTCCTCGCTGAAAACGTTTTAAAAGATTGTGAGTCTATACGTAAGTCGAAGTGATATATGTTTTTAATGCCACATCATACCTCAAACAAAGATGTAATGTAAGAAGTGATGTTAGCACTGCATGAAGAATGTAAGGAGATTTAATACAGAGACCACATGCCTGCGGTCCAGCTCTTCAGCTTTGAAGTTCGCACATAAGCTGAGTAAGGAAAGCTTGAAGAGTAAAAATAGCAGAGGTGCTGTCGTTGTGCGTCCAGGGGCGTACGAGCTCATATTCAGGATTTATAAGAGGTTGAACCATGCGGATAGATCCTTATGTAAACATATAGCTCAGGTCAAACCTGCTTTATCCATCTGTTCCCAATACCATACCAGATCTCAGTGTTATGATGGTGATGCGTTGAAGGAGCAGCATCTCTGGTTGTAGAGTTGAAGTTGTTGTGTGACCCAATTACGTCCAAGTTGTGTTGAGACGTTGTTGGACACTGAGAATCATTTGAAATGATGGATGGGTCTGAAGCTATATGATACCGAGGGTTTGTTGCTGCTCGGGACAGATCTGACGGACGAAGCTTGTCTATCCGTCAAACATACAAGAGCTGAGATTCACATTGTGGGCCTCTGATCGTTGTTGGTTAACTTCTTCAAACATTTTTGAAAGTTTCTTGCAGGAAGAGTGTTTGTATAAACCATCCATACAACTGCTAGAAATCCGTCTCTATTAGATTTGAAGTTCAGTGCCGCAGCTGCAAGATAAAAGTGAGAGTCTTGAGGATATGAACAACCTTCATGCACGACGCTGGTTACGAAACATTCAAATCTGATAATCCTTGTCCTTCCTTTTCCAATTCTTCAATCCTCCCTAGAGCTTTGCATGATGTTGTTAATCCACCATTCTGAATACTTTTAACAATGAATGTTATGCATGCACTGAGGTCAGGATGAAAAGAGGGATGGGATGTCTGGCTTTGGAACAAACAGAAAACATACAGATCGCCCTGTTGTGAATAGCTGTACCTGTCACATGCTGCTCTTCGTATGAAATAAACGCAAAAGCTTTTGGCACTGACCGACAGCCATGACAAATACAGCCATTGTAGTTTCATGTGGTTCTGTAAGGTGCCCATAAGCTCATAAACTCCACGGCCCAGCGTGTGGCCGTGAAAAACCGGGAGGTGTATTTGCAGTTCTTGTGAATGATGGTGCAACCGAGAATACATTATCATAAATGCAGTCGTTTGCAACCCAAATATAGATCTACTTGCTGTGGGATTTGGTCATATTACCTGCACTCGAGTTCTTTTTACACGTGTGCCCTGCTTCAGAAAACAAAGCCTAGGTAAAGGTCTAACATGCTGATGTTATCAGATTTGCCCCAGATCACCAAAACACCAATGGCACAGAGAAGCAACCGCTTTGAAAGTCCACATATCAGGAAAGTGGTATTCAAGGTGCCACTCATCTACTGCATCATGAATACTAATCTCCTTACATCCCACTCAGTGGTAAGATGCTTTATCCAAACTGTATATCAGAAATCTTAAAGAGATAAGAGTGCGGATATGGACACTCTTAAAAATAAAGGAGCGTCACCGTGCCAAAGAGGAACCTTTTTGTCTGAATGGCTATGTAAGGAACCGTTGACATCATTTTTGTCTTAAAAACAGGTTCTTTGCGACAAAAAATTATCTTCAAATTGTAAAATGGCAAGAAAGAGGTGGTTCTTTAAGGAACAATAGACTTTTCTTTGTGAAAGCAAAATGGTTCTTCAATGGTATTGCTGTGTTGAAGGTTTTTCCACACTGTCGAAATAGGTTTAAATTGTGTCTTCTCTATTGTTGGGGTAGTAACCTTAAATGTTCCTTTTGTACTTATACCAGCAAAACCCATAAATGCTGTATTTGTGTGTACTTTAAAGAGCATCTTGCCATACAAATTGGTCATCTGGTCACAGAACATTATATTATCTTCCGTAAACCCTTAACGGTACGTTTCAAAAATAATAGTCCATTTCAAGGTAAATATAAAGTAACAATTTTGGGTATATGCAAGTAAAACGTGTGTGTGTGTGTGTGTGTGTGTGTGTGTGTGTGTGTGTGTGTGTGTGTGTGTGTGTGTGTGTGTGTGTGTGTGTGTGTGTGTGTGTGTGTGTGTGTGTGTGTCTCAAAGATTCAGGTTAGGAACACCAGAGTCCCTATGCATCTGTCTCAGCCCGACCTGAGGGTCTGAAAGACCAGAAAAGTGTGCGGAAATAAAAGCAAAGCCGTGCCATACAATAAAAGCACAAATCTCAGAAGTCTGCTACACGATCGATTTGTCTGTAGTGACCAATGTGCTTTTCAGCAGTGAGTCACAGAGTCTCACGGCGATGAAGCCTGAGCGGTGCGGTGCGAAGGAGACTTTTAACAGAATCCATCCATCACTCCAATCATCTGTCTCCAAGTCTCAATTCATAAAGCAAGCCGTTTGACCGAAACAGTCTATTTGTTTGTCTGTCGTGCCGGTGTTAGTAATTATAACATACAGCCGTAACGCGGATCGACTGAAAGATGCTTGAAGTCTTGCACAGGGCCGGATACCATAGCCAGGCATGTCAGCAGCACTGCTGGATGTTAATGAGAGTAATTTCCCCATAATAACAGGAGAACGTCGTTATTGTGCGAGTGCGCTGTGGCAGGGCGTTAAAGGGGGAGCGGACTTTAAAAGACCCTTTAACAGCAATAATGGCTCATAATTAAACTAACACGTCTGGGTGAAATATGCAGAGGCATGAAGATTAACACCTGCTTTTAGACCGAGCGGTATATTAGAACAGTCCGCCATCTGGTGCCTACAGCTCACTCACCCCAGAGTAATTAATGTCCGCGTTCATCTTTCATAAACAAGTTACAAATACAGTGACATCATCATCTATTCATGGCATTTCTGTGACTGCACAGCACACTCTGATATAAACTTATCAACAACACCCACAACCTTTTGATAGATCTCGTAAGATTTCTCTTCTTATCCTTCGATCATGAAGGCTCAACGATGGATATGACTTGCAGATACATCCAAATTAGATTGTCAGGTATACACACACCGAGATGAAGGGAAGAACAGCAGGCAGGAGACGAAGTGATGTTAGAATAAAATGAGCAGTTAACTAGAATAGAATACATCATAGTTGCGTTGAGATGCTCATTCCAGTTTATTGTAACTTCGTCCAGATCTCCGTTAGGAGCTCTTGACTATATAGCCTTATCTAGCTCATTGTTGTTTCATCCAGCTTGTTCTAAATACTTAAAGTACTACTATCGGGTGTTATAAACTCAGCACAGATAATGGAAAGCTACAGCTTGACAGTAATGTCTCATGACATTATTTAGAACTACGAGAATGAGACCATTGAACACTCAAATCTACTTCTGAAGATAATGGGCAATTCATTGAATATCATCAAAATATTAAATTTTGACCAGAGGTTTTTTAGTATACTTGTAGCACAGGTGTCAACATTTGGTTGTTCAAATACCCATGTGTTGAAATTTTTAGAGTATAGTTTTTATTTTCAGCACATTATTTTTCATAGTCAAGAAAGGGCTATATTCAGGACTGAAATGCTACTTTTTTTTAACAATATTTACATTTTTATAGCTTTTAATTCACATAAATCTTAAGAAGTTTTCATCTCCCAAAAACCTTTTAGGTCACGTCGATAACGCAGGTTAATTTTTTTTTTCAAAATAAAGAACTTGTATATAGATTGATATTTTTCTCATGTTTAAGTACTATTTTGTACAATATAAACAATTGTTTCAGTTTAATAGTAACATCTACATTCTAAGAGCAATTTTATGTAATGTCCATAATGCTGGAATTGCCAAAGTGCGACATTCAACATATGTTAAAATAACAGAAGACAACTTATAGAGAACAGGATAACTTATATACTTAGATCTAATAAAAATTAATCAAAGCAGTAAGGAAAAGAAAACGCACAATATGTACATCTATATTCTTAAGTCAGAATATCATCATCATCTTTAGGAAATCCACAAAACACAAAGGTTCCTTTTAAGCAATTTAGATCCTACCATCCATCACTTTTTATCAATAACATATGACTGCGAAGTCTTGGAAGAGGGCCACGTGATAGTTGTCCTGGATCTTAAATAAAAAATGATGAAGATAAACAGAATTTTACAATCTGAAGCGTAAGCGATGCTTTCAATTATCCATTTCTTCGCTCATCGTGCTCCAGCTTCCGTTAATTACTCTCAAAACACACATTAACCAAGTTCCAGTTATGAAAGCAAGAGTGTTATACGCTGTACGGTAGTGTGGTCAAGTCTGAAATTAAAATGTGCTTGAGGCTAATGAAGAGCTCTCCAGACAACAGCTGTGTTTTAATGCATCCCTACACTACACAGGAGCGCTTGCGCTGTGGAAATGCCTGCTCAGAGCGGCTATTACACAGCCATAAATCAATTACCAACCTTTAACATTCATTATTTTTCAAGCCGAAGAACACCGGCATCCTCAGATGAATGCTGCCCATGCCACGCCCACGTATCCCGTCAGCCTCCGTTTTCTGACATCAGCACATTTTCACCTAATGAAATCTGAGGCCCTGATATCCTGTAGACACACACCATTACACTCCATTACTGTACCGACGTGTGTACGTGCGCGTGTGTGTGAGTGCATGTCATCCTTCCCTACAGAAATAAAAAGAAACAACAACACATTCGGAGCTGTCACTGGCAAGGAGTTCTTGAAGGACGGGTATTCGACGTGCTCTGACATTATATTATCGGGATAAGGTACACCCATCCTGCACATAATTGTGAAGATTAGTGTGCTTGGTCCAGCTCACGGGGATTTCGAGATTTCTGCATCCCGGTCCGTTAGTCAATGTAGTCTTGTATTAATTTGATACAATCAGATTGGTTTCTGTTTACTACAGTGGTTCAACAACACGCAAGACTGATAACCAATTAGAAAAACAAATCCCAAATCTGAAAACGCTATATGAAATCGAAAAACAAATCCATAAAACAAATCAAGAAGTACGGGGACAAAACAGCATGTCTATGACAAATCACAGTCAAACTGGGGAGGTTTGTATTATGTGTGAGCTGAGTAGTCGCCTGATTAGATGAAACTCCTGTCAATCAAATATCCAGAATGTATGTTTACTACTATGAGAAAGGATGTTTCTATGTAAAATAGAGCATATCCTTTGATATACGTTCAATGTACATATCTTTTCATAAATTTCAAACTTGACCTGCATGCGTTGGAATCAGATTTAAAACTCATCCACACTACCGGTCTAAAGTTTTGGGACACACGTATATATTCATGTTTTTCCGCATTGTAGAATAATAATGAACTCATCAAAACTATCAAATAAAGCAAAGAGAACTATGGGACTCATGTTATATAAAATAATAACAATAAAACATGTTATATTTAATAATCTTGAGTGTAGTCACCTTGCACAATTGTTTTCTTGATATTTTCTCAAGCAGCCTCTTAAGATCTCAGCCAGAGATAAGATCCGAAGCAGAGATGAGATCTTATTTGCTGTTCTTCCTTCATTCAATCGAACTTATCCATTAAAAATTATTAAATGAAATGTAAAATGTTCGCCAAATTATATTTTTCTGGAATTGCAGAGATTTAGTCATACACCTTCAGATCAGAAGTTTATTACAATATATACAAATATCTATGATTTTGATTGACTGCTTCTTGTTGAATTTGATATGACTTAGAATTAAATTGCTTTAAAACACTGTTCAGTAAAAACTGTTTGACATCATTTTTTCACCACTTGCCCCTCATCGACCTCCTTAAATATTAGAAGAGATGTGCACATTTCCCTTTTTGTGAGATATTTAAAGGGAATAGTTCACCCAAAAATAAGTTTTTCAGAATCTGTGTCCATTTTTTTTTCAGAAGAACATAGAGAAATATATTTGGAATAATGCTTATAATCAAAAAGTTTTTTAACCCCACTGACCATGAAAAATACTGCTTTCTTCTGTTAAACAAAGTATTTTGAAAAATGTAGGACAACAAGCTTTTTATTAATCCTATTATATCAGTCGGTGGGGACAAAGAATTGTGTGGTTACACTATCTCATGTGGCTATATTTATTTCAAAAATAACAGCAAAATTTACTTAAAATAAATCCTTTAAAGATAATTTCAGTTAAAAATCTTAAAATAATACATAAATAATTCACCAGTTAATGCCTCTAAAATTTAAAAAGTAAGTTTATGTAACTTAAAAAGGTATTTATTTAACAAGTAAAATGTGTAATATACACCAATATATTTGTGAATCTAATAGAATTAATGGAGTTAATAAGATTTGCTTTTTTGTTTTGTCAAAGAAATATGCACAGATTTGAAAACTTAAAAATGATTAATTCATGACAAAATTTCGATAATTGGGTGACTCATTTATTTAAGACAACTCTATTATTTTAAGACGACTGAGAACTGAACCTGGGCTGTTCAACACATCTATTGGTGTAAAGCTGAGGAAGTGAGTGCTGTAAACTACAGTGACAGTGATTATAGTTAATATAAAGATGATGACGTTCATTACCCCATGAAGTTTAATCACAACTGACTGAATTATTTAATAAACAAGTCCAATTGAGATGTTCACCTGTCAAATTCTAATGAACACACAGCTGACGCCGTCCCCGTGGAAAAACGGTTACTGGATCAAAGACACTTCCATGATACACAGCACCAGACGTACATGTGGATCCTTGCTCTCAGTATGATTCCGACTCTTGCATTCTGACATCATGTCTTATGTTGATAGTGACAATACAGTCTGGAGAACGACTACAATGACAGAATAGTGCTAACATTGCCATATGGTTGTGTTTTTGTGGATCTGAACTGCACACATTGTGTAAGTTATTGTGTAAGACTTTTCATTGATGAAACTGTGTTGTCAAGAATATAAATACTTCTGGAAACTAATATCAAACTTGAAATGGTCTACAATTTTATAAGATACATTTTAAGCGAACCAAGCAACACGTCCAAAAAGAAATAAGTGAAAAAAATAAACAAAAAACTATTTGAAAAACTTACGACTTAAAGAGACTCAAGAATGGGAAAATATACTTCTGTTACAGTCACTGCATCACCGAGAGTGTCAGGGCCAGATTCTGTGAATCCAGTTACTTCTGTAACAAGTCTCTGATGAGACAAGACATATTTCCGTTAAAGATGCCAACTCGCTTTATCCGAAAATGGTGATTTGTAACTTTACAGATTGTTAATAAATATTTACATTTAAGGGAAATGTATAGAGTTTGTCTTAGAGTTTTGGAATCCAAGGGTCTCTTTAAACAAAAATAAAAAAAAACGTTAAATATAAATTTAAGGCCCTTAAATTATAATAATTTACAACAACAAAACAATTTAAGTACTTGTATACAGCAGCATACAAATGAATAAATAAAATAACAAAATCATGTATCAAAAATTTTAAATGTAAGTTTGTATGTTATATAAAACTACAATTTAAAACTAATATATATATCTTAAGCTGCTGCTGGTAGATTGTTTTTAATAATAACTTTCCTGGACATGTATTAAATCGTATTTGCTTTTTTACAAACCACAATACATCACAGTACTAGCTGGGCTCAAGGTCATACTTCGTTGAATGAGTTCATGTCTTTTTAAACCTCAGCTTCCTAAATTTATATTACACAATCTCACAAAACAGTGTCATCTCATGAGGCTATTCAACAATCGGAGGGCGCTTGCTTTTTGTTATACAAACCACATTTACACTTAAGGCCCTAAAGTATTTAAAGAGAGATACTGCAAACTCCTGTTACATTCCACCCATTCGTTTCATTTCTCATCTCTTTCACCTTCTTTCGCACAAACACACGCATTTCTGTATCCCCCAGATGGCTCCATGTCACCTCACAGGAACAAAATCCATCAGGAATAATGTGACATCACTTGGACAAACTCGCACAGCGACACATCCAGACAGACCATCCTCATCCAGTGCTGCAGTGAGCCATCTGTGAATCACCAAATGATTTATTCAGAGATAAACATCGCACATGCATTCGTTCCCTCCCTCTCTCCTCCTCACACAAGACACATGGGCACGCTTTCTTTTCCCTTTGCCATTCTACATTCTGTATGTGCGTGTGTTCGCCAACACGCTGTTGCCTCTGTACACCGCAGCGACACGCAAACGTACTGGGAGGAAGAACCGACTTGTCCGTCTTCATCATTCTGTTTCATTCTACAGTCAGTGTTTCTATCCCTCTTTCTTGATGGATAGGTGAAGTGATGACGGAGATGTGATGTACAAAGGGATGAACAATCTGAATGTCTGTATCCCCTACCGATTTCATCATGAGTTGTGAGGACATCCTCGCAGCACATTGAACCCCTAGAGGAAAGAAGCTTCAGCAACTGTACAAAAACACCTTAGCCCAAATCAGAAAAATGACTTGTCTGGCTAGATAAATCCAAATCTTTACATCCAAAACCACATGACAACTCAAAAGTTCAGGACGTTTAAAGGTCTTGTTTTTTTTTTCATAAATTGCATGACTGTTTATTAATCTAAAATCTTACATCCCATGGTTTCCACCACCTCCATTAATGGCTCCATTCTTGCATGTAATGCACGCTTTTCGCAATCTAATCGATTCCTGTCCTACATTTTCTCCCAGTGAACATTCAGTTTCACTCAGACGTACATCAAATTACAGAAGTAAAAGCAACTGCAAGCTTAGTTTCAGCATTTTAAGATCTATAGAAGTAAGTTATGCGTGTCTGTTGTTGCATGATAGTCCAAAGGGAACTCCCTGTAGTTTCTAATCTATAATTGTATTTTCTGGCAGGGTTTTTAAACCGCAGACAGAGAATTATCTATTTTTTACAAAAGCACGTTTCAATGTACACATCTACCCTCATGGCATAGGTTTTGTGGTATATAAGGTTCATTGCTTAAACTGTTTTGTGTTATACCAGCAGATGAACGATTTGCATTTATTGAATTTTAATCTTAATTTTTTGCATCACACACGCATCTGAAAGTGAAAGATTATCAATAATAGGAAGCGTCCATTTGCATGAATTACATCATTACTCTGGCAAACATTGGTAAAAAAGAGATCTAAAACCTGTCCATGACCATGACGAACACCTCAACCGTGTTTGGACTAATAATTACAAGCAAAAGACGTAAAGACATTAGACTCCAATAACTACAATCACAAGTAAAATTTTCAGAAATCCATGAAATTTAGAATAACCTTACATTAAAGATTTTAAAAATTGTGTTGATATTGGACTGGCCTTAAAAAAATAATAAATAATATAATAGTCCAACCAAAAATTTTAAATTTGTCATGCATTAAACATCCTCAAGTTATTGCAGACCTGTATACACTTCTTTGTTTTGTTGAACGCACAGAAAGATATTTAGAAGAATGTAAACAACTGAGCACAACTGACTACCGTAGTAGGGAAAATAACATGGTTGTCAACGGTGTCCCAGAACTGTTTGTTTCCCTAAATTCTATACAACATCTTCCTTTGTGTTCAACAGCACAAAACGGCACACTATTTTTGCAACCCTGGTAGTCAATGGTGTCCAAAAAACATTATCTGCTTACAACATTCAAAATATTTTTTTTACAGATTAAGGAAAACTTGATGGTGAGTTTTTCATAAGAGCATTTTTTGTGGGGCATTCTTCAAAATATATTATCAATTTCTTGGAAGAGTATCTTTTAAGTCTTCCTAGTACATTTTGTTAATATTAATTTGATGTAAACAGAAGGTCACAGCCATCGTATATATGTTCATTTGAAATATTATCCATGCTACTGAAATTCGCTGATGTCAATCTATTTTTAATGGAGTTTTAATGGGATTAAATGGGTTGGCGCATGGATGACCTTGACCGAAGAATGAATATATTTAGGAAAATCTTTAGGTTTCATAACCAGCGCCGTTACCTTGAAGCATCATGAAATCTGCGACGATTTCTCCACATAACTGCAGTTTTACCGACTTGCAAGGAGAATTTTCGATTACATGGCCGTGTTTCACCTTTTACTGCGGATCTTCTTAACTCATAATTGTAAATATTGTGAATTACTGCTTGTCAATACCCCAACTGCTGACTGCCATAAAATCGTCATTAGGTTTAAAATAAGAAATAAAAAACTGCTTTCTCAAAGCCAGAAATGCAATCGCGTGGATGTTTCAAATGCTGGCATGGGATGACTTATAACTGACTGGCAAGTGAAAGTCAAACCTGAGGTTAAGTTCCAAACAAGCTTGCCTTTCCTTTCATTTCTACATTCGTAATGACGAAAAGGTGTTGTTTTTTTCTCTCAATTAAGTCTGAGTTCTTAAAAAAAGGGAGGATAAAGATGATTAAAACAGACCGACCAACATTAATATGATATTCTAAGAGGACTGTGTATGAGAAGACTGATAAGTGTTCTTCATTTCTCCGTTCACTCCTGTGACAAACAGAATAATCACATTCATTTCAATTACGGCTGGTAAACTTTTAAACTGTTTGACTTACAGCTGAGACATCACAATGCACAGAGAAAAGTAATAAACCGCTTCTTATTGATCCAAACTAACACACACACAAGCTTCATTCCTGCTTACTTTTTCCTGGTAATACCGTTAAAGAGAAGAGAAATCTACAAAAGTTGAAGACTCAAGTCGAGTTGCATGAATAGCCGCCACAATTCATTGTGTCCTTGAATGCACGCAAACCGCCACGCAATGACTCCATCTCATTAAACTTGTTTCATTTTCTGCCTCCTCCTGAGAAGACAACATAAGAAAAAATCCCTTTTCGAGGCGAGTCGGGAATGAAGGTGGGAAGATCTGAATTTTCATGTTCCTCCCGCTTTTAAGTGCTCTACAAATGTTCCACAAATGTCCCTCGTTGATAAAACAGTCAATGCACACATTTAAAGACCCCCATCATCTTCTCAAACATGAGTCAAAGTGAGACATAATTGAGTCTTAAATTTAATTTCAGCGTTTGAAGCTTTGGACCTGTAGAAGGACCTTAAACACAAAGTGAATACATTGCTTTGTTCTTGAACGTCCAATATGGTCTTTCATTATTCCGAAGAACAGAAAACGACTTCAAGGAAAAAGGAGGTCTAAGAATCCCACTTTTCACAGGAAGTGTGTAGGAGTGATGTAAAGGATGGAATAGGAAACATGCTTCAGACATTTACCGAGACAAATAAATGAGAAAGAAACAAACTGGAACCCCTGACACTTCAGAAGATGAAAGTTTACAGACAAATTGAGGCTTTCACGTAAAAACCCTGTTTCCTGAGTTGTGATGTGTACACATTTTCAACAATCAAACTCTAGTGTTGCAACCCAGTACACAGCTTTTATAGAAATAACAACAACAAATGTGTTTTTCAAGAGATTTATTAATGCACAATAAATATGAAGTAAACATTTTGCCAAATATAATCATGTTAACCACAAAAGAAAGAATAGATAGACAAAACTTTATTATACACTCGATAATAACACAATTAACTCGATTACTTTAAGGAATTTTCCATATACATTTATTTCAGTTGTTTTACTTGTATTTTACATTTTTCCCTGCATTTAATTACATTAATGTTTTAAAGGATGATTGTTAAATAAACAGAAAATGTACTGGTAATGTTTTGGTTAATTTTTGACGGTGTAACATGGCAAAAGAGAGTGCAAGAAATAACACAACCACGGCTAGAGAACCGGAATCAGCACAAACTAGCACGCTTTAAATGTGATTATTTTAGGCTTTCATCAGGACCTAGGAGAAAAATATTACCCGATTTGGGACAGAATCATCAAACAGCTGAATAACAGATTTTAAAGCTCAAGTGAATGTGCCAAAACACGGTGTATAATTTTTCAATAACTGTTGTTTTGCTACCCTGAATTCGTGAAAGCAAAGCTTTTTAAACGACCTCTTCTGATGAATGAGTTGGTTTGCATAAAACACCAAATATTTTAGCACTTTGACAAAGACTGAACTACAAACCAAGACAAATTGTGTTGCATTACTGTCTTGAAAAGAAAATGCCATTGGGGTTGAAAGAGAAACAGGCTACTATGTTATAGAGATATTAAGTAATGGTACATTTTGTTACCCCAAGGGATATTTTCCTATTTTTATTTTTGCTTACAATTTTCAACAGTGCACTTTTGAAATAAGGAGGAAGTCCCCTCCATTTTGGAGTCAAATGATACACAAAGTTAACTTCCTATATGTGTTAAAACCTAACTATCTATATTTTGTTTATTGTATGTATTAATATTGATTTATATTAATATCTTACTCTATAATAATTGCATTTAATAAAATATTTGTTTAATTAAATTTTTATGAAATAAATAATTTGTTGAAAGGGTTGTATAACTTTGTTGCATATAAGTTTGGCAAAGTAACGGTTCTTCTACAGGTAAAAAAAATACTAGATGTACTTTTAACTTGTCAGCTAATGCCATTTGTCATTTCTTTTAACTGTTGTAATCTACAGGTTTACAACAATGTGTGCCGGAACATAGGTTAGGGCCACAAAAGTTCGCATTTGCAGTTACGTTTGTTTATGTTATAATTTCTCAATAAATTTTATGCTTACATTAATAGGACAAAAAAATTAAAACCTCTGATTATTTACCTTTTCCACATTTCAAGCATAACATTAACAACTACACTCATTCAATAAACATTGATCATCAATAATAATTATGTATTATTTATTTGTAACAGCTGTTGCACTAATACTAATTTTATATGCAAAGGAATTTCTTACAGAAGTCAACAGAAACAGAACAGCATCAAGAGTTTATTATAAATCTAAAGGTCACAGACAGGGTGAAAAACAGTATTTCAAGCAATAAGCCACAAGAGATTATAAATAATGGTGATTTCCCCCAACTAAAGGGATATTATTAGACCAACAGTTATGAATTACTCTTCGATTATTTTACGAGGTGGTTAATTCTCATGATGTTATTCGTACTTTATACAATCTGCATAACTGCCGTGATATTATGGAAAATACTTAAGTATTGCTTTTTAATAATGATAGGTTTTGTATTATTCACATTAAAAGAAATTATATTATTTCGCCATATTGTAATATAGTTACAATTTGGAAGTCTAACAATATTGGATTTTACCAATAACAGTAACTAGGATGGGCAGGGACTGTTAGTGTTGACCATTTACTGATTTTAAACACAACACTTCTAACAACCAATTCACTGAGCCTAAACATAACCTTTTTTTTTTACTTTAACACAAATTAGAACCCAGAATTGCCAGAGAGAGCTGATTAGTTGGTCTCTTAATTACTCTGGTTTAGGCGATTCGTTCTTTTGTCACGTGATGTGACAGCATTGGACAGATAAGTCAATAATTTAAAACCACTCTTACGTACGGGTGCATAGTTAACTTGCTACTAAATAAATAAATATTTTGTCATTTTTAAGGTCTACTGTGGTTCACGGAGTTTCCAATAACAAGTCCACGTATGTCAGGTGAAAAATTAACGTCATTTTCTATTGTCTGTTAATACCGTAATTCTTTAATGACTATTCTAAAATTGGTGAGGTGATTCATCCGTATGATCCATGCCTTTCTGTCAACTTACTCTCATCTGATTGGTCAGATGGTCTAGTCTACTGTGATTGATCTACAGCGTACAGCGTGTGTTGCAACCCCGGCAGGTTTTGCAAGTACATCAACAGTGTACATCGAGTGATGTGAATCTGACTGGCATGGAACTGAACTGAATGTTTTATACAAATGTGCCATTTATAGTTATGTTCAGGGAAAATGTTTGTTTTATTCCATCAACATATGTGTTGTAGATCGTTTCAATATAAGTGTCCCTAAAAATATACTTAATGGTTAAAGTGTCCATAACCATAGCAGTGCTCTTGTCCTGATACATGCAGACGGATTACAAACCACCCTACCATCTGTAAAACAAATGACATGACAGACACTATTGAACCACAGCCCTTATGAGTTATGACTGACCTTACGTTCACTATAAGTGAACTTAAACGTCCTTACTCTCCCTTTAATTAAAGTGAAGTACTGTGACAGAGAGAACTCATCGTAGTTGAATCAGAGTAAACAAAAGCTAAAAATGGATGTTCTGCAAGTGCGTGGTTGCTCAGTTGGCCTAGTTCTGATGCCTTCACAGACCCGTCAATCAGGTATCTCAGATCTGTTGGCAGACACACTGCAACGATCCGTTGAACTATTTTAGACTAAAGTGTTAAAGGATTTTTCTAATTGCTGTGCATTTGACAGGTTGCACCACAAGGCAAAGACTCTTAAACAACACCGCCCTCTAGTGCACAGCTAGATATAGAAATATACTTATATCCTTAAACTAATTGAGAAGAAATATTATAAACATGTTGTTAGTAATAATCACCATGTATGACACATTACAGAAGGTTAACCAATGGCTTCACAATTTAAGTATCTCTCTCCGTGACAAATTCTTGCGACTTCCACTGAATTCTTTTTCGTCCAAATGCAAAGAATAGTTACAGTTTTCATATGTGTGATCTCAGGTGTCCTCATACGACCGAACCAGTGAGCATTTCATCTTTTGGCTGTGATCTTCTGCTCATACTTCTTTAGGCCACACAAATGAATTATATCAAGCGGTTTCTCTTATCTTTTATTAGAACATCCAGGGCTCGATGGCCATATATTCCTCTGGTGCAATGTAAATATACCAAATACAAATGTTCACTTGCTCACGTAGCTTGCTATCTCTTTATCCAGGCTGAAGGTAAAGCGATGGTTGATGAAGAGGAGTTGCCCATGAGGGAGGAGTCTGTGCAACATTGCATCTACTCGATCACTCTTCAGCAACACCTAATAACAACAGCCAGAGAGAAGAAAGTGTAGAGCCAGATAATCAATAGCTTGGCAAAGTGCCGATTTACTTGAGATATGCGTCCATGCTCAAAGCCTGCCAACAAGTTTGGCCTTATCCATATCGTAATTGAATGGGAAGGGGTATGACTCAGAATTCTTGAGATAACCCAAATTCATTGGATTGATTTTCAGCAAAAAAAAGGCAATCTTAAATTTGTGTTGTGTTTACATCCATCTGAGAATGTGACGATAACAACATAAACCACAGTCTATCCTGTATCTCGTTGAGATTGAGGGGAATCATTTCTTGTGATCTGAATTGGGCTCACTAAGTAACTTGGGCTGCTTATTAAAGATATATATATATATATATTATTTATTCACCATCATGCTTTTCCAAATCTCTATGACTTTCGTTCTTCTGCAGGCACAAATAAGATACCTTGAAGAATGGTAACCAAACAGATTTTGCCCCCGTTTACTTTCTGGATATAGACCAAAAACACATTTCTTAAAATATCTACTTTTGTTTTTGACAGAAGAGAGTAAATGGAGATTTTGAATGACATGTGGGTGAAGAATTTGTTTTGTTATAGGTGACAATTTGAACCATACTCAAGACCTGACAAAAATTAAGAGACCGTTGTACAGACCCTTTCCGGGTTAACTTACAGATTATAGGTATGCTTTGGTAAATATGTTGTTTTGTGGTGTAAAATGTTAACAACATTTCTCTCAAAATGTAACAAACCTTTTCTATTTACATGTATTTGTAAAATAGTTAAATTAAGAGAAAAGATTTATACTCCTTTTCAAGCAATGCCACATTAATAATTGTATTTTTTAAGCAAAAGTTTCATCCTTGAATATGTATTTGATATCTTTATATATTTTTAAATATTTATTAACTTAAAATTTTTTAAATGTTTAAATTAAATTTTGGAATGGTTTCCTCATTTTTCCACAGCTGTAAGTCTTTCTTTATTTGTATTTGTTCTCGTTCAATCACCATTATGCCAAATATTAGAAGTTCCAACAATAAACGAATGATCAAACAGATTTATACTCATTTTCAAGCATTCCAAAATTAATAATTGTATATTTTAGAAAAAGTTATATCCTTGATTATGTATTTGATATCTTTATATTTTTTTTATATTTATATATTTTGAAATGCTGTTTAAATTAAAATTTGTAACGGTTTCCTCTTTTTTCCACAGCTGTAAATCATTCTGTGTTTGTATTTGTCATCATTCAATCCCCATTATGCCAAATATTATATTATATTCTAACTTCCCACAATGAATGAATGATCAATCAGATCTTTAATACCTGAATAAGAGGTCTGTTAGATCTCAAACCCAGATCACACACAATATTTTATAGAATAGAATATCACACCTCACTACCGGGTCCCAGCAGACGCAGTTCCTCGAGACAGTGGCGTGCAATGCTGCGAAGCGTTCCCTCCGCCAGAAGAAGATTTTCGTGGGGTCTGCAGACCACTGTGAATGCAAGAGACTGGACTCCCAACCACACAGCAACACTTCGCTCGGGAAACATCTCAGCGCTTCCTAATGAAAACACTCCACATTCAGCATCACTCAGCGCTGCGGCCTCTTCACCCAGCACAGCTTCTCCACATGGAGCGCCTGAAGCTTCTCTACTCAGAACCACAGCACTCCGGACCTGTCTGAAACACGGACACAGACATGTGGGATCATTGGGTGTCAATGGGAAAATGGGAATGGTTTTGGTTTTAAAAACAAATCTGTGGGTGCTCGGGTTTTCTCTTCTTTGGCTCCTAAATTGTGGAATTCCCTGCCCTCTATGATTAGGAATGCCGAATCCCTTAGTGTTTTAAATCGACCCTTAAAACATACTATTTTAGGATAGCTTTTTTGGCTTTCTATATTATTTAATTTTTTGTATTTTTGTTTGATTAGTTTTTACTGCCAGCTCTGTTATGTGTATTTTTTTATTTAATTTTTTATGTGAAGTGAGATGCTACTTTTAAAGGCTCTTTATAAAATAAAGTTTATTATTATTAATATTATTATTTATCAGGATCCATGGATCTCAATGGGTTAGGTGTTGTGTTTGCATGGAGGGATTTTGTTTAATCATTAATCATTAAAATAAATTTAGTTATTAAGTTTTAATTGACAAACATTGACAAACAAATATATTTTATAATCATATTTTGTGTTGCCCTGGACAAACAACATTTTAGGAATTGCTGACATAAGAAAACTTGTTCATAGTTCAAAATCAAATCTTAAAGTTTGATTAAAAGAATAAAACCCAGAATTATCATTATTTAGGAATTAAAATGTACGTAATGAATAAATGACAGAGGTAAATTCAAATCTATATAATAATAATTGTAATAATTATCCAGTCTTAATTACAGCTACTAATATAAGGTATTGTGTGCTTGCAAGGAAGGATTTTGATCAATCTGGCAGGTGGGAAACCTTAATATCATCCAAATAAATTCTGTTATTAAGTTTTAATTGTCAAACATTTCTGTACTCACAGTTCTGACAACAGTTTGCTATATTTTAGAATCATATTTTGTGTCGCATTTCCCCTCGACAAACAACATTTTGAGGAATTGCGACTATTGCTGATATAATACCTGGCAACAATGCTCAGTTTCTCTTTGTGCAGCAGTCGCTTCCGCTCCGGTGGAAGAGCGTTTCCGGTTTCCGGTTCGAATGAGCGCGAGTATAGAATGCGGCTCTCGCCGGAGGAAAGCGAGCTCACCGGACAAACCGTGTGGATTAAAACACAGATCACCATCTCTAATGTGTGGATGTTTCCGGTCACGTGACCGTGATCAGCTGATCAGTGTGCAGTATTTGTTTGAACAGCAGGTGGCGCTCGCGCACATTTATTATTTATTATATGGAGCTCAATGCAACTTGGCTTTGGGTTTCCAACATAAACTTAAAATTTAGTGTTAAATTATATTGTTACTTTATTATACTTATGATTTAATAGAATTAAAATATAGAAGAAATATATTTCAAGGTGAGAAAAACGTCACTAAGAACATTAAAACATATTTGAGTTAAATACATTTTAATATTATGTTGATTTACTCTGTGTTTTGCAATAACTACTACACTTTTGTATAATTTGGGTTTGATTTTAATCATTTAAAATGTATTAATTGTATTTATTTATGTGACACCAAAGAATAATTATGCAATGTCAACCTTACCATTAAAATATCAATTTAATTTTAGTTTTTAGTATTCTTATAACACAGATTTCTACATTTGTTGGTTCAAATAACCATGTGAGGTCTCTTACATTTTTAGAGAATTATTTTTATTTTTAGTGCATGTTTTTTTATTGTAAAGTTGGGTTATTTCTCATTTAATCACAACACATAAATATTAAAATGTCACAATTATTTTATGTTTTATAAAGAGCTGTGGCCAGTTGTTGGTTATTTTTTATTCTGGTTCGTACATTTTAATTCACATAAATCTTTAGAAGTTTGTTGTCTCCTGAAATTGTTGACCATTTTTTGTCACCTCCATAAAGCAGAATTATATAGCGTTTTTAAAATAGAAAACTGTATAATAGTGTGTTCCTGATGTTTAAACACTGTCAACATGGAGTGTGTATTATATAAACAGTTGGATTAAATAAATATATACATTCATCCGTAAATATATACATTCTATATATTTATGTGACGTCCATGATACCAAAATGTCACATCCATAACGCTGGAATTGCCCAAATGGGTTGTGGCAAATAAATGAGTCATTTTTTCTTGTTATTTTACCTAAGAAAAATATTTTACACAAAGTAATGATATAAATATATAACAAATGTTTTGCTGTCACACCATAGGACACTTCATTCACTGTTGTCATGCATGTCATCACCACAGCTTCCTAAAGCTCCGATCCGCTTTAATAATATTATGCAGTTAATATCATACAATAACTTTGAATTTCATATTTTGATCAATGTGCTTTTATATTGACAAAAACATCAAAATGGAGTCTTAGAGATTGCTTTGAACACCAAAAGCAGCTCTGGATGTCTTAGTCAAGGCCCTCCTTCTCCAAGGAAGAATTTGACAAATGCAAACACATGGTCTCCTTACACAATGGGCAGCTGTTTAACTCAACAACTGTTCATCGTGCTCATACACACACACACACACAAACTTCCTGCTACAGAAATGTAGGATTTTTATTGCATTAACACTTCTTATAAATCGGAATTCTAACACATAGAACCTTCACGCGATATCAACGTTATGAGAAGTGTCGTAGGTTCTCTATGAAGTTTGTGCTTCTGATAAAGGAAGTCAGTGGGTAGAAACAAAGCCAAGAGATTATTCAGTGTATCTCGCTGTAGCAAAACGATAGGATGTGGTTACAATGATGGCAACGCTCCACCGTTTATCATCAGTTAGTCATATTTTCAATTAGACGACTGCTGACAGGACAAAATCACATTCGTAATGGAAAGTCTGCATAAGATCCTGTAACTCACTTTAGATCTGTTACTGGATGGCTTACTGTGGTTTGAAAATAACAAAGCATACTATACAATACCATATAACAAGGCATAGTTGACATGACATAAGCCAGAGGACCTCGCCCTCTTTTCAAACCTGTATGACTTTCTTCCAAGTTTCTTTTATGACTAAGATTAGACAAAAAGTGTCAAAATATTTACCCTTTCTAAAAAGATCCTGATTTTCTATTCGGTACAGACGTTCCATTGTAATACTTGTATGTACTTTTTGAAAAGGGAACTGCCCCAGTGACAAAAAGAAACATGTTTGAAAACTTTTTCAGTCGAAATGAGTGGGTTCGCGTCCTACTGATAAAAGAAGTCATGCAAGACTGAAATGGAAGGATGATGACTACATGACACACATCTCTTTAACTGAAAATAACTTGCATGTCTTAAAATCCATCAGTGCCATCATTTGTCCGTTTCTGTGAAAAGGACTTAAAGTAAAACTTAAAGGTATTAATGTTCTGCAAGGCAAATACAACAGCTGAGCTCAACTATTCTTAAAGAACATTTGCATAAATTCATAAGTAGAATGTAAATGCATGTTTGATCATTTTGTTTTTAACGATTGTGTTGAGGTTTACTTTACAAAATGAGGTGTGGTCCCTAGCAGTATGCCCCATACCAATACTTGACTCAGAACTCCTCTTGCTTTCATCATAGTTCCACTGTTATTCTCTAGAAGATCAATCACACACCAAATACTTCTCTTTTAACTCATAAGTCACGTGTAATCACATTTTTGACATTATGCCAGGATGTCTATGGACTGCTGGGAAACTACTTGCCCCTCTTCTGTGGAACAGAACAGGAATGTGCAGCGCCACGTGTCACGTGCCTGTGCTCGACTAACCACAGTCGTGGCCCCAGTTAGACCGGTATATTTGAAAAAAAAAAAAAACAAGTGACTCAACCCCTATGCCAATGATTAACTGCGCAGTTAACTGAAGACACTCAAGAAAACAAGATTCGGATTCAAGTTTTCACCCCAAGTATCAACTCCAATTTTATTCATGAATACATAAACCAGCCTCTCGAGTCACATAACCAATAAAAAAAAGATAGGGGAATTTACAAAATATACACTTTCAGGAGAAAGTAAAGAAACTTTCAAATTGATTAATGAATAAAAGCCTAAATTTGGTATTTGAACAATGAGTGAACATCAATATGGTCATCGCTTGCTGACCAGCAGCAAAAGTCCTGAGTTAAAGCTGTCAGTCAAGTTAACAGTGAGTGAAAATAAAATCTTGCAGTTTCATTAAAAGAACATAACTTGCAAATAGACCAATACCTAGAATTAAAGACAATTAATATCATTATTCGGGGATGAAAATGTACATAATGAATAAATGACATGGAGGCAAATTTAAATCTACATAACAATAATTGTAATAATTATCCAGTCTTAATTACAGCTACTTTAAAGGCCAAATGACAATTAAATTATAGGAACAAAGGTTTAAAGCACTCCAAAACAAGGGTTAAAAAAAGTGCTCAACAGAAGATATCTAGTTAAATTGGAATTTTAAAGTGACCGAAACAACAGGAGTTAAAATATGGGACATTTAAAATCATGCACAGATTTAAAACATGGCAGTGATGAATTTCTAAACGGAGAACAAGATGGCAGTTTTAAATAGATGGGATCAGGTGATGGGCCAAGATGAAGATCGGCCTGTTAACTTTCACCATTTCAAACCCTGAAAACAACAACCCATCAGGTCCTGTCATATCTCTGACTTGGGGCAGTGTATATGAAATTAAAAGGCAGTAAACTCATGAACAAAAGCACGTGTCTCAAAGTTTTTTGAGACGACTGTACATGTCTCTCTTGCTGCGCTCTCCAGACCAGGTGCGGCTTTTAAGGCGAAACTTTCTATAGTCTTCCTTAAAGTCTTCGTGAGCCATCGGCCTGTAATCCTGAGGTTCACACTCCGACTGCAAACGAAAACAAAAGTACTTTATGTTTTTACAATTGCCAAAGAAGATTTCTCTTAATTTAAGTTCATGAAAGAACTCATACACACCTTGTGTAGTGGGAAGAACTCTTTGTATCCACCCTTCAGGATGTAAAGTTCGGGGTAATGGAGGTTGGGATACTCATTTGCAAAGCGATCTCTCTCTCTAACATAGCGGCACATACGTGGGCCACGCTCTGATGAAAATTCACAGTGGAAAACCAGCAAAACACGCTTCTCGGGGCAGTTGGGGAGGATGGGATTTAGTAGAAAGAAGTCTTCAACTTGGTCCTCATGATGTAAGTTGAGGGCACCCTAAAAAAGAATGAGTGACAGTAAAAAAATTACGCCTATATTTTAAGCGAAACGGCAAAGAGGTTGGTCATTGGAAGAAAGAGTCTTACCTTTATATGGCCGCCTTCATATTCGTATGGATAGCGGCAATCGATGACAAACAGCCTTTCCACCAGATCATTATATTGACCGTTCATTGCTTTAACCATCTGTTAACAAAAAATAAATAAATCATGAACCCTAACTGAACTCAGAAAGGAAATGACCGGACATACAGTTCCCAATCTTAAAACGTACAATATCTGGAGTGATGTATTTCAGCTCTTGGTGTCTTCCTGGTACTGTGGGAAGCGCAGGAGCCTTCAAAACAAACATGAGGGTTTAAGCAGCATGTACTTAAGAACAGAAAAATAACGATTTTGAAAGAACTCACCTTTGTGAAATCTCCAATCACATTACTGGGATCTATATCCAACATTTGTTCAATCTGGGAGTGATTAAACGACTTTGACCTTTGAACCTATATGACGACAAAACAAAGTTAGGCTTTACATTCTGGCAATGAGTATCAGTTTGATTTTTTTTTTCCAATTTGTCTGACCTGATGGGGCCCAACATCTTCCTGCTCAGAAGGATCGACTTGTGTCCCTGCCAGGCTCCGCCTTCTCTTTACTCTCACAGGTGTGTTTTCATCTTGAGGCCGCTCGGGTCTCTTTAATTGGACACGTCCTCCAGGGCTGGGCATGGAGGGCGAACGAAAGAGTCCACGGGGGCGACAGCGAATTACAGGCTAGGGGTAATAAATTGGGTTTGGCTGTTAAAAACCATAAATCTTATCTTGATAAGAGTAATGTACTATGCATAACATACCGAATCAATAAAGTCCATGCTTTGCTTGGATACCAGGGGAGCTGTCAGAAGACTGTCCATTCCCTGTGGAACTTCAGAGTCGTTCTATAAAACAAATTATTTAGATTAACATCACATTTAGAAACAACTGAAAATGTAAGAAATACAGAAGGTGATTCACACCTCCATATCATCAAGCCCCTCCAAAAAGCCATCGTCGTCATCATCATCATGGAGACAGGAGAGAGATGGGCGTCGCAATATAAAGGGACTGCTCTCATCGGAAGAGTCAGGCTGATTGGATGACGGTGGAGACAGCTAAAGGGAGGATTAAACTTTGAATATCTACACCAACATAACATTGAAATGTGCAAATCTTGAGTGTCATACCATTAAAGCAGGAGCAGAGTTGGGGCGGCAGGCGAAAGCATCCTTGGAACCTCCAGTAGAGCGCATGCGACAGCGGAATGCTGGTATAGACGGCTTCTTGAACTCAAAATTATCCTGCAAAACAAAAATGTCATTCTGATGTAATTTTCAGTTGAACATGACTTCTGGATGATAACTATTGAAAAAAAAAAGTTGTAATGACTAAAGAAAATCCCTTGATTTATCGTTTATCTTTTCCCTTATATTTGCAGACTTTTATTTATAGCTAAAACAAACCTCAGGCAGGTTTTCTTTATCCGCACCATCATGTCCTCGAGTCCAAACTCCGTATCGGGATGGATCACAATCTTTATTCTTCAAATTGGGACTGTGACCCAATAACTGCAACTGAAAATGCAATGGCAAACATTTAACATCTTGATTAACTAAAGTTTTAACAGAAGAACACCATTAAAAAATGATATTTTCCTAAATATTTGTCACATAAAAAAAGTCTTACCGGCAAAGAATGTATCCTGCGAATTGGCATTTTCCTGTTGGAAAAAGAGAGAATTCCATAAAATTAAAGATTATCAAACAGCTTTCAGAATAAAAAATACATTTTGCATTGTATTGAATGACAACTTACTCATTCACTATTCTTGATGAATCCTGTATGGCCTTCTCAAACCTGTGAGCACAAGGAAACAATGCTGTTAGACTCATCTTCAACATAGCGTATTCAAAGTCACCTCCTACCCCCGAACAAAATGCTAACAGAGACGATTCAGACCAGGCCCCTCACGACAAAAATACACCGATGCCCACCTGTATGCAAAACGGCTCTAAAGAGGGGGTCTTCTAATTTACCATATGCCCACACACACTAACCCCCACTACAAGCCTCTTTTGTTGGAAAATGGGAGCAGTGGGGCAGTGAATGGTGCCTTGGAGGGGGAGGAGGTCAGGAGTGTGGCTCTTTCATACCATCGGAAAGAGGGAAATTAAGTTAAAGGGGATTCCGACTCAATGCCAGTAACCCTGGTTACCCCACATACATCTAGTATTTAGGCGGCTGTGCTCACAGGGCCCGAAAGCGTGCCACTCCAATCACTCAGCCCCCACCGGCAACCCGCCACAACAGGCGCACACAGACATGAGGGGAACCCAAACAGCTGTAGGTCCGACTGCAGATGAATGGATTCAAAGAGACACCAAATGGCTAAGAAAGAAACACCATCTCTATCACACAGCAATGTCAGGGTGTAAAAAACTCATAAACCTGAAGACATTTTCTGTGATGCAAGTGGAATGTAAAGCTTAGTAAGTATTTATCATAGTAAAATAAGAAACAGATTTTGGAGGGTTGTCAATCACATACCAGTAAACCTATGGTTCCTGTAGGAACAGTAAATTTGGGGTTTGTCTGGATCATTTAGACAAGGATAAGTAAAAGATCCCTAAAGTGAGTTCCCTTATAAATAAGAATTTGGTTATTATTCAATCTCTAGTCTTTTTAAACCTGTCTGACATTCTTTGTGTTCAGAACTAACTAACTAGCAACGTCGCCCATTTACTTGCATTGGTTATGCGCATACAATAGAAGGGTTTAATCACCGCCACTGTTCAGCGGCCAATTTTCTTCAAAATATCTTCTTTAGTATTCTGCAGAATAAGGATGTCAACAGAATTGCGACGAAAAGTAAACAAAATTAAATTTTTGGGTTAAGGATCACTTTAAATAGCTTCGTTAGGACAGTTAACAGCAAAAGCGAAACACCGGGCATTTGTAGCCATACAACGGCTTATTATTACACAATCCCTAAGGATGTTAGATATATCTATCGATATTGGCCAATAAATGCAATTTTTTGTTTTATGGTTTTCAGTCCAAAAATTAAATGAGGTCGATAAATTAGGTTTTATTTCTAACCTATGTACTTCTAATTCTTGCTACGTGCTTGAATCGTCCCTTTATTGATCTGTTATTTTTGCCAAGGAATAGATGATATACAAAATAGGAAGTAACTATAGTTCAGAGATCATTTAAACCTTTCTGTCAGCTGTACACTGTGTGTTTGCCTTTTGTTTCACGCTTAGAAAATATCTCTATCGGCCTCCAAATATAAAAAGTGTCATATCAGTGCATCCCTAATCCCCAAGCCAAGCACCCAAGCCAAGCTCTCCCAGACATCAGATATATTCAACAGAATGGTACTCGCTTCTGCTCAGCATCCATGGAGTCCAAAGGGCTGGGAGAATCCAATCCAAGACCTGGAGAGGGAGAGGATGAGAGAACAGGTGTGAAAACCAGCACATCCTTTAGATCACACACGCGTTGCATGACATCACACACGCGTTGCATGACATCACACACGCGTTGCATGACATCACACACGCGTTGCATGACATCACACATGCGTTGCATGACATCACACACGCGTTGCATGACATCAGATGCAGATTTAGTGAGCTGACCTGCATCAGAGGAGACATCAGATGCAAAGGAAGGGATCTTGAGGAGGGGAAGTGTTTTCTTCCTCTTTGGGGTTTCACATTGCCTACAACAACAACATTAAGGACAAGTTAAACATGACATAAGATCTCACATATGATTGATGTTCATTTTCAGGAAGTGTAATAAACACCATTTAAACTCACCCTCCAAGAACAGCAAGATTGGTCAGGTTGAGAGCCAGGTTTGTGACAGGAGAAAGCACAGCCATTGGTCCAGGGGAGGCCAGGTTCTTCAGGCAGGGGGAGCCCCTCGACCCAAGCTCGGCCAGGGAGAGAAATTGAGGCCGGGGACCGGAATCAGGCCCTGTGCTGAAACGGTCCACGGGGCTGATATCGCCGCGAACTGGGTCGAAATCCATCCCGGAAACGATTGGTTGGATAAAAAGGGGGCAAGAAAAGAAAGAAACGGGCACTTTTGGGGAATTAAATAAATCGAATTTGGGGTTGAGGAAAAAAAGCAACAAAACGCTGCATAACATCCACGTCCAAATAGTCCAAATAACACAGAATGGTTTTAAAAGTTCATTTTGTTGTTGTCAGAGAGCTGTCGATGTGATCGCACTCTCTCTGACTTCTCCAAACTCCGCTGAGGAAGAAAATGTTGCACGTAGCTCTTATTTATGTTCAAAACATGCAGTCAGCAAGCGGCAATCCGCGCAGCCAATCAAATGCGCCGTTACATCTGAGTCAGCCAATCAGACGGGCTTCCTCCTTTCCATGCATTGTTCTCGAGGAGAAAGTAGGCGGTCTGACGTTTGACGGACGTAACCGTCTGCCAATGAAAATGAACGTGACAGCGTTGCCACTCGAATTCCATCCAATGATTTTTGTTTTCACAAACGTGAGGCGGGACTTAAACA
Organism: Triplophysa yarkandensis; assembly: GCA_033220385.1. Classification (NCBI taxonomy): domain Eukaryota; kingdom Metazoa; phylum Chordata; class Actinopteri; order Cypriniformes; family Nemacheilidae; genus Triplophysa; species Triplophysa yarkandensis. The sequence continues at coordinate 15,409,732 of CM065665.1, forward strand.
TAAAGATGAGTTTTTCCCGCGGAATGATTCAAGCTATGGCTGGTGACGCCTTGTTTACAGGTCAGCCAATCAGATGTTGGCATACTGGTGTGGAACATACCATTTAAAAATGTTAAATGTTCTTTGTTTGAGTTACAAATCTTTGTTAGTATTTATACAGAATATTTGATTCACAAATAAATATACATATTGTGAAATATACATATAAGCGTATGATTCAACTGTTTTGTTATTATGCCCACATGTGATGTAGTTCAATATTTTAACTTTATTTCTTTAACACATTAAGTCATAACTTTATGTCAACTGTTCGCAACACAAACTATAAATGAAATAATATAAACATTTCTATTGTTTCCTATGTAAATGTGTTGTTTATATTATTTGGTGTCTCCTGTTTATGTGATGGGTGGGGTGACACTTTATTTGTATGTCATGTGATGAAGATATATGTTGCACACAGCTGATTTATGGGATGCACATAGGCTACAACAGATAAAACATGTCTTCACTTACAGTGCGGTGCACACCCAAAAAAATACCCAATATCTCGTCTCACACGCATCTCAGATGAACCCACGGTCTTCAAGACACGACTGCGCATATAGTGAAGAAAACACAGCCATAACGGCTTCAGGAGATTGCTGAGATGTACGGACACTTACAAGTCTGTGTATGCTAACAAGACGAGGCCTTTACTACACACAAGGACACTTAACGGTCGACACTTCGCATTATAACATTACAAACTTGTAAAATTGTCTTTAGGAAAGTTCAAGCACTAATGAATGGGATGACAGGCCTATTATAAAGACAATAAAACATGAATGTTGGCCAGGATAACCTCCTCGCAACCCTTCCCCGCTTTCTTCAAGATCCCTCCAATTCCAGCACAAAGGGCCCGCAGGAGGAGGACGGGAGAGCTTCAATGACATTTATTCATTTTATTCTTTTTACTGTATTTAATTGTATTTATGGATAAAGTGCATCAGGGTTGGTGTCAATCAAGGATGTTTGTATTGATATGGGTTACAGATTTGTTTAAAATAAAGGTTTTCATAATGCACTGTATAGTTTGCGGTCAAAAGTTTGGGAAATGATAAAAAAATGTGGTGTATACATGTTATGTTTATTCACTTTAAAAATATTACATGTAGCTTAGTAAAATTTACTAAAATAGCAGTTATATCAATGGATTTGTTCAGGGGAAAATAAAATAATTATTATATGAAAATAAAATAATTATTTCACAATCCAGTTAATTTCCCTATATTTAAATAATAAGTATTTGTTTTACTTTTATAGTTGTTTAATATATATATATATATATATATATATATATATATATATATATATATATATATATATATATATATATAAAAGTAAATCAAATACTTATTATTATGTATATATTATTTTTATGTAAATATTTATCATGTAAATATATATATATTTCTATTGAATTCTAATAGAAATATTTGATTTATTAAGATTTGCTAAATTTGTTTATATATATCTACTAAAATTTAAATATTATATTTACTTAATTTCGCCACCTTCAAATTAACTCTTTTCTAAATGTATTATTGATGTTATTCTAGTGTTGTACTTCAAATTTTCAGTCGATTTGTAAATAGTCTTAACAAAATTATGTACATTATGATTTAAAATGACCAGATTGATAAATGCTACACAAATCACACACATTTCCAAAGAAGCACAACCCTGGAGCTTTTTGAAGAACGGAACTTTCCCGTGCATTCCTGAGATCTGATATCTAGGACATTTGAGATCATCCTTATTTACATTCTAAGACATATGTAAATGGCATAGTAAATGTAATGTGAATATTCGTAGAAAACAATTTAAACCATTTTTAGACCTTTTAGACCAAATAAAGTTATAATACATACAAAAAACCCTCTTATGCCAAACTAGATAAACTGGCTTTCATTGAAGGATCTAGCCCCGACGGTTTCACAAAGTTTGCTTACAGGTACACACCTGCTGTGAGGACTCACACAAGGGCATGTTAAGTTCCTCAGGGCGCGAGAGCCACACTTTCATACAGCTGTACCGTCACACTGCCATCATTTACAACATGTAATGGGTTTGGGATGTCATTTATTCACACAACTTCCCTTTAATTCACAAAATACAGTTATCTGAGAGTTACATAAATGAAAAACCAATCCCTCGTACCTCAAACTCTTTAAAGACCTTTGTTTAGGATGTCAAGGACTAAACTGGTGGTCCTGAATAACACAATGGTGTATGAATGCATTGTGCATGTGCATTGACCCATTAAGAATGCCTGTTTACTATAATGAACTTCCCAGACGGCATACAATGTGGCGACAAAAACTGTACAATACACTTGATGCACACAAACATAAATGATCCTAAACGCTCAAACGGACTGACGTTATATTATTCTCAAGCAGTGTGTTTGTAGTATGTGGGCATGTTAGTGCACATGCGTTCAGATGTTGGAGTAGAAAGAGAAAAGGGTGGAGTTTTCAATTCAAAAGTGGTCGGTTTACATACAGAGGAATTGTGTGTAGTGCTCACAATCTCTTTAAGACTCCTCATTCTCTTATACGTCAGCTTTTGTCTCTGTGTAGGTGAGCGTTCACATGCACGTGACAGGTGGCCCGGCATTGAAGACTTTTGCTTAAGTGAATGACTGTGAGTGTGAATATGGGCATTTGCATAGCTCTAATGTGGAACGGTATTGTTCTGTCATTAACGTCCTCTGCAGTTAAACCTGCCTCATTACCACCCACTAGCCATTAGAAGCAAACCCAAAGCCCAAATGGTGCACCCCGTCCTGCATTAACACGTGCATGGAGAAAAAATGCATGCACTAAATGCTTCACCCACACCTTAAATAACAGAATAAGAACATTGAACATAATATTTGAATTTACTCAAAATTACTCGTTTTTTATTATTTATTATACTTTGTTTTTGCAGAACACTAAAGAAGATATTTTGAAGAATGTGGATAACCAGAAACCAATTCTTTTCACTTGTATGGACACAAAACCAATGCAAATTAACATTCTTCAAAGTATCCTCTTTTGTGACAATGTTTGGACAGATTACCTGAAGCACATACTATGATAACTTTCAATATTTATATGGACCCACTGCCTACCGCTGCTTTCAAGTCAGCATGAAAGAGAGATGAGCGTCCGAGTTTGGGAGGGCACGAATGAGACGGACACGAACATCTGTCCATGGCATCTCCTGGGAACAGATGGGCCTGCGGGGAGAGAATAACTCAGCCTCGGGCTGCCGTTCTGGAGGGAATACGAAAAAACAGAGACAAAAGAGAGGAGGGGGAGGAAAGCAGGGAAAGAAGGAGAGTAGGGGGTTTGTTTTGGAGGGAGGCGTAGATGCCAACGGGTTCCATGCAGACCTGAGACAGAAGGGAGACGGTAAACCTGGAAAGAAGGAGAGAGGGGTGAAATAGACAGATCTTTAGAGATGATCAAAGACAGCTGGAGATCAACAGGAGAGAGAAGGGGAATGTGAGGGGGTTCAGAGGTGACCACAGCTGGACACTCACACACAGAATGTATTATGACATGCCAATAAAAATTCAATGTTTAACAATTTATACTTAAAAATTATTCATTTATAAGCTTTGAAATGAAGTTAATAAACCCTTTAAAAATGTACGTATATGTAAGTTAAGACATTGCGATACATATTTGTTCAATGACTACTTATTTTCTTATTATGTAAAATTACACACATTTCAAACGATTTAACTGTTCAATGAAAAAAATATCAAAACTATTAATGATGCTGATGATCATCTAGAATAATAAGCCGAAATCTGCATCACGTGAAGACTTTATGAATAAATGTAAGATAATTATGTCAATATTAATTTCTATAATTAAATGTGTATGGTTAGTTTATTGAAATGATTTCGTCATTTTAAATGTGGAAAAAGATTATAAAAGAAATCAAATATAACTGTCAAATTAATATAATTTAAGGAAGATTTATTGAGAGCTTTGAAATCTAATCCCTAGTACAGTTTTTTACAAAGTAGTTTAACGGTTTAAATTTAAAATGGAATTTGCCGCCAGTCTCATGTCTCAAGGGACTGGAGTAGGATGTGTTATAGGGCTCGGGTGTATAGATACCACACTGAGATCTTCTGTAGGGGTCCTGTGACGCATATTGACGGTCTATAAACACTGATTGTCTGCATTTAAAACACATTCGGGAATGCCTGTGCCTCGGTAAAACGTATGCTAATCCCTAGTGCATCCATTGTGTATCCAGGACTACAAGAAGTTTGTAATTGTGTATTGTTATCAATCAGCTTTATTGGTATAAGTTTAAATTTGCCCTACTTGCTTTACCAGATGTACCTCAAATACAATATGGTTACAGCTTGGCCTAAATCTTCATTATCAATCATTCACGTTGTACCTGCTGATCAATATTTCATTCTGCTTGTCATTTGATGCTATTGCAATGACTCAGATCAGTGACTTTACATCATGTCCCATTCACAGGAGGCGGTTTTAAATTGTACACTTTTAAAGGTTTAGTTTACAGAGAAAAGAAAATCATGCCATGAATTACTTTGAAGATGTTTCAATTGGTCATACTATTCGTTTAAATAAACACAGCCAAAGATATTTGGACAAATGCTTGTAATCAAACACGTCTTGGGCCATAGTGACTAATAATAAAAATGGGAAAGGCAGTTAAAAGTCTTGCAGACCTTTCTGCTGTTCAATACTGTAAAAATATTTAATGTGGCTCAGTAAATATCACTACAATAAAAATAATTTTAATCTATAATATACATTATTTAAAAATCTTTTAAAAACATGAAATAGATATTTTTCAGTAGAAAATATTAAGATAATTGATTAAAAGTCGAACAGTTATACAGATATTTACAAATATTTTTATAAGTATATGTAATGATTTTTTAAAATTAATTAACATATATATCTGTAATATCAACCAATATTTTTGATAGCTCTAATATGAATATTTTATTTTTACTTACTAACACCAAAACGTAAACAGTATATGTATGTAAACAGTAAACAGTATGCTTCATTGGAAAGCTTTTGAATGTACACATTTTTTCATTGTACATTATTTCAGTGTACGTTCTTCAAAATATCTATCTGTTTTCAACTAACCAGAAATATTAAGTACTTTTTTGTACTGTGGTCAACAGAGCTCAAGAACTGTTTTGGTTTCAAGCATTCATCCAAAGATCTTTCTCTTTGTTCATCGGATGAAAAACTTGAATGTGAAACAACTCATGACATTATTTATATTTCTGGATCAACTTTTCCTTAAAAAATAAGTCTTCCTGATAGGTTCTTTGTCAGACATGTTATCATTAAACATCCACATTTGTGCATGATGTTGTATATTATTTATTGTAATAAGTATCTCCAGGTTCTATTGCCTAATTTAAAAGTAACGTTAAGGAAACATTCTCCTTCCCCGTATATTATGAATGAACAATATGCAAATAGTCTAACATAATGTGTGATAGGGGGATTATTGCTTAGAGAACAATAACTTGGGTCAAATACATATATTTAACTACCCAATAACTTTAAACAATTTAAAGATGGAAAGTTTGATTGAAGAAACCCTTGAATAGAAATTTTATTTTATATGTAATAATATTATTTACTTTAGTAAATACCATGTTCAGGTTGCATCTGGCTTCCATTGCAGGTCCTGTCATGTCCACTGATTCCATTCTCCCACATGGTCCCACATGAGGGATGTACCTGTATGTACCTGTGATATGTGGATATGATCCATGTATCCCATTTCCATCTGTAATGACAGGGATCACAAACACAACATCCCTAAAGGCTCAGCACAGACTGCTATGAGTATCATCATTAACAGAAAGTACAACAAACTTAACTTTAGAGAATCCCATTATGATCTTAAATACCTTGGTGAGTCACTAAATACATGGAATTTAAACATACTTTATATTTAAGGATACTGTAGACTGATTTTAAATGAAATACAACACCATTAAATCCACAGTGTTGTCACAGTGGACTTTGATGTCATTTGCCTGCAGTAACACTCGAGTGACCAGCAGATGTCGTCAGTGTTCGGTTCATCCTGGTATCTGGAATTCTTCCTTCTAAATTTGTTCAAATGTTGCATTGTGGATACTTGTATACATTGTGTAATGGTAAACCTTGTATTGACCATTCTATTCTCATTAGTAATACATATATGATAGGATTTTAAAACACTTTAATAAGCAGTATAAGCTGTGTTTGGTTTTATATTTAAAAATTATTGAGGATTTATATGTGTTCGTACACAGCACATTTTTTAAATATTGTATTTATACAGTATTATATTGTATTATATTATATTATATTATATTATATTATTTTATTTTATTTTATTTTATTTTACTTTATTTTATTTTATAAAATTATATTTCGTTATGTTATGTTATGTTATGGTATGGTATGGTATGGTATGGTATGGTATGTTATGTTGTTATGTTTTGTTATGTTATGTTATGTTATGTTATGTTATGTTATGTTATGTTATGTTATGTTAGGATATGATATGATATGTTATGTTATGTTATGTTATGTTATGTTATGTTATGTTATGTTATGTTATGTTATGTTATGTTATGTTATGTTATGTTATGTTATGTTATGGTATGTTATGTTATGTTATGATATGTGATGACATGTCATGTCATGTTTTGTTATGTTATGTTATGTTATGTTATGTTATGTTATGTTATGTTATGTTATGTTATGTTATGTTATGTTATGTTATGTTAGGATATGATATGTTATGTTATGTTATGTTATGTTATGTTATGTTATGTTATGTTATGTTATGTTATTTTATGTTATGTTATGGTATGTTATGATATGTTATGATATGTGATGACATGTCATGTCATGTCATGTTAGGATATGTTATGTTATGTTATGGTATGGTATGGTATGGTATATTATGTTATGTTATGTTAGGATAGGATAGGATAGGATATGTTATGTTATGTTATGTTATGTTATGTTATGTTATGTTATGTTATGTTATGTTGTTATGTGTTGTTATGTTATGTTATGTTATGTTATGTTATGTTATGTTATGTTATGTTATGTTATGTTATTTTATGTTATGTTATGGTATGTTATGTTATGTTATGTTATGTTATGTTATGTTATGTTATGTTATGTTATGTTATGTTATGTTATTGTATGTTATGTTATGTTATGTGTTGTTATGTTATGTTATGTTATGTTATGTTATGTTATGTTATGTTATTTTATGTTATGTTATGGTATGGTATGTTATGTTATGTTATGTTATGTTATTTTATGTTATGTTATGTTATTTTATGTTATGTTATGGTATGTTATGTTATGTTATGTTATGTTATGTTATGTTATGTTATGTTATTTTATGTTATGTTATGGTATGTTATGATATGTTATGATATGTGATGACATGTCATGTCATGTCATGTTAGGATATGTTATGTTATGTTATGTTATGGTATGGTATGGTATGGTATGGTATGGTATGGTATGGTATGGTATATTATGTTATGTTATGTTAGGATAGGATATGTTATGTTATGTTATGTTATGTTATGTTATGTTATGTTATGTTATGTTATGTTATGTTGTTATGTGTTGTTATGTTATGTTATGTTATGTTATGTTATGTTATGTTATGTTATGTTATGTTAGGATATGATATGTTATGTTATGTTATGTTATGTTATGTTATGTTATGTTATGTTATGTTATGTTATGTTATGGTATGGTATGGTATGGTATATTATGTTATGTTATGTTAGGATAGGATATGTTATGTTATGTTATGTTATGTTATGTTATGTTATGTTATGTTGTTATGTGTTGTTATGTTATGTTATGTTATGTTATGTTATGTTATGTTATGTTATGTTAGGATATGATATGTTATGTTATGTTATGTTATGTTATGTTATGTTATGTTATGTTATGTTATGTTATGTTATGTTATTTTATGTTATGTTATTGTATGTTATGATATGTTATGATATGTGATGACATGTCATGTCATGTCATGTTAGGATATGTTATGTTATGTTATGTTATGTTATGTTATGTTATGTTATGTTATGTTATGGTATGGTATGTTATGGTATGTTATGATATGTTATGATATGTGATGACATGTCATGTCATGTCATGTCATGTCATGTTATGTTATGTTATGTTATGGTATGGTATGGTATGTTATGATATGTTATGATATGTGATGTGATGACATGTCATGTCATGTCATGTCATGTCATGTTAGGATATGTTATGTTATGTTATGTTATGTTATGTTATGTTATGTTATGTTATGTTATGGTATGGTATGTTGTGCTGTGCTGTGATGTGTCATGTAAAGTTATGATATGATGTATTATGTGATGTGATGTGATGTGATGTGATGTTATGTTTTCTTATGGTATGTTATGCTGTGCTGTGCTGTGCTGTGTTGTGTTGTGATGTGTTATGTAAAGTTATGATATATTATGGTATGTTATGCTGTGCTGTGTTGTGATGTGTTATGTAAAGTTATGATATATTATGGTATGTTATGCTGTGCTGTGATGTGATGTGTTATGTAAAGTTATGTTATGTAATGTTATGTTATGTTATGTTATGTTATGTTATGTTATGTTATGTTATGATTTGATATGATATGATATGATATGATATATGATATGATATGATATGATATGATTTGATATGATATGATATGATATGATATGATATGATATGATTTGATATATGATATGATATGATATGATATGATATGATATGATATGATATGATATGATTTGATATGATATGATATAATATGATATGTCATGGTATGGTATGGTATGGCATGGTATGTTATATTTTGATTGTTACGTTATGTTATGTTATGTTATGTTATGTTATGGTATGGTATGTTATGGTATGTTATGTTATGTTATGTTATGTTATGTTATGTTATGTTATGTTATGATATGATATGATATATGATATGATATGATATGATATGATATGATATGATATGATATGATATGATATGATATGTCATGGTATGGTATGGTCTGGTATGTTATGTTATGTTATATTTTGATTGTTATGTTATGTTATGTTATGTTATGTTGTGTTGTGTTGTGTTGTGTTGTGTTGTGTTTTGTTTTGTTGTGTTATGTTATTTTGTCTTATTACTAAAATCTCTAGAAATATGATGACTTATGTGAGCTTATGTGCATAAGTCAAAAAACCCATCTCACACGTTTTACATTTTATAATCATAATTTAGGAGGACTCTTTTAGTATCATCCTAAAATGCCCCATCAATTCTTCAGCCTTCTTCCTAATGGTGGCAGAATTAAAACATGATTAAAATATGCCATAATAACCATTATGAATAGCATTTGAATGATAAATGATGGTCTTTAAAGACACCTGGGGTTAAAGAAAGGTGTTGCAGAAATTGCCAGTGACAAATGTTTGTTGATGCTGACATCTTGTGGTTTAAGACTGTCAAAGATTTCCTTTTCATAAAGCTTGTATGGGATAGACAGGGGGCAGATGTTTAGATATGAATCTAAATTCAAATGATGAAGTCAAAACTAGTAGAACAGATCTGATTTTATTTTAAATATGAAGCTTCTTGCATCTCATTTTTATCTTGTTTGCTTTGTTTTTTTTACTTATTTTTACTTTTTTTAATGTGATCACTGTAGACAGAAGAAGGCTTATGCATTCAGCTATTATTCATAAAAAATTTTATTTTTAGAAAAATGTTAAAACACAATCTCTATGTAAAATAGAAAGCATATATGTAATCCTGCCTGTGAAAACCAGGGTTAAGTCAATATACCAAGACCTGATATAATAAACTTCAAAGTTTAATTTTGCAGTCCATTTCCAGTTTTTCTTTTTTTGAAATGTATATGTATTTGTTTATTTTGCAAATGTATTACTTTAAAGATAAAATAAGAGGTCAAAATAACAGGAAAAGTGCACTGTGATTTTTCAGACCTCAAATACTGCAAAGAAGGTCTGTCCATATACACTTTTACAGTAACAACAGTAATATTTCTACATGCATTTAGAATTGACCAAATACATCTAAAAACTCTGAGTATATGAAAATCTGGGATGGTCTTTATTTTTTCCGTGGCTGTTTTATTAAAATCAATTCCTATAAAATGGACAAAATATTAAAATGACAACTCATAATTCATTGACAAAACGAACAAAATGTTACATTCCAGTATTCCTTTTCAGGGTTATTTGGAGTATTTCCTTTTGAACGTGTAAAAGTGCACAACGTTTTCTGTTAGGGTTAGGGGTAACATAGAATTTATATACCCCATGACTTAATTCACATTTGTTATGTTGCTGAAAATCAAGAGCTGATTTTATCACTATAGAGATCTAGTTTGTTGTTAATCATTAATGGAAGAAGTTTGAAACATCAATTTCTTTTTTTGATCTAGCATTTTGTTTGGCCGTTGACAGGCTGGCATGTATTTTTCAAGTGACAAGCTGCTCCAGACACACACACACACACACACACACACACACACACACACACACACACACACACACACACACACACACACACACACACACACACACACACACACACACACACACACACACACACACACACACACACACACACACAGTGTGAACACAAACACACACACACACACAGTTATGAACCCACACCCACACTGTACTGCCCGGAGAGCCATTTGGCATTCAGTGTTATGGCGTTACATGCACAAGGGCACGTAAGGTATGATATTGGCAGCCCAGGACTTGAACCCAAAACCCTAGGAGTTGGCAGTCAAACTCTCTTACCACTAGGCCATGAATTCCCACTGTTAAATTATGTAAGAATACGCATAATTGGTTAACAAAAATACAGAAATGTATGTATTTATATATGACAACAAAAACAGTTCCCTGCAATTTGACACAACCTATTACATCTATTTATATTAAGGTATTTTGGCAGACCATTTTAACCAAAGAGACTTTCATAGCAGCTTACTATACCTTTGTAACCCCTGGATCAAAGCCATAACCTTGTAATAGCACTAGTATTGACCACTGAGCCACAGGAAAGCATATATAATAACATTATTTATAATACAATTTATCAATTATATCATATAATTATATAATTTTATTATTTTCATTTTTAATAATGTTATGATGATACATCTATAAAATTCTATATTTTTTATCTTTTATTGCCTTTAAAATAGCTTTGCACATTAATATATTCTGTAGTTAATCATTTGAACCACTAGAGACCAGCAGGAAACCATTGGACCTTTCAGTTTGCTTCAACACAGGGAGTGCACAGACATCTCTTACACATCAACTGTTCCTCACAACTGTTCCTCCAGCTTTTGTGCTGGTGATCTCCATGGAAACATGTCTTTGATCTTATGCTTCTTGAGAAACACTAGTAAACTGCTTTTGTTCTGTATGGTAACTTGTGTAACAGCAAGTGAAAGTACATCCATCATTGAAATACACAACAACTCTGATGTTATCACTTTTTTATCTGATAATCTGATTGTTTTAAAGCAGACTAGTAGTATACTACAAAAGACAACTATGAGCAATATTTTCCTCTGTTCGGTGCATAATTTCCTTTTTCAAAATTCACAAAAGAGGTTTCAGAATAATAAACAGCATCCCACATAAAAGGGCTGTTTTTTGTTTTTACAAAAGGTTAACTCTAATAGCACAAACATACACAATGCACAATTCAAATGCCCATGTGAGGTTTACTTTTTTAGAGCAATTGTTCATTTTTAGTACCTGACATTTTAAAGTCAAGTAAGTTATATTTTTAGCATTGTCACAATGATAACGTCACATATTCTTCATAAATAGACACATAAAAATATGAGAGCATTTCATGTTCTATAAAGAGCTATCCCTCGTACATTTCTACAAAGTCTCATTGGCACGTGCATAGCCTATATATATATATATATATATATATATATATATATATATATATATATATATATATATATATATATATATATATATATATATATATATTCATATTTTAAATAAATATTACATTTAAGAATAACAAGAACAAATACATATTTTGAGTGTTTTATGTCACATCCATGATGCTGGAATTGCACGAGTGTTAGTAAATAGCACTTTCTAAACTTGAATATCACAATTTTAAAATTTAAAGTCAATTTACATTTATATAATACATTTGATGTAGGCTCAAATGTTTACAGCCATTCAATGTTGACAGCCTTTCTAGTTTCACCTCCATGAGTCATTATAGTTTTGTTGTTATCGTAGTATTATGTGTTGTGACAATTGTGTTTTATTTTTATATTTAAATTAACACAGATATTTCAACAGGTTTTATTTTTACTATTTATCCGGTCAGACATACAATTTTTGGTTAAAAAATAGATATTAAACATGCCCAAATTTGTCCATATAGATGGTTATTAGGGTGAACACATAGCTTATGTTATGTAATCCATAAGGGTACAGTGTCTCTACTTTTCCTTTTTGTCTATGTCGGTCTGTCTCTATAGTAAAGCTAAGGCTGAGTCTGTTTGCATGCATGACTCTTCTTGATATAAGGATAGTCACAGTAGTCAGGCATTCTGGCACTTTGTATTCACTCTCACTCTCTGTGACAGGAAGTGTAAACAGAGATCAAGTGTCAAAGTCCAACCCACCAATTCTCACCTCCATTAAAGAGTGTCACCTTGCATAACTTTCCCAAATACCCCCCTAAAATGCCCCATATAAGTCCTCTACCCCCTCTAAAATACCATCATAAAATGTCCTCTGCTCCTCAAGACCACCTGCATGGAACTTGGAAACAGACTACCGATAGATCACACATTCCATTATTGATTTATTGAGAATACACCAAACATCGCATTCTGTTGCCATAATGTTCACCTCAAGTGAAAATTTCACACCGTCTTACACCGCTGTGTAAAAAAGCATGTTGCTAAGTGAGACAGATACTGTAATATACAACAACACACACTCACTCACCAATAAATCAACATCAGATTAACCCAGGAGTTTCATGACAATATAGTGAGATAGAATAAATGCTCCACATATCCTTTTTTTTATTCCTCAAAGTTTCTACCCAACCAAAAATTGATGGACTCTTTCAAAGAAATACATTTTTAATTTTTACATTTGTACATTTGTATGATTATGGAAAAGGGTCAAAAAAAAGATGCTGTTTTTTCACCTGTCAAATACTGAAAAGGAAGCAAGCTCATATTCATATTCGTGGCTCATATTTATCAACAAAACAATAATGTTTATATAAATAAAAGTTACAAAATTGGAATTTTGGGTCATTCTGTTTTCTCATTGCGGTTTTATGAGTTTCTTAAAATGTTATTGACACTGAACTGGAATGACCAGAGTACATCAAGACATTTATTTAAATAATCTTTTTGATTGGACTTGAATGTGGTCCAAAATGTGAACCAATGGGATAACATATTAAAACATGCCCCACTTTGAATGACTGCATTCAGATTTAAGGCCGCTCAACACATAAGAGATTATTAAGATGCATTTATTATTTTGAGCTTGTCTACTGACTAGGAATTCTTAAATATGATTTTAAATACTTATCAGACACAAAAGTTCTACAATGATGGATTTAATACTTGGGAAACAAGTGCTGCATTTTCTTAAAAAGTGAGGCATGTTGTCATATTAAAAACTGCACTTTAATTTGAACATGTTAAACTTTCCTGTCCTCAGAACATATAACATTTTATCAACTTATACTTGAACTTTGTCTGAATGTATGAATGAACAGACAGCAATTAAACAATTGTGAGAAAATGCCTGCCTTTCATAGATATAATTTAGAAACGCATTAAATGTAATCTAAAACACATACTGTATTCTTAAAAACACACTTTGACCTTTGAAACACACAACCTTAGAGTTTCCAAAGATATATAACTAATGTGACTATCCCCGTTGTCATAAACATCATACATATAAATCAGAAAAAAATAGCTATAAAAAAGGAAAATATGCATGAGTAAATCATGTTTTATGTATATAATAATTAAATTGCACATATTAATACCTAAGTACTCATTGAAATCAATGTGATGATACTGGTTTCTGGGCAATCACTGTTAAAAAAGCAATCAAGTAACCTCATTAGTCTTCAGTTGCATCCATATTCTATTGTTATCATGATGAGCAGACAAGACTAAAACAAAGAGCCGAAAGAATAATGGGACATTAGTTGCATGGGCAGAATGATTGTGACAACGGCCTAGTGTTTTTAAACCCCACAGTCCTACAGAGAGAAATTAAGACATCTGAAATTGAGATCAGTCCTGGGCATGACCGGACCATCAGGGCTAGGTGGGGTCAAGCAATGTCAGACAGACAGAATACACACTCAAACCATCAATATCCGCGAAAAAGACCTTCCAAAGTAGTTTTGCCCTAAACCACGTGGTTACAAATACAAAACTGAGGTTACTTTGAGACTTTTTCCTTTATTTTGCATATGTATTTATATTTGAAAGTTTATCCAAGAGTGAAAGGTTGTCATCATTCAGTCAACCTAATATGAATGAGTCTTTCTTCCGTAAAACACGAATGTCAGAGCAGCGACGCAAATGCACAATTTATTTAATATCATTAAAGTTTCTTTTTCTCGTATGGGCCATTGTAAGTACACCTCATCACAGGTCGAACACATCTTTGTGATGTGTATTGACGCTAGACGTAGCTTACCTGGCCGTCCTGCCAAACCACATGTGACAGTCAAGGTGAGACTGATAGGCCAATTTGCCATTGCTATTATCTCTTTTTTCACCTTACAACAGTGAAAAGGATACGGATGGTCCATTCTGGGACATTATGCGACTCCTGTGCATGGAAGTTACCCCAAAGTCCATTCACAAAGTGAGATAATTGGCCAGTTTTCACCTCTTAGGTAATAATCTTAATGTCACTTGTCTTCATCATAAAGCTAAATAAAACACTGAGCATCATAATCTAACAATAACAGGGCTTGGTCCCTTAAAAGGAACATCTCTAGCAATTTATATTTACAGTTATATTACATACATATCAGAAGACGCCACACGCTTAACCTGATCATCCAATCAAAATATAAGAATCAAAACATATAATAGTCTAAAATTAAGCCTTTTAACTTCAACCCAAATTCTTCAGTGCTGTTCGAAGGATTTCCAATCATACTGACCGCATCTAAAATTCAGACAACTTATATCAGACATATTCATATATATATATATGTCTTGTTTTGGTGCACAGAGGGCCTTTGTGTAAGAAAATGTCTTAACAAACACTTTAGATGCTGAGCCGAGTTTCAGTGTTACAGTACAGGGGCATTAAAGGAGGGGCACCCACTGTACCCCATTATGACTATGAAAGGACCACAACACAAAAAAGCCCATCAGCGTATTCTCTGTCTGGCTCCAATACACAAACTTCAACTCATCCTTGATTTTGACCTAGGCACATGGGCACGTTCCATGCTTCAAATCCCATATAATTAATAACATAATGATATTACGCATGCACACTACAGTCTAATGCCAATCAACACCACATACTGACTTTGTTTGTGGTATTTATGGCGTGAATAAAATAAAGGAAGAATATAGGATTGCTCATTTTAATTTTGTCATCATGCTCAACCTCTTGTCAATTCGGACTTGCTTTCATGTGTAGAACACCAAAGAAGAGTTTCGAAGAACGATGGGAAACCAAAACCAATGGTCACGTTGAGTTCTATAGTACAAACTTATTACCAACATTTTGTATAACATCATATGTGTTCTGCAAAATAAATCATACAGGTTTGAAATGACAAAAGGCTGCAATATGCATTTATTGATTTACATTTTCATTAATGGTAAATATTGTATAAATGTTTTAACTCAAGTAAAGGTGCTGTTTAAATTGTGTATGCGTATCTAATTTAAAAATTGAATTCTTAAAACATCCATTCGAATGTTTCTATTAGAACACATCTGTGTACATTACAAACAAAATTACACATAGACATTTCTCATCACATCTATGTTTGTACACATTACCGAAATTGACTTGTTGATTCAACTCAATTATTGAACATGTCCCAAATCCAATTACATTTTCAAAAAACTTTATGAAGTAAATAAAAGTGCTTGGTTCTGTGCCATTATCAAATCCACAAGAAACAGTTAATGAGGGTTGCTATATATAATAAACAAGTAAATGAAATCCTGATCCTAATAAACATCTTAAAAGACATCATTCACAACATCCATATACTTTAAAATTTAAGTTCTCTGTTGGCCAGATGTGCATCTTTACTCATTGGAGGACCAGATCTCAATGACCTAAAGGGTAATATGTGAACACCTTCTCACACTGCTTGAATTTTTGAACATGTCCCAAAATCTAATTACATTTTCAAAAAAATGTATGAAGTAAATAAAAGTGTTCTGCTCTGTGCCATTATACAATCCACAAGAAACAGTTGTTAAGGGTTGCTATATATAAAAAACAAGTAAATGAAATCCTGATCCTAATGAACATCTTAAAAGACATCATTCACAACATCCATATACTTTAATATTTAAGTTCTCTGTTGGCCAGATGTGCATCTTTACTCATTGGAGGACCAGGACTCAATGACCTAAAGGGTAATATGTGAACACCTCCTCACCCTGCTTGAATCCTTTCTTTAAAGCCAGTTCAGAGAAGCATGTTAACAAACACTGGTGAGTTGGTCCGGGTGTTGGGCCGGTGAGGGTCTACAGTCCCAGTGGCGCAGTGTTTGCGCTTCATTATGCGCATTGGTGTCAGGTGCGCTCCTGTAATTAGAAAACTCCCTGAGTGTTTGACTCTTCTTTAGCCCATAATCCTCCCTTGAAAGAGGCTTTCTTTGTCCCAAAGCTGTGTTAGAAAGCAAATCACTTCCTTTAGTGATGCCGCAGCTTTTCATCTGCTGCGTTTCATGTCCTAATTGAGAACCAGTCCCCCTTTGGACAAGTCATGCCCCCCAGTCCCCAAAAGCCCCTCTTGGATTCAACTTCATGGAGGAGTTCTTCATGATTCTTGACCCACATGAAGGACCTCGAGAGCTGCGCACTTCAGTGGGAAAAGCGCAGATCATGTGCGTCAATTGGATGCCTTCGATTTGGGGTTACCCAAAAACTGTCCAAACACAAAAGACATCTGATGGAGGGAGGAGAACTGATCAATGTGTTTACATGAAGTCATCCGACCATCATGCCCACTCTCATTTGACACCTCGACCCTTCTGGACCATTCACCTCCACACCTGGGTGCGAGCTCGTCCACCCTGGCCCATGTTTGGGAATAAGCTCACCATGCCCAAACCCCTCAAGGTCATTTGCATTTAGGTGGAAGATCTCCAACGTGATCCCTTTCTTTGAATGTAAGGGCATTGGTTCCGCATTCGGCGGCATCCTTTGATTGATTTGGGTCACATCAGTGCACTTCCACGGGACGCTTCTGCAATGCGCATCCAGGAATTTGGAGGAGAGCTGGACCTCCTGGCTCTCGGCTCTTGACCCCTCTCTGCGCTCCTGGTCCACCTCCGGGGGCAGTGGATGAGGGCCATTAGGATATTTGACAATCTCAGCTTGTTACAACTCCATCAGTTAATTGGATCCCTTGTAGCACCGCTCGTTTGACTCATCTGCCACTTAAAAAGACAAAAGCGCACTGGGGGTCGTTCACACCTCTCGAACCAGGGCGGGTATAAAAGAGCCCCGGGCTCTACCAGCACCATTCGACTTCAGGGCTTCGGAGGAAACATCTCGATCTTCACCTTCTCCAGAAGCCATTCAGAAGCCATGCAGATGCCTGGACGTCTCCACGAAACTTTTGGACACACCATGCGTCCCCACGCAGCTCTCCATGTGGACTATGTTGGGAACCCTTGCATGCCCACTCAGACCAAACCCAGCACTGGGAAATCCTTCACAATCGATGCTCTCCTCTCAAGGCCTGATCAGATGGAGAAAGAGAGGACCAGGATCTATCGGAACATGAACAGCCAACCTGCAAACACAGTTGTGCCATTTGTGGCACATGGGTATCCCCAAGTTCCACAGTTCGCTTATAACCAGGGCATTATGCATGCCCAGACTGGCTATCCTGTCTTCTGTTATTCACCTTACAACTATCAGACAACATGTCGTGGAGCTGTGTATGCACAGGGTATGGATGCAATTTCATTATTTTGAACCAGTTGAGGTGTTTCTGTGTTTAACCCATGCATGTTTTTATCACGCACAGATGCAAAAGCCGGTGTCCACTCTCACTACAAACACAAGGCTGGGAAGTCCAAAAGGATGCGCACCAGTTTCACCAACGAACAGCTGTCCAGACTGGAGAAGGAATTCGCCCGCCAGCAGTACATGGTGGGGTCAGAGCGTTTCCTTCTGGCATCAGCTCTTCAGCTCACCGAAGCACAGGTACATCCACATCTGAGTCCACACGTTGAATTTCATGCAGGTCAAAGACTCAATGTTCTTTTCCATGGTTTCAGGTCAAGGTTTGGTTCCAGAACAGACGCATCAAATGGAGAAAGCAGAGTCTTGAGCAGCAACAGGCCAAACTTGCCAAACTAGGAATCGCAGTGCCACCAAAAAGCCCAGGATCTCAGGGCAGAGAAGATGAGGAGCGGGATTTTACAGAGGACTCTGATGTCGACATTGACATCGACGACTCACTACAGGACTGAGAAATCACATCTGCAGTGTCTATCAGACGCTTTGTACATATTTCATTTTTTACTATGGGATGTTGTTCTCTATGTGTACAAATATTTAATTAACAGATATATATTTAAGGTGGTTTCACTGAAACACTATTGCTCTTATAGGGTATCTTTGTTTGTGTTAAAAGTCTGTATATTGATGAAATAAAGGAAATATATTTTAAGCCTGAATGTTATTCTGACTGTTTATTGGAATGTTAGGATTTATCTTGCCTTGTGCCAGCTGACAAAATTCAATCACGTTCAAGCTTAAAGATTATTTAAATATATTATTTTACTACAAAATATCCCTGGAAAATATCCAGCATTGAGTAATGCACAATTTTGGGTCGGGAGTAAGAAAGTTATGCAACATCAGTTATTTTGGGAAATAAAGATATAAATCATCTTTCTCTAAGTTTTGAGTGGATCTGTCAGAATATTAAACCATCAATATATTTTATTTATAAGCAATCATATATATGTATTTCAGCAATTAGGTTGTGACGTAAAATATCCTCAAATCAATTTTAAGTAAAAATGTTAAAGGATTTACACAATGGTTATAACACCATGCATTATAAATGTGAACTTTACACATTAATTTAAGTTTATTTAATACAAAATAATTACATTTTTGTTCATAGAGAAAAAGTAATGTTATTTGTATTTCATCAGTGTCGGTCACTCACATATTAAATGTTAACTTTTTTCCAAATCTAACCACACAATACTGTACATAAAGGAAATATAGAAAACAAATAGACTTACTCATAACTTTCAATAAATTCAATTGCAGCCATAGAACTGTGTGGAATTCTTTCTGATGTATTAAAGTCACATACAGTTGAGATCTTAGAGCTTAATCTGAGTTCTAACGGCAGCTGGAGTCAGGTAGTGTGTCTCTCTGTTGTAGACAGAGCCTTTTAGGCATGGTTGTGTCTTCTTGTTGTCTCAGCTCCCCAGCAGACTAAGACAAACCAAAGCCCGTTAGCATGGCGGCTTTGTGCAGTGGCTGGCCTAATAGTCTTGATAAAGATGGATTAGTAATCCTGCTCTAAGAACACAATGATTACTGGCTAACAAACTCGTCACAATGTTTCTGTTCTGCTCTCTTAATCCAGTTAAGCACTAAATCAAGAATGCAGACACACCAAAGAAATATGCACAATGAATAATGCTTCTTCATCAAAACAACAAAGAATGACGTTTGTCAAAGATATGTGAAACGATAAGTTAAATTGAGCGTTTACAATCTGTATGCATGACGCAGGAGAAAAGTCTTAGACTTTACTGGCCCTTACACCGAAAACATGACAACTAGCAAACACTATTTTAACTCTACTTGAGTATATTTTTCTAGTATCTGCTATTACACAGCATGCTTATACTTTAACTTTGCTAAAGGTTCTAGAAATAAATGCATTCAATATAAAGTTAATTATGTTTTTACTTTTACTCCATAAATAAAAATAATTGATATTAATGTATAAAAAATGTCAAATACATAACCTAATGAAATGTTTCAATATATGTATATATACATATATATATAAATATATATATATATATATATATATATATATATATATATTGTTTCTAACAAAGTGAAGTATTTTAATAAATATTTAAATAAAAATACTTGTATTATGCACAGATTTTAAAAAATTATACAAATACTTCAATACTGTCCACCTCCGAAAAATAATCAGAAATATCTCACACTAGAATTAAAGTGAAAGTTCTGTCAACATTTACTCACTCTCTTGTCAATTCCAACCAACATAATGTCTTTCCTCTGCAGAACACAAAAAAATATGTTTTGAAGAAGTTTGGCAACTGGCAGTCATTCACTCTTTGGTCACCACCTTTTTTCAAAATATCTTCTTTTGTGTTCTGTGGCAGAAAGAAAGACATAATGTGGGTTTGTAATGATAAGAATGTGAGTGAATTATGACACAGTTTCCATTTTGGAGTAAGATATCACTTTAAAATTCCGATTTCAACAACCAAACTTCTAATAAAATGTTTGGTATCAAGAGAAACACTAATTTTTTGTCCTATGGGTTGCATTTCTGACTTGAGAAAAGAACAAAGCCTTTTATGAGAGCAGTGTCATGGAGACGTCCTTTCTTTAATCCCAAATCCTCTTTAAACAGGTACATCTGGTAACCCTCTACGACACAAACAGTAGATGCGGTAAAATGAACTTTCTCGGGAGGACAAAAGCTACACTGAGAGAGCCAACGCGCTGAAGAGGAGTGGACAGGCCCATCTCTCATCCTTTCTTTCATTGACTCCAGACACGCGTGGATATGTGCGTGCGTTTGTTTATGTATGTACAAACTATCTGTGATGTGATCTGGTGTAATCTCACAGTAGGCTGAGATGTCCAGCAGGGAGGAGAACCCTGGGAAAAGCCACAGGACAGAAGCCGCAGGAAAAGGGGAGGAGAGCTCACCGTTCCAATTAGTCATCTCCCCCCCACTCTCTATGCCACCTCTGGGGTTCCAGTGTGGACCCCTACAGCTAGTATTAGCACAGTATCTCACCGGAGTCAGGGATGCATCATCTTCCTATCTCAAAACCAACCAAGGGGTCACACTAGTCTCCATCATCCTTGGAAAACAGATGAAAAGCCTCGGATTAAGGGATAAAAGAGATTCATACGCATCCTTACAAACAAGTGAAATCTTACAAAGAATTAAGAATGAGTAAAGTTGTCTTTGATTTTTATTTTACAATGATGGATGACACAGTGGACGTAACGCCTCATGGTTTATCACATAGAAATATTAACCTACGTCTGATAAGAAAACTAGGTTTATTTTCATTAAGTTTAAAGGGATTTGTAATAAGGTGCATAACCAAAGTTACATAATCTAAAAAAGCAGAAAAACAACAGATTCCTAGAGATAAAGCATGCTTGGTTTTCGTATGGGAAAAACTGAGTGTTAGACAAGTATGACAAACCAAACCCACAAAGGAACAAAACCCTGAAACTGTAAAACTTTCACTTTTGCATTTTATTTGCAGCGAAATGTGCGTAAAGTCCATCTAATGGTCATTAACATTAATCAGGAGTGTTTGAAGTACAAGCACACAATTGTGTCTTTGTCAAAGGTTTAGTATGTGAACACAATGACTTCTAACGCGTTGAAGGATGGACTGAAAGGGCCACAAGGCGGGTCGTCCTTTAAACAAGCACTTTATGCAAATGAGACGCCCAATGCAACATTTCAATGAGGTTTCTTTACTCAGGAAATTGAGCCGTTCCTGTTTTCCCAAGCTTTCGGAACCATCAAGAGTCAAGCAAGTACCTCTCCAAATCAAAGCCAATTTCATGCACTCAGCAGGACATTCCCAGAGTAAACAAGAAGGAAAAACAGGCAAATATGCGTCTGCAGGGTATGCATGTTTATTGATGTATCTCGTGTATGGGAGAAAAGTTTAATGCAGAAGATGGAGATATGGATGGGGAGGGACGGAGTGGAACACTACTGATGCTCTTGCATTTGCGCAGGTGTCAAACTGACTTGTCACGCAGGTGGCAGCAGCGCATGTGTTTGTGACTTCTCCCAGCTCGAGTGAAAATCTGCAGCTTCTTAATGAGAACAGATTAGCTGAACACATCAACATAATGAGAGACAAAATGGTCTATTAGCTCCTTATTTTAGTAGGTGGATGTGTGAGAACACCATGAGAAATCAGCTTCTCCATCAAATTGAGTAGTTTTATTTTAAATATCTATTCATCAGATATTTACCATGTTTGCGGTATACGTTTATATGTAAATAAATTAGTGGCATTATACCTAAAACATATTCATTTACTGACTAAAGTTCACTTTAGTGATGGATAAAAGTTATTTTATTCTCCTTCTGTTATATTAAACAAATATGACTTGATTTTTTCCCAAAGAACAGGAACAAGGTATTTTGAAGAATGTTGTTAACTGGAAGTGAAGTCGTGTCCCATACTTGGAATTTGTGCTCTGCATTTAACCCATCCAAGTGTACACACACAGTTAGTGAACACACACACATACTTTGAACCCACAAGCAAAGCAGTGGGCAGCCTTGCTCAAGGGACTCACCTCAGTCGTGGAATACCCGCTGGGGTTGAGGATCGAACCCACAACCTTTGGATCACGCACGAGTCCAACACTTGAACCACCAGGCCACGACTCCTCAAGTAGAAGTAAAGGATGCCACGGCTTTTTTTAAGTATCTTCTTTTGTTTTCTGCACAAAAATTAAAGTGAAACAATTTGGTTTGAGCCTTCACTTTAAAGTCATCTGGTTGGAGCATTTATTCATTTACATTTATTCATTTTTGGCGACACTTTTATCCAAAGCGACTTACAGTATTATGCAATTGTCAATTATCACTGCAGAGCAAACAGGGGTAAGATGTCTTAGTCAAGGACACTTCAGTCTTTGTGTGCTGGCACTGGGATTCGAACCCACAACCTTCTGCTTACAAGTCTAGTTCTCTAACCACCAGACCACGACTTGCCATGTAATCGTTCTCTAAAAGCGTTCAGGCAAATGTTAAGTAGAAGTTAACCTTTCAAAGTACGCACAAAATGTCCTATTTAACTTGAATAGCTGTTAAAACACACACTCCACAGACACACTCAATAACACACCATCTTTTAAGGACATCCCTAAATCTTGATCAAGGACAAAATCATGTTGGGTTCATAAATAACGCTGGGTTTCCCTAACTTTCACTTATATATATCAAGCAATTTGGATCTCAAGTGATGTCATAATGTAGAATCCAATCTAAAAATAGTACATGAACGGGCATCCCTTTACATTGATCGATGGCAGAAATCCCACAACACAGGCATTTTACATTCATTGATATCGCTGGGCTTCCCCTCATTTCGAGGAAAAAGTAATCCGGTTCTCTGCCACAGAAAAAGTTATCACTTGATCTGTAACCAACTTCATGGCGTAATCATTATTAACAAGTCATCACTATTCAATCTGTCTGTAGTCTTCAAGTAGGACAACAAACCGTCTGAGTCATTTAAACCTAGAAATGTTTTCTGCTAGAATGTGAATAAATAATGAAACAAGGGAACATGTAGAATTTTATCTGTGGTTAAGCTTTCCAAACCCTATTGCTTGCTTGTCGGTTGTACGTATGCGATTTCAATTGATTAAAAATTCCTAAACGGTTTGACAACTGCTTGATTTCATTAACAACAATTTAATCTGAACCATATTTAAATTCTTATCCTCTCCAATAAAAATGTCAATTAAATGAATTAAGCTTTATACAAGAAATGATGTTCTATCACAGAAGAAGGGTTAAATAAGTTTTATTCTTAAATTTTTTAGCATTAATATAACCACTGACATGGTTAATATCCTCGAGAACTTCATCTGTTGTAATAACGATCATGATGTTACATTTCGAGTCCTAACATGTAGTTCTCTTGAATGTCTCAGAAATATCACGGTACATTAAGATCTTTTAAGTCATATCATATAGAATCGTAGATGCAATTCTTTCGATCCAACTGGTGTTCTCAGTCTAGAAACTGACTTCTCAGACTCTCTTCACTGTCAGAGATGTTCAGTAATTCCATCACTTCCTCTCCATCACTTTCCTGTTCTTCCTCTACCTCCACGGATGTCTGTGTCTCCCCTTCACCTTTTCCTCCCACTTCCAGGTATCCTTTGGTTCTTCCACTCCACACAGATTCAGTTCTATTATTGCGGGCCTGTGCTGTGGAGGTCTGATCATCCCATGTTTGCATGGTGCTGTCCCTTGATTCAACGGTTATAACCCTAGCACCGGGGGTCAACGCCACTGTAGACTTTGTGGTACACAGCCCCATTTGTCTTCTGAGTTGCTTTCCTCTAATACACAGCTTCACTTTTGCCGCGTTCTATGCTATAGGGTGTCCCTGGATACAAAAGCTGCCAAACCTAAAAACCTCCAAGATAAATGTAATCCGAAAGATGGTTGGGAGCTTATGTTAGTATTTCCGTCTCTCACAGCTGCTCTGAACAGAAATCTTTGTTAAAAGCTCCTGACTGTGACAGCCCGTCACAACTATCTGACAGATACATATTTACTTAGGAAATAAAATATGTAGTAAAAACTAATGTATGTAACCCACAACGTATCAATAACATAAAATATATGTGGCACTTTATTTAAAATTATTAATTTGTTTACTGCTTATATAGGTCACACTTTATTTTTGGTCAGTTTTGGGTGTAATGATTTACCCTAAAGTTGCTGTTTGATAATAATAACAATTCTGCCAAGTAAATATCACCCAAAAATGTAAATAATATTAACTTGATCAAATCGTTTAAAAATATAAAAAAAATATGTTTTCAAGATTTTTTAGGGGAAAATATTAAAATATTTGCGTTTTTAAAACATTTCAAGTTTATGTAATGAAAAATTATTTTTAATATTTAATTTCTAATATAAACCATATTATTGATAAATTCAATTTGATTTGCTAATTTTTTTTACCAAATTTAAACAGTATATATGCTTAATTTTCAAAGTCTTAAAATTTATTTATTTTTGAGTGTAACTTGTTTCATGTAAAAGTAATTTTTAAGCATGTAAAAAAGACTATTGGATCATCTTCAAGGTGATTCAACAAAATTACTGCCAAATTTACAGTCACTCATCAAAGTAGGGAGATTATGGAGAGCAGTTCAATGATGGCAAGCCTGAGGTATTTTGGGTAAAGCGTGAGAATGAACTCTATTTTAGCATTAAAAGGGATTTTTCTCTTGCACAGAAGGTTTTCGTTATGTTGGATCGTAGAGATAAATGTGTTGTGCTGAATGGGTATGAGAGTCAGATATAATCTTCAGTATAATGAAAAACTGTTTAAGGATCTTGAATTGGATCATTTACTGTAATAAAAAAATGGATGTGACTGAATTTATTGATCTCCTCTCCATCACTTTATCAGTCAGTCACTTATGAGTTTGTTGTTCCATTACAACAGTTTATGGAGAACAAGGCCTGTGCGGTCTGTATATTATCTGTATATTATCAGTCTGGTTACTGTGACGAATATCCTGCCTATTTAGGCAAATAACACTTACATTTTGGGTTGCTGTTAATAATATAAATGTTTTTAGCTAAATAGATTTTTTGTCCATTGCCTCTTTAATTATTTATCATTATAATTAATTTAGTTAAATTTTAATTCATTGATTTATTAATGAAGAGGTCTAATCTGTAATTCAGGGCCAAGTTAAAACAGATACAAAGAACCAAAGGTTCGATCACAAATCCTTATATTAATAGATAGTTGGAGTTAATAAACAAAAGACCTCTGACGATTGGGTCAAAGTATTTATCTTTTAAAGTCCCAAGATGTAGAAAAACCCTTTCACCCAAAATAAAAATCATTTCTTGATGTTAACCAAAACTGCCCACATTCAAAGAGATGCCCATTGGAGATTTTGGAGCACTTTCTCACAATGATGCTGCCAAATATGATTCAACAAAAGGACAGATTTTAGGAGATAAAGGGTTTATGAACCGAGGGATGACGTGGCACTTGTTTTGGGGTTAAACTGCTTGTGTGGGTATAGTGTGACGGGTAACCATTTTACCCAAAGTAAGGGATTTCCCTCTTCCATGGAATTTACTCTTACTTTTATTCAGAAGCTTAAATAGCTGGAACACTCGACTGTGACAACACAATTATTCAATTCACATCTTAACTGTGATAACTCAACAAATAAGACCATGAACACTGGTGTGTGTTTTGTATTTTTGTTGGCCATTGGCCTTTCCCTGCAGAATTCAGAGTTCGAGACCGACTTCCAAAGGATGGTGAACAGCAGAAAACAGACTGACGGTACATCACTTTTGGTAAGCAATACACTTAATAAACTTTGACTGTTTTAAGCACATTAAGACTCACATTTGATCTGACTTTTCTCTGTTTCATTTACAGAACTGCCCAGCACAATGTGAGGATGCAAAGGTAAGGGCTCAAAAAAGGCTATTTGTTTTACTTATGTTTATAAGTGCTTAAGTCAGAATGTGTGATTATAACCATGTAGACACCGTCACTAGTTCATTTTTCTTCTTGCATCTCCGGCTTTTTTTACCACAGACTAATGCTTATCAGTATCTGCACTGACGGCTCAGACTTCCTTTTAACATGAGTGTTTTCGCACACATGTGTTATGTCACTTAGGATGAAACTAACCGTTTATTTTATTCCTTGTCATTTTAATCCTTAAGAAGCTAGATTTAAAAATCGTATCGGCAGACAACTAAAAAGCAGTCTTCAATAAACAGTTTTTCACTTTCTTTTCATCTAGGATCAATGCCAATGTTTGGACTTCTCCAGTTGTATGGTAAGAGCAATGTTACAGCACATTGACACACAAAGTTAGAATATGTGCATCATTAATTGTGACTGTAGAAAATTATTGTCCATTATACTTTATTGACATCACTGTATGACCAAATACTAATCCTAATATTACAATTTTCTTTAGAACCACTCTGTGTGTAAATGCATTGAGATGCTCAGCTTTGCACCAATGTACAAAAACAAAATTTGCAAAAGACTACAGGTAAATTTTGCTTTCACCTGAGTTGTCATGTCGTTGCTCTTCGTTGTGTAAAATAAGAGGATCAAAAATGTGTATGCATTTCCTGTTATATGAGGTTTTAATTTTATCCTTACATATACTTCATTATTAATGCTAGTCATGGTCATTGTAAAGAAACTTTTTTGTTAATACCACAAAACATATTTTGTTAACATCAATTTTCTTTGCCTTGTTACAGATGGAAAAGCGTTTACCACTTACTAAAACCATAGACTGGCAGAAACCACAGACTCCAGGAACCCTCCTAAATTACACTGAAAACATCTTTCAAGAATCAGCGGCACAACGTTCTGGTTGATTTCCTGTAGTTATTTAAGTGTACCATATGTATTGCTCTAATAATATTTATTTATTTACCTGGAATTGTTTAAATTATAATGTGTATATTTATTTGCCTGGATTATTTAAATTATAATGTGTTTATTTATTTATTTATTACTGTGAAATACTTGGTCTTCCAATAAAATGTTATTGCAAATCTTGTTTCTACTTTAGCCAATTTCATGGACAACAGAAAAACAAGAACAGTTTAGCTTTAGATGTACAGAATTAAAATAGACCATAAGTTATGTGAGCACCAACACAAAAGTCTGTAGCTCCACAAATATTTTCATAAAAACATTCTGTGTGACATGTGGGGTTTGCTTGAAAGCTTGGGTTACTTACTATTTGGAAAATCCTTAGCTCGGGGAGGATATACTCCGAACACACATACTATCAGAAAGTAAAATATAATTTCATTAAGTAAATAAATATCATGAAAATGAACAGATATGTTAAGTTAAAAAACTTAGTGGAAAATATTCCAAAATTAATTAAAATTCATCAGTTAATTTATCTAAAATTTAACAATATGTTTAAAATTCATGTAATGAAAAAAAAGTATTTAATTAATGAATCAACATTTTCATGTAAACAAATATTATGGTGAATTCTAATAGAAATATTTGAGCTAATAGGATTAACCTAATTTTTTTACTTAAAAATAATATAAATAATTGAAAATGGCTTATTGAAAACTGCCAACTAATTTCAGCATTTTGGTTTGTATTGTATGTCGTTTCCAAAACACCTGAGAAGAGCATACATCAAAGTGGCAGAGTTGACGGTTATATTGCATGCATTTAAGGAATAAATGTGTGAATGTATTAAAATACAAATTTGGTATCGGCTCCACTTTAATTATAATGCAGAATAATTAAACATGACCTCAATTTAGTTCTTCAGGTTAGAATAAAAATGTATCTTAACAAGGCCTATATGTTTCTTATTAAATAAAGTATAGTCCTTCTGGAGTCAGAAGAACTTTGAGTTAAGTCAAAATGAAACACAACATATTTAAAAACTTGAATATATTTTTACACAATTACTAACCTATTTAATAAACAAAATTTAGTATATATTTTCTATCATGTAGCTTACAAAAAGAAGGGTAAAGCCTATCTAACTTTCACCACAAGAGGACAGCAGTCAACAATCTTTTACATCAATGTTAAATGAATGGAGAACTGGGCTTCTGGTCAGTTTAAATAGGGTTTGATGCTGGGAAACATCAAATGTAGGATCAATAGTAACAGTGGTTGGAGAAACATAAAATAATGTGACATAATTCACATATTTCTGCTTAATCATATTTTTGTGGTCAATATGTATTATACCTAATGTAATATGCCTAAAGACAAAGGGAATAGATTGCAGTTTTTTAAATATTTGATATATATATTTATATATATATAATATATATTATAACACAGCAAATATATATATATATATATTTGCTGTGTTAATGTATATATTTGTACTGTGGAATGGGAAATATAGGTTGCTTTGGCCTTTTGATCGGGTTTGAGATTCATAAGAACTAGTGTACACTGCTGCTTGTCTTTCTCTCTTTAACATGATTCCTTGGTTTGAATTCTCCCATCCTCCCATATCTCTTGCTCCCTCTCTCGCTCTCTCTCTATCTCAGCATGGTAGTTTTTAATTCTGTGTTTGTGCAGATGGCTGGTTGCCCCATTAGCATTCATTACAGATTCCTTGAGCTCTTAATTATGGAACAAGAGAGAAGAGTGGCAGACGGAAACATGGAAGTCTCTCTCTCGCCCTCTCTTCCTTTCACCTTTAGGTCCATGTATGGCACAGTGAAGATGCATGAAGCTTGTTTAGAATAGTTGCTTGGTCGAGCATGAACCACATTTTGGGTGTGCATGGAAAATTTACCATTATAGATATAAAAAAGGTTATGTGGTATAATGCAAATTATCATTAGTTGCTCTTTTTGTGTAAATATATTAGTTCTTGTGGACGAAGCACTGGAGGAAAAGTCAACAAGATATATGCTGAGAGAATTCATGTGGCTTAGTTGATTTCACAAAAACATTTAAATTAACTTAAAGTTCCTTAAAAATAATAATATATTTTTTTCAATGAAAGATATTAAAATAATTTGACAGTTCATTTCCATAAATGTACAAAATTTGAAATACAAAATATTTAAATAAGTTGTGATCTGGTGGTTAGAGAGTTGGACTGCAGAGTAAGCATGTGGGTTCATATCCCAGTGCCAGCAGACAATGACTGAAGTGTTCTTGAGTAAGACATCTTACCCCTGTTTACTCTGCAGTGATAATCGGCTACTACACATTACTTGTAAGTCACTTTTTGATTAAAGCGTCAGCCAAGTAAATAAATATAAATTAAATATTTAATTAACATACATATATTTGTAACCAACACTTTGGTAAACTCTTATAGAAATAATTGAGATTTGCTTAATTTTTTACTTAAATGTGCAAAAATTTGAAAAGTATTTACTTAATTTCAGAACATTTAAATACTCATTTATGAGAGTAAATAGTTTCACCTAAGAGTGATTTTTTGTTTGTGGGATTATTTTATTTAAAATCTTGTACTAACTCTTGCCATGCTCAAGCATGTAAAACAAATACAAACTTAAAAATGTTACAATTGTTTTCATGTACCTATTAAAGTCGAAATGGACACAGCCTTGAAACTTGAAAGCAACTTTTCCATTAGTACAATTTATTACGCAGGACTGCACATTTATTTGTTAAAACATTATTTTTTGCTAAACAATTCACAACCAAGATTCGCACTGACTCTTTGTAAAGGTTTGTCAATTGCAAATGTAAAGTGATCCTTTTAAACACTCACTGTGTGCATTCACAAGCTTCTTGCTTTCTAAATACTCGCTCAACATGTTGTTCTGTCAACTAATGCCCAACTGTAATGATTTTCTAATGCACCCCGGAGTTAATGATCCAGGCCAACATTTAGTCTAATTATTACCTTTAAAGCCCAACATGAAACCCTCGCAGAATAACCTCTTCGAATAAATCTACACTGGCCTGTAAATTAATAGCAAGGTAAAGGTCATGACCCATACTGCTTGGCAATGCCTTAACCTGAAACTCTTTTAAACTCCTGGACACTGAATGTTTTTTTAATTATTTACCAGCTCAGTCATGTAGTCAAACCTCAGAGACTTGTAGGCCAGGACATGGAGCGGGTGAGTGTTTGGAAACAGGTGCAGACTGTGTGAGATGTTATCTATGTTCAGTTCTGGAAACTACTCAGTGATAGAGTTAATACATAACTGCACAAATGCTTCAGTGCAATGATTGTAAAATACGAAAAAATTGTAGGTTATTTAGACCAGAAAAAAAATGAGCTTTTATTATTGCTTTGCGAAAGTACAGCAATGAAAGACAATTGTAAGTTATTTTGGAAAGGGACTACAATGACTGTTATATGGAGTTGATTTATCGGATTATTAATATTATTATCGTTTAGGACCATATAATAAAACTTTATTATTATTAGTAGTAGTAGTAGTAGTATTAGTAGTAGTAGAAGTAGTAGTAGTAGTAGTATTTTTATTATTATTACCATTATAGTTATTATCAATAATATTATTATTGTTATTGTTAATATTATTGTTATTGTTATTATTGTTATGCTGATGTTATTATTGTTATTGTTATCATTATTGTTATTATTGTTGGTGTTATTATTTTTATTTTTATTGTTATTGTTATTATTGTTAATGTTATTATTGCTATTGTTATTTTTGTTGTTATTGTAATTGGTAATATTGTTATTATTGTTTTTATTATTATGTCAAATAGATATCAGATAAACAAACAATTTGGAGCCTACAGAAATGTTAAAAAACCGAACCTTGGATGTGTAAAATCTAGAGTGTAAAACGAGGTTAAATTAACACTCACAGTGTATAATCCACACTCTTACTCTCACGGTCTGGATTATATATACATGAGTGTTATTTAACCTCGTTTAACACTGGAGATTTTCCTGTACATGTGGCCAGATTATGAAATATACAAATGATTGTAATCAAAAAATCCATTCTGCTTTAAATCAAAGAACCTACTTTTACTGTTTCTGAAAAAAACGATGCTCATCTAACACTGATAAAAATAAATTGCTGGATTTACTTCCATGAATAAATTAAGTTATTTTAAGATAACCTTGCATTTAATTTAAGAGAAATGATGTTAGTTATAAAAATGTGAAATCAATATACATGGTGAAATTAACACCCCATAGTTTTGAGTGTGGAATATTACAAAGCAAACATTATGAAAGGCTGGAGATGATCTGTTGGAAGTGTGACAATAAAACAGTTTGACAAGATCCAGTGTGTAGGAACTGACCTCATGGAGGCAGTTCTACTCAAGTGAATGATCAAAGTAATGAAGTTCATTACCAAACCCAAATGAATGTAAGAACCGCCCACCTCTGGGCTATATGAGCTAAGGGCTTTCATCCAATGAGTGCAAGCCCCTCAAATCCACATCCAGAGTCTTGAGTCCATATTCTCACTTATCCCCTACATGATTGATGGACACGTCCGGATCCATGGATTACAC
The DNA here is from genome assembly GCA_033220385.1 of Triplophysa yarkandensis. Classification (NCBI taxonomy): domain Eukaryota; kingdom Metazoa; phylum Chordata; class Actinopteri; order Cypriniformes; family Nemacheilidae; genus Triplophysa; species Triplophysa yarkandensis. The sequence continues at coordinate 15,442,159 of CM065665.1, forward strand.
TTCAATGGGCCAAGCTAGAGAATCAGAATAAGAAGCTCGGTTCTGACTGCAGTGCAATGTCTCTGTAATTTGCCTTTCAACAGATAGAGATCACTGAAGGAGTTTTGGAGAGAGGTTGTCCTCAGCTGTTGGACTGGACTCTTTACCATCATTGACAATGTTCTCTTCAACAGGAAAGCGTTGTTTCACGATCGAATCCCTGGTGGGGAAGGAAAGCCCATTAACACCAGAAGATCCGATCCGTCCAACTGCCCTGAGCTACCCAGCGCCCGCCGACAGTTTCCTTAATGGGTATCAGAGCCCGGCAGGCCGTGCCCTCTACCCGAACCCAGAATTGGTGTTTTCGGAGACTGTCAACCATGCCCACCTGGGCATGCACCCACACCAGCTGGGCACCACGCATCTTCAGCACCCGCATTTCTTTGGCACCCAGCACCGCGAGCCCTTGAATTTCTACCCGTGGGTCTTAAGGAACAGATTTTTTGGACATAGGTTCCAAGGTATGTTGAAGGCATCTTATTTGATCTGTGGCATATATAGCCTATAGATATGCATTTATTAAACTCTGGTTTCTTTATGTTGGATGGTTCTTTGAGCTGGGAACATTGCTGGCTTGAATTGAAAAGCTTGCCCATGGCTGTGGGCTTCTAAGCATTTGGGATGGGGACTGATAAGATGGAAATCACATTTTGCATTTACATTTGTTCATTTGTCAGACGCTTCTGCCGATGTCCTGGGGCGCAACATCATCAGTAAATGCACGATGTCAAATCTTAAGAAATGAGAATGTTCAAATATATTTAAGATGTTCAGATGTTTTATGCGATTTTAATTCGCGGAGTTTGTGAAAATGAATGGCAAGGAACGCATCGTCTTCTCATAGTGACACACTTGACATTTTCCTCTTAATTAATTAATTGATTGAATTAATTGCTTTGCTCTGATTTGTATCAGGAGAGGAATTGAAATGACTTCTTCCACCATATCGTGTTTTTATCAGGGTCAAATCTGCTCTATCAGATTCATTGAGATTTTAAAAAAATAAAACAAGCAATTTTATTAAACTTTATACAAAAATGTATGAACGAAAGTCCAGCATCATGTATTTAAAGATATATCAGTAAACACGTTATGTGCGTTACTTGTAAAAATCATACACAATATTTCTTATTATACATTATGTTTGGAAAGAGCAAAAACATGAATAAATAATCCATCATATTTTACTTTAGACTTGAGAGTTAAACTTGGAGTATAGCTTGTAAAAAAATATTTAATTTAGATAAAATACAAATAAAATTGGATTAATTTGAAGAGTAAATGTGTTTTCGATTTGCTAAATATTCCATTCATATTTGAGTTGATAGTGTGTCATTTCTAAATAAATCATAAATAATGAATAAGATTCAAATAACCAATAAGTTACAATGGAAATAATTCACGTTATAGATTCGTTCATAAACATCATTTGATTAGTGGAAATATAATTTCCTCAAAAAGTATTGAAACCTGATATAATTTAAATATTGATAACAATACAAAATATATTATTAAGAGTTCTTGCATTAGATAATAATCCAAGCCTAAATATATATGACATTGTCCTTACTTAATATCTGTTTATTATAATTTCGATTCTGTTTAAATCGAATTTGTGCATTATTGTGAAAATAAATATGTTCTTGTTTGTTATTTTAGGTAATGATGTGTCTCAGGATACGCTGTTACTGCATGGACCTTTCGCGAGGAAGCCCAAGCGGATCCGCACCGCGTTCTCTCCGTCTCAACTTCTGCGTCTGGAGAGAGCTTTCGAGAAAAATCATTATGTTGTTGGAGCAGAACGAAAACAGCTCGCCAACAGCCTCAGTCTCTCTGAGACCCAGGTGAACATTAAACTTCTTCCCTAAAGAAAGCTCCATAATGTCCCCATGATTAAAGTTTACCCATTCAACAATTATATTTATTTCCTTATTGGGTAATGTATTATTGTATGTAGTTATTATTATTTATTAAAACCAGAATTATTTAATCACATGACAAATACTGAAGACAACAGGCTTTAAAATGCGCAATATTAAATTCCAATCAATTTAAACAAGTAATCATGAAAAACATCAAAACACAAAGATTATCGAAATAAAGATTACACTGTGATTATGATATATATATATATATATATATATATATATATATATATATATATATATATATATATATATATATATTGGTATTTTGTGGCATGTCAAAACCATCTGAAATGTATTGAACGAATTTGTAATTATTCATATTTCCAATTATTTTAACTTGTTCATAATTATAACAAAAGGTCCGAATTTCTATACGTGTCCTTAAAGAATGTAATGTCCTATACATTGGTTGATTTATTCTGCATGCTGTGATGATTTGACATCGGAACCTGACAGCACTTTTAAAAGTTTTAGACAAGAACCCGAAAATTAATTCATGGTGGTTAGAAATGGAGATTATTTTAAAGCAAGGTCTGTTGTATTCTATTCTTTTCATTTCATTTCTATTCTATTCTATTCTATTCTATTCTATTCTATTCTATTCTATTCTATTCTATTTATTTCTATTCTATTCTATTCATTTCTATTCTATTCTATTCTATTCTATTCTATTCGATATTGAAAATTTACAATTGATATCATAATGCATATCCTTAACATTTATTACGTTGATTCGGGCGACAGTAGAAATATTATTCGAGTCTAAAGATTCATTTTAAAGAAAGTGAAATATAAAGCGACATAGTTCAATTTAATATACGTTACATTTTTAATTTAAATGTTTTTTTTAATTAGTAATAATAGTGTGACATCATAAAAGAATAAACATTTATTCTTACGAATTTATTTTCTGCTTAAATAATTAACATTTAAAAGTTTTGAAATAACATTGTAAATTCCATTGGCTATGATAGATACCCCTGTCCTCAAAATGCAGCTATGAATTAGATTAATAAACAAAACATCAGATGAATTAAAATAAATCAATCATTAATTTAGCGTTGATAATGACTTATTACAATAATGGGGGTTTGTATTGTTTTTGCATACATGTTCAATATATGAGATGATTTTCTTTCATAAAGACAAAAAGTGAAAGGTTATCATTCATGGCTGTAAATTCAGACACTTAAATATCAGCAAAAAGATCCGAAATGTCCAACAAATAAAAAATCATTAAACCCAAAAAACTTTTTCTATGGAAGTTATGCATTTGAATGAAGTAGTAAATGAACAAAAGAATAAAGTTTATGTGATTGTTTATGGTCATTTATATTTCATAAATAGATACTTATGCTAAAATAATTATCAATATTATTATTATTTTTATTATAATTGGAGAAAACAAATGTTTTTAGATATGTTTGAAACTCTTCCATATAACTCACTAGTATCCTGTTGACCCTCAGGTGAAAGTGTGGTTCCAGAACCGCAGGACCAAATATAAGAGACAGAAACTGGAAGAAGAAGGTCCAGACTGCCCACAGAAGAAGAAGGGAAACCATCACATCAACCGCTGGAGGATTGCCACCAAACAGGCCGGATCTGAGGACATAGATGTGATGTCTGAAGCCTGAACAAAGACACTGTCCAGACAAACACACAAGACCAAGAAAAGCACTATTTATTTAATGTAATGAAGCATATTTCAGAGTGCAACACTAACTGCAGAGGACCTGACCATGTGGGGGTATGTGCTTGATCTATATTAAGGACTGTACACAATTGTTGATTAAAATACCTCTGCTGGAATGAACAGGGTATCTCCTGTCAGCTTATCTGTTTATTAATCTGTTTTCTGTCTCATGAGAACAAAAACTTACATTTCTATATATTTATTTGACTTGATTGCATCATCACATTTAATCTTTGGTGTCTAATTGAAATGAATTTGAATGTTTTTGGACATCCTAACTCTTGCAGGTGGAAGCTGCTATTCAAATTATTTATACATTTTACTGTACAAACCTTAAAATGTAAATCACGTGAGGAACCCGTCCTGTACCCACACTATAGATGAAGTGTGTATGTTTATGTGTCTGTGTAAATAATGCAATCTGTATACCTAAAGAAGTGGGAATTGGTGTTAAGAGACTCATGTTGTAAATCTGGAGTGTTTGAGGGAGTGTGTGTGAGAAAGTGTGTGTGCTATCATTCTCTAAGTGGTAAATGCGGGATGATGTGAGCAGATCTTTGTTAACTTTATTCAGAGTCGAAAACTAAAATGAATGTTGGCCAATTAACACATTAGCTTCTTTATAGTGTTCATTCTCCATAATACATTTTCTAGAAAAGTGATAAAAATGTCCATATTTAATAAAGATGTTTCAGAGAGGATGCTTTTTCGTACATCACATCATTCAACATTATTGTTTTAAAATGTGAACATTCTCAGACAAAAGGACTGCCGGCGATTCTCTACTCATCTCACCCTGCTAACTTCCTGCCGTAAGAAATGGAGGAAGATTGTGTTAAACGAACCGGTGGGTGACCTCTGACCTTAAGATCTGACCCTGAGCCTTCAGTGTGTGAGAGTGAAACTCACAAAACGATGAAAACCAGAGTATCACTGTCAAGTGCCACAAAAGTGTATTGAGACGGAGGGGGAAAAAAGATTGTTTTTGTTTTGGGCCTATCGGATATCCAATCCCGAGTGCAGGTGCACACATCACATCCTCTGTAGCTTTACATCACACATTCCCTGCATTCCCAAAGACCTCTTGGAAAAAGAGGTTTGTTGGAGCATGCAGAACAGGAAGAACTGCAAGCACACATGATATTTCGTGAGATTGTCCAGACTGTAGTTGGACTTGCAAAGCACAATGGATGAATGGAGTTTCACAGAATCTGTAAAAGGTAAACAAAAGCTTGTTGATGTAGAGTGCCGCTCTAGTGGAAAATGTTTGGCTGCTTGCCTGCTGTGAAAGATACGTCATAGTGTCCTCTGGGTTAACAAACTATTATCTCCAAACGCTTTCACAAGACACTTCTTCTTGCAAATGGAAAGGTTATGATGAGAAGTGTGGAGAGACGTTTCAAAATATGACACGCCTGATGAACAATATATATATTTTGACAAATTATTTCACGACTGTCATTACAAGTCCCTAAGTGAAATTTAATTACGCCTCAAACTATGACAAAATTGTCAACGCTGCGGTGCCGCACGTTGGGCATATGTTTGCTAGACACAAAAAATTGTTTCGTTCACATAAATGCTGGGTGGATTCGCGCAATGTATGCATGGGTAAATCCCACATAAGAACAATTGATCTTGATTTCAACATTAAACCCAAAGCAAACAGAGAGCACTTAAGATATCATCCATAACTCGACTATGTGCATGTTGGGCAACTGTGTAAATGAGAGCATTTCCAAGGCAGTTTCCACATGGTTAATGATTCGACATGCGGCTTCATGTCATGTCTTTTCTCAACACCGCCAACTGTGATCTGTTCCCGTGACAACCAGGTAGAAAAAACACACAGGTTTATTCCAGTCAAGGATGTAATGATGAATGAAAGTTTGAAGGAAATATTTTACAGCCTTGCCATAGAAACTCAAGCGGAAGAAAATACAAATAGAGACACAATAATTTACAATAAAAATGAAGGGAGTGGAAAAGATGAAAGTCATTAAGGAATTGTAGTCTTGTGTAGTCTTTCCAGTTATAAACTTTAATAGTGTTCTTTTACATTATACATGAAAAAGCACCAATATTTTTGTTTTTAAGCTTGTGGTATCTTTCTTTCAAACATACTGTTTGGTCTGATATTATTATATAGGAAAATATCACTTGGTTTGATATTTTGCTTTCGGAAATGGAAAATTTAATGCAATAAACTTAGATGGAATCACATTTTTAAGGGTCAAGTTCACTTCTACTTTTTAAAAAAATTACATTTTTAGATTTTAAATGCTAATTCATTAACCGATACATTTTTAATTACATTTATATAAAATACAGGATAAATGTCATGTTTTAAATCGATTTGAGAATATTTATAAAGAATATGTAGAATATTTTTCAAAAAACATTGATAATTTGAGAATTAATAGTTGAAAAGTTCCAGTACAGTATTATTTCAGTCCAAGGTAAAAAAAAAAAAATTATTTGCAGGAGGTGTTTTCAGGCACATCACAATCAAATAGAAAAGAAAAAGGACCTTAAGTTTTTTTAAATATCCAACAGTGTAATTCACCACTCCTTCAAGTGAAGGCAAAGAGAATGACTAACACAAGTGTGTGTCTGTCTCTGTATGTGGCTGAGAGAGAACGCACATTCTCATAGACCTTAAACCATCCAGTTACATGTAATAATATAACTATTCATTCTACAATCCCTGTTATTAATGCACATCAAAAATGATGTTTTTTTCTTGTGATTTATATTTGAGTTTAGCAGTGATGGGCTCAGGTATTAGTTACCAGGTGTCAAGCTGGTAATGTCGAAGGTTGGTTAAAGCCCCTTGTTGTATGTGAGGATCTTGCACTTTGTTGCAGCAGATATCTCCGGCTCGAGTTCAGACACATGGATCTAAAACAAAGATAGAAAGCAGTCAAAACCACGTACGCAAATATCCGTCAGATCTATTAAATGTTGCTTTTAAGATTTGCAATGTGCAGCATTACAATAACTGTACATGTCTATACACATAATATAATTTGAGCTGAGTTAAACAAAAAACAACAAGCAATGGTAAATATATAAGATTGTGCTACGAAGCAGCGTTGTAAATGAATGTTTTGGCTTTTGTTTTTTTGCACTGACATTAGGATGCAGATCTTCTGGCTACAGCGAGAGAACCATTCACAGCAATCATTAAGTCATTAAGATGTTTAAAATGTTTTATCAAATAAGAATTTAAAGTGTGCCACGTCTTCCCAGCCCGAAGCATTTTTCACAGTCAAAACTGACACTTCAACCATCATAAAAAGCTAAAATGAAGCAGCGAAACCTGGTAAATATCCAAACCAGGGCCAAAACTTGCAATATTTTGCTCAGAAACAGATGGCAGCGAGTGTGTGAGTGTGTGAGGCAGAATCTGAAACAGACATCCTGTGGGGTGTGAAAAGGTGGGGGGGGACAGGAGTGGAGTTTTTTGGGAGCGTTCGTCTGGAACCCTCGGAAAAGTGTAAAGAGGGAGCGAGGGAGTGAGATGGGAGGAGGAGGAGAGGGGTGGGAGTGGAATAGATGTAGTTGGCAGCACATATGTCTGCGGTTCAGCAACCATATGGATGAACAGCTTAATAAACACCGTTTTAAACCATAACCATCTTCATGACAGACAAAGAGAGAGACGGGGAGAAACGAGAGAGAGAAAGTTAAATGGAGCGTTTGTGACTGTGTGTATGTGCTCACCTGACTGTTTTGAGGGAACAAACTTATGGCAACGGGCAGTGCCGCACTGAAAGCGGACAGACACACCATGCTGTGAACGGGCAGCACGAGACGAGGGTTCTTCTGAAGCAGAGGGAGCCTGACATACACACACACAAAAAAACATGCACACGTTATTGGCAAGACACGTGATTATTATTAAATATGATCACTGACGCGTTCTCTGTCGCGTGCGATTGCTCTCTGACACCTCCCCCCTCTCTGGCCGCAGTAAGCATGGGGGGTTGTGGGATAGCGTGCTCGGCAGGAGTCCTCCAGAGCAGTCCTGTTTTAATGAAGGTAGCGGCTGCTTAATGATGACTTCATCAACACATACGCGTGATGAGCTTTAATTGGCCACCAGTAACTTTCTCTCTCTGTGTATGTTTCTGGAGGAACGGACCGAAAGATTACAGGAGGAAAGAGAGAAGTGGATTATAGACATGTTTTCGTGTCGGTCAATTGGCCTAAACTGTCTAATGATCTGATGTGTTGGTAATGTACAATTGTGCAGTGGTGAGATGACATATCTGAATTTAAAGTTCACATGCGACCATTCCAGCAGGATGGACGTGACATTTTGCGTTGTGGGTGGGACATTAGAATAAAATTGTTACGAGTAAAGTAAACTGAACTATTTATAGTATACGAATCCCTTGGGGATAGTGTGAAAACATCAGAAAACTACAGTCTACACACACGTTTTCCATTTTATCAACGATTAATTAACTTGCATGACAAAAAGGACAGTTGTAGCGAACTTTTTTGTTGAAAAAAGATTAATGTGAACTGATAATTTACAAACCAAATGCTATTATATCCAACAATCGGACAAGGGGTAGGTCTTTAAGATAACTATTTTTATATCTTTAAGGTCTTTAAGATAACTATTTTTATATCTTTAAGGTCTTTAAGATAACTATTTTTATATCTTTAAGGTCTTTAAGATAACTATTATTATCTTTTCATTTTCCTGTGTCAGTTTATGAATGAAATGTGTGTGAATGGATGTAACAATCCTTTAAAATAAAAATAATGCTATGAAACTTTAATAGAGGCCACACATTGGTATTAAAACCACCGAATGTTGACATATGTGCTGAAAGTTTTTTAAAACCTTACAAAGAAGATATATAAAGAAGTTGAAGGGATAGTTCACCCAAAACATTTTTATTAAAGTTAAAGATTTTGGAAGAATGCTTGTATCAGTAACAGTTTTTTGACCCCACTGACAAGCATAGTGGGAAAAACAACTTTTTCATTTTGTTGAAAAAAATAAGATATTTTGATGAATGTTATAGGGTCACGTCTGAATGCTATTGTAATTTTTACTATCATAGTCTGTGAGATACAATAATTACAAGCATTCATCCAAATAACTTTAAGCAAAAAAAATACTTGTTTGGAACATATAAAGAGTAATTTAAGAATTCTCATTTTTGTGTTTTCACTTTTAGGTCCTTGTTTGTAAAACAATTCAATTTAATTTAAATTTCAGTAAAAATCTTTTGAATGTATAATGGATTTCATGAGAATCCCCTGTGTATCAAATATAAATGACAAAGTATTTGATCAGAAGAAAAATATTTTCGCAATGTCAATAGTGAACGATATTCCATCATTTCAAGTTTGGCGATTGATGAAAATCATAGTACCTGAAAAGTAATTTTTTTACTTTTATACAACAATTATTCACTTTGTAGCTTGAAAGTTTACTCAAATTTCTTTGAAAGCATTACACATGATGGTTTCTTGTAAGCCTGTTTGAAACCAGTTACCATACAGGGTATCTTTATATCCAATAAAACTGCTTGGTTGACTGAGAAGCATGAAAGCTAAGCAGCTGCTTTGAGAAACAGGTGAAAGGTTTAACCATCACACATATATCACACAGATTCCTCTCAGCGCTCTAATAAATCAAAGATCTCTGTGACGCTCTGCCCAAACTCAGAGCACTGACCCACCTGCACCTTCTGTTCCCGCTCCATTGAGAGCAAGTGAGGGTGAGCTGACAGTCAGCATAGCACAGCACAACTTACCATGTACTCCGGATAATGCACGCACACACACACACACACACACACACACACACACACACACACACACACACACACACACACACACACACACACACACACACACACACACACACACACACACACACACACACACACCACACACTACACACACACACACCACACACACACACACACACACACACACACACTTCAATTCTATATTAAGATACATGAATACATAGAGAGTTTATTAAACAAATACTTTTTAAATTTGTAATATTCTGTTATAATTTATTGTTTAAGTCAACTGCATTTCTATGAGTTAGTTTTGTTTAATCGAAAAAACTACAGTTTGATTGATATTCATTGGAATGCAAAAGCAAAAAAAATGAAAAAAAAAAACTATAAAAATTGTTACATTCCAAAAAGAGTAGTAACAAAAATCTTATTGAATAGTATTATTAAATGTATTATTAGGAATTAAGGAATTATAATATTCGTTTGTAGGCTCTTTAGTAAATGCATGCACTCAATCTTGCATGAAATCAACATAGCTGTGCAAAAGCTCATAAAAACAAATAAAATGCAGTAGATCAATAAATAAATAATAATAAAATGTAAAATACACTTATTATAGAAATAAAACGTAAAGGCGGGGAAAATGTTTTAGAAAACTTAGTACCCCAACTTGCAGCCAATCAACAGTAAGAAAGCAAGTTGTTATTAGAAAGACTGTCGAAAGAGCCATGGCATTTGACCGAGGAGCAATGTAGGAAGGGCTGTGATGTGTATTTAAAACAAAAACTAAAGTCTTCAGAATCTGTTTACCTTGGCTCTATTACTATTTTTGCAGATTGTTTATGTGGTCTCTCATTCTTTAAACTTCAATCTATACTAAAAACCAACCACAAAAAAAGGCTTCACAAAAACATTTGAAAAGTAACTAGAAAAGGAAATACACCTGGGCATATGGTTTAAATATCCTGAAAGCTTGAGTTTGAGAGGATGTGTGATTTCAGAACGCCAGAACGGTAGCCCACTCGAATGAACATTTTCAGCTGATATTAAAACATGTTCCGCTGTTAGTTTTTAATAAAAGTACATTCTTGGCATAAGCTGTAAATCACCATATTTTAGTACCTGATATTTTCAACAAAGTAAAGGTGGTTACTGCCCCCGCACATACATAAGAAAAAAAAGATCTGTTTATATATTCACGATTTCACCAACAGAGAGAGCCCAAACGGCATACTAAAAGTGTTAAGTAGACAGGAAGATCATTTTACTCACCTCTCCAGTATGGCCATTAGTATAGGTGGCAGCAGGAGGATTGGCATGGGCAATACGACACGGGTCAGAGCAGTCTCCTTTAAAGCCTAGATATAAAGAGGATGATAAAAAAAGTATCGTGTAATGACCATTAATCCTTAATACATTTTAAACAACACATTAAGAACTCACATTCCTTGCAGCCAGTTTTGAGGTGCCCACCACATTGCCTTTGTCATCCAGGACACTGATGCCATCTGACAGCTCAGTGTGCCGCATCAGTAGAACATTACATACATTGGCAGTAGCTACACGAAGAGAGAACATCAGTTTGAGAGCAGAACTTTAAGGCCAACATTTTTAAATGCTTATTAAAATAAAGGTTTGAAAACCTTATTTTACAAGTTTATCTGGATTCACCATACTCTTTAAACTAAGGGTGATTGTGAAGAAACCTTTTGATTAAGAAAAGGTTCTTTGCGGTGAAAAAGATTCAAAATATGTAATGGAAAGCAATAGATGGTTCTTCGAAGAACCTTTGACTGAATGGTGGAACCAAAAATTGTTGTACAATGGCATCAATGTGAAGAAACTTTCTAAGCACTTTTTAGTTTTAAATGTACTCATTATTTGTTTAAATGTTCATGATTAGTCACATAAATGTGTCATTCTGCTGTTCTTATTTAAACCCTCAATAAAACCAAAGCTGTCAACAATGAAAGAAGAATCAAGATCCTATAAACGCTTTATAAACTTCAAAAGCACTATACAGTGTATACTAGTAGGAGTCAAACACTGTCAAAGCTGATCCAAACAGGCTCCTCGCCAGCTTCTAGTTCTGTGCCTCAAGCACTTAAAGGAATTCATCCTTTCACCCATGAATGAAATAAAATGCAGCAGGAAACAACTCCAAAACAATGATAGTAAAAGGCTCCGGAACAGTTTTGGACCCCACCCTTTTTCAAAATATCTTCTTTTAGAATTAAAAGAAAAAGAAACTAGATTTTTGCTCATAATGCGAGAGACTTTATATCAGGGAAAAATTCCATCATGTCCTCTACTTTTAAATAAAATAAAAAATGTGCTGAACAGTCCGTGGTGTAAATGCACATTTTTTGTGTCATTTAAGCAGATTCAGTGTCCCCTTTGCTATATAAAGATGCAGAGAACTAACAGAGCAATATAGATTATTAATAATTAGGATTTAATTCTGTTATTCCAGAATTTATTTTTAATAAGAAACCAAGGAACACTTTAAAATAGGGTTAACTGTATATATAACGCTGAACAAAAATTGTTTACTATAGTGATGTCATAGGGCAGACATAAACTACAAGAGGTGAAATGCATAGAACAATGATTTACTTCCTGCCATTTTCATCTGTGGGATGTGGTGTTGGTGTGAGAGAAAGAATGAGAGAGAAATCAAGAGAGAGCCTGAAGCATTTTTAATTTACAGGCCTTGTGTTGTGAGTTATCAGTGTTGTGTGCTGCAGTGTTGTGCGGCTGAGTTAATTGGCTGAGTAAATAGCTATTCACCTCTGAGGGGTTCAGACCCAGGCCAATTAACCACAAACACACACACACCCACACACGCACACATACACACACACACATGCACGCACACATGCACACACACTCACAAAACTAAAGAACAAAGAAACTTAGCGCATGCATACCACATGACAAGGGTCCTGCTTTGGGTCATCCGTACAGAAAAATATCAGATAAGCTATATAAAAATTGTGATATGTAAGGTGGATGAGGACTAGCATAGAGGATGAAAATAATAATAAACACACATGTTTAATTTGAGCAGTTTTCTCTGAATGACAGTGCTTGCAGACGGCTAAAGAGTACAAATAAAAATCAAAGCCAAAATTTTCAAAAACTCCATCTCCACTGTGTTCCATTAGCCGGGTTTAATTACCATTTACAACCCAACACAGAAAAACAAAAACAACATGGCGGTCTGGATACAGCGGACCCGGTGCTAACACGGAGAGCACTTTAGGCCTAATTAACCAATTAGAGAGCGGCAACCGAGAGCTAACAAGGTCCCGTCACCCCAGCCCAGAGAGGTGAGGGGGGAACCTGCTGATTTAATTAAAGGGGTGAGGTGTGGGGACGAAAACAATTTAATTACAGCCAACTATCCCCAAGGCATTGTGGGACGGTCTCCCTCGGCCCCTCTGGACCTGTTCGAGCCTCAGAACGCTAATGGAACACCGAGATAACATTTCAACAGCATCCCCCTCTGACAACGGGATCCGTCAAAACACGACACGTGAAAAACAACAATAAACAAACGCTTAATGTGCATTCGGGGTTTCATGGAAGCATGAACGAACGCTCATTTAAAAATGAAGTGTCGTGGCGGATGAGAAGACGTGGGCTTCGAGGCAGCAGACTGGCACGATCTGTGTGCATTAATTAATATCGTGCATTACAGGCTCATTTTATGCTTTAATAATCAGCAGTTTAGCGAGAGCACATTACACAGGAGGAAGTAATAGGGGGATTTCTGTCATAAAGGCGACAGGGAAGATGACAGTAAACGCATTCGCTTCAGACAGGACCTGTGCAAGAAGTGGTTCTTGTTCCTGTGCACTTACCAACAGCAGGGAAGGGGATGAACCTCTGGACCAGAAGTCTTGTGGTTGGACTGAAATGATCCGCTCTCTTGATTAGGATATTTAGTCCCACCTAGGTGAACACATTTAAAATAGCATTTAATATTTTTATAAGCATAGATTTTTTTGATAGTTCACTAATATGAAAATAAAAAAATTCAATAGAATATAGACACCATACAAAACTCATTTATAATATACAATTTTTAATCTACTTCATTGGGGACTAAGTTATATGGTACTGTAGAGACTGTGTTTGTTTTATTTATTACTTAAATAATGCGTCATGTTATAGTTCTTCTACTTTCAAGTCCCAAAAATCCTGGCACCCCAGCCTGATTTGAGTTTGAATTTAAACAAAAAGAACAAAAAAAAACAAGGTTTCTATGAAACAATTAAATCGTCTTACTAAGACTTCAGGTCAAAATCATTTTGGCAACACAACATATTTGTTTTGATGGAGACTTTGTAGGCATGCTATCCCCTGTGGACTTCATGACAGGTCAAGACAGGCTATGCCAAGTTGTTTCTCATGTCGTTTTGAGAGTCTCTGGTCATTTTTGTACACTCCTATCTAACAAACATCTGAGAACCTAACCCATGCCTTCCCGTCCCGGCAGGGGTCTTCAAAGGGTTTGTAGTTTTAATTAGTACCCCCTCCCAAATTTCTCACAGGCATGGGGCCATTTGTAGTTGTCGTCACCATGGTTCTGCTTGTCATGCCCCAGGGCATCAAACTGCCGCCCAGCAGGGCAGCTAATTGGCTCTGGAGGACACAGGGGGCGTGACTAAGAGGATATGCAATTCAGCAAACTGAAATACATGAGGCTTTCTGTCTGTGTGCGTCTGTGATACTATCATCACTTTATCAAATCAATTCGTATAATACCAGAAAAGTAATGAATAATATTTATTTGCTGGTGTGATATGAATTGGGGATTAAAAGAAAGGGATTAAAAAACAATTCTCACTATCTACCAAATCACATACCTAATATAGTTGTGGTTATGTGTGAACTCACTGCAATTGAAACTGCACTGCTCACGGCACCCACGTATCCCTGGAAAAACTTTGATATGGGTGCGGGCTGAAAATACAAAATTAGAGCAGTGTTAGAATTCATCTGCATTAATATATAATGTATAATTACGTTAATAAAGTGAATGTAAATCATGTCATGGGCTGCCAATAACATACAAGCATAGTTGAAATACACTGCATATGTGTCTAATGCTGTGACATGTAGAAAGCAAGCTGTTGATAATATATTATAGTTAACTTCAGGTTTGTTGATTGGACTGGATAGTGGCTAATGATAAAACTATTTGTATTTTAATTTACAATATTATACATCTTTATTTCCATTATTAATTATATGTTGATTTCGTTAAATAAACAATTTGTTGGATTTTTTGTATTTATACTTTAATTAATAACCTTTTTTTAAATGGGTTGTGTATCTGTTGCTTTCAAATTTAGCCAGGTACAGATCTTCTACCAAAACCCAAAATATACTGGATTGACAAACTTGCTGACTAATGCCTTTAGTTATCTAACTGACTAGTTCTACAGGAACTTTTGGTTGCGGATCTGTACCGGAAGTGAAGCCCAAAATCGTGAATGCATAATAAGGTTTGTTTATGTTAATGCTTGAAACCATTTTAATATTTAGTGTATTTTTTATATAAAACAGCAGAAGATATTTTCACACCACAAGTTAACAGTATATCTTTAAACTTTCCATATATCAATTAAATATGAATTATACTGCACCTTAGTTGCATTGCGGTTGCAGTAGTTTACACAAGCATTGTGACTCTGGTTCAGCCACTGCAATACAAGACAGTTAACACAAAAGGAAATTGATAGACAGAGAGCTTGACGAGACTGAATATACCATTTATTTTATGTCATACCTGCCAGAAGATGGTGGAAGCCAATGTCTGATTAGGTAAAAGGAGTCCGACTACCTTGGGGGAGTCATCGTAAGGAAATGATAGAGTTAAGAGCAGTTCCAAAAGGCATTTGTTTTGTGTTAACACAGTAATGTAGAATTTAACAAAACAAAACAAATCACGAGTGGTGTGGGGACACCAAGCAAAGTTTGCAGGAATTTTGTAATGTTTTACTATGTAATTTTTATCAAAATATATTGAACTTGGAAAGAAACAATAAAGGAAACGTACCTTCATGTCATTTCAAACCTGCATGACATTTTTCATCAGCAGAAGCCCAAGGTACATATTTTGCAACTTCTATTGTATGGCCACAGGACCATTGAGACATTTCTCAAAGTAGCTCTTTTAGTGTTTGACAAAAGAGGGGTCTTAAAGGTTTGGAATGACATGGGAAAATGATGATATATTTTGTTAACTATTTTAAACATTTCTTTATTTAAAACCTAGCATACATAGCTTTAGGAAAAACAGACTAGCAAATCAAAAAGAGTCAAACATGATTGTCTAGTTTTTTTAAACTATGATGCCAGGGACCCCTAAATATGATGGACCCACTTTTTAAAATGCATACTCAAGTAATGTAAAATACAGTATTTAAAATTATATTAAATATTATTATTCTAAATCTATTATACTATATTATTAGTATAAAGAATGATTTTAACTATGTGACATAAAAAGTAAGTGTGAG
The DNA here is from genome assembly GCA_033220385.1 of Triplophysa yarkandensis. NCBI lineage: Eukaryota > Metazoa > Chordata > Actinopteri > Cypriniformes > Nemacheilidae > Triplophysa > Triplophysa yarkandensis. Next base: position 15,458,135 of record CM065665.1, read on the forward strand.
AATATGCAAAGAAATATAACGTTTAATATTCAATAACTGGCAATTGTACGAGTAATGTTTAAGTTATTTTTTCCAACTGTGACAAACGTTGATTGTCATAAACATTTATAAATTATGCACATGTGTGCATTTACAATTTTATGTTGTCATTTTATTTCTTACAGATTTAGAAACTTTTGAAGACCCCCTGACCCCAGTTTGAAAACCCTTGGTCTACTGCACATGAAAAACATGAAAAACATACAAGTGCACTGTGAAAGGACACTTTCAGAGGATACTATACTATTTTTATATTTTATAATTAAATTATAATACCTACCACTGGCGTACCAAAGGGCACAAAACCTAAGAAAGAAAGGCATGGGTAAGTTGCTATAATGTAAAAATACAAGGGATCAGACCCAGTAACATATACCCATAATATTTCATGTCTTGGTTTAATAATCATTATTATAGATCTCATATGACATTATGAATGTATTACTGACCTTTAACACATTCATAAAATCCTCATTACACATAAAAGACAGCATAGTTCAGAGTCAGCCATCATAATTGTCAGGCAGGTCGGTCTCCCTATCCGTTGTCTCTTTAAATAGTGGTGTTAACAGAAGACTAAAATACTCCTATTTCTGAGTGGCCCAACAACACTTCCAGACAGCGGGGGGCAGAGGGTTTAATCAGAGCCCAGCTGAGTGTGACCTTTTCCCAACAGATTGGTCCAGCGAGACCCCCTACCACCAACATCCAGTCTCCAGAGCTGGTAACAAGCAGCAAACTGCCTATCACCCATGACACAGAAACACACTAAAACACGCTCACACCCTCACCTGACATGCGAAAGGGCATGGGGATCTTCTCTCCTGTGTCTGGATGGATGATCGCCTAAGGACATAATGAATCCGCAGACAGGATGAGGAAATAAGAGCGAAAATAAGAGGTGAGCACTTCCATGCTGAGGTTATCCATAATTCCTTTCTCATTACAACGCTAATCGGAAGTACAGCAGTGTGTCACACTCTACATGATGATGTAGAGTGACTTGAGAAGGTTCTCATCGGCATCTGTAAAAGGCTTTCACAGCTGTTCACACTCACCTGTTTAACCTTCTGAGCGTCCCAAAGCTATTGAGAGGCACAGAGAGAGAGGACACAGTTAGTTACTATTTTCTTTGCATCGTTGGCGTATGTTAGCGCCCGACCTTCCATATTAGTCCTAAACAAAAAACAATGTTAAAGTTTTGATAAAGGATTTCTAACCTTACCTGCGCATTAGTCACACCTGGAGACAAACCTCCATTTTTAAACTCATCCAAGAGTTTTATACATTCACGTAGACGGCTCTAAAAAAAAAAAGAGAACTGAAGCATTCACAGTAAGATTTAAAGGCACTTCATGAGAATCTCACCTACCTCTGACACAAAGAGCGTACGAGGATCAATAACATCCATGAAATGTCTCAATCTCCCATAAAACGTACCCTGAAAGAAATATCATAATCAAAAGAATAAATACAACATGTTTAAAGCAGGTTTGTTTCTTTTCCAAATAAATTTCACATTTATTATATAGCTCATTCATAACTAGAAACAAGTTTCTTTAAAAAAGTTGATGCCAGTCAATGTAAAGTGCAGATTTGGTGTATTCATTTATTGTTTATGAGAATTTTATAATTTCATCTGTGCAAAGAAAAATTCATCAACAATAAGAAAATAATGAGATAAAGGCCTAAAGGCCAGATTTGTATGGAACAAAAAACTCTTTCTAGATTAATAATCATGGTTATTAATCATATGTTCACAAATTTCTTCAATTATTCAACAAATTGTTTTTGAGGTCCCAGAAACTTTCTCCAGCTGCTGATGCAGACTCTGACAGAGCAGTTGTTTTCACGCGCCAGGTGTGTTCAGCTCATTACACGAGCGCGCCAACTGTGTGCTATCTTATCTTCAGACCGAAAAAAATCATCCATAGCAATTAAAATGATCAGATGTTTGTCTGAAAGACGGAAAAGAAACATATTTTCAGTTTATCACGTCTAACAGACGGCCTTTTACACATGTGATGGACGAAGCAATAACAGCAGATGTGAATCATCTGTATAAAATGATTGACTAAATAAATTACCTCATCATTACTTTTCCACTGAGGTGAAAGTTATTGAGTCACTAATAAATATAAATGGTTTAATATGTTTTGTCGCATTGGATGTACTAATATCCTCATGTTTAATTTGGACAAACAGGGTTTTATAGTTTTTTATGATTTATAATCTTTATGCTGGATTATAGTATATTTAACGTTTTAAAATAAAACAATTCCCAATAAAAGTTTGTGAAAAAATGATTTGTAATCATAAATTGTACTGGGCAATCCCAGCGTTATGGATGTGATATTTTGTTTTATGGACGTGACATAAAAACACTCTTAGAATTGTAACCGGTAAACTGACTCAATTGTTTTTACTATACAAAACCCTTGTATATACATCAGATACATCAAATACTGTCTATACATCAGAAAATTTCAATCTGTTTTAAAGTTTTATATTTTAAAAAAGTGAAATAAACATGAGCTATTAACGTGACAAAAAAGGACATTATGAGACGACAAACTTTTTAATATTTATGTGAATTAAAATTACAAACCAGATACAAAAAAATTCAACAAATTGCCAAGGGATAGTTCTTTATAGAACATAAAATAATTATTATATTTTAGTATTCATCTGTCTTTTTATGAGCAAAATGTAGTGTCTGATGTGACAATCAGGAAAATAAAAATAAAAGTAATGAACTATAATAAAATAATGTACAAAAATGCACAAAAAAAGAATGCACTAAATAAAATAATGAACGAAAATTTAAATAATCCATTAAAATAAAAACAATGCACTAAAATAAAAACACTGCACTAAATAAAAATACTGCACTTAATAAAAATACTGCACTAAAATAAAAATACTACACTAAATAAAATAATGCACAAAAAATAAAAATACTGCACTAAAATAAAAACTGCAATAAAATAAAAATAACTTACTAAATAAAAATACTGCACTAAAATAAAAATAATTTACTAATAAAAATACTGCACGAAAATAAAAATAATGGACTTAAATAAAATAATGCACAGAATATAAAAAATATTGCACTAAAACAAAAATAATTTACTAAATAAAAATACTGCACGAAAATAAAAATAATGCACTTAAATAAAATAATGCACAAAAAATAAAAATACTGCACTAAAATAAAAACACTGCAATAAAATAAAATAACTTACTTAATAAAAATACTGCACGAAAATAAAAATAATGGACTTAAATAAAATAATGCACAGAAAATAAAAAATACTGCACTAAAACAAAAATAATTTACTATATAAAAATACTGCACGAAAATGAAAATAATGCACTTAAATAAAATAATGCACAAAAAATAAAAATACTGCACTTAAATAAAAACACTGCAATAAAATAAAAATAACTTACTAAATAAAAATACTGCACTAAAATAAAAATAATTTACTGAATAAAAATACTGCACGAAAATAAAAATAATATACTTAAATAAAATAATGCACAAAAAAATTTAAATAATGCACATATATAAAATAATGCACTACAAATAAAAATGCACTGAAAATAAATAATTTGTTAATAATAATGCACAAAAAATAAAAATACTGCACTAAAATAAAAACACTGCACTAAAATAAAAATAATTTACTAAATAAAAATAATGCACTAAAAACGTAAAGAGAGACCTCACTAGAGTATCTGAACCATTAAATGTTGTCATCTATGCAATAAGTTTAATAAAATCTATATTTCTATGGAAAGGTTGAAATGTCCCTGATATTGAAACTTCAGTGTCACTGTTACACCAACAGAGGTCTCTGTTAATGCGACTTCACCAGAGAGAGAGAGAGAGAGAGAGAGAGAGAGAGAGAGAGAGAGAGAGAGAGAGAGAGAGAGAGAGAGAGGGCGGAAGTGAAAACAGCTGGAGTTTGATTTCACAAAAGTCATTCATAGACTGTGTCCGTCAGTTTACCTGATCAAACCGAGACTCTCCGAGTCTAAATCCATGAGACTCGAGCGGTTCCGTCATGACAGAGTCACACAAGTTTGTTATTAGAGCTCTAGAGGATCTGCTTCCTCTAATGTCGTTATCTCTCGTGGTGCATTATGGGTAATGTTGTTCTCACGGCTTGTTAAGTGTCTCTTAAAGGGACAGAACATCCCCAAATATCATGAATTACTCCCTATCTAGTTGTATAAAATCAGATGTTTGGTTGAAAACTGAACAACCCAAATAGTTCCGTAGTAGTGGTAATCAAAAGTGCTCCTCACATTCTTCAAAATAACTTATTTTCCACTTCAGAAGTCAATGTGGTCCAAGGACTGTTTGGTAAAGAGCATTCTTCTTAATATCTTTTCTGTGTTCATCAGAACAAAGAAATGTTAACAGATTTGTAACAAATTAGGGGCGAGTTAAGGATGATCGATTTTTTTATCCCTTTAATTCAATTCTTTCAATTCGTCCTTGTTGATAAAAAGCGTTTGATAAATTAATATATGTAACAAATAAGTCATGTATTAGAAATGGTCAATGCATGACGCGAATATATAAGTTGTCATGAATAACAGGAAATCCTTGTTTTTATCTTTAACAAATACATTTTTACCTTAAAACTGCAATAAAACTTCTGGAGTTTTCAATGTAGGCATACGATATTTTTATGAATAAATAACTGCAATTTATTCAATATTACATTGTATGTAACACTAAATAAACATGCTTCGTTCTTTAAACCGTTCACTTTATGCATTTCAACTGCAAGACAAATTCTAGTTTAGTAGTTTAGAAAATGCAAGAGAAGGGCTGCCAGTTTCCAACATTCTTCAAAATATCTTAATTTGTGTCCTGCAGAAAAAAAGAAAGTCATACAGTGAGAGTAAAAAATGATCTTTGTTACAAATATATGCCATTCCAGACATTCATATCTAATGTTCATCTCAAACTTATTTGGATTGCATCATATTAGAATTTAAAGTGATCGATCATCCAAAAAGTAAAACAGTTTCTCGCACTCTTTTTATTCTAACCTGACAGACTAATCTAAAAGATTTGTACATTCTTTTATTTTGCGTGAGTCTGGTTGGTGACTTCCTCCAGAAAAGAACATTCTGAGATGCATCCCAAAGTGAAAAGTTTATTTCATCTACAGAGACAGGGTTTACTACAAATAAACTGATGCTTTCTAGGGGCATCAGATAAAAAGAATACATCACAACCCCCATTGGACCCTCATGTATACACCTTGAACATCCACACATGGAAGCACTTGAACTTGCACCTTTTGGTGCTTATATGATACTTCATATGTGAGGTTGTGATTTGGATTGTGACAGGAATTAACAGGAATCCGCTGAAACATACAATCAAAAAGGAAGACTTGAACCTACTGCAAGAATACCCTATTACTGCTTTCAATTCTTACAATATTTAAGTAATTCTTTGCTATTCTTTCTTAAAAAAACTAGTTTTAACATTTAAAGAAATAAGACTATAAACCTCTAAAAATAACTTAAATAAGTGTACATTATAGTAAACACAATTTTTATTTTTTAAGTTCCAGAGTTTGTACTACATAAAATGTAGCTTTGATTATCAATTTCATTTAAAGCATACAAACATTCTTCTACACTCATTCTCATCGACACATTTCGTGATAACATTCAGCCAAGGGCACTTGAACATACCTCCTTACTGCAGACTTATGTATGTGTTTATATAAACTGGCTTTAAGCAACCTACACAAATATATCACATTCCATCAGTTGAATCCCTAGAAAACTATGAATCTGTTAAAATCTGCAAACGCCTGGTCTTCACATCTATTGCTTTCTGTTACTACTAACCTCACCTTTAAAAATGAAAATCAAACAGAATCATGACGTACAGCGTAACAAAGGCTGAATTTGAAAGTGAGCATCACAGATCATTGCATTACACCACAAATGTAACAAACAAAACCAAGGCGATTTGAAACAACAGAACAATAAATAATTGCATAATTAAAACATTGTAAACTTTTAAGTTAAGAATTTATGAAGTAACATTCATGAACCTACCCATCATTCAACAGTCTGAGACAAACTCAACTCAAATGGAAGGCAGAACACACCTTTAAGTGCTTCTTATAGAAAAACATCAATGTTGAACTTCCAAGCTGTCAGGGACTGTTAGAAGGTCAATAGCACTGGAACACTGTGTTTAGAGGACTAATTTTATTATCATTATTATTATTCTGTGCATTGTACATGTGTTCTCCACTGTGTACATCCTAAGCGGTCGAGAAAGAACGACTGTAAAAGTGCTGTGACATATGCTTCTATCATATATCTACACAGAGTGTTATATTGTACACAGACAGCGGCAACACTGTTCGTCAGAACACCAGAATAACATTACAGAGACATTGACTGGCCAGAGCCGATGCTGTATTGAGAATACTGAAACGTTAATTTTCAGCGTTTGCTATTTCATGGTTATCCCTCTCGCTTTTCAACGCTGTGTTTGTTCATTTATCTACTTAACAGTCTCGGCAAAGTTAAACACTCCATCGCCTTTGAGATATGATGTGCAATCTAATTAAAGTGATGACAGAATGGAGGAAATACTGTATGATAAGGCAGCGTTTGGCATTTGTCCAAGTGGCATGTATGCAATGAATACAGTATACATCCCATTCATTACACCTGAAAGCACTGGCAGCGATGTGCGTGCATTGGCTCAAGCGAGGGCAGGGAGAGCTGACCCACAACCTGGAGCTAAAAGGTCAGTTAGTGTGAGCCTCTGCTCTTAAGTAAAGTGCGGAAGACATTTAGGGAGGCACAAGCTGATTCGAAACTTGCCGGTTTCTGCCCTCTTTCCTTGCTTTGTACATTAAGGATTTATTCTTCCATACTCTAACTTCACCTATTTTAAGCAATTAAGCGATACATGTCAAACGTGATAGAAAAACCAAACAAAAATCAATGTTCTTCATGCATTCACTCTTCCTACTGGTGATTTTGGTACATAGCTTGGACTGTCGCATCTTGATAATCTGTTGGGTAAGTAAATATGTGCCGGCACCTAAAAACGAACCCCACCCATCCATAAAGTTTGGGTACCCCAAACATGCCAACCCTTCACCGTCACTTCATCCCCAGCTGGTAACGCCAGTTGTTACTTTCCATGTTTCTATGGTTGCTGTAGCATAGCAGTGTTGTGACGTCTGCCCAGGATTTGTGGAGGGTCGGCTGAGCATCATTGCTGAGCATTTGTATTATTTTCTCCTGGGGTTGACCTGCAGCAGTGTAGGCGTTTGTTCCATGATGCGGACGAGCAGCCTGTCAATGTAGTCCTCTAGATCTTTGATGGTACTTTTCATCTTCTTGAGCTCCACCTCGCGCTTCTCAAGCAGCGTTCCTCGCCTTTTGTACTCATCTCGCTCCTGCTTGAGCTCAGTGTCTCTCTGGATCAACAAGTTGACCAGCTCGCTGTGATTCAGGTGATAATATGAGCCACCTCCCTCCACTAGCAGCTAACATGGAGAAAGATGAATAGTTAGAAAACTTGTGCTGGTGGGGAAGAAGTTAAACTACTGCTAATTCATTTAATCTTTTCATAAAACTTGAATGTATAATCAACATATATTTCAACAATATGTAGAATATGTTAAAAACTGAAAAAAATTATTTCCACCTTATGTTGTGGGTAGATTTTAAATACAACCTTTTCAACAAATGTAGTTTTTGTCAAAGACTTTGCAAAGGTTGGTTTTAGAATACTAATAATAATAAAGCAAAAAAAAATTTTTTGATTGATACATTTGTTCTATTTTAGAAGCCGGTTAACAGCACCCTCTACACTCCCCAAACAATTTACACCCAAAAAATACTTTTAATGGCTTTGAAATTTAGGAAAATACTGTTCAATTTATATGTTTATTTAGGTAAAAAATGTAAATCTGATTATATCAAATATTTGTTATTAAAATTCACCAAAACTATTGATGTGTATAACAAATAAATATTTGTTGAATTATACTTTTTCATTAAAAGACCTTAAAAATATGTACATTTTAGAGAAGTTAACTGTAGGATTTTTAATGTATTTTAATATATTATTGGATTTTATTGATGTAATATAACTGTTTATTTTTGTGAAATTGAATAAGCCACATAAAACACTTTTACAGTCTACTGTATAACACTGAAAAACATTATTACTGGACATTTTTGTCAATGGCGAGAATCTTGGTCCCGAAAATAGTAAAAGTGTTTGTCTCACGAATAACTGGAGACAGTCTTACCTTTTTGTCAGCATCCTGGTCTGAATGATGGCTTCGTCCTGAGTGGATGGTGGATTTAAGTTTTTCCAGTACTGAGCGACCCTCTGATCTTTTTTCATCAGGGGGTGTCAATGGCTTCACTGGGTGTGGACTGGAAGACAGAGATCAAAATATGAAAAGGAACATTTCTGTTGAGAAGCTCTAATCCAGTCACCGAGTTTTTCCACAAAAGACTTTGAATATAAGACTAGGGCTGTGTCCTGAATCGGCCACATACCCCCCTTCAAAATTGCATACTTAAGTTCACAACTATAGTCCACATGAAGGAGTGAATGAAAACAAGTGAATTCAGTGTGCTGAAAACAATGGGGTCGATATCTTTAGCAATGGGTACACTCTGCTACACATGTTATAGCTTTGCATTATGGGATTGAATGAGTGCCATTAACAATTTACATGATGAATTTAGACATTGCAGAATAGATGTCCAATCAAAGTGCACTATATAGTGTATAAAGGGCTATGTCAGACACAGCCTAGAAGATCAAAGAAGACCAACAAAGTTAACTTTTGAAGTGAACTAACACACACATTGCGATCAAATGCAGTAAAAGCCAACAGAGACAACAAACATGAAGGAAACAACCAAGCCCCAAAGACAGAAGAACTGAAATACATTTTCGCAAGTTTCTGTGGACCAAACCACATACACTCCCGGTTCACTTGGTTAACACCCTTTAATTGAAGTGAGGCTCCCCATCCCTATTGTGGAATTCACAAAAGCGTGTGAGCGTGTGACTGTCCATGGAGAAATCTAAAGACATGCTACCACAACCAAACAAATTAACACAATAGAGTAGATGAAGAGAAATATCCAGAGTACCACAATCACTTAAACCTCAACCACAAAGCACCATTTTTAGGCAAGATATTTTGAAACACACCACAGGCTAACACCATCTATGCTAAAAAAGGAAATATGTTGCAAGATGTTTCAGTAATTGAAGATTTTAAAACCCACACCCAAAATTCTGCAAAATGAAGGTGACAAGTGCGCCAAATAATAATCAAAGCAAGAACAGACCAGATCTGCCCATCTCAGCCTTAAGAATTTCAACCACCAAAGTTGCCCGAAACAAATTTATCTGAAACCTCACCTGCTCTGATGATTGGTTGTCTGTAAATTTTCCGGCAGAAAGGGATCATTAAATGCTGATTGTGGCCACGATGCCTCTGACACCTGCGGGATTGTGGGAAAGGGGAACTGCTGGGACATTGCATCAGTGTTTACGACTACATGCGGTGTTGAAGAAGCTACAGGCAAAGTGTCAAATGCGGAAGAAGGAAAATTAAGACTATGACTATCTCCTAAAGCCGGCATTGGTGACTCTGATGGGAGTTGTTGGGAAAAAAGAGGCCAGTTAACAGAAAATAAGTCAGGTGTCACAGAATGTGTTATCTCCATCGCATTTAGACTCTGTGATTCCAGACCATCATGAGTCTTTGGAGATCCAGGTTGTGTGGCCCCATTGTGAGTTTCAAGTAGATTGGGAACAAAGAAATCTGTAAAGACCTGGTCCTTAGTGATGCTGGAGGTTTGTTCTGATGCACAATTTGATACACCAACTCTTGGTTGTGCAAAATCAAATAAAGACCCAACTGTTTCTGTTTGCTCACTCTTGAAAAGACTTAGTTGGAATGGATTCGTTTCACAGTTATCCACCAGACTTGTCTCAGTTTTTAAAGGTGCAAGTTGAGCTTCAAGTTCTGCTATTAGATCCTTTGAGATGTTAATTTTTGGCATAATATCTTTTGGTATGTCAGACTCAAGACTGTCCTCTGATGGTTTACAATTATCAAGCCGAACATCTCCCAGAGGGCACTCCATTTTTGGCAAAGCTTCTTGAGGTTTAAAATGTTCCACTGTAACCTGTTTTTGCACACAATCCATTTCTTCTACAGCTTTTGGCATGACATCAGGGACTGTGATATGTTCTGGCAAGGAGTCAGATAGTAAAGTGTCTTCCCCAGGCTGATCAGGGTTGGGCTTCACTTCCTTACTAAGCTCTATGAAGGGGGATATTGAATCCTGCTGAGATACGCAAGTAAAGTACTGTTCTGAATCTGCACTTCTGTACAGGCTGTGCACGGCCACACTTGGGGGTGAGAGTGCAGATATTGGAAAAAATAAATCATCATTTATCCCTGTTTTAACTTCAGAGGTGGGATTGAGATGCTCTGAAGGTATTGTTTGATGGTCAGACTGTTTTAATTCTTGCCATCCACCAGTGTTAGAGAGAACACTGCCTGTTAGATCATCCTTTGATTGGTTGTTTGGAAATTCACACACACTCTGTTCATCTACGTGCAAATCATTAAACAATTTTTGGGGAAATAAGGAAGAGATATAGTTTAGGTTATCAGGAACGGAGTCTTTCATTTCAGAAGAGTAATCGCTATTACTGGCACTATCTGAAAGACCATCTTCCGACTCGTTTTGAAACTTTGCATCTATTAGTCCACCTGATAAATCTTCTTCCTTCACTGGTATTGCCACTGGGGAATTAGGTGCTGATGGACTGTGAAATCCTGGAATCTCAGTAGATTTATTGAGTAAGGCATCTAGAGCAAAAACACCTTCATCTGGTTGTTTAAAACTGTTTATGCCTTGAGAATGACCAAGCTCATCAGACAGGTTGTTTAACTCTCTCTCTTGGAAATGAGATGGCTCGCTAGTTGGTTTAAAGGCATCACCAAAGTCGCTACACCATGGCACAGGATCCTCATTGATTTCTACAGATTTCATAGCTTTGGCAAACTCTCGTTCTTCAGGACTTCGCGTTTTTTCAGGACTAACAAAAGCATCCTCTGATAACTCAGCCGTGATGATTTCCGTATTAATCATGTTTGCTTCCAATGGCGAAGCCTGTACGACTTCATTATTTTGGGCATCTGACAGTGTAGGAAAAGGGCACGCAAGGGCGTTCAGTTCAGAAAACTCTAAACTTGAAATCTCAGACAAGGAGTACTCAGATAAATTGAGGTTAAATTCTGGTAATCCAAACGCCTCAGGTTTAGTAAGGTCAGACTTGTTAGAGTTTGAGTTACCATCACTTCCTGAAATCTGAGGTGTATTAGCAGCAGTTTTCTGAGACATCTCACTAGGTGCAGTACCTGCTGAAGCAGTTCTTTCTAAAGAAGTTGGATCATTAGTCTCTGACACAGTTAAACTACCCAAATCACCTAAGGGCTCTTCATTCTTTAGTTTCAAAAGGACAATAGGACTTGTCACTATATTCTCACTTTCTTTGCCCTTTTCTGAAGACTTCAGTCTGTTCTCAGCAAATATGTCAAAGTCATCTTCGCCCTTGAAGTGAGAAATAACCACATCAATTGAGCCATCTAGTTGGGAAACCCCTTTTCCATTTCCAATCCTTAGCAAATCCGGGGTAGAATTACCACCAGACAAGGAGGAGGCTGACTCAGATTGATAGTGAGCTGAGCTAGAGACAGAGGGAGTTAAAGCGGCATCAGGGGGAAGCTCCTGGGGTTGAGGATTCTGCTGTACAAGTGGGAAAAGGGGATTGGTGTCCAAAAGGGGTGGGTGTGAATTGAAGGGATTAGCATATTTGTCAGCCATGTTCTTAGAGGGGTCAATGGGACAGATCGTGCTGCCACTGGAATCTGACTCGGGAAACACCAGCGAGCTGTGAAAGGAAAGTATACATGGTACAAACCATTAATGACTGTGGCCTACATTGAAACCACATAAAGGGAGAAACATCAATGGCCAAAAGCAATGACCACTGACCACTGACCTTCACTATTTAAAATGCAAAACAATTATGGCAGATCTGTATAAAAAATCTATTGGTGCTGAATGCATCTAATTACATTACAATTTAATACAGAGAACGATGGTGGTTGTGTTTGAAACATCACACTACTCATCATATTTATCATAGGAGATCAAATTTGCATCTATGCAAACGTTTGCGGTATGTTTCGAAAGCTCAAGCTGCTTCTCATAATGCAATAGCAACTGAAAAATTCAGCAATCCAGTACACTACTGCTTAATAACTCTGTTGTTGTACCCATGAAAATGACACAATTTACATGCAGTTATACCTTACGTTGTGGTAAGGCAACGACTGACCCAGCTGCTCTACATTGAGAGACGCTGAACTGCTGAGTCTGAAGGCTGTAACAATCACCCAACCATTACAGAGGGGGAGGTGAGAGGCAGAACAAAAAGAGAGAGATTAAATGCCAGTGCGTGCATACAAAACTAAAGCATTTGTGATTAAAATATAAGAAAGCATGTGATTGGTTGGGGTTGCGGTTTCAGTTGGTGAACCCAAATAACTGGACGACGTTAAGTTAAAAATAAAATGCATTGTTTAGGCAAATATTAAGATTGGTTGCAAGCAAATTTGCTTGTAAATTATGATTATTAAAATATTTTTTTATTAAGGCTCAATCCGTTTCTATCTAAAAGGTCATTAGATGTGTTTGAGTGGGACAAGTGTTCCCTGAGGAGGTTAGGTACCTTTTAGTTTCACTGAAATGTATTGTGATTTGAATCCATTTTTAATTAAACATGTATGTATTTACAAAATAAGCCCCTACTTACTGTTTGTGCCATTTTGAGTTCTATGAAAATTCAACTTTTATTTGAAATAAAATGCTTACGATTACTACGGGAGCATTAGATTTCACATTGTGATCCGTGGTTAACATTTAACATGGATTTGAATTGCTCAAATTGTGGCCGGCTGAAGACAGAAGCTCATATACACCAAGGATAGCATGAGAGTGAGTAAATTATGAATTTCTATTTATTTTTATACTGGCTGATGCAAAGTATTACCATATCGATTAAAATAACTTAACTTCACAATCACTTGATTAAATCATAGACTTTAAAAAACTATTCAATTGAATCAAATATAAAATAGATAGAATCTATAAAGTATAAATGCATACATTTGAATAAATTATATTTTTATCATACATTTTTATGACTACACAGGGAGATTTTGCCCGAAAATGAATATTCTGTCATTAATGATTCAAGTTGTTCCAAACGTAATACATTTCTCTATTAATTAAATACAAAAGGGATATTTGGAAAAATGATAGCAACCGAGATTTATGGGTCACCAGAGACTTCCAAGGTAGAATTTTTCTTTCGATGAACACATAAGATTACACTTTGATGATTTTTGGATAAGTGAACAGTTTTTGGGCACCTTTGACTGCCATTTAAAATTACAATTACATTTATTCATTTGGAAGACGCTTTCATCCAAAGAGACTTACAGTATTACGCTGTAGTCAATCATCACTGCAGAGCAAAAAGGGGTAAGATGACTTTCTTAAGGACACTTCAGTCATTGTCTGCTGAACCTGTGATTCGTACCTGCAATCTTCTGCTTACAAGTCGAACTCTCTACCACCAAAACACGATCCGCCAATTTTCTACAATGGCACTCAATAGTGTTCCTTTCTTCATATATCCTTCTTTATGTTAAACAGAGGAAATAAATGTATGCAGGTTCGAAACAACTTGAGATTGAGTAGTTCATGCTAGGATTTTCAGTTTTGGGTGAACTATCCCTATAAGGAGGGGTTATAAAGAAAATTTAACTACTTTCTATAAAAAAGAGAAATGCACTGTAGTTGTATTTATGTTCACATTTATTCCTTTGTCAGATGGCTTTATCTGAAGCCAATTTCATTGCAAACAAAACTGTTTTCATCAAAATAACTATTTCGACGTATGTTGCTTGTTGGAAGCCATGAATGAAATAATAAATAATAAATAAAAATAACAAATAATATAAAATAAATAACATAAATGATTGAAACGGCCAATCTTAACTAAATCATTTTTTATACTTCGTGCTTATCATTATAGAGTAAATCACATATTTTAACACATCCAAAGCAAATAGGCTTCTGTTTTTCTTTCATCCACACCCAGCTTTGAACTATAAAGGTCTAAACCTATCCAAATCAGTACTTGAACCTCTGTCCCATATTGATAATATTAAGAATCATTTTGTAAAGGAATCCTGTTTGAATAGTGCTATAATCCATTAAGGCCCGATTCATGGGCTGAACGTTACTTGATCAACATAGATTACACCCTCTCCGAGATCTCTCCGTGTATACCCGTCTGTCTACGAGCAAGTGTGTGCACGTTCTTGCTTTCTTTCTGATGGTTTTCAAGCCCCGAACCAACACTCCGAAGAAAGTAAATCAACAGTGTGATTTCTGTGACGCATACAACACCACGAAAAAAGAAAATATTTACCAAACAATAAACGGCATACACACCTACAAGAGAAACAGGAATGCAGTGACACTGGTTTAGGTCAGTGACAGAACTAAATTAAAAGACTCCTCCCATTCATGGTTAAGACAAACACTCCCACACATACTCGGATCCATCTGTCTGCAATGCCTAAAAATAACACTTGCCGATTAACACGGAATAATCAAACCTTTAGGGAAAACATCAGCAAGAGAAAGAGAGAGAGAGAAATGGAATATTAGTTAAAGGAGGAGATGACATAACCCGTGCGTTCAGGTTTCCAGGCAGCGCCTCCCTCTGCAATGCAGATGCTGAAACCAAATCTATTCTACAAGCTCACGTTGCTCCCACTTACAAAACTACAAGACGCTCAAAAACAATATGAGTGTTTTTTCCTTCCTCAATATCTTACTTCTTACAAAAAACAGTGAAATGCACAGATTTGTTTTTACC
Organism: Triplophysa yarkandensis; assembly: GCA_033220385.1. Lineage (NCBI taxonomy): Eukaryota > Metazoa > Chordata > Actinopteri > Cypriniformes > Nemacheilidae > Triplophysa > Triplophysa yarkandensis. Next base: position 15,473,253 of record CM065665.1, read on the forward strand.
TGGGTTTAGTGTGCGAGTCCTTGGAGCCGAACCATCCTTTGTGTTTGACTTCGACAAGTTGTCGAGCATGTTCTGCTTCCTCCTTGCTCGTGATTGGTCCTTTGCCGGCAGACTCACCTTTCCCATGTGAGAACATGCCCCGCCTCTTCTTACTCTCAGTCTCTCCAACAGGTAATACTGTTTCCATCACAGTCTCATCTGTAACCCTCCCAGCACACTCTAGTGCTGCTACAATGGCTGCTTTCTCCTCCTCGCCGGGTTTATCGAAAGACCAACGACGTCCATCCACGGGTCCGCCGCTTTGCCCTTCTTCCCTGCGGCGAGAGAGGTTTTGCAACGAGAGGGAGAGAGTGGCGCCCTTCTGAATCAGCCCAAGAGCTGGAAGCTGGGGCTCAGGCCTTGGCTTTGACTCCAACTTGGACTTGGTCTCTGCACAGTTTTGGGATTTTGGCTCTGGGGTTTGGGGTTTATCTGGCAGCTTGGTTTCCTTCATTTGAACTGAGTGAGTTACTGGTTTGGTTGACTCTGGTTGAGGTTGCTGTAGTATGATAGATGGCGGGTGGTGAGTAAGAGGAGACGTTTCCACCGGATTCCCGTTGACGCACACCGAAGGTAGCAGAATCGGGGTGTTGTTCTCTGACGTCGCAGAATGAGGCACTGGTAGGTTAAAGTCACACATCTCATTTATATAAATATGTCTGACGGGAGAGACTTGTGGTGAGGGTGCCACTGTGTGATCTGGAGAAAAGAACATGGAAGCCGACAATAGACAACATGAGTGACCACATTTTTACTTGGTAAAGTGAGAACACAAAATAAAAACCTTGTTATCATTTTTGTACCCTTAAAACCTGTGTGTATGATTCGTACTTATGTAGAACACAATAGAAGATATTTTGAGGAATGTCTTTGTGGTTTTGTGTAGGTATAAAGGAAGTCAATCAAGGCCAATGAATTTTGGTTATCAATATTCTTCAAAATATTTCCTAGTGTGTTTTGTATAAGAAAGTCGTTCATGGCATGACATACGAGTGACTCAAATTATGTTGACACAGGATTGTTTGTGTGCAAAGAAAAGTATGTGCACACCTGGACTGTTGTCTGCGGTCAGGTTGCTGCTGTTACTGGGTGAATTGGACAGATCCGAGACCACGACGCTGATGCCTGCTGTCGGGCTGAGGCTGCCACCCCGAGAAGACGATTCGCTGCTCTCTGACCCCAGTGACGTGCTAGATCGCGTGTCCGAGGACTTTCTCAACCGCCCACGTAGGAAAAAACTTCTCATCTTACTCCTCCTGGCCTCCCCACCTTCATCGTCTTCGTAGTCTTCCTCGCCACCCCCATCACTTGGCAAACGGGTCCGTATGCGTACCAGCGATCCATATCCTCCAGCTACGATGGCAGAAGAGGAGTCCTCTTGGCTGGTGCGCTTTTTAGCACGCATGCGCTCTCGTAGTTTGTCAAAAGCAGATCGAGGTTTGTCTTTCATGGAGAGGTCGTACATACTGGCTGTCAGGTTGTGGCGAGTGAACTGCACGTTCAACTGGAGCTCGCCACGTTCCTTCTCCTTTTTGCCAGTTTTGGAATGCAGACGGTACCACCTGTGAACAATATTGGGGAGAACATTGAAGATTGGGTTAATATAGAATTTATATAATAAAACAAAACCATTCATGCATTTTTTATACTACTGATCTAGAAGTCATAACAGGTACAAATGCTAATGTGAAGTAATACATTGCTGACCTTCCTTATTCATATTTATTTGTACATTCCTATGATGAATTACCAGTTAAAATACATTAAATTTAATACTCAAATCAACCAATAAATGTTCATATGTTTTTCTAAATAAAACGCTGCCAAAATACCATACCCAGTCTGCCCTAAGACATCAAACACTTAAACACTTTTTCTTTGATAAGAAGGCATGGCTCAAAACAGGAAGTGCTAAAGGAAGTGTTTACTCATAGATCGGATGCTTTGGTCCTTCAAGATTCCCCCTAAATACTACATTCAAACATAAATTTATGTCTTTTCTCAACAAAAACCCCACATCAACCAGACATGTTGACCCACATTAAACATTGAAATAACAGATACTCTTCATATGCACACGGACGCTAATGCTGACAAGGACAGAGCTGAGACAAGGAGGTCAGCTTTGTTCCATCAGCAGTATTGCTTTACTAATCCACACGACATCACAAGAACACACACACATTATTCTTTATTGGTGGGGATTTTTTTGTTCATTGTGCATTTTATTTCCTAGACTGAGCAAAAATGTTTTGTATGCCCTTACTGTCCTCTTTCAGAATTCGGCATTTACAGTGCTATGAATGTGAGTTCAAGTCACAACCGTTTTTTAATAATTCAGAATATTAAATAATCTGTTCGCATTTTAATAACGGGTCAAAAACATGATACAAGCAGCTGCTATAATACCCAAGAAATGGAGCAGAGATGGCACAAACTTTTTATTTTCATAAATGGATTTCATGGATCCTTATGTTGCAAAAATTGACTTCCTATGGAAAACGATTCTTTAAAAAACTAAACGAGTGCTTAAAATGTTAAAACCTTCCATGGCTATAAAAACCGACTATTGACATCTGACCTATTATTATGGTTCAAATATATGGTATGGAATTGCATGGAATTGTCTTTTTTTATTGACTTGTTTTTGTATTTCCAGTTCCTAATGCGGACTGTTGGCTGCATACAACAACAAAGAAAAACTATATCACACAATGCCTTATTTACATTGGAAACCACACTATTTAAACAACCCTTTGACAACACATTAAAACAATTAACAGATGAACAGACAAGCAGGGCCACCCACACATAATGTATCCCATTAGTTAAAGTAAATTAGCACATTTACTAATAAAGCCAGTATTTGGCATAGCTCTTACATGTCATGTTGCTATTGTAGCAACACATGGAATGACCCTGGAACATGTAACCTTCCTTTCATCCACATTACTGATCAAATATAAGACATTTTGTTTCCTAACAGCCAACAAAAGCAAAGACTTTTCCCCTTATGCACATTACATAGACCATTTTGCAGGATGCAAACCTGGTTCAGAAGCACTTCCTGCTTTAGTTTTTTTGCAAGGTGTTAAAATGAAATGTATTTGAAATATAATCAAGAGGTCAAAGAAACATTCTACAAAAATTTAAAAGACATGAAGTGCTTCCAAACCACAGAGTTTACGTCTTTATCTATAGATAGTGCAAGGTGGCACATGCACACAGAAACACATGGAAGGAAATGAAGAAGTATGCTGGGTCCAACTAAACCACACATTCAGATTCTAAAGCAGATTAAACAAAGCTATCAGTACGACAAGCAAACAGAAATATTTACAGATAAACAACAAATAATCTCAGAGGTAATGGCAACCAGCATCCTCGCAATCTCTCGAAGAAATCATGCATCACCTTCCGGGTCGTACACATTTACAGACCCCTGACATTTCAAACAGATACAGAGATCCTATGATTAAATATTAAATAAAATATGTTTTGTGATATTCTTTAGATAGACAATCAATTGCTTTTAAAAGGTTTAAAGGGACAGTTTATATTTATGCACTATAGTTAAAAGCTTTTCTCTGCGGAGCACAGAGAAAGATATTTTGAAGAATGTTGTTGAGACACAAAAGCACAGAGACATTTCTCAAACAATATTCTTTTGTGTTAACGCAGAAATAATTTTTTTTTTTTTGAGGACTTAGTACACGATGACTGGATTCTATATATGTTCATCCATCTCTTTTGTATTTACATTTATTTTATAATGAACTTGTGTACACTGGTCAAGGGTCTTGTGAGGTTGAGGCGCAGACTTGAACTTAGTCTTAACATTTTAAAAGCCAATATTCAGCAAGTCTTAACCACAGTCCCCCTGCTTTGTTTTATGTTGTAAAATATTTCCTGGTAACAACATCAAACCAGTGAGCCAAAAACACCCACTGGTTCCAGTCTCGATAATAATAACACACACTGCACTACATTCATCTCACCTTCTTATCTGAGGTGAGCAGCACAGAGTGTGGTTATAAGTGCATCTGTATTACTCAGCATCCAGTGGAACTTGAACTTTCACAACCGGATTTTGACAAATGGCTTCTTGGTCTTAGATCAAAGAAATGTTTCACCATTGAAGTGCAGTGATAGGAGCATCTCTTTGCTATATCATGCCATGGTAATTCGCCAACCCACACGCCAACGCATGGTATCCATCTGAATCATCTTACCTATACGTCCACCTACACAAACAAGGGGACATACCAGTGCTGAATCTGGAAATCACCAGTTACCCAGAAGTGAGCAACATACATGAAAGTCCTCAGATGCCAAATAAGAAGTGTCAAGAACTTCAATTTTTAACTTGAGAGCTTGTCTGAAACTATTGTTGAATTCAATTATGCCCACAATTTTTCCATCAAGTAATGTTAGAACACACATCTGTTTTCAAAACACTGTAAAAACATTTGAGCAAGGACTTCTTATCATTTATATTTATATATCTAACAAAAGAAACCGCTGATGTGCTGGTTTAGTGCCGGAAGTGGGGCGTATTCTGTAAATAATTCTAAGAGCTGTTGATCAAATATAGTGTTTGGGTCTCACCCATATACAGTAAGACATGCGAATACACTGACTCACAGAAAATATAAACACAAAGTTTACAAAAGTTTAAATGAATCTTACTATGTTGCCATTTGAATGCTACAGTTAGTCTAGTCTTTAGCTAAAACAGGGATGTGTTTTAAAGTGCATAGGAGACTCAGTAAGTAAAGAGTAAAGTTGTCATTGAAATCCCTGTTAGCTAGTATAACATAAAGATACGAAGATAGGGAATTAGGGTATGTTTTTAAACTACAAACTATATAATGTTTTCCTATAGCTCTTTGGTTGGAGGATATGGGTTCAAACCCAAGAATTCCACAGAAACAAGAAATGTATGTATGTGATAGAGTATTATAAGTCACTTTTGATAAAGGTGTTTGACAAATGCATAAATGTAAGCATAAAGTGTTGAACTTTACTTATAAAGGCCCAACTGCATATAAGAACGATATATTTTAATGGATAGGTCATCTTATATTAAATGTGTGTCATTATATATTCACTTTCATGTCATTCAAACCTGCATGAGACACTTTCTTCAGTGGAAACACAAAAGATGATATTTTGAGAAATGTATTTGTGGTTTTGTGCCTATAGAATGGATGTCAGCTGGGTCCAGTGTTGTTTTGCCACCAAATATCTATGTTTGCCACGAGGGTGAATAAAATAATTACATTTGGAGGTTTGGCTGAACCATCCCTTGAAGTATTCCACGACTTGCCGACTACCTTGGTAAGGGGAAGTGTCAGATTTTCCCAAGCGAGGACAAAATCCTCAAGATCACAAAATACAGGTTCTACTTTGGTTTGCGGAACGTCCGCCAAGTGAACACACAAGCAAGTTGTAAGAGTTGCAAGTACTGCATCTGCACAACGGGTTGATATTTTAAACGACACTGATAAAAAACAACATTAGCTCCCTTGACTGGACACAAAACCACCAGAACATGTCTCCAAATATCTTCTGTGTTCCACAACAAAATTGACACATACTAAATAAAGTTGGGGGGAATAAATGATGACAGATTCTCGATATGCAAGCGAGACTCAGGAAGGGGCATCAGATCCAGCAGAACCCGACCCGATGCATCCTTCTTGTGCTGGAAGTTCGTCCACCAGAACCAGACCAAACTCCTCCAGACCAGGCCCAACATAAGAGGGTGTGACTGCAGAGGAACACATTGCAGCACTCCAAACACCTTCCATCACACATCCTTTAAACTATTACTCACTATGAACATGAAAGGCATGGCAAGCAAACACACAAAAAGCAAACATACTGGCTCTTCTTGCATCCTCGGTCCTGGAAGGCTTTATCCACAGCTATAACAGCCTGGCCCAAAAACACATCCAGTCCAATGAGGGCTCGGTGCATAACGGTGAGGGTCAGGTCTGCATCTCTCCCTCCCTCCTCCAGCATCCCTGGCTGCAGCTCGAAGGAACATTCCTCACCCCACTCAGGGTCTGTAGTCTTCTCCATCACACATGTCGAGTATTTCTCTTTTCCCAGCTGGATGATGGTGTACACGTCACTGGTGCCGTGTTTGCCCTTCGCCCGCAGCCCTCGGGCCCGCAACACGGTCACCTGGACGTGGGTCGGAACCCACCGCAGCTCCTCGTCGCTCTTCATCAAGGACATCTCCACGACACATAGACCCCGGAACGAGTCTGGCAGAGTGCGCCCGCAGCCTAGCCTCGGTCCTCAAACATTATGGGATGTCCTGCCGCCCGCTATGTTATCTCTGGTCCGTGGGGTGCGATGTGGTGTCCTCGTTTGCTCGGGTCGGGCGGACGGGTCTCCCTCTGCGGCGCTGCAGCCACCGAGCGGTCCGCCGACGTCACAGCTTCATCCTCTCCGCACGCAGCACGAGGAAGTGGTACCCAGAGTTCAGCATCCGTCTCGATGCTCGATCACCTTCTGGACTTAAGACAGCACACCATCGTTCTGAAAACGTTTAGAATGTAAAGCTTATGATGACATAATAGTGCAGTGATGCTCTCCTAAGATTCATTTACTTCATCATCAAAAAATATATATATTTAATTTAAGGGTGTGAGTTTGGAATTGAAGCATCTGATGTGGCTGTTAAAGTGATTTATGTGAAATTACACACAGAAATATTAGATATCAAACTCACATCTTTGGCCTGCTGGCATGGCATACCTCTGAAAATCATCACAAAGGAACAGATACATTTACTTAAGAAGTCTTTAAACATTTAATTGTGGAAAATGTTAAAATAATGGATTTTAAGTCCAACTGTTATTTTCTTTAATTTGTACAATGTTTATTTAATGTGTAAATATGTAATTAAAATATATATGTTTGCAATATTTTTGCTAAATTCTAACAGAAATATTTGAGTACATGAGATTTACTTTGAACAGTATGTTTACTTAATTTCAAAGTACAGCACATTTAACGGAGAGAACAAAGCAAAGCAAAACTTCAGTTGTCATTTCGTATTATGTCAGAAAATACATTTTGAAGAACAATTTAAGTCATAAACATTAATGATTATTGTTATCCATTTTCTTCAAAATATCTTCTTTTGTGTTCTGCACAAGAATGGAAGCCAAACAGATTTGACACAACATTATGGGAAGATAATGATGTCAGTATACATGTTTACGTTTAATTATTACTTTAATTCTTTTCAACATTAGGTTATACTTTATATTCTAATTGTATTAGGAAAGTTTGACTGTGGAACTTCATTTTTGTTAGTTTTCCTATTTTATGCTGCCATTTTTTTCAGAATAAATAAACTTTATTCTAGGTACAGTAGTTGAACATAAACACAGAAAAATTAAAATAGTACAGAAAATGATATCAGATCATATTAAAAATGTTGCTTTCCTGTAGCTTAGTGGAGCATGGCCTAGTAACGCCAATGGTTTTGATACCAGTGATTATGAATTGTAAAATCAAACTTAATGTTCATTTATTAAAACTGGATTGTAAGCCATTAGCCTGGCTTTTACAGAAAGAGTCACATTTCGTTATTTTACAATTCATTAAAGTTCTGTCTTGAAATTTTGATGTCTAAAAATGGCATTTATGTACAGAAGATTATCTGAAACATCTAGGGTTTAAAAAGATGATAATAAATAGTGTCAAGCCCTCTGACACACAAAGTCTGCAAATTGATAAGGAAGCCATGAACTAAAATAGCATCCCATGTGGGGCAAATAAACCACAACTTTGACATCTTCATGCCTCTTTGTCAGTTGTTTTTTATGTGAGACACCCTGCAGGACTTCATCTGAAACTACAGTGTTAGATGCCAGAATATCAATATCCACATCCCTTTAATACTACTTTTATACAACCAATAAGTACAAAAATATTAGATAGAAATTCTGTAATTTCCGTGATTATTTTCTCAGTGACAGTTCTTTTACATATAAAAACAAACTCAAGAAGCTAATGCCAGTCCCTAGACCAAATGAACTTTTCCTAGAAGTATTATTTCAATCATTTCTGAGCTTTTGAGATCTGCACTTTAAATGTTGCCAAAAGTATTCGCTCACCCATCCAAAAATCAGAATCAGGTGATTCAGTCGCTCTCACTCTGAATGCTTCAAGACATTTTACACAATTACATGCTCCCAACTTTTTGTGAAGAGTTTGGATCTGAGCCCTTCCTCTTCTAACATGAAATCTGTGCACAAAGTAAGATCCATAAAGACATGGATGACAGAGTCTGGTGGGGATGAACTGGACTGGCCTGCTCCTCGACCTGATAGAACACCTTTGAGATGAATTAGAGAGGAGAGATTGATAACCAGATCTTCTCATCTTACATCTTACAACACTCCTAAACCTTGTTGATAGCCTTCCCAGAAGAGTTGAAGCTCTTATAAGGTCGGACCGACATCATATTGAACCCTATGGATAAGGAATAGTATGTCACTCAAGTTTATATGCGAGTTAATGTGAGCGTATACTTTTTGCAATATAGTGTACATCTGATTGTTTCGTTCAACAAGTCACAATACAACACTCACATGCTCCGTAACGTCTTCCATTAAACACACACTCGAGCACACTTGCTAAATACTAGCACAGACATAGAGGTGCAGCTGACATTTGACACTCTATGGGCCAAGTAACACACCCCACACAAATCTGGAAAGGGTTCAGTTCCAAAACCAAAGTGCAAATAGACCACTTACAGTCTAAACTGGGTAATTAGATCCTTAATCAGGGATCAGAACTACAGAGTGACACTGCATAATGAAATTCCTTACTCTTCCAAACATACTCTCACATGCACAAGCCAATCCAATTTCATTTCAAGCACGGAGCTCTGAACAGCTGAGACTGACACGGGCCCTGTCACTCAAATGTGTAAATAAACACAATTCAGCACTCAGGGAATATCAGGCTGCTATATTGTAAGACCACTTTTGCATCTCATTTAGTCGCCTTTAATAAGGCAGAAATAATGTTTTTTAGTTTTACTTAATTAGTGGAAAACTACAGGCCATCTGAATCATCATAAGAGTTTGGGTATACACGTTTCATAATGCTGATTCTACTATTGACTTATGGCTTGGTGGGACAATTGAATTTGAAATCCCCTTTAAAGATGACTAATAATCTTCCTGGTCTTATCCTTTCAAAACAGCTCATAAGATTTCAGTCGCGTCTCGCCAGTATACTCTATAGTCTGGCGTCTGTAAAGTGAATGCGCAGAGGCCCAGAGAGCGCACACTTGTTTGACGCAGCTGGTCGCATGCTGTGCTTTTCTCTGTATTGGGGCTTAATCACGGTGTCGACTTACAAACAAGAGGCATCAAGATCTTCTTTGAGCGGTTTAACTCGTTTAACAATTTAATTATCTGATAAACTGTGCACGGAAGCGTCTTGTGGGAACAAGCGGCACTTCACAACCTCCCGTGTCAATCATTCAGTAAAGAGGGAACCTATAGATGAACTCAAGAAGAGATCACATTACAAATGGCAAAAAAGAATAATATATATATATTATAAAATAATTATCACTACAATCAAAATAAAAATGCATTAAATTACCCGTTAACAAGTGATGTATTTTGGCTCACTTGGTGGTTATTTTTACTTGTTAACAAAGTGTGACGTGACATACATACACCCATACTCAGAATTCATGGCCTGCATTTAAAGTCAGGAAGAAAGTGACACTCTTTACTCAAATGTACAACTGCTGTTTTGTTTTATTTCTGTTCTCCTGCCTAGACTGCAAAGGGATTTTATAATGTTCCAAATCTGGATAAACAATAAAATAATTTAGCATATTGGAGAAAATATGATATTGATGTTGTAAAAATGTCATGAATTAAACAATTATATGGATAGTTCACTCAAAAACTGTATACATTTATTTGTTTGGCTGAACACAGAAAGAATTTGGATAAATGGTTGTAACCAAACAGCTCTTGGACCCCATTGACTACCATAGTAGAAAACATGAAAAAGGATGTCAAAATAACTGTTTTGCTGTCCACGTCCTACAAAATGTTATTAGTCCTACAGTTATTGGACCCCATTGACTACCAGAAAAAATATATTTTTATTTGTTTTTTTTTTGCAGAGCCTTTTTTCAAATATCTTTCGCTGTGTTCATCAGACATGTATACAAATTTGGAGCAGCTCAAATGGGAGTTATGACGGAAATTTATTTGGGTGAAATATAGCCTTAACCACATTACATATCAAAATATTATGCAAGTGCTATATTTCGTCAAAAGATGTGGTAATGTCTTTTCGTTTTTATTTACAGTTACATTCTCCATCATGTTTCAACGGCCACTGGTTTCATTAGCTGAAAATGGTACAAAATTGCACAAGACACATTTGACTAACTTTATCCAGCCCAATGAATTGCTTAAAGAACACAGTTTTGTTGTATTGTTACTCTGTGTGCCTTGCTAAACTGCGGTCAAATTTTGTAAAAGACTAACTGTAACCATATAAAGTGTTTGACAATGGAAACAGAAGAACAGACGTTTACCTGTGTAATCTACAAACCCCATGATAAATAAATAAAACTAGAACTGAAAAGAGAAATATAAAGAATATATGTGCATTACTCAGTGATGACAGATGTCCAATTAATTTCAATCACGGAATGATCTTTTGACAGAGAATGAAAGATTACAGACTCAATTCACTTCACTGCGGTGTAGAGTTTGAATTCATCATTTGTTTGAATCATAATGGTCCAATCTGTCAGTGATCATCAGTGTTTATCTAACAGCTTAGATAAGGCAGACAGACACTTAGGTTTGATCTTGAAGTCTATTGTGATTGGATAGCACAACATTTGAAGGGGTTGGAGGTCAAAGGCTTAAGGTCACAGTGTCTGTGGTCATGATCATGGGTGGCACGTAGCCACTAACATCATGCATTGATCCCACAGGCCATCTGTTGTATTATGTATGAAGAGAGATCAGTGTAAACACAAATATCAGCCATTGTTCTCTTCTCGGTCTTAAGATCTATAGCAATGACCACTGCAAGGTCAAGGGTGATGGATCCCAAATACAGATCATGAAACTGTTTCTTTGCCTCTTTGGTGGTAGAATATATGAAGTGTTCCTTTCCGAAATTCTATAAAAGTCTGAATTTGTAAGATGCAATCTAACATGGCAATGCTTAAAAGCATTTGTGCCTTAACTCTAATAACACTTTTGATGGCCTAGATGAGCCGGTGAGATCTACACCTGAGGGCAGAAAACACAGACTTGACATTTGCATACATTTGATTTATATTCATGTTATATTGCATTTTATCTTGTTTTGTTATATCTGTTTTTTAAAGACATAAACCTATATTTTTGGGATGGATTTGTAGGGTCTTGATAAAACAGTAAATAAACTTTGCATCTATAATCAACAATATTGTTGTTGAACAAGTTCAGACTGAGCCAACAGACCATTTTAACAGGGTAGATTTACTAAATGTATGGGTCTATGTGAGCAATACAATGTTCTTGATAACCATCAAAATGTTTGTTTTGCGTTTTGGAAAATAGCTCTTTAATTGTACAAAGGTGTTCATTGGGAGACAATAATAATAATTGGATAGCATGAAAATAGACTTTTAAAATGTAATTTTAGAATCAAAATACATTTAATATATTTGTGTTTAGACATATGATCCATTAGGAATTAAAGTGTCTATATGTGTTTTTCCCATATAAATATTTTCATAATCCCAAAGTACAGGCTTAACTTCAATGTGACCCTGGATAAGACGATAAATACAGCATAAACACAGAAGCTAATCGAACAGCATCTGCAGGTTTAGCGGTGTCATTTGTTTATTTGTTTAGTTGCAAGCCATCGTCTCTTGCAGTCTGCGCACTGTGTCAAAGCCAAAGGCAAAGATCTCTGTGCATTAATCAGAGGGATTTTAGGGACGTTATGAACGCCGTTGTCCCAAACCCTGCTGTCTTGATCTGAGTGAACTGTGCGTCTGCCAATTGTTTTGGTCTTTGCCCTTGACTGCTGATTGATTTGAGCTCAAGTATGATAGATCTGCTTGCTGTTTGAAAGCCAAACGTCATTAACCTGTCCATACATACCCTTCGATTTTTAACTGTAATCTGATGTCCACCGAGAGAATGTTTGTTACTGTTCTCAAGGTATGTTAGATTATTATATTCTATATGATTCTGGGATCGCCATCTATTCAACAGGCAATTATAAGCAAATAGCATAGGTGTTATAGCTGTAGATAGCACAGACATTTGTTGGTTGATGTGCCCATGTGAGTTCTCCCTGAAAGCTTTTAAAGCATTTTCTTCAGAATTTATCAAAACCAGCCGGCATTATTTTTTTTAAATTGGGATTGTCACAATTATCAGACTGGCTAGGATTCCTCATGAATGGAAATAAAATTTTTTTAAATGTTTTATAAAGTGCCATCATCCACCATTTTTGGGATCTTATTGCTTGTTCTTTGTACAGTTTAATTCACAGAAATTATATTAAGTATGCAGTCTTTCAAAAACAGTATCCTTGTCACACCTTATTCTGCCAGTTCTAAAATAGAAAACTTGTGCAGAGATTGATATATTATGTATATTTACATTCTTTTTACAATGATTAAGTAAAATATTAAAGGATACTTTATATCGGTAAACAAAGTACACCCTTAAAGATGGAATTGACCAGACGAGCAATATCGGGCTGTCTTCACATTTTAATGCTAAAAAAACGGCAAGAATACTGCAAAAAATTTAGTATTAACAGTCATGTTTACACATATTTCTATAATTTTAACTTATCAAAATCCTTTAACTATTGATGTATCTTAATATTGTAAGTTACATAGAGTGTTTGTATTTTAAGTTTAATTTCATATGAATTAATGAACATTGACATTTAATTTACTATATTGAGATTCCTTGATGAAGACGATGGTTCAGACAAAGATGTCAGTAAAAAAACAACATTGACTTAGAAATTACACAAATTATGAAAAGAAACAGTAGCTAAACGAGAAAAGCTTGGTTACCACATAACGTGCCAATGGTTCATTAAAAGGTTGAGCTTTTATGAAGCAGAGAAGGTGTAAAGACGCAATGAGAGAATATTGAAAACAGGAAACGCTGGCAGAGTGCTTAAGGCCAGAAAGCAACAGGAAAGTATTAACACAGTAGAGCGCAGGAAATGACATTTAACTTGTTAATATTTCTAGCTTAAGATTAATGATAAATTGTCCATTATTTCTACCTAAAAGAAAAAGATAAAGGGCTATTTGGCCGAGGGCCCGAGCATCGTTCGTATGCAAAGTGACAGCCAATTAATGCGCTAATGACGTCACGCCTACAGCTTCTAGTTTTCGGTAATGGCTTTTCAATGAATCTGCTGATTGAAATGTAACTTGGCTGGCCTCGGGCGAGCTGCTAGAAATGGCATGAACAGAGGCAATCAGAAGATGGTTGAAGACAATGGATACTCCCCACCTTACAAATCTGTTTTCCCTGTATAGAGCTGCAGCCTATATGCAATGTTGGGAATCTGCGATGTGCATATATTGATGAAAAAAATTATTAAGATGTGAACTGCTTCCAGCAAATATGAATTAGCATATTCATAGTGCATATGCAGACTACTTACGATAATAATGTCGGATTATTCAATTCAATGAATGTTAAATAGATGAGCAAATAGTGCATGCGTTATCTCCAATGGCTTCTGTTTATTCTCAATCTCGGCGCAGTTGAAATATTCATTTTTCACTTTTTTAATTTATGGTTCTGTAGAGGTCCAAGTTGCCGATTTGTTATGTGGTGAGGTGACTTATTTCTGCACTGATTCGTGGGAGAAATCCCACCCTGCGGCCTGCGCTGGATAAGGGCAGTTTATTATACATGGCAGCAGATGACCGTGGAGATTAATCCGGCTATTGCATGCATTAAAATATGCCTATGGATCAAGATAAAGACCAATGTTTGGCCTGCCACTTTCTATGACATTCTACAATTGCAACTTCAAGTGTTTCTACAAAAACATTTTATATTTTCATTACTGTTTCAAGATGAACATACAGTATGTGTGAAAAACTTCAAATCCATCTTATTAACATTACAAACTGAATATAGCTCAGATGATTGCAAGTCAATGATCACTCCAATTAACTCTCCAAAATAATTTCACACACATTTTAACTGATGAATGTTAAGCCCTTCTTTAATATTATAATTGTTGTGTTATGTTGGTTTAATAATTATATACTAGAGCATTTGTTTTAAAAAAACATTTTGAAAAGTATGATAAGGTCATATGGCTTTATGGACTTTGCTGCCCTCTTCTGGATAATTGCATTAGGCCTTCAATAATCTTTCAAATAATTAAAAAGCTGTCAAGATGACACAATTACAAGTTTTCTTATTTCACCTTGTGCTTTTGTCCTTGATATATTTGGATTTATTTGTGCAACTTGTTGTGTTATTTGTTTCAATAATTACAAAAAAGTTTTCAAGTTATACATCTGCAGTTTGAACAAATGGGCTGTGGATTCATATCACATTGGAAAACTTAGGAAACCTAAATTAACAATTGTATTAATATTATTTATTTGATATACACTATTCATGGGACATATAGTTTAAACTTCAAATGTTAATTATATAGGGTGGTTGGGATTATTAAGCCAAAAACAAGATGGGCTTTCAGGTGGCTCAAGCAACATAATGTTTCTTACTTTAACGTCAAAGTCGGAGTCATTTTTATTGTCGCATCACCACAGTACATGTGCTCTGGTGAGTGAAATTCTTGTGAGCTTGCTCCAGAAAAATTACAGAACAGTTAACGTATAACATGTAACATACGGTACAGACTTCAACATAAGACATACATATAATCAGTACACATAGTGTACTATTGTACAGTTGCTGCTTCAGATGTAATACCTGTAATGTACAGTAAATTGAGGTTTCGGATATATTGTTTTATGACCTCTCTTGAATGATAAGGTACCAGAGAGAAAAATTGCAGTTTATCACAATATTGTTTTTCACCGATTGTATCTCTGTGTGCATAACACATGAGCTCAATTTACTTACAAATATGATAAATTCTGTCTAACTGAACGTTTCAAAGTTCACTTACTTTAGCTCTATATTGTTATATAATCTTTTTGATACATGGATCTATGAGAAGTGACTTGAGGTGTTTGTACTAATATTAGTTCCGTTGCTGCTCAACAAATGAAGTAACACACTTTATAACAAATCCTCCTTCAGCCTTAACACAAGCGCCAGTTTTCTAAACAACTGTAAAACCCAAACCTGAATATAATTCCAAAACTCTAGTAAATCTAAAAAATAAATGAGCAAAAAAGATATTTCTTTTTACTTAAAAAACCTGAAATGAGGGTTAAACTGGAAAATTTAAATGAATATATGTATGCACCCAGATGCAAAGCATTCTGCTATCTGTTGATAAAGTGCCAAGTTAGTAAAATCTACAAAAATGTGAATGTAGTCTCGACATTAGCTTGAAACATAATAAAAATTAGCTTGAACATAATAAAATTAAGATTGATTTACATGATCATTTGTTTAAATTTACTGAAACAAAATAAGCAACAAAAGCAATAAGTATTTTTTTGCTTTAGATTTATGGTTAGAAACAACAACCAAATTTCAAGTAGATTTTAATACAAGGCACAAAATCTTCTTTTCAGCTTCTGCTGTTTGCCGAAATCACTGGCAGACAGCAGAGAGACAAAAATAAAAGTGTGTGTATTTGTATGCCCTTTAAAAGCAAACCCTGAAGTAAAAATATTACTTTCACCATCCGTAAAAAACCTCAAACAGGAAAAAAAGTAACCTCTTTGCCTGTCCTGTGCACATCATGCAAACATTTTATATTGCTTTCACAATGAAAAAATGCCCAAGGCAGGGACTGCATACATACACACAGGCATCTTAAAAAGTAGGACAGACCGGAGGATGCATATTGGCTGTATGGCAACTTCCAAATGTAATGCCCTTAAATATTTTCTGTTTCTTAGGCTGTAAATCACACATATCTGTATTAAAGTATGTTACGCCTTAAACCACAATTTAAAAAAAGAGACTGATCCCAATTCTTTTATATACTGTCCTGCCGTTTATTACAAAGCCTTACATCTTCCCTTCATTCAAAGACCTTCACATGTGAGACTCCAGTACGTTTCAAAAACTACAGTAGACAAACAAGGTTTAAGATTCCTCCCAGCTAGTATGACGTAGTGTATGGCATCTAAGAAAGCACATCTCCAGTCAAGCGTACCCAAATCCGAGCTCTGTACAGCAAAGTGCCCAGGCACTCCAGTGTCACACATGTCATAGTATTCTGTGAAACGGTTCCTCTTTTGGATTAAGTCTTGGCTCTCATAAAATTGGACATGGCAATGAACGGCTCCTTCGTGAGTTTTGATGGTGGCATTCAACAGTTAAAAGGTGAAGATACTATGGTAATCGTTCCAGCCATTCTCAGCACAATTGGTGGTCTTGGAATCAGCGGGAATGTTTTGGTGCTTGTCGTTTTGATCTACGTGTTCACCAGCCAGAGACCATCTGAGGCATATGTCATGCTCGCCAACTTGAGCGCAACTGACTTGTTGATACTCTGCCTGTGCGCTCCCCTGCGTGCGGTCACGTACTACAGGCGCACTTGGACACTGGGGCTAATGGCTTGTAAAACTACAGAATGGATCCAGCATAGCTGCCTGGCCGTCAAAGCTTTTACACTGTTTGCTGCGAGCCAAGCACGCCATAACTTTTCCTGCAGTCCAGATCACCAGTCGAATTTTCGCCGAAAGCATGTTTTGGTAACCTTAGGGATCATATGGACGGTTGGGCTTGTATTTCCAATTCCTGACATCGTATTCTCGAGGTTAAGAGATGCTGGAAATATCAGTCTGTGTGTCTCTGAGTTACACCCTGACACCCAAGATGTTATGAGTTTGTTCAGCAAAATATTACCGATGGCCATTTATGTTCTTCCCATCATCCTCTCCACTGCTTGCCACATCAGGACCATCTTCCACATCAAGCCCAGTGCACACGAGGAGACTCTTCTTGCACGCCAGTATGAGAGTTCTTTGCTGTATTTAGGTCTCATTGCCGTAAATGCACTCATGATGCTTCCCGAGTGGGCCTCGTGGGTATGGGTGCGTCACAGTTTAGGGGAACGTTGCAAACCTCCAGCTGGCTTGCTGATTTTTGGTCAGGTGTGCGTTTACCTGTCCAGCACATTCTGTCCTGCTATCATTCTCACCATGCACGTGCCGCTCAGAGAAAGTCTTGGTCGTTTGTGTTCTCTATTAAATTGTCGGAATGAGGAACACAAGCTGCAAATGAAGGATAACGGTAATGAGATGCGGGCCATGGTTATGAAGGTGTTGGATGAGCGTGCAGGTGTGACGGCTGTAATCGTAACTGAGAGGCATTCGGATGCGTGGTGTCAAACTCTTCCGGAGCTCGAGCATTTTTGGAGTGAAAGGAGAAACACTACAGTCATGGAGGATAGTGATCCATTACCATGGGAGCGACTTGATCAAAGCAACGTTGAACTTTAAATTCGGACCTTTGTGATGATATTGTTAATCAGTGTTCACTCAATGCATGTACATTTTCCCTTTTCCTTAGGTTGTTATCTATTTGCTGCATTTTTGTTTATTTTAATGTATTATTTCTGTAAAAAATTGACGAAGGTGATTAAGTGTGTTTATTCTTTTTGTTAAATTATGTTAATAAAGTATCAAACCTACAGCACTTTGTAAGTGTAAATGATATAAACAATAATATCTGTGAATGTGCCTCATTGGACTAAGAAAAATTAGAAATAAAGGGGACATATTATTGTCAGCAGACAGCAGATGCTATTTTGAGCACTTAATAGTACAGTGTGGATGATTACCTTTATGTGAATAGCAAGAGATTATTTATAAGAGATCATCGTTATGCTTTTGAAAATCCCTCTCCGTAAATTACGAACCAAATATACTGTAACATGCACGGCAGAGAAATTCATCTTCATCAGTGTGCTACTTAACCAAACATAGACTACAGCATTTAGTTTACATTAACTATGCGTTTAAAGTTTTGCCTAGCTCTATATACAATACCTCATCCTGACTGGTCAACCACTAACAGTCAAATATTTCTGAATGTTGACCTTTGTATTTATCTTGAACAAAATATCACTCTACCGGTGTACTTAAAATGATTGTTCGCTCCCCCCCCCCAAATTTTTATTATTTATTCTAACTCTTGCCATTTAAAACCTGTATGAGTTTCTTCACCAGAAAACAAAAGAAGATACTTTGAGGAATGTTGGTAACTGACAACCATTATCTTGCAGTGCTTTTGGCTCCATAAAATAGAAGTGATTTGGTGCCACTTCTTTTCAATGCCAACTCTCTTCAAAATGTCTTCCTGGCAATGACGGTAGGGTGAGTACATAAAGCCACAATTTTCATTTCTGGGTGAATTATCATTTTCATGTAATCTTACGCTGTGTCACAAAAAGTGGAATATTATAGTAAGCGACACTATATTGCCAAAAGTATTCGCTCACATTGACTTAAGTGACATCCTCTTCCTTATCCATAGGGTTCAATATGTCAGTCCACACTTTATAACAGCTTCAATTCTTCTGGGAAGGCTGTCTACAAGGTTTAGGAGTGTGCTTATGGGAATTTTTCACCATTCTTCCAGAAGAACTTTTGTGAGGTCACTGATGTTGGATGAGAAGGCCTGAGTCTCAATCTCCGCTCTAATTCATCCCAAAGATGTTCAATCGGGTCAAGGTGCAGAACAGTCCAGTTCATCCACACCAGACTCTGTCATCCACGTCTTTATGGATCTTATTCTGTGCACTGGTGTCATGTTAGAAGAGGAAGGGCTCAGATCCAAACTGCCTACAAAGCTGGGAGCAAGGAATTGTCCAAAATGTCTTAAAGCATTCAGAGATAAAGTGATGGAAACACCTAATTTAGAATTTTTGGGATGGGTGAGCGAATACGGATGGCAATATCGTTTATTATTGTGATATAATATTATTGAGTTCAGATCTACTGGAGCAACACTTACATTAAATATGTAGTATTTTTAAATGTTTTGATGCATTTTGTTGCATTAAAAGCGTCGTAAAAATGATCCAATCAAAACTGTCCTATCATGTTATGTTAAACACATCTGTGCGTTTAAAATAATTGTTTTATTTGCTGTTTAATGCACATGCACACTATTTTAAAACATCACGAAATAAAAAAAGAGGTGAATTATTATTCTGGAAAACACTTTTAGAATAATTTCTACAACATTGTGGCCAGGAAATCCCTTTAAATGCAATTTATGTGTGTTACATTTTAAACATGACACGCGGTTTAAAGTTTCATCCAATGAAAATCCAGAAGACTGATGACGCGCCAGGGCTTTAAATACAGAACGGAAGCTGTGCAAACCGAAACTAAAGAGTAGAACGATCTCCGAGGAACAGCAGAGACTGACCTTCCTCAAAGGGTAACCTGAAACTACACTGTTTTATATTTAACTATGTTTATTTCTCGACTTTTATTATATCGTACATGAATATCTGTTGTATAACATTTGCTTATTTATGCGTTATGACAAGTTCATCTGCTTTACAGATTTGAGTCTTGCTATTATTAATGCAGAAATATGTAAACATTCACATTTATTCATATGTGTTTGTATTCTCTATCCTGTGACTTTATGCATGGGCTACATTCAAAACTTTTATCATCTTTGGCAAATTAAGATCTGTCTAAGACCTATCTAATGCCAATCCTATATATCAGGGCATATATGACATATATAACACATGCTATATATCAGGGCATATATGACATATATAACACATGCTATATATCAGGGCATATATGACATATATAACACATGCTATATATCAGGGCATATATGACATATATAACACATGCTATATATCAGGGCATATATGACATATATAACACATGCTATATATCAGGGCATATATGACATATATAACACATGCTATATATCAGGGCATATATGACATATATTACACATGCTATATATCAGGGCATATATGACATATATAACACATGCTATATATCAGGGCATATATGACATATATAACACATGCTATATATCAGGGCATATATGACATATATAACACATGCTATATATCAGGGCATATATGACATATATAACACATGCTATATATCAGGGCATATATGACATATATTACACATGCTATATATCAGGGCATATATGACATATATAACACATGCTATATATCAGGGCATATATGACATATATAACACATGCTATATATTAGGGCATATATGACATATATAACACATGCTATATATCAGGGCATATATGACATATATAACACATGCTATATATTAGGGCATATATGACATATATAACACATGCTATATATCAGGGCATATATGACATATATAACACATGCTATATATCAGGGCATATATGACATATATAACACATGCTATATATCAGGGCATATATGACATATATAACACATGCTATATATCAGGGCATATATGACATATATAACACATGCTATATATCAGGGCATATATGACATATATAACACATGCTATATATCAGGGCATATATGACATATATTACACATGCTATATATTAGGGCATATATGACATATATAACACATGCTATATATCAGGGCATATATGACATATATAACACTTGCTATATATCAGGGAACATATGACATATATAACACATGCTATATATCAGGGCATATATGACATATATAACACATGCTATATATCAGGGCATATATGACATATATAACACATGCTATATATCAGGGCATATATGACATATATAACACATGCTATATACCAGGGCATATATGACATATATAATACATGCTATATACCAGGGCATATATGACATATATAACACTTGCTATATATCAGGGCATATATGACATATATAACACATGCTATATATCAGGGCACATATGACATATATAACACATGCTATATATCAGGGCATATATTACATATATAACACATGCTATATATCAGGGCATATATGACATATATAACACATGCTATATATCAGGGCATATATGACATATATAACACATGCTATATATCAGGGCATATATGACATATATAACACTTGCTATATATCAGGGCATATATGACATATATAACACATGCTATATACCAGGGCATATATGACATATATAACACATGCTATATATCAGGGCATATATGACATATATAACACTTGCTATATATCAGGGCATATATGACATATATAACACATGCTATATATCAGGGCACATATGACATATATAACACATGCTATATATCAGGGCATATATTACATATATAACACATGCTATATATCAGGGCATATATGACATATATAACACATGCTATATATCAGGGCATATATGACATATATAACACATGCTATATATCAGGGCATATATGACATATATAACACTTGCTATATATCAGGGCATATATGACATATATAACACATGCTATATACCAGGGCATATATGACATATATAACACATGCTATATATCAGGGCATATATGACATATATAACACATGCTATATATCAGGGCACATATGACATATATAACACATGCTATATATCAGGGCATATATGACATATATAACACTTGCTATATATCAGGGCACATATGACATATATAACACATGCTATATATCAGGGCATATATGACATATATAACACATGCTATATATCAGGGCATATATGACATATATAACACATGCTATATACCAGGGCATATATGACATATATAACACATGCTATATATTAGGGCATATATGACCTATATATAACACTTGCTATATATCAGGGCATATATGACATATATAACACATGCTATATATCAGGGCATATATGACATATATAACACATGCTATATATCAGGGCATATATGACATATATAACACTTGCTATATATCAGGGCATATATGACATATATAACACTTGCTATATATCAGGGCATATATGACATATATAACACATGCTATATATCAGGGCATATATGACATATATAACACATGCTATATATCAGGGCATATATGACATATATAACACATGCTATATATCAGGGCATATATGACATATATAACACATGCTATATATCAGGGCATATATGACATGTATAACACATGCTATATATCAGGGCATATATGACATATATAACACATGCTATATATCAGGGCATATATGACATATATAACACATGCTATATATCAGAGCATATATGACATATATAACACATGCTATTTATCAGGGCATATATGACATATATAACACATGCTATATATCAGGGCATATATGACATATATAACACATGCTATATATCAGGGCATATATGACATATATAACACATGCTATATATCAGGGCATATATGACATGTATAACACATGCTATATATCAGGGCATATATGACATATATAACACATGCTATATATCAGGGCATATGTCACCTTTGTCTTGTATAGTTTAGTATCATAGCATGTTGAAAATAAATGTGTACAGCAATATAGTTGGGTCATTTAGAGGACATTCCACCGGGGAGAAAGTTTGCCAGTTTCCTTGAACAGAGGCCAAGTAACAAACCCGTCATTGTGACCTCAAGTCAGGGCTTCAAACCATTTAATAGTTTATTAGAAACTGTGAATAGTTTCAGACATGGATGGGTAGCAGAAGAATGACATCACCGGTGGAGAGCCAGTGGGCCCTAGTGTGTCTGCTATCATACAACATGACAGATAATCATGTGTTCTAATAGAACTGTTAAGTGGTTTAAACATTGAGAGACGCGTGTTGGTGTGAGAATGATCCATGTCTTGAATAACTCGCGAAGCTTTGTGAATCTTGGCCGAGATGAGCCATTATCGACGGATTATTTTAACTGAGCTGTTTGGGTGCAAACAAAATGAAGTTTCTCTTCGCACAATACCTCACAAACCTGTCCTTGGGATAGCTTGGCATAGGTCACATTCCTGTTTGGTTGGTCTGGTTTCATAAAAGTTGGACACACTTCACTGGATTTCCGATGAAGATACATGTAATCTTACGCATGAATCTTGAAACAGTTTCGGCAGTCATATTAAACCTTTCAATGATGTTTAAAAAGGATTTCCGAAATACTCTGTTCACTCACTTTTTGAAATTAGGAAGTAATGGAAATTTATTTCATAAACTCAAAATTTCGAATTTACAAAAAATATATATATATTTTTATACTTATTTTCTTGAAATTAATCAAATTGTTGATAACTTTAGAGGAATTAACTGTTGGATTTTTAATACATTATTTTAATATTTTTCACTGAAAAAAATTATTTCATGTTTTTAAAAGATTTGTAAGCTAAAATTGCTGTTTATTTTGTGATATTTATTAAGCCCCATGAAATATTTTTTGGTAATCAAAAATCTGGCTATTCTAAAGAAGCGGAAACCATGCAACAAATGTTATTACATAGTTTTCAATAATTCTTAAATTTACACTACATTTATATTTATTCATTTGGCAGAAGCGTCTTACATTATTATGCAGTAGACAATCATCAGTGCAGAGTAAACAGGGGTAAAATGTCTTGTGTCAATGACATTTCAGTCATTGTCTTCCGGCACTGGGATTCGTACCCGCAACCTTCCGCTTACAAGTCCAACTCTCTAACCACCAGACCACGACTGACCACAAACAAAAAAAATTTATAACTATTCGAAATGGTTTTATTCTGAATTTTGGAACATAGAATGTATATGTACATGTTGCTTGTATTATACTCAGTGAATAAGGAATAAGCAATAAAAACTGAATCTGAATATGCTTTTCTGAAAGTACTGTGAAAAAGGAAACTGAAAATAACTTTCTATTCTAAAATATTGTATGTCATTTTCCTCCTCCTGAGAAAGGCAGATACAGTACATTTGTAACTTAATATTTTCAAAAGAGCGAGTACATTGTAATAAAAAACTAAAGTATTCTTCCCCTGGAATTTTGAGATCATAACCAGCTGGATAACATCCATATAACATAGGCTATGAACTTTTAAGATCCTAATTCATTTCATCACAAGTGTGATGTGTTAGATGGGGATTTCCCACATGGGGATTCTTGAAATGTTTAAGGGGCTTAAAAGAGAATTGCAGAGGGATTTTAAGAATGCAATTAAAAATATTATGGATAAATTACGGCTAGATTAAAGACTAAAATAACATTTTAGTTTTATTTAACTAATTTTTATTTCAGTTGCTTTTAAACATAGGAACATCCTATTGTCATGTTTTACAGAATTACATAGCTGTAGCATACAAACCCATTCACTCACTAATTTTCTATATTTCTGCCTCATAATTTGTCCAACCCCTGTTATTCATGCTTTCTGCAATATAATACTGCTACATACCACAACAAAAATTGAACAGCACTCTTATATATTATGAATGATCTTTTGGATTCTTATAACAAACAACTATTGTTGTATTATTGTGCAAATCTTTTGTCTCATAAATCCTTGAAAACTGCACCAATATTCAACTGACATTACATATTGCTGTTGAGATTGCAGTCATATCTTTTTTTTCTGCTGTATGAAATTTTTTTCTTATTAAGGCCAAATCGAAATTTAAGGATTATCCCAAACTTAATAATCCAACAATTCTATCCAAGTTTTCACTTTCACTTTCAAATAAAAGCTTTCCTCATCCAGCTCAAGTAGGATGAATTTGTGCAGTCAAATTTTCAGACAACACCCTGCCTTTTAGCTAATGTGATATTATATGGTTTCAAAGCAACAAGAATAAAGAAAACTGCGCATGCATGTTTTTGTGGCCCAAACCTGTGTGTATCTGTGGTAAAGTTCATATCCACAAAGAAAATAGTCCCTGTAAATTATTGTTGAATACATGCAAAAGAAAAGTTACCAGAGTAGAACTCTTACTTGGCTAAACTTAAATACGACCAATTACATAACCCATTCCACAAATTAATTTAACACATTTATAATGTGGATATAATATAAACAATACTATATTATATTATTAGCCACTAGACAGACCAACCAAACACAGACCGGAAATTATTTTCGTATCTGAACCACGTGTCCGATGTCCATCGCTTTCTTTCATATGCGTCACTTTTTGTAATAAAATTTTTGTTTATCAAATTTCTTTTCTAAGAGTTATTTGTGAGTCAAGCAAATATTAATGTCCAGTTTTAATTAGGCCTGGGTGGATTCTATTTTGTCTGATTTTATATAATATAATAAACCTTTCTATTGCTTTTCCCCTTCTAAGATCAAAGATGACATACGCAAGTGAGCGACTTTATAATGATGTGGTCCGGCGGAATTTGGCTCGTTATGCAACGGATGTTAAAGTAAGAGAGATCTTGCCTCACTTGCCATGCCTCACGCTGACTGATAAGGTAAGCAACACATTTAACCCCCCAAAAACTGTATGATATGTGACCCAAGGCCAAATTCTATACTGACCAGATATTGATCATAGATTAAATGTTGTTATGTATAATGGTGAACTTTAATGTCATAGGAGGAGGTTGAAGCTAAAAGAGACTCTGCTGGGAACTATGCTGCTGTGCAGATGCTTTTGGACAACCTGCGCAGGCGCGAGAACTGGGCCGAGTATTTTATCAATGCGTTGCGGAACTGTGAACACAAAAAAATGGCTGATGAGCTCAGTGAAGCTTATGATAGGCTAAGGGGAAGGACGAGTAAGGGCTTTCTCTACCCTAGACTTGCAGTTGTTAAGTTCATTCTGTATTTCTTTAATGATCGTCTATCTTCTTTATGTCCCGTCTATAGATAATGCAGCTGCTGCACCTGTACAAGCTCCTCCAGATTCCACAACTGCTGCCACAACAACGGTAACAAAAGCAACCGTTCATACGGCCCCAGTGACCACACCTCCCCTTCAGCCCCCGTCTTCAGGTAATGCTCCAGCACAGCCATCTGCTCCTTCCGAGATCTCAGCCCAAATTCCACCTTCAGCCTCTAATCTTCAAGCAGAGCAACAGAAAGTCTCCACTTCAGCCACCACTTGTGAACCACCTTCCCAACCTGAAGTTCCACCACCGGCTGTAGTGCCTTCCCAGGCACCTCTCCCTACTATTGACTTCAAAGTGGATTCAACGGCACAGCAAAATAAAAACCAGATCCAGGGTGGGGCAACTGAGAACAGAGCACCCACTTCAAACAATCCAAATGTCCGAACCACCACCTCCTCAGCTGATGACAACATTCTCTCCACCTTAAGTGCTCAAGAATCCTCCTCAAGCTCCTCTATAAACCAAACTACAAACTCCTCCTCCACCTTACAAATTTCCCCTAATTTAGAGGAGTACCAGTTTCCGTTAGCTGTTGAAGATACTTTCAATAAGCGACCAGTCCAGGAGACTAATCCTCCTTCAAATAAGGAACCAACAGAAAGTTCTGACCCAACTTTATATGAGGTAATGCTTTCATCAAAAATAAAAAAATACATAATTGCATTTTAAAAAATATTTCATGTGGCCTAGTAAATATCACAGATCTCTAAAATGTACAAATATGTACATATTTTTAATAAAGACCAATTGTTATGGTTAATTCTAATAGAATTTTTTTATTTAATCAGATTTACTAATTTCTTATTTGTTTTTGACAAAACATAAACAGTGTATGTACTTAATTTAAAAAATGTAAAATGAACTTAATTTGTGTACACAGTTAAAACGTTTAAAGTGTACACATTGTTTACAACCATTGGATATTTTATGTGGCTTAATCTTATATTTTCTATGCAGAACGTTCAGAGTACCAGCAGGGTGGGATTGCCAGTCAAAGCCCAAATAACTTCTACAAGAACACCTCAGGCAACTGCTTCTGCCCCTACCGAGGTGGTTACTCACTGCCCCAGTTCTGTCAGCCAGGAAATTTTGAGTAAACCTGGGATTCTTAGGAGTCCAGACGAAGAAATCATACTAGAAGAGCCCTGCTCGACAACTACAAATGATTTGGAGATCAGCCGCACACCAGAGCCTTCAGCTGAACCCACACAATTTGATAGTTTTCGCTCTTCCATCAATGAAAGCTCAAACCTGCCACAAGAGGACCACTACGAATCTTCACTTGAGAGCCAAATGGAAATACTGACCAACGAAATTTGCATAAGAGAGGAAGCATCTGCTGAAAATTTTAATGGTCAGCCCCCGAGCATGCTGGGTAATACATTTAATCCAAGTGAGGCATCAGGTAATCTTCAATATAGCACAAAAATGTCTGAAGGTAAGCCTGTCCAGAATTATAAAAACACAGAAATTGAGATTAATCATGGTAAGCCATCTGGGCGAGTTCCCCTCAGACCATCAGACCAGGAGAGGTCAACATCTATTAACTACCAGGAGCAAGAATCAAATGTGCTTTATCTAAGTGCTGCAGCAGCTGCTGTTGTAGGCATTGGTCTTTTTATGATCTGGAAAACCAAGTCTTAAGCTTTTTCTAAGATACGCCAAAAAACGTTCCTACAGTAAAGTGAAAACTAGCTCTAGAAATGTACAGTAGAATAATACTGTTCCTTTGTGATTTGTGTCTTCTAAAGCAAAATAGCAGCTTGTGTAAGGTATCCGTCATACATAACTGTATTTGTACTTACAATTACACTTATATAGCCATTTAAGACAGAAAAAATCAAACTCTGATCTCACCTCTTTACCAGATCCAATCTGCTTTTTATTATGTTATGCAGGAATTATCTGGACATTAATAAAATATCACAAGAATACATTCAGTGTTTCACACCATATAAAGGACTTCTGCACATTTTTAAAACTCATTCTGAACACATGCTTAAGAATTACAGATCCACACAGCTGCTTCTTTAGCCAAATCTGTACAGAAAACTGACATTTGCTCTGAACCTACGCATATGATTATAGAGGAGGATCACAGCCAAGTGTTATGTTTGTGGAGAAAAATAGAATGTTTAATATTTCTGTTTTAGCGGTCACAAATATAGTCGTGACAAAAGCGTGGAATACTTGTTGCTGTGTACCAAAATTGCACTTTAGATTGGATGTTGAAATTCTATCATAATGAAAAATATTTTAATTACATAAATTGAAAATGAAAATTAAATGACACATATTTAAAAAATTTGATGGGTGATATCTTACCCTTAATAGCACTTTTATATTTTATCCACACTTTTAAAACTTAGTGTGATGTATGCGCATTAATGTTACCACTGATATTTTACGCATATTTTGCATTTCAAATAAACTTAATGAAAACAAATCAGTGTATGTCACTAAAATATTTTGTGTATATGTAATGTTAATGTGTAATCTGTTATTGGAAAATGAATTTCAAATAAAGTGGCCTTCTGTGGGGTTTGTGATCCTGACGGTTTTGTGGCATCCCTTCAATAAAGTTTGAATATTTTGTTAGTTCTTTTGTTAGCAAAAATGAAAATGCTGTAATAATAAATTTACAGTAATAATAGTAATACAGTAATAATTAACTGTAATAATAAATAAATTCTTTTCAGTTCAAACATGTTTTCTTCTGCGGAACACAAAAGAAGCTATTTTGAAAAATGTCTGTAACTGGCATCCATTCCCTTGCACTTGTTTTGTGTCCATAAACATTCTTCAAACTATCATATTTTGAGTAATGTGGAAGAAAAAGACTCAAACATGTTTGATCTAACAGAGAGTGAAATGTAGCCATTTAATGTTTTATGTGAACTGCCACTTTAAGCATTTTATTGGTGAATCTTCCGCCATCTTCCGGTGAAGAAACGAATGACAGCAGAATTCCTCGTACGGGGAATCTGATTGGCCGGTCAACAACGACGTAAATATTTTTAATAGTGATGTCATTTGCCGTTTGAAACGTTCATAATGCGTTCATATACGTTTGCGGTCATTTCTTAACTTATCAGTTAATGTAAAGATTTTTGCTAAACATCAGATACCAAATGGAGCAGAACGGCTTTCCCTGTGACAGTGAGGGATGTGCGGAGGAGCAAGAGACATCAAGTGCGCTCGAGCTCCCGCGATCAGAGGCTGAAACCGCATATAGCATAAATGCTACACCGAGTGAGGACAGCGCAGCGGCTGCTGGCGGCGCCTCCAACACCCAGGGAAAAGCAAAATCGACTCCGGTGATGCTAAGGGTTGATTCGAAGAAGAACAGGCCGCGTAGGTGAACCATCTTGTTATGGCGCTAGGTAACGGTGCAGAAGCCGAATAAATAGTGACAAATAAACAAATGGCTCAAAAGACCCTGATATATATGTTAATAATTATATATGTATGTATTTTTGCGGTTGTCCATTTTGTATTCTTACATTTTAAATATATATGAACATACTTTATGCTAATAGAACATATTATTATTTATTATAATTATTATTATTATTTATAATAGAACATGTGTTTTATAATCATATTATTATACATAGTATTGCTTAGTCATTTAGAATGATTTTGTCTTATAAGCAAAATACTTATTTAGTATATAAAATACATGTTACTGTTAAAAATGGTTTTAATACAATTAATTAATACAATCTAGTCTCATTATTAAAATAGCTTTTCTTGTTTATGTTTATCTCATATCATATTTATATATGTAGATTTTCTTCTAAATAATGTAATCACCAATGGTGTATATTTATATTTCATTATTGTAATAAAGCTTTTCCATGGTTTGGCATGGACATCGGCGGCACACTGGTGAAGTTGGTCTACTTTGAGCCGAAGGACATCACCGCTGAAGAAGAACAGGCGGAGGTGGAGAGCCTGAAAAGCATCCGCCGCTACCTAACCTCGCACACCGCCTATGGTAAAACAGGTATCCGTGATGTCCACCTGGAGCTCTCGGATCTGACCCTTTGGGGTCGCAGGGGCAACCTGCACTTCATCCGCTTTCCCACGCATGAGCTTCCTGTCTTCCTGCAGATGGGCCGAGAAAAGCACTTCTCCAGTTTACATACGACTCTCTGTGCCACCGGAGGCGGCGCATTCAAGTTCGAAGATGACTTCCGTACGGTGTGTCCAGGCAGACGCTTTTTAATTTCTGTATCGTTGCACTCCTATGATCAGTTTTACTGAATGTGGATCTTATCTTCAAGGTGGCCAATCTGCAGCTGGTGAAGCAGGATGAGCTTGACTGCCTGATAAAGGGGGTTTTGTACATGGACTCGACGGCCTCAAATGGCCCATCTGAATGTTATTACTTTGTGAATCCAACAGACCTGCAGCGTTGTGAGCAGAGGGCGTACAACCTGGAGAGCTGTCCCTTTCCTCTGCTGCTGGTCAATATTGGCTCAGGGGTCAGCATCCTGGCTGTGTACTCCAAAGACAACTACAAGCGGGTGACTGGAACCAGGTTGGTTAAAGCCTTGCATTGGTTTCGAAATGCTCTGTAACGTTAGTAACAATCTGTTTCTTCACCATCTTCAGCCTTGGTGGTGGTACATTCCTTGGGCTGTGTTGCCTTTTGACTGGATGCTCTACTTTTGAGGAGGCACTGGCAATGGCTTCGGAGGGAGAGAGTACACATGTTGATAAACTAGTCAAGGACATCTATGGTGGTGACTATGAGAGATTTGGCTTGCCAGGATGGGCAGTTGCCTCCAGGTATAGACACGTACATTGTGTATATATTGTTTATGTGGCTTTGAATGATTTATATCATTGATGTATGTATTCAGCCCCACAATGCACATATTGTCAGGTTAACAGATGCAACGCTTGTGTCGTTTTCCATAGTTTTGGGAACATGCTGTGCAAAGAGAAGAGAGGCTCTGTCTCTAAAGAGGATCTGGCTCGAGCCACACTCGTGACCATTACAAACAACATTGGCTCAATCACACGCATGTGTGCTCTCAATGAGGTACATTAACACACTGTTGTGCTATATTATGAGGTTTGCTCTTGTCTGTCAGCCTCTTTACGATGCTGCCTTGTGGAATCTGGATCAAGCAGCATTGTACAGGGCTATGAGAGACCAGGGGTCAATCGGCTCAATGGGAAACACCTGTTGGAAAAGATTTGTGTCTAAGATAAGCTCTTATTTATGAGTTTCTTTCATTCAGAATATTGAGCGAGTGGTGTTTGTCGGAAACTTCCTGCGTGTGAACACGCTGTCCATGAAGTTGCTGGCTTATGCTTTGGACTACTGGAGCAAAGGACAACTCAAAGCATTGTTCCTCAGACATGAGGTGTGTTTTTAAATTGTGTGTTAAACAAAGCTTTAAAAAATGTGTAGTTTATTCTTAACCAGTTTGTATTTTTTTTTCACATTTGTTTCAGGGATATTTTGGTGCGGTGGGTGCGCTTTTGGAACTGTCAAACCAATCCTGATCTGAGCTGCTACTCTTGATAACAGCTTTAACCAAAAGTCCTAAAATAGTTATGCATTGGACCATTAAAATGATTGTAATCAGCACACAGAACCAAGACCAATCACTGTAGCTACTGTGTGATGCCGGCTTGTTAAACAAGAGAAAACGTATTGCAATACCAATTTACTAGATTGTACCAAATCTAATTAATAGGAACAACCAATTAAATAAAATTTATTTACCATAAGTCTGTATGTTCCTAAAAGCAGTAAAGTGATAAAAAATAAATGTCATCATTTACTCACCCTCTTGTCATTTTTAGCCTATCCAATTTTCTTCTACAGAATTCAAAAGAGGATATTTTGAAGAATGTTGGGACTGGCAGCCATTATGTTGCATTGGTTTTTAATCCAAAATGTAAATGGGTGCTGCTAGGTTACAACCTTTCTTCAAAATATCTTTTTTTGTTTTAAGAAGAAAGTAAGTCATACAGGTTGACAAGAGGATGAGGGATTGATGACAGAACTTTAGATTTTAGGGCAAATTATTGTTTTATTTGCTGTAATTTATAATGCTGAAATGTTTCAGATTTCACTGTAATGCATTTACTGGTAATAAAAAGAACATTGGCATCATACAATACAACAAGGTTATTAACATAGAAACACAAAAAAAACGATGTTTTTGTCACACAAATGCAAAAAATTAGCTTTTTTACATTTTGTTCTAGCGAACAGAAGTAATTTTTGTTTTAGAGATTGGAAGAATAACAACAAGAGCACTTTTTCATAGTCAGAAGTCCATGTATACAGGTCGCTTATTGTGTTTGTGAAAGAAAATTGTTACATTTCAGCATCTTCATGAAAGAACTGTTATACAGAAGGGCAACATGAATGTCAATCTTAAGCTTTCAGGAACTTTGCACTTTATATACACGTTGTATTTAAAACTTCATATTTTCTCTGTGCTTTCTCTGTATTTCATAGATATGTACTTCTTACATTTGTGCAGAAAAGTGTTTAGTTTGTTCGTATAAACAGCAAATATGAAGTGCCTTGTAAGTTTAAAGCGACTTGTTTGTGTTCAATATAACTTTGTACTTGTTTTGTATTCAAGATAATATGCAATCTTGTTTTGTAATACACACTGTAAAGCACAATTCATTGTCATAGATTAAAAAGAAATGTCTTTCTATAATACCAATGCTGATGTGTCATTACATGCACTTTAAGGTTATAAAATCAGAGTTTTGAGCAACCACATGGCAGTGGGAAGGAAAATCTTTCCTGTGAAAGGATTATGTGTTTTTCCCAAACTAAATCCAGCCCCTTTTCATCCTTGTGGAGTGGAGTGAGCTCCACCTCTCCCTGTTCCCCCCATGCCCCTAACTTTCCCATCTCTGTCTCGACTGCCCAGCTGGCAATTTAACAGCCATTAAACTCACAGTTATTGCTGTTTATTATGGGTCTTTTTGAGCTTCTGTAAAGGCTTTGACCCCACAGAAGACACCGTGTGTGGATCTCAAGACTGCACTTCAGTTTATGTTAGTGGGACCTGCATTTGTGGACAAAACCACACATTTATAACAAGGTAAGAACAGTTATATGTGTGTATTTTGTGCTCTTTTAAATTATGTGGACACGTTTTTAATAAACATTTAAATGCAATGGATGCTTTTATATCATAAGAGTGCTTTTTCATGAGAAATTTTCATTTTTTTACATTTGTTTGTGTGTAAATGGATGTAAATCAACCTACTCATGTGCTGCTGCTGAGGATTGTGTGTGGACATGTGTCACTGTAACGGGAAAGTAACGGACGCGTTTTAATGACGTATGACATCCATATTACCTCAAACACAATGACATGGTTTTATAACGTAATATCGTCGTTAATGTTATGAATATTATTTTTTATGGGTTTATTTCGATGTATTTATCCTAAAACACACTGACTGAGCAACTGAAGTTCTGTTTTCAATTGCGCGCCAAAAGTGTCTCGTTTAATTGAATACGTCCACTAATTTAGAAATTAAATATATTTACATTTTGTTTTGAAAAGCATTAAAATGTGACTGCTTTTAAAGCTTACTTGATATTTAAGTGTCTTCACCCTGAGGCAGTCGATGTAACGGCAGGTAACGGGTCTGCTGCAGTACTGAGACCTGACGGAGGGGGCGCTGCACACTACATTCATTTATTGACTTTTATTTTACATATTTAATGCTTACTTATTATTATTTCTGCATATTGTTATGCATAATCATAGATAAACTAATACAAGTAAATCATGAAGTCAGTTTTTTAAAAATGTTTTTTAATTTCATTCATTTTTTAAAGCAAGTATTTTAAATCTGCTCGGTTCTGCTTTCAGAATAGCATAATTATCACACTACGTATTCCTAATAACTGGACACAATTAAAACCGTTATATAATTATTATTTTATATATATATATATATATATATATATATATATAAATATATATATACAGTGTCGATTCTTCTCTGTTTGTTGTTTATTCTTGTTTGTGCATTATTAAGTTAAAACTTTCAAAAATTTAAAATTGTGTCATCATCTACGTCATTTCAAACCTGTATGAGTTTCTTTGTCGAGCCGAACACAAAAGAAGGTATTTTGAAGAATGCTGGTAATAACAACACTGGCACGATTAACTTCTACAGTACCCGTCAAATGTTTTGGGACACTTACGTCAAATGTTCTCTTATTTCAACTTTTGATCTGAAGTTGTATGCCTCAGTATCTAAAATCAGTTCAATAACTAAGCAAACATAATTTTTTCATGACATTTTATTTAAGAAATGTTTTTGAAATGGATGACTTTGACTGAATATTGAAGAAAGAACTGCCGATGATAAAGAAGATGATCAAGGTAAATCGCATTTATTTATACAGTCCATTTCATAGACGCTGTAAATGAAGTCCTTCCTATAAAATGAGAGACAAAGAGGAAGGTAAAAAGAATAGACTTGACTTTTTAAAGCAAACAATAATACTGGAATAAGATTAAAATTGTTTATTTAAAAGAATAAACTCAATGTAAATGAGAGCTTGGATGACATGATACATAAAAGAATATTCATAACAAGCAACTGGAAACAAGATTGCTGCAGTTTAAGTGTGTACAACATATTCGGCGTATGCGGCAACCCACTGCATTTAACGGCTAACTGAATCAATCCTTAGACTTTACATTACCTAGCGATCACTTGAGTTTAAAGTAAGGCCCTTTCAACGGTTAACTGAATCGATCCTCAGACTCTACGTAAGCAGGCGATCACTCGAGTTTAAAGTAAGGCCCATTCAACGGTTAACTGAATCGATCCTCAGACTCCATGTAAGCAGGCGATCACTCGAGTTGAAAGTTGAGCTCTTTCATGGTTAACTGAATCAATCCGCTGACTTCATGTTAGCCGTCGATATACTGTGTTTATAGTTGGTCCCTTTCAACGGTTAACTGAATCGATCCACAGACTTCATGTTAGCAGGCGATCACCTGTGTTCATAGTAGGTCCCTTTCAACGGTTAACAGAAGCGATGCTCTGACTCTAATTTAACAGGCAATCCACTGTGTTAAAAGTTTGGCCCTTTCAACGGCTAACTAAAGACTGGATGGCAACCGCCAAAAGTAAGTCAGAAAAACTCACTTAAGAGTTTACTTACTTAAGGCGAGTACCACATAAAACTTTGTAAACCTGAAACACACAATAAAGCATAGAATTTTACTTTTCATAAATGAGTTATAGATTACATGAAAACAAGACAATTAATAGAATAGAGTGGTATACATAAATATGCAGGCCTTATTCAGTAAATGCACATCTAAACAGATGAGTTTTAAGTCTAGATTTAAATGTGGCCAATGTTTTAGAGCATCTGATCCCTTCTGAAAGCCGGCATAGTTTTTTTCCTTGTTTTCTGTGAACCTTTGGTATTTCTAACTGACTCCATCCTGATGGTCTGAGTGCTCTGTTAGGTTTACATTCTGTAAACATATCTGTAATGTATTAAGGTCCTAGGGCATTTTGCGATTTATAAACGAGTTTTTAGTGTTTACCCTGCAGTGATAGTTGCCCTCTGTACAAGTTGCCCTCTGTGCCCTCTTTTTGGATAAAAGCATCTGCCAAATGAGTAAATGTAAACCTCAATTTTGTTCTTGAAGCCAGGGTTAAGACTCAAGGACTGGTGTGATGTACAAGTGTGTCTAGATATCTATTTGAGCTTAATAAATTCTACAGCTGAATAAATTCTATCTTTTCAATAATCTTGGTCAATAAATACTTCATGGGGTATCATCGAGATTTCACTTTTTTCAGAAGTGGCCTAACAATTGCAGTTGTTAAAAGTCCAAGTAAGATTTGAGATATTCTCCACCTCTAAGAGATCTGCTGTTAAAGAGTTTAGCAAACTTTTGAAAAAGATGAGGGAATTATGTATAGGTCACAGGTTGATGATTTAAGGTGCTTTACCTTTTCTTCTAGAATTTTATTATTTTCTTGAAGGACAGACACCATGTCTACCATAACTGTTTGACCTCTACATAGCTTTAGAATGTGTTAATCACCCTTTTTAATGTTAGTTAAGTTACCTTTTTAATGCATGAACGTTGTCTTTAAAGACATTTTATATTTACAGTCTTTACATTTACATTTAGGCATTAAGCAGACGCTTTTATTGCTAAGAATCGTAACCCAAGGAGATAATGAAGCTGTGAATTGCCCGAGATTACAACAGGGGGAAAGTGCTAATTCCCAACGCTCCCAAACTTACATCTGGTAGTGCACTGTTAGCCAATGCCAACTGATAAAGGCCAGTTGCCAACATTCTTCAAAATATGTTCTTGTGTGTTCCATGGAAGAAGCATGGGGGCAGTCGTGGCCTGGTGGTTCGAGTCTTGGACTCGTGATCCAAAAGTTGGTGGTTCGAGACTCACCGTCCCCCCCACACTGCTCCCCGGGTGCCGCAGCATGGCTGCCCGCTGCTCCGGATGTGTGTGTTCACTTACTGTGTGTGTGCACTGGGATGGGGCAAATGCAGAGCGCAAATTCCAAGTATGGAACACCAGACTTGGCGTCACGTCACTACAGTGTGTGCCATGACCTTCACCAAACAAAAGTGTATGAAAGACAAGGGGTAGAGTAAATGATGACATCATTTTAATTTTTGGGTGAACTTTCACCAAAGTATTCTTCTGCTTGGCCACAAGTTATCTAACTTTTACTTCTAATCTCAACTTTACAGGCACACATGGAGCAGTCTTATTTGTGGAGACACATTGTTGTCTTCTTACTCAATGCTTGGATCTCATCATGCTTCGCTCAGACCACTCCTCCAGTGCACTTAACCCCCACACCAACATCTCAGGCAGAGGTACGAGAGAGTCTGAAGTTTCGACTGTCGGGTTTTCCCAGAAAACACAACGAGGGTCGAATTGAGGTGTTTTATAAAGGCGAGTGGGGGACCATCTGTGATGATGACTTCTCATTAGCCAATGCCCACGTCCTCTGTCGCCAGCTTGGCTTTGTCTCCGCCACAGGCTGGACACACAGTGCCAAGTATGGCAAGGGCGCAGGTAACACGCCTTTCAGTGTAAACAAAACATTTATTTTTTCATATTATTTAACAATTCATATAAATAGATATCTCACTATGATTTGTGCTCAGGTAAGATTTGGCTTGACAATGTGCAGTGCAGCGGAAGCGAAAGAAGTATATCCGTGTGTAAGTCTCGTGGATGGGGCAACAGTGACTGTACTCATGATGAGGATGCTGGAGTGATCTGTAAAGATGAGAGACTGCCTGCATTCAAAGACTCGAATGTTATAGAGGTAAAGTACAGGTATAAAGGACCCCAAGTCCTTTAGTTGGAGGTTCATACTTTTGTTGCACAGCTTATGTTTGTATCCCCTGGACCCACAACTTTACTTGTTTTCTATCAATGATAAGTCAATAACAAATATCTGATTTTTGTCCCAGTTACAAGCACAACAGACAGCATTCATTAAGTATAGCTTTGTTAGGTCGCATTTATTAGAAAATGTGTTATTGTTCTTTTTGTGCTTAAAAATATATTTAAAATAAAAATGTATGACATTAAAAAAATATGAAATAAATACAGACAGCAAACACGGTTAAGGATAGATTTGTTAAGTCATTATTACAAATTCCTATTTGTTTTTTGTAATTAAAATATTGCAATTATAAATCTAGTAAATACAGACTTAAATAAATTAAATGTTCATCTTAAATCTTCATCAATTTAACCATTATAATAATATGTCCCGTGGACCTGAACATCACACAACGGTTAATAGTGAAAAAACTAAACTTTTCACTTGAGACATGTTTCTCTAATCATTTTGCCATGCTTGCTGTCTAAATGAATTGATTGCACACCCATCTCACGAAATTATTGCAGCTGTTCTTGTTTAACTTGCCATATGGTTTTAATTCTCTGTTTTTCTCAGGTGTTAGTGGACGAGAACAGAGTGGAGGAGGTCCGTTTGCGTCCTGTCATCCCAGCTAAGCGTATGCCCATCACAGAGGGGGTAGTCGAAGTCAAATATAAGGATGGCTGGGCTCAGATCTGTGACAATGGCTGGACCCCCAAAAATTCACATGTGGTTTGTGGCATGATGGGTTTCCCACATGAGAGGAAAGTCAACAAAAATTTCTATAAGTGAGTGCATCAGAGGAGCTCAGAGCGCATTGGTCCTAACAGAGTAATATTTGGTGTCGCCCGAAACCCATTTTATTTATATGATATGAGGAATATCTGTGTGAGACAATCAATTAGACAAAATATTTCCATCTGGATCTGTTTGCTTTGAGAAAGGAGACTGGTTAGATTTCAGGGTTTACTTGTGTGTTTTCTTGCATGTTTGTGTTTCCCAGTATCTGAACTCTCGGTTCTGTGTCAGTTAGTGGCCAAATGTGAGAGGGAATTCTGTATACTTTCTCAGCCATCTGTGAAATACGGTTTAGCTTTGCAATATATACACAATTTAAACCACAAACTAACACATGGACAAGCGAACCATTGCACAGATGCAGAACAATTATGAATAGCTACTAACATAAAGTCAAATGTACACACTGTGGGTTTTATAGATAAGGATAACCAACCTTTTTATATGCACATTTAAATATATGTCAGATAATTCTTTTTTTAATAATTTCCTGGTTAGGTAAATTCCAGCATGTTTTACACTATTTGAGTGGAAAATTCCACAATCAGCGAGCTTCTTCTGGACGTCATTCTGTATTCATTTTCCATGTGTAGTTTAACAGAGCACTTAAATGTTATATTTCTCAACCACTCTTTTTAATAAGCCATATATATGCCATTGCCTTCCCACATTCCTAAATCGATATCACACTGTGACTGATGATGTTTCCATAAGCCCGCTTGAGTTATTTTTATAGTTTTCAGGAAATTTTAACAGAACCCATCAAGATTGTTTTAGTCCAGAATAATAATAGTATGGACAGCCAGATTGTTTATTATCCATCAATGGTATATTCTTTTTGGCCGTCCCTTAATTTATCAAATTAATATAGATTAAAAATATATTATTTTAATATTGTGTAGGCATTGTGTAGGGCCTTTGATATTGTTAAGGAGACAGGGAGAGAGAGTCCGTTTGACGGACGGAGTGTGTTATGACCCTGTTTCCTTATTTTCAACAGGCATCTCAGAAAGAGATCTGCTGATCCAAAAGCTAAAGTTAAAGTAACATCAGCCAGGTACCATCTGAGGGAAAGAAACCAGTCGTTTTCTTTTCCTAGAGGGCTGAAGTACATAGTGCCTTTAGTAATGACCTCAGTATTAGTCTTTCCTCTACTAACTCTCAAAGCATAAAAACTCCATTCTGCAACAGAAAAAAAGGCAACGCTTGTATGCGTTGTACAATTTCTACTTTAAGTAGAAGAGGTTCTGAAAGGGTGGTTGAAATGACCCAGACAAAACCATTTCCCACTGAAGAACTTATCACCATCTGTTAGTTTTACCCGCATAGTTTTGTGATGAGGCTTTCCTTGCGAGAGAGCGAATTCTCTTTAAAAGAGAGAGAGAAAGAAACAAACATCCTCAAGCTAACTAACACAAATGCATCCCTCTGCTGACTATTCGGCTATGCACGTCTTCTTTCATTGTATATAACAATCATGAGAACAGAGTCACCTGAATAGAGTTTTCTTCTGTCATTGTTTATTCACCTTCATGTCATTTCAAATTTGCATGACTTTCTCTTGCAGATAACAAAAGAAGATACATTTAAGAATGTAATTTCCACAAACCGATGATGACTTTTGTGACTGATACAAAACCAGTGCAAATCAATTGGAACTATCAACATTTTTCAAAATATCTTCTTTTGTGTCCTTCAGAAGACAGAGAGTTATACAGTTTTGAAATGACAAAATTAGGATTTGATGATGAATGTTTCTTTATAGATTCTGAATGAATCATCCTTTTCATTAAAAAAAGAAGAAGAAAAGGAAGAAACATATTTTTTTTCTTTTCCAGCAGATTGTGTGTATACTTACGCATCTGCATGTTAAATGCTCTAATGGACATTTTCAGACGGCTAAATGAGTGTTTGCATTACAGGCTGGAGCCCAAATCTAAGAATCAAAGATCTCTTAACTCTAAAACTATTTCTAAACCTAAACCAGCTGCAGCTGAAAGGTAACCATGTCAAAAAGAGGAAAATACACTTGCAGCATGTTTCCTAACTTTGTTTTTTGTACAATTAAGGTAATGATTTGCATATTTGTTTGCATGTTATTTCATGTGTATCCATCATTACTGGTTTTTCTTACTAAGGCATAGACAAAGTCAATAGGAATTTTCGAGAAGCACTAAGGAGGTTCTTATATTTGATGTGTTTCACTTCTTTCAGGCTGTATACCCAGCGGCAGAAGAATCATTTCCTGGTTCACACCGTGGCATGTTTGGGTACAGAAGTGCATTTAGCTGCATGTCCTCTGGAGTTTAACTATGGCAATGCCACAGAGTCGTGTCCTGGAGGTATGCCAGCTGTGGTCAGCTGTGTACCTGGTCCGCTTTATGCAACAAGCACTGCAATGAAGAAGAAACTTAAAGTCTCGGTAATGTGTTTTCATATATGTGTAAAGCTCATATTTTTGTGCCATTACTTAACAACACAATCTCGCTGTTTTTCAACAGTCTTCTGTACGTCTGAAGGGTGGAGTGAGGCAGAGCGAGGGCCGTGTAGAAGTGTTGAAGGGAAGTGAATGGGGAACGGTGTGTGATGACCGCTGGAACCTGCAGTCTGCCAGCGTTGTATGCAGAGAGCTTGGCTTCGGCTCTGCCAAAGAAGCTCTGACTGGTGCCCGTATGGGACAAGGTGAGAGAAAAACAAAGAGACTGGACATGAGTGTAAATATGAGGCTAGCAATGGTGTAATACACAACCGGTCACCTAAAATCAAATCTATATGGTCATCGGAGGAAGGATGAGTCTGCGCCCTCTTTTTGTGTTAGGCTCTTTGTAGTTTTTTTATATATTTTTTGGACGACTATAACATTCGGCGGTCAAGTATGTCTGTATAATATGACACATACATGGGCAGTGTTTAATCAAACAGCTGGTTCATCCATCAAAAAAGTACAATAAGGTATAAGAGCCTTTCTATTTTCTTAAAAGGAACTTTCACAAAATGGATATTTTGTCATGAATAACTTAAAGTTGTTCCAAACTTGTATAAATGTATTTGTCCTGCTAAACACAAATGGACATATTTGGAAGAATGGTGCCAACTGAGATTAGGGGTGTCCCTTTGACTTCCATATTAGATTAAATTGGTAGTCAAATCAGCTACCATAGCTGTTTGCTTTCCTGTTTTCTTCTGAACATCTTTTTTTCAGAGAATAATATATTTTTTCTGGTATGCTGGTTATTGATTCCCCAGAATTTTCAGTTGCCAACATTCTTCGAAATATCTCCAACCAAACAAAGATATTTTTACTGGTTTGGAATAACTTATGGGTGGTTAATTCATCACAGAATTTTTATTTTTTTGGGTGAACTATCCCTTTAGTACAATCATGGTGGGAATGCTTTGTAAGGCACCTTTGGAAATCATATCCCGCCTTATTGCTTTTATAAAAGATTTACAATATAATAAAACGTAACTGAACACAAATTGGTTTCATGACATTGTCCCAGTATAACCAGCTTTAGCCAGTATGTCAATGGATTTGTTGGCATGATAATGCGCAGTTTGTGTTTTAGTAG
Source organism: Triplophysa yarkandensis (assembly GCA_033220385.1). Taxonomy (NCBI): domain Eukaryota; kingdom Metazoa; phylum Chordata; class Actinopteri; order Cypriniformes; family Nemacheilidae; genus Triplophysa; species Triplophysa yarkandensis. The sequence goes on from CM065665.1 coordinate 15,515,084, forward strand.
TCACTGGGAATGGAGAGTCAGAGTTAAATAAAGAAGGACTGTCATTGGATTTTAACAGCACACAGTGAACAGGTTTTTAAAAACCACTGCTGTTGACAGTTTAAAAATTTTTACTTTACCTAAAAAAATCTAATGATGAAAATTTAGGCTTTTTGGAAGTTTGAAACCTGGCCATTGGACCTGGACATATTTCCTGCAAAGAAGAAATGTTGTTTAATGATTTTAATTAGATTACGAGGATACATGAATTTTAACTAAATTAATCATTTAAAATAAACCATACAATATTTTTAAATATATGACAATTAGATGTTTTGAACAGTGATGGTCCTAAACAGCAGTGGCACCCAATTACCTTTATTGTTCGGAAACAAAACCATTGCAAGTGAATTGGTGCCAGTTACAAACATTCTTTAAATTATCCTCTTTTGTTTTCTGCGGAAGAAAGAAAGTCATAGGTTTTCAAATGAAGAGATAACAGAATTTTTATTTTTTATATAAAGTGATGGGCGACCGGCATCTGTGTCTATGTGTTATATGCGTGATAATATTCATGTGTTCTCTTTATTTTTGTTAGGATTTGGGCCCATCCACATGAATGAGGTCCAGTGCACTGGCCATGAACGTTCACTGATGAACTGCCACTATAAAAACATCTCTGCTGAGGACTGCAAACACACAGAGGATGCAGCCGTCCGCTGTAATGTCCCATACATGGGCTACGAGAAGACGGTCAGAGCAACCTAATGTTTATAGTTCAAGAACATCATTTCATGTGTTGGATTTATTTAAACTTATCAAAGTGTCAGTCTGTCCTCCTCGTTTTTTTAAAAACTATGTTAGATGCAACTGCATATGTTCTTGTATTTGAATACAAGAACCCAACTCATCAAATCAACGATTAATGCTTGAAGTAAATTTGAAATGTTGGGTCACATTGTCGGTACAAGGAGACAATGACAAGAAGCAGGGATTACAACACAACAGTAACATTGTCTTATGTTGTGTCTTACCCTACAGTGAAAGTTCAACTAAAAAATGAGTCATTTACTTACCCTCATGCTATATGCCTTGTGACACATTAAAGAAGATATTTTAATGTGTCAAAACCTCTAAGACATTTCTCAAAATATCTTCTTTTCTTAAACAGCATGAGGATATAAAATGCTGATATGTTTATTTTGGGATGAACTATTCCTTAGACCATATCTCTACCTTTAGAGACCCACATTTCTATAGGGGAGACTGGCACTAGTTGTCACCTATATTAGGATTTTTTTTATTGGCCATGGCACCCTTATGAGTGTAACTATATGTTACCACATGCCCCACTATTATGTTAATTGTAAACAGACATGTTATACAAGTTTCTTAAATAAAATGTATATATAAAAATGATATAAATTACCCCACCCTAAAAAAATCGTGCAACGAAAAGTGTGACAACTTGCCCCGGTCTCCTCTAACAATCATAACTCCTTTTTACCCGTGCTCCCTGGTTGTGCCCTGCTCAGGTGCGCATCTTAGGGGGCCGAACACGCTACGAAGGCCGGGTGGAGGTGTTACATTCTGAGACTAACGGAACGCAGCACTGGGGCCTGATCTGTGGAGAAGGCTGGGGCACTAAGGAGGCCATGGTTGTGTGCAGGCAGCTGGGCCTCGGATACGCCAACCATGGCCTACAAGTAGGATGCTAACAAAAACAGTAGTACACACACTTGCATGCTAACAATTTCCTTGACTGTCCTGCTAACCATCTAAAAACGCCTGATGGTGCTGGCTTACACTCTCCCACATAAGAATTCAAAGCCGTTGCTTTGAAAACACAGAAGGTCACGTGACACTGAGTCAGTGCATGTACAAGTCATTTTAGTAGAGACGCCTGTCTGTACTGTATGTGGGTAAGCAGCGAATAGCAGGAGAGAGAGACTGGTGACAGCGGGAGGTGCATGTCTTGACGTGGCATAGGTTGTGTTTTCAGGTGCGTCTGTCAGGTGGGCGTTCGCAGTATGAAGGGCGAGTGGAGGTGCGGGTGGGGCAGCGGTGGGGCAGTATATGCAGTGAGGGATGGACCACCAAAGAAGCCATGGTGGCATGCAGACAGCTAGGGCTGGGTTACAGCATGCATGCTATTACAGTGAGTACATATGACACACGCACACACACACCCTAATCAATTACCTTTGAATAAAACTTTAAAACACGAGCAAAGGACTTTTGTATCTGGGAATACTGTATATACTATAGAACATCTGGGCAAAGTTTTTAGTTTACATACATCACAAATGTTAACATTTGGTGGTTTAAATAGCATTGTGAAATCTCGCTCTAAGTTTTTATAGCATTCATTTTTATATCTGGAGCAGGAATATTTATAGTCAAGTGAGAGGTATTTTCTGGATGGTCATGTCCATAATTATAAAACGACAAAGAAAAAATAAAAATATGGCATTTAATTTATGTTCTTAAAAGAGCCAATTGATAATGGTTGTTGAATTTAATTCACATATATCTTCAGAAATGTGTTGTCTTGGAAAAACTGTCCCTTTTTGGTCATGTCCATAACACAGATTGAATTCACTTATTTTATATAGATAACTAAGTATTTTAATATCAGAATAATATCAGTAAATGCAATCAACAGGGGTTTCATATGTCAAGTCTTTAATGCTGGAATTGCCCATCTGTTGCTGGTTTAGTTGCAATAGTTTTCGCCCATTTAGGACTTAATCTGTTAAGAGCATGACTCATATTTAACTACACACATACTTCATAATACCACATATCTTTGTCTTGAAGAAATAGATGGCACTTTTATTAGTACTTATGCACCATATATATTAAACTTGTAAACTTTTTTACTTAACATAAAACATGTCATTTCATTGTTCCATGGATATCAAATATGATCAAGTCTGGTTTTCTTTCAAATAAATATAAAAATAAATTCAATACTGCCGCTGAAACTGACAATGAAAATTATTCTCAACTTCCATAATTTCTCTTAAAATGTAATCGTACATTTTGGAATGTGTCCTCACAATGAAATTCACTTTTATATAATTATGTCTTATGGTATGTTGTACTATAAATATTTACCTTGATAAAGAATGAAATCAGATGTATAGTAGTAAATACTTGTTAAAGTTAGGATAGCCTCATGGTTGTTTTAATAGTCCCAGTTGTATACTGGCAAGGTTGCGCTTGTGTTTTACATATCGCCCTCCATTTATTCATGTTTAGGCCCGGTAAAAGTCCCTACATGGCCTGTCCGCTTCTGTTTTGTTTCTATGATGTTTTCTTAAGAACTTATTACAAGACTCTTGGTCATCACACTAACAAACTTTCCATAATTTATCTAAACTTTCTTTATATTTTGGTATTTTGTATGTTATTTCTTATTTCTTAAGTCTTATATTCTGTAAAGTGTTTCGACTATCTGGCGCCAGAATTTTCAAAGTGTAGGCCACATTCCCATGTTATTCCATCATGTTTCTGTATCTGTTTACCAATTCAATCTGTTAACATACGTGCTGTCAATTCTTAAGCATATCATGTTCTTCACACTGAATTGCTCATCACATCTTTGTTTGTTTGTTTGTGTTTTTGATGCTCATTTGCCAAGGAAACGTGGTATTGGGACAGCAGTAATCTGACAGACATGGTCATGAGCGGAGTAAAATGCACTGGAGATGAGATGTCTCTCAGCCAATGTCAACGCCACAAAACTGTCAGCTGCCAGAAAACAGCCGCTCGGTTTGCAGCAGGGGTCATCTGCTCAGAGAGTGAGTAACACACACACACACACACACACACACACACACACACACACACACACACACACACACACACACACACACACACACACAGTTTGGTGATCATCATTATCATGGGACAACTGCTTTTTTCACGACCTCTTGTGTCACAAAGCATTCTTCAGATTCTCCTCCCAATTGTTATTATCTCATCTTCTGTTTTCATGGATGACTATAGTTTACTGTAGATATAGAGCTGTGGTCAGTCATGCTCATATTCTCTTTTCATTGGCCTGCAATTATGCAAGATCACAAGGAAAAGTCCAGCACGATATCTGAAACTGAAATGATTTACACCATAACTTTAAATGCCCAATTAATGATATATTTACTTACATTTTTGTGAGAAATTACATTTAAAGGTTTTAAAGATTTATTGTCTATGCAAACAATTAAACACAATAGACAACATTTCCGAGAGGATTATACGTTCTCCCATTTGTCTGCATGTGTTAAGTTGCAATGGTCCTTCTTGGTTTATTCTGTCAATTACAAACCATATCTTTCCCAAATTAAAAACCAAGTTCTTGTTTCTGTTTGTATTTATATGCACAATATGAAAACTAGAGAAACAGGTCATAAAAGGTCAAAACCTTATCACATTTTCCCAGCTTTCATTTGTCTTGTCTTGCTGTCAGTCTTTCACATTTCTGTTGGTTGACTTTGTCCCTCTCTAGGTTTGATTTTGTTGATATTCAACAATCACTGGACTGAATGACCACAATACATCTACAAATGCTGAAAAAATACAAATTTGGAATGTTCTTTATTTCTTTACTGCTGCTTTATACAAACGTGACTCTGCCTGTGAAAACATGACTAGTCATAAGATTAAATTCTGAGCGTTAAAGTTCAATTTTTTCTATTAATTTTACAATAATTTTACCAGGTCTTACTGTGTCAATATTAAAGATATCAATGTTATTACATTGTGTGAATGGTTTTATGTTTAAAATGTAGATCACAAATTCTCAGCCGGGTCCTTCTTGCTTAATTATTCATATTAGAGCAATATGTTAATATATTCATATTTATTTCCCACAGCGGCATCTGATCTAGTGTTGAATGCACCTCTTGTGCAGCAGACAGTGTATATAGAGGACAGGCCATTACACATGCTGTATTGTGCAGCAGAGGAGGACTGTTTATCCAAAAGCGCCGCTAAAGCCAACTGGCCTTACGGTCACCGTCGTCTGCTCCGCTTCTCATCACAGATACATAATTTTGGCCGAGCCGACTTCAGACCTAAAGCTGGCCGTCACTCCTGGGTTTGGCATGCATGTCATGGGTAACCATTCAACTGGATTTAATTCATATTTATATATATTAAATTATTTGCAATAAAACAGTTTTATGTATACCCAAAGTAAACCAGAATTGTCGTGACTTCAGGCATTATCACAGTATGGATATCTTCACACATTATGACCTGCTGTCTGCCAATGGCACAAAGGTGGCAGAAGGACACAAAGCCAGTTTCTGTCTGGAAGACACAGACTGTGAGGAGGGTAAGTGACTTGGATCCAAACACTTCTTCAAGGTCATTCTGAGAAAGTTGTATATAGTCATTGACGTATTGGATGTGTTTCATTCATAGGCGTATCCAAGAGATATGAGTGTGCTAACTTTGGAGAGCAAGGCATCACAGTGGGATGCTGGGATTTGTATCGACATGACATCGACTGCCAGTGGCTCGACATTACTGATGTTAAACCAGGAAACTATATCCTTCAGGTGACAACATGATATGAATCTGCATTTTTCCTAACAAAACATGTATGTTATAATTGCGGATGATAAAAATGTGTTTGTTATGTTGTTTTTCCAGGTTGTGATTAATCCTAACCTCGAGGTTTCTGAGAGTGACTTCACAAACAATGCCATGAAATGCAACTGCAAGTATGATGGCAACAGGGTCTGGGTTCATAACTGCCATATCGGTAAGACAAAGAGTCCACTTATTCGTAGGGTATACTGCTGAATTGAATTGCCATTCTATTTTTTCATTGTAACAAATGAAGCTTTACTGAATGAAAAATGAAAAATGTAAAAGATTCAAGTCAGATACTGAAATATTCATTTTTCATATTTATTCCAGGTGATGCTTTCAGTGAAGATGCCGAGAGGAAGTTTGAGAAATACCCTGGACAACTTAACAACCAGATCTCGTAATCAGATGAATCTAATCATCATATTGAGATTATTTTAACGTGTAAGGAAATCCAAAGGAACATATTAATTCATATAAACTAGATTTCATCTAGTTGTCACACTACTAGTTACAGAAAACTAGTAACACTACAAGTTACATATCTTTTGTAAGCGATTACAAAAGATTGTTTTACAGCAGGAGCAGAGTAAATACATCCATTATTTTTCACCCCAGGTGCAGACATGAAATGAATTTGTATTTCATCCCAACTTAATTTGTTTATGAACGCCAGACGCTTTGTGTTTCACAAGTGTTTTGAATATGAAAACTTCATGAATCAATTAATACTAACTGTATTTTTATACAGCTACTCTAAGTATGGCTTTAAGAGTTTAAAGATGAGATGTTAAAGGAACATTTGGGAAAGCCTGCTGTATTTGTTTACATCTTCATTCAGGTGCTTATTTTCTTTAAGTTTTAGAAAAGGTCTTGTTGATGCCTTACACAGCTGATGACCTGTTTTCCTCTTCGAGATAGAACGTTTTGTACTCAAGATGAACATTCCAGTTTCAGCAATGTGTTTTACTCTTTTAGTTTTGACTCAACACAGTATCTTGTAACTTTATATATGCGTGTCAGTAATGACTTGTCGGTAAGTCAATGACTTTCGCAAGCTATGTTTTTTAACTGAACCGTTTAATTTGTATGTTCATGTAATGTATAGTTATCATTTCATGTCAAACTTCTTCATTGGAAAATAAAGTGCTATTTAAAGTTGTTATAAGTAGTGGTATGTCAAGTTTCATAAAAAGCACATAAAATGAAATATATTTAAAATAAAAGTTTAAAATACATCCATAGAAAAAAGAATGTCATCGTTGTCTATCCAAAACCTCCTGCAACTCCACTTTTTGGGATTCCAATTTATTCTCATAAACACTTTTATTATTAGTTACCGTTTATGCTTGTCACTGTTAAAACAGTAACAATATATTTTGCTCATAAAGAAACAAAATTAAAATATGGTAATTAGTTAATATTTTTTGTAAGCTGTCTCTTGTCCAATTTCTGGATTTGTTGCTTCTCGTTCATACATTTTAACAAGCAGAAATCTTAAAACATTGTCTCCCAGACAGTGTGTCCATTTTGTTGAGAATTTATATTTTTTTAAACAGAAAACTTGCTCACAGACTGATATCTTTTTGATGGTTAAACCCTATCAACAAAGGTGTTAAATACTATAAACATTTTAATTGCATTTTTATGTCACGTCCATAACGCTGGAATTGCTCAAATGTTAAAAGTGACATGTACCTAAAGCAAAAAACAACCTTATTTACCCTGTTGCTTTAAATTTGACTCAGAATTAGAATTTAGCAACTAAATGTATGTCATTGGGTGTTATAATGGAAATATACAACTGGCTTTAATACTTAAATATTTTAAATGGAAATCCCCTTTATTTCCAATGATTTAAAATACAAACACTATAACACACGATTCAATACAAAACGAATGCAATGTAACAATAATAGCACCATCTCTTTTATTGTAATGAAACCTCAATATTGTTGTGTGTTGTTACCAAAACACATCCTTGTTATTTTAGTGGTATTTATTTAGTTTTTCCTTCAAAACAATACTGATATATTGACACTGGTATTTAACCAGTGTAATACAGGCTAACACACATACACACTTTCAGAAATGCATACTCACAAACAGTGTGTTTCATTCACAATATGCTAACGTAAGGCGTAACGTAATACAAACTAGACCCAGGTCCACTCTTCTTCATTTCACCTTCTTAAAAACATTTCTGGTAATATCAAAACCAAACCTCCTGATTTTATATCAGTTCAACGTTTATGAAATGTCAGCTCGTCCGTTTGTCTTTGTCGAGTGTGTAAAGCGTCTTTATGATGATGTCACTCGGTGTGTTCAGGGGTCATGTGCAGCATAAGCAGGTCAGTGGCCCGGCGGACCACCACATTTAAACTGTCACTGGTCTTCACAGCATTATAGATCTCCTCTGAACTGTTCACCTTTGACCCGTTTATCTCAATGATCACATCCCCTGGTTTCATCCCGGCCCTTCAGAAACAGGAAATGACATCAACAATAGAAATTCCTCCATTGCTAAAAACAATAGCACAGCAGTTTTTAAAGCAGTCTGATTTTTGCAGCTAACCTGTTGGCTGGAGACCCTATAATGACACGGTGGATGAGAACTCCATGTGTAACATCTGGAAAGTTTATGTCACGCATCTTCAGCTCTTCGATAATGCTTGAGGGGCAAAGATAAATCTTAAGTTCAACACTGGTGCTAATAATGCAAGAAGCATGTGCAAGTTTTCCACCTTACAATCAGTAATTCAATAAAAAACATGATAAACACTTGGGCACCTGGGGGTCAGAGTCAACATCATGACTCCAATGTATCTGCGTTTTGATCCCGAATCTCCAAACCAGGATTCTACAACAAACAGATTTCCATCAACACACCATGAAGTGACTGAAAACATTACAAAAATCTGTTCAACATCTTTCTTACTCTGTTTGTCGCTCGCATGCTCAAGAAAGAGGCGAACTCTATCTGAAGGAATAGCAAAGGAAATTCCAGCAGTCACTTTCATGGTATTAATGCCGATGACCTCCCCGTCCTAAAAGACACAAAGGTGAGAAATCAGATCACATCAGTTAAAGATCACAAACTTGATCGGGCATATCAGGCAGTTTGTAATGTTGCTGGGTGTAAATTTAAGCGGAATTGCATGATATGATTTATTGGCTTGAAGAAAACTATTTGTCTCTCAATCGCCAAAACGTTTCTACCTATCTATTTTCAGTTTCATCACTAGTTACATATGACCGCTTAGATTTTCGCTTCAACTCGCGACATCTGCAACACACGCTTGTAAACGGTAGATAGCTGACCATTCTAGGGACTTTCAGATCATAAAACATCTGCTCTTTTATCTTGACAGCTGACATGAGAAGTAAAACTTTCATAATCATTTAAGCAAGGGATTAAGGAAGTACATTCAGGTAGTGCGTGGTGAAATGTCAGTGACTCACCAGGTTAATAAGAGGACCTCCTGAATTTCCAAACTGAAAAAGAGAAACATAGCTGTGTGAGTGATGCTATAAATACATATTATGAAGTAGCAAAATGTCTTATGATTGTGAAGTCACAGATATTGAGTTTATACGCATCTACACTAACATATTCAATTCAGAATATGTATGTGTGCTCACATCTATGGCAGCATCAGTCTGGATGTAGTCCATGTTGGAGTTAGACAGACCAAGCTCTTTGCTGCCTCTCTGTGCAGAGCTCACTATTCCAGAAGTGATGGTGTTTTTAAGGGAAAACGGGCTTCCCATGGCTACCACGAACTCTCCCTGACGAACATCAGACGACCGGCCAAGATTTAGTGTTGGGAGAGGATGCTAAGAGGAAAAAACAGATTTAAGAATCATGTCCTGTTACATTGATACCTAGGCATGTGTACATGCTGTATAGGTTAAAGCGACAGCCGTACCTTTGCATTGATTTTGATTGTTGCAATATCAGCAACCTGGTCTACATCCTGGACTATGGCATTGTAAGTCTCTCCATTGGTTAGTTTAACACGGACACCACGCTTGTTGGCAACCACGTGGGCATTGGTCACTATAAGGCCGTTGCTGTTGACGATAAAGCCAGAACCATTGGAGATGGCGACCTCTCGGCCGGAGAAAGGGTGTCTAGAAGGAAATTGTTAAATACATTTCAGAGAAACAGAAATAAGAACAGTGAAGAAAAAATACTTAAATGTGACCCTGCTGGTAAAACCCAGCTATGAATGATTATTTGTGATTTTTTATAAACATAAAATAATTCAACACAATGTAAGGCACATTCTGTGAGAATATAACATTGACATATTTCATATTGACTGAGTAAGATCAGGTCAAAGATTGAAATCAGAATAAAAATTAACAGGTTATTCAAACTCTGATGCAAATACATGGTATAATATTAAACATGTAGTATTATATACTACATACAATGTATTCGTTCCAAGCCTGCAAAAATATGTATCATTGTAGCTGGAAATATAATAAAGTACAATATTATAACGAAATATATTATTATACCTAATAAATCACTATGATTTTACAACAGTTTTACTATAGGTACCCATGTGTTTGTAGTAAAAATATGAGCTCAACTGTATTGTTCTACAGAAACAATAGGGTAAGCATCATATGACACTATTGTTAAACAAATGATCAGCCGAAAAACATAATTTTACAATATCCTGTCCTAACTGATAGCAAACATAGTGAATGTCATGGCACACACTGTAAGTAAAGCGAAGTGATGTGTTGCCATTTGCGCTCTGCATTTAACCCATCCCAGTGTGCACACAGTAAGTGAACACACACACGCTGTGTGTGAACACACACCCGGAGCAGTGGGGTGGTGCCTTGCTCAGTCGTGGTATTCCACTGGTTCAGAGTCTCGAACGAGCAACCTTCGGATCACAAGTCCAAGACTCGAACAACCACGCCACGACTGCCTACACTATAGTGCCAACCGTGTTCTCTCACCCATCCAACAAATCTAAATCAGCTGTTTCAATCACTTCATCTCTGAATGCTTCAAGACATTTTGGACTTTATAGGAACGGTTTGGATCTGAGCCGCTTCTCCTCCAACATGACACCGGTGCACAAATTAAGATCCATAAACACATGGATGACCGAGTCTGGTGGGGATGAACTTTGAGGTACCCGACAGAACATCTTTGGGATGAATCGGAGCGGAGACTGAGACCCAGACCTTCTCGAAATCCAACATCAGTGACCTCACAAATGCTCTTCAGGAAACACTCCTGAACCTTCTGGAGAACCTTCCAGAAGAGATGAAGCTGTGCCAGAATGGACCCTATAGATCATATATGGGATGTGACGTCATGTGATGGGAGAACACTTTGGCAGTATAGTGTGCATGAGGAAAGATCTTCCCTAGATGTTTGCTCTCAGCTGGACCTCCAGAAGATGTCTACAAGATGCTGGGATGCTCACGAGACGTCTCCAGACCTCACATGTGTCTTGAGCTACATGACATGGATGGTGATGATGATAAAGATTAGATTGTATTACAAGATTTGACAGCTTCACCTCCCCACGATCTCGATGTAAACCACAGCAGGTGTGGATTTCTCCACCACGTCAGCGATGAAGTTGTATCTGTACCGGGGACTGTCGGGTTTGAATGGGGCAGCACACTGGACCGCGGACAGCAGGCCTGGGATCAGTGCACGTGACGCCGATTCTTCTTTCTCACGCACGTGTCTTAAAGCGTACAGGACGGTTGCCGCTCCGAGCGCGAGGCCAAAGGCGACCGCGTGACCCCTTCCTGACCCCGGCTGTGACGCGTCATCCGGTCCTTCTCCGTCATGTGGATTCTCAGAGGAATAGTTCGAGAAATGTCGCCCGGTCCTCACACTTGTGAGATGTGGCTCTCGAGCTCGGATCTTCAGACGTCTGGTCAGTGTGCTTATCAAAGAGCGACTCGCGGGTGATGTTGCCATGGTGATGCGTCACCGGAAGTGCATCAGCGTGATGTTGTTGATGAGTGAGGATTATGGGATTAAGAGATTTAAAGACATGACGGAAGTCGAGTGTCACAGCGGTCTGACCTCACTCATGTGCTGGATGTTGTCCCGGAAGTGATGTGTGTGGGCGGGTGTGTGACGCATGTGCGCATGCGTGGATATGTCTGACCGTTTCTCAATTGCCTGGAATAATTATTTCATTTTATTTTTTGTTTTATTGCCTGGAACTTTAATACATATAAATATATATATATATTTTTTAATTCAATGTAATATATATTTGTATAAAAAAATTTATTGACTGGAACATTTATATATATATATATATATATATATATATATTTTTAATTCAATGTAATATATATTTATATAAAAAAATTAATTGACTGGAACATTTATTTATATATATATATATATATATATATATATATTACATATAATTGCTGGAAACTTTATTTTTATATATATATGTATTTATATTTTTTTCTTATTTAATATTTTTTATTGCCTTTATATATTTCTTAATTGTCTGGAACATTTATTTCTATATTTAGGTGTATTTTTTTATTGCCTGGAATATTTTTTTTTATTTCTATAATTTCCTGGAACTTTTTTATCTTTTTTTTTTTATTGCCTGGAACCTTTAAAATACAGATATTTCCATAATAACACAATCTGAAAATATAATTGAAATAAAACATAACTTGATTTAGATAATAATATTAATAATAAAAAAACAATTATTTGTGCTATTATTTACAATAAAAAAATAAAACATCGCAACACAAAATGAGAAAACATTTTCCGAGCGACAAATACAAATTTTCTAAAGTCACGTAACGTCTATGAGCTTAAAATCCCTTTTGTACAATTTATTTGGATGCCTTTGCTTTTGCTCACATTCAAAACTTCGTCATTATATTTAAAATGTTATCAAACTCTTAATTTATGTAAATTATAATAAATGCCACTGAACCCTTAACAACTTTGTGTCTGTTTTGATTTTTTCCACGTATTATGGATTTTTATTATTTATGAACTTTATTTAATAGTAACTAGGCTAATGTTATTTAGGCAGTCTGGTAAACTTTTTAATAAGAGACACAATGCAAACACATGGAAGATTATTCCATACCAAACACGTAAAAAATCTGAATCTTGACGAAGGAAAGAACCCATGAACACAACTAGATCAATTTTAGGAAAAAACATTTTACTTTTGCATCCACAAACATTTTACAACCACTACAGCATACATTTTATATACATAAATATTGGTTTATATTTAACTTGTAGACGCGTCACTGAGAAGCAGTTCGTTTTACCACACGACCTTCTTTATCAATGGCAAAATTGTAGTTTTTGGGGTTGTCCAGAGCCTCCTCAATCCGCTGGTCTAGATTGTCTAAAGTGATGAAGTTCTTTGCCTCTTCCTAAAATAGAAATAAATTAATCTAAACCATAAAATACTATTAAACTTCATACATGGGGTGTAGGGAGGACCGAAGCAATTGACTGTTTATATTTAATTGTACCAAAATTACATGACATAGTATAGTAATGGAACTGCAAATATTCCTTTAACCAAAAAAATTATAATAATAATATAAATATATAACATGAGGTTTGAGGTCAGTCATGGTCTGGTGGTTAGAGAGTTGGAAGTAAGTTGTGGGTTTAATTCTCAGAACCAGCAGACAATGACTGAAGTGTTCTTGAGCAAGAAGTGATGATTGCCAACTGCATAATAGTTGTGAGTCACTTTGCATAAATGTATCTCCCAAATAAATTAATATAAATAAAAAGGCATTTTTGTACATGTTATGAAAGATACAGGGATGAAGTTTAACCTGTAGTTGTAAAATTTCTCTCTCTTTCTCTTTAATGTAGTCCTCAAGCTCTTGTTGGCGTAAGATAGATGCTTCTCTCTCTCTCTGTTTCTTAGTATCAGTCTCAATCTGCATACGCTGCTCTCTGTAAGACCAAACATTGTACATTTCAATTCAATTCAGACAACAGCAAAGTGTAATTTACATTTCAAAGCAGATCCAAGGAACTCACCGTATTTTTCTCAGTCGGAGGTTTTCCGCATCATTCCAGGCCATGAGCGAGCGATGCTCTTCAGCCTCCTGTTTGGCTCTCTCTTCTGCTAAAGACCCAACCTCTTCTTCATATCTCTTCCTCAGCATCTCCTCTTTAAACTCCAATCTATAAACACACACACAACCACACACACGCAGACACACACAAACACGCGACACACACGCAGACACACCCACACAAACACATGACACACACCCACACAAACACATGACACACAAGACACACACACATGACACATAACACACACACACAGAGACACACACACACACACACACACACACACACACACACACACACACACACACGACATACAGACACACACACATGACACATAACATACAGACACACACAATATCACACAAAAACACACGACACACACGCAGACACACACACAAACACATGACACACACACCCACACAAACACATGATACACAAGACACACACACGACACATAACATACAGACACACACAATCAAAGGACACACACACACACGCGCACGCACACGCGCACGCGCACGCACACGCGCACACACACACACACACACACACACACACACAGTGTCATGACCTTGATCTGTTCTATATACATTAATGAGTATGAATTGATGACGTCACAGCATCAAACACACATGTGACATCATAACAAAGTAAGAGAGGTTGTGACGTCATAACCCCTCCAGTGACCTCAGTGCTCTCGTGATGAGCTGATATTCAGTGAAGCGCTGTTTCAGAACGACCATCTCCTCGGGGTCCACAGGAGGGGGGGTCTTGATCCGGCCCAGTTTCGACTTTGCTTTCGGGTCTGTGCGAGACTTTCTTCCCCGAACTGTTTGGATCAGAACATCACATTGAGGCGCCAGGAGACGGATGACAGGAAGGGGACTTCTTGAGATAACCCGCAGCATGATACAGTCTGTGTGAAATAATCAATCACTAAATCAGAAGAAATATATTAAATGTGACAAAACTCTTAGCATCGGGTCGCCATGTTCTTGAACTTTAACCCGGAAGTGTTTTCTTTTCCTCGACGGTTGACTTGAATGTGTTGATTGCTCTCTACTGCCACACGAGGTGCTGCAGTGTCACTGCAACAAGTTTAAAGCAGACACATGTTTACACTTATTAACATTATTAATATAAATTTAACATTATTAATATAAATTGTGGAAAATTATACAATCTAATGTTGTATTAATCAGCTTTTATGATTTATGTTTATTAATCAATGTTTGTATTAATCATCTTTATGATTTTATGTTTTATTAACCAATGTTTGTATTAATCAGCTTTTATGATTTATGTTTATTAATCAATGTTTGTATTAATCATCTTTATGATTTTATGTTTTATTAACCAATGCTGTATTAATCATCTTTCTTATACAATATTATACTCTTATGTTTTATTGATTGAAGTTTTATTAATCACTCAAATAATCATATCTTTTACAAGTTCTACTAAAGTATATTGAGAATAAGTAACCATATAAAGGATTGCTTTGGAATGTGCTGTTGATAACAATATGCTTGCAAGACAGGAAAAGTGTTCGTGCAAGAAAGGGAGAAGTGATGGGAACAGAACCGCTGCAGGAGAAGGGTCATCTGACCTTAACTCTTATCTGCCAGTACAAGGCCTCTCATGCGGAGGTTGTTAAGCCTGAGATGTGAAACACATTCCCAAATACCAGAACAACTAAGAGTTACTGTTGTATCCTAATTAAAAGAAGAAAAGGAGGTAGTGTTCTTCTGTGCTGTGTTTTTGTCTCTTTGATATGTTTTTCTACAGAAACTGAAATCATCTGACGCACGAGATATCGAAAGCGAAAAATGAACCAGATCTGTTTTTTTTGGAAGCAGGGGATGATCCCTTCCGGCCTAGAAGATAGACCGACGATACATACTATAAATATTGTGTGATTTTGTTACTGAGTTGTTGGTCAGTGTGGAAGTCGTGGACTGACAACCCAGCGCTGTATTCTTATCAATAAAGTTTCAACTTATTCGACAAGTCTGATCTCCGATTTTTGAACACGTAAGGACATTTTTCGCAAGGTCCATCAAAACTTAACATTATTTTATCACCAATAACAACAGTTGATAACATTTAAACCATGCATTGGATTAAAGAGCTGTATATAATATTCCATGACTCTCTCTTGTTCTTCCACAAAAGAATATAATTTGAAGAATGGTCAGAACTGACACACATTCACCTGGTTTCGTGTCCATACGATATAAGTGAAGTGTTAGCTGCCGACATTCTTCAAAATATGTTCTTTTGCATTTGCATAAGAAAGTCATAAGGGTTTGACATGATGGTGTAGTGATCAAATGATGGTAAAGTATTACTTTAATAATCAAAAAAATTTGTCAAATACAACTGAGTTTTTTATTTTTAATATATTTATCTCAAAATATAACTATAGACAAGTGTGAACAAAAGTATTAATAATTTTTTTATATAAATAATGTTTACATTATATAAGTTTAATCAATTAAAATTTCTAAACATCAAAATGTACAGGCCTTCAATCTGACAAAAATATGGCCAGATTTGTATTAAAGATTAAATCTAATCTAAAGATTTATTAAAAAATCCCTGTTTTATCACAACATTTCCTATCATTTGAAAGCTGTCTAGAATCATGGTCATCTGGCAAATTTAAAATCAGCCTGCTGTTGGTTATTGTCAAAGAGACTTTTAATATGTCTTTCTATTACCCTGTTTAAGAGAATCAATGTGAACAAACCTTTTCAATGAGCCTTTCATTATTGATGAACAGATATTCATAAACGCATATCAACATCTCTTTTAATAAAGAAAGTATTTCTTTCTAGAGTTTTTGGCATATACAGAAATGATCCAAAAATCTCATAACTTCTGATTTATGTATCATATCCTCATGATGTTGGTTTGTCTTAAAGTCTTCTCACTGTTTATTTACAAAGTAAAGAGTGAAAAGAGACTATTGTAATGTGATCTTAGACTTAAACCCTATTAAATCAAAGACAAATAGCAATGAAACACACAGAGACATGCTGAAGAAGAGTTAAAGTTGTATTTATTTCTCTAGCGTGTATGTGGGTGCACACAGCACCAATAAGTTCAGAGACTGCCGCGATGGACAGACCCGGCATCTTGTTCACTTTCCAAATGACTTAAAACAGACAACACAACAGACACACAAAAGCATGACATCTCTAACCACAAATCCAAACACTCTAGTTGCAGAGATTGTAGTTGTTCTACTTCACGATTTCATTCATGCTTTTATCACACTGAACACTGTGTACAGACTACACCACAATACTAATACAATCTCAAATAAAACACACAGCATGAGAAGCCGACACACACCGTGAGCAAATGAAATGCTTTCGTGTTCTATAAAAATCAATAAAATGTCCTATAAACAAACAACATCTGCACTTTCTACAAATGGTCGGATGGACAGCATCATGTTGGCTGATTCTTGTCACTTTTACGAAATGTATTACTGTGCATCCAAAGCAAGATTAGATTTAACAATCCCACAAACAAACAATTGGTTAAAAGTCTGCATGCAGGGGTTCTCAGAATAATCTGATGCTTCGTGGATACCAGGAATCAGACACAAACAATCGAATTTGAATTAGCTTTGAATTACTTGCAGGATAGTATTTGGAGAATCGGTCAACGTGACACTGAGTGCTGCCTTCTGCAATGTCTCCATGTTAGATCTCTAGTGTAAAGAAGAAGGGGGACGTCTTCTAGTGGACCTCTTGTGTGACACAAGGGCGCGTTTCTCTTTAAAGCAATTTCATGTTTCATGGTTAGGTTGAGATATCATCTTGGGAATTTGACATTTAATGTTGGGTAAAAATGTAGGATGTGGGATTGTGGGTTTGGCACATAAGTGTGGTGGTGGTTTTTGGTTAGGAGGGCAATATTGGGAAAGAGTTTTATGTATGTTTAAGATATCAAAATGAAACTGGAGGGTTTGGCGCATTCACTGTCGGAATGTGATGAATGTGTGATGTTACAGAACGGGAGGTGTTGGGTCTCTCTTGGTTTTCAGGCCTTTAAGCAAGGGCTGTGATGGTGGAACAAGTAAATCGAAGTTCCTCGCCCTCAAGGAGTTTCCTGTTGAGATCAAAGTACAAACTTTAAATAAACACAAATTACCAACATCACTTCTGGGAATTTGTAACTTTTACAGAAGGATAATTTATATGAAATAAGTGATCAGGTTTCATGTGGCATTAAGTTTAGGCTTGGAGTTGGGGACTTCAGGTTCCGCTTCATTTTAACTGTACACATTGTCAAATTATTCATACTCATGGATCATTGGCATATATCGACCATTTATGTGGTGTGACCACCAATTGTAAAAAATTATGAAATCAAAAGTAGAATATAAATTCTATGCATGGTATATTGAATCTCTGATGCTGTATGCTACCTTTAGGTTCTTAAACTTCATCTTCCAAAACTCAAGTAATCCAAATTCTTTTCTGATTGGCTACAAGTTTGTTTTGGTACTTGTTCCAGTATTTGGAAATGGATATTCAACATTTTCCTTACCATGCTTAAGATAAATTACAGTCGAATTACATGGCACTGCCAATTCATCTAGATAAAAAATACTAAATTCTTTAATTGTATTTCTATAGTGAGTATACCACATTCTTATTGTTTGAATTATTGCAGTGGATTATTTTTTATATTTGTAAATTTTCGACTTTTGAAAATTCTTTCACTTTATTAGCCCTCATCCAAATGATCAAAGTAAAAAAAAGTAAAAATTTACCTGTAAGCTGCAATCTCAACATCCAAAGCCATCTTCACATTAAGCAGATCTTGATACTCCCTCAAATAATGTGACATTTCCTCTTTGGCATCCGAAATATCCTTCTCCAGGTCACTTATCTTCCCCTAGAAGTTCACAAGAAAAAATTCACAGAACAATTCCCAAAGCGTTTTGTTTAAGCGCAGATTACTCCTGGGAATAAGTTCAGTAATAATTACTCATTGTGTCCATAAAATTAAGCAGTCATGACTAAAAGTAGAGCTCATAAACTTCCTTTCACAGATTTTGTAGGATTCATCAGGAACAGCATTTTTGGTGTCACCTTGCAGTGGTGTAAGCATTGCATGGCAACATTTTTATCTTTAAATGTTAACTTGTTGTGGCAATGTTGAACATACTTTTTTCTTTACAAAGACTATAATCAGGTTGTCTTGTATATGTGATGCCCAGTTTCAATGGGAATAGTGCAACTGTAAAAAAGAAGTTGGTGATTCAGACCTGATTTGAACTATACCTGGTACTTAGTAACTTCACTGCCCTGCGTCTCCTCCAGTTCACCCAGTTGCGAGTTCAGCGAATCGATGACGTTCCTCAATGCTTCGACCTCAGCCGAACGGGACTGCAGCAGCCGTCTGTACTCTGCGGTCTCCTCACGCACCAAGCGCACGGCCTCCTCCTGCTTATCAGTCAGCTCCACCACGCTGGCCACCTTCCCCTTGAACCAGGACTCGGCCGCCTGCATGTTGCGTCCAGCCAGATTTTCATACTGCTCTCGGATCTCCCTCAGGGCAGCCGACAGGTCCGGCCTTCTCGTATCCAACTCCACGCTGAGACTGGCCACCTGTAGCTGGACCCTCAACCCCTCTTGCTCCTCAGCAAACACCTGTTTCAGAAACATCAGTTCCTGCGCCAGGGAGACCACCCCGGCCTCTGCATCACAGCTGTCCAGCGCCATCCTGCCAGCTTCCTCCCTCAAACTCTGCAGATCTTCCTCGGCCTGACTGCGCCGCTGAACCTCTTCCTCCCAGCGCTGGTGCAGCTGTGCATGCATCTCCCGCAGCTTCTCCCTGTGGGCCTCCATGCAAGCTTTATTCTGGACCTCCTGGTGCAGCTGCTCCCTTAGGCCTCGCACCTCTTGAATGTAAAGCTGCTGCACGCGGGACGGTTGACTTTGCCTGCGCCGCAGGGCCTCCAGCTGCAGAAGCAGCGCTCGGTTTTGGTGCTCGAGATGTCGCACCTTCTCGATGTAGGATGCAAAGCGGTTGTTCAGACCCACCAGCTGCTCTCGTTCCTGGGCTCGAAGCCCCAGCAGCTCTGCATTCACTACACTGACATGATTCAAGTCAGTTTGCTCCCATCGCTGCGGAGGTTGCGAGAGCACCGACAACCTGAAAGAAGACAGGGGTCCCCGAGAGAGTCGGTAGGTGGTGGGGGAGTCATCCCATCTTTGGGAGAGTGTGGAGGAGAGGAAAGGGTCGAAGCTCATGATGCAGGATTTTTTTGTGGGTTTTTCTGTGAAATGATGTTGATTTGTTGAAGTTGTTCTCTTTAAGTCCCCCTTGTTCTGCACACCATCAGTGGAGGTGAACCGGCACTGCACCAGTTCAGAAATGCTGCAGAGCAGCCTGCTTTAATACAAGACACACACACACACACAGTCTCTTAAGCTCTCAGCCAATGAAAGGACTCGACGGTGGCATGGTGCTGACGATTGGTTTTGTGTTTCTCTCTTGGTTGGCAGAAGATATTAAAGGAGAAAGGGCAGAGTTATGTGTTTATTTTAAGGTGACCCTCTGCATGTTGTCAGATTCATTTTGGGTAATATATAATGGATCTTTCTGTTTTCAATCCAGAAAAACTGCAATCCAAACCCTTGGTCTAAAACCAATCAAGTAGCAGGACAGCACACACATTATTCAAGATTGAACAAATACACAGTTTCACATGAATTCTAAAAAACCTTTGAAATTAGTACCTTTAACGGAAAAAATTAAGTCGATAGAATCATTTATTTAATTCTGGTTCTAAATTTAATTTGCTTGAAATTATCTGAAGTGATTATACACATTTATTTCTTCATGTCTTTCTTATTAAAATCTCTGAATATCAGTACAGTAGTTTAAGTATATAAAGTGGTTGATTATTGTGATGTTTACAAAGCCACCGAATCATTTATAGTGTGAACTGGAGGTCTCATAACAAAAAAAGCACACAATTACAGAATAACACTATCAAAATAAATAAATAAATATATATATATCCAGCAGAATGTATAGCTGTGTACCATAGGTAAAGAAAAATCTTATTTTAAACTGTCCAGGTATTTTATAAAAGGTTGCCACTTTTTTCTAAGTTAAGACAAGGATGGTTTCTCTTATCCAATCTTCTTGAGTCTAAAGATCCTCTTCATGCAGACCTGCAGTGCTGTGTAAAACTGTGTTTTAGCTACTTCTAACTTAACCTCACAGAGACAAACCTGCACAGTGCCTTTAGTAACCCATGAAGACTTTAAAATAGCTTTATTCACTGACAAATGTAACACAACAATGGATTTTCCAAATGGCTGGGTTTCTGACTACTGAATGGCAACACCATTCCAATGGGACGGCAACATCAGCAAGAAGGTAGTGAGTGATAATTTATCCTGGAATATTGGGAAGTGTGATGCAAGGTCAGTTTAGGTGATTTTTTGCGAGATATATTCAGGTTATAACTGAGCATTTTCTGCAGTGGTATTAAAGTGAATTGTGTCCTCTGAAACAAAATAACTTTTATGCAGAACACCAGAGTGTCCCATGCTGTAAATATAGCATGCTCGTAAACAGTTGAAAATGTGTTTCTTTGCAGGTTTGTCATTGTAAGGTTTGGTGAGCAGTAGATAAACCAGCTTAATACACCATTGGTGGATAAAATATGAGAATAAATCGCAATACTAAAATGTTATAAATTATAACATCCACTATACAATAGTCATGTTTTGTTGTACATGGGATGTTGCGTTACTGCTAAAATTTGTCTAAGCATTTGAATAGTCTTGAATAAGGCTGGAAAGTTCCATTATCTCATCCCCTTGCTTTCTTTATCTTCGTGTTACACATACACAAATACTTGATTTAAAGTGATAGTTCAGCTAAAAATAAATCAAAACTTTTACCCTTATTTCAAGCCTGTTTGACTTTTGTAAAAAAGAGGATATTTTGAAAAATGTTGGAAACCAATCCACAACAGAACCTACTGATTTGTATTGGTTTTGTTGCCATAAAACAGATGTAAATGGGTACCGCTGTTGTCTAGTTTTTCCTGTAGATAAACAATACAGGTTTGAAATTATTGAGCTTGAGTAAGTTAAAGAAACTTCCTTTTTTAGTTAACCAAGGATAAGAAAACACATTTAATGTAACTTTTCTCGGTTTAAGGTAAATACTGGGAAATAGCCAAGATGGTTGATGCATGTTAGATCAAATGTGATTTGGCGTGAAAAATGCAAAGTTGAAAATGAATTGTTTTTAAAACCATTTATTAAGCCAACGTGCTGGTCATTTGAAACAGATTGTCCTCTCAACAAATGGAAATTAGTACGACATCGTCCACAGTAGATTTTATTTACTGCACATGCATCAGGGTTTATATACCTGGTATGAAACAAATATTCCCAACACACATTTCGATTTCTTTTTATGTCCTTAATAATACCTCTTAGGGTGTAGCAATACTTTGAATTTGAACCCTTAGACAAGGTCAATAACACAACCACTGCGATGCTTGGCCATTTTGTCTTCATAAAAGATGGCCAGTGATTTTAAATAACCCCACTATAAACTAAAACTGATTGTCTTAAATTGATTATTAAGCTTAAGATCAGATTCAAACAATTTAAAAGGAATACTTCAGTTTAAAGGAATGTAAAAGACTGTGTGGGACAATAATCACATCCGTGACCAAAGTCACAAGTTATTTTCTGGCAAATGAACTGATCATTATGCTAAAATAAATAAAAGAATAACCTGCCTTTTAGTGTTACATTTTAGAATCTTAATATTCTTAAGTACTTTTCATTTAGCTCTATTGATGTTGTCTCAGTTTTTGCTGGTCAATACCCTTGTTTTCTGGTATATGCTGATAGGTGCATCGTTCATTCTTAACGCAGCCAATCGTCCTCCAAAAATAACATTCATCATTTTGTTTTCTGACAAAAAAAAGATTTAAAAAAATTAATCTATAAACAACAATTACCATGCTGTACAGCTTTTCATTGAACACTATCATTAAAGTTCAATCTTACTACACAACCATGAAGTTTACTATACATATTACAATTTTCAGTGATGATTTTCTCTCTAACAGTCCTCATTACATACAAACACACAATCAATAGGTTCACTTACACAGTCTTTCCGGGGGACTCTGTTGATGCATCTCTAGACACTCCAAGACGTGTATGAATCCTATCAGGATAACGCACCACTAGAGGTCTTCCCTCAATTAGATAACCCTACAAGCCCCCGAAAATGAAAAAAAAAGTCAATTGTGCAAAAGTGCCACAAAAACATTGTTTAATCTCATCTCACAAATTCCCAAACATACACTTACATGTAATTTCTTGATGGCTTTCTCGCAGTCCTCCTTTCTGATATAGTTAACAAATGCACAACGCCTAGTGGGCAACACTCGCACACTATGGACTGGGCCAGCGCTGTTTAAAACCATATCAAATAAATGGGTTAATAAACTCTACAGCTCCGTTTAAGATTTCAATTTTGCAAAATCAAACCATAAATGCGAGTTCACTTACAATTTAAATAACTCATAAAGCTTTTCTCCTGTCACAGTAGCTACCAGATCTCCTACCCAGACAGGAAACAGCTCCCTGGAATAAAAAGTCACATCTCAGAATTCATATGGTTTTGAAGTATGTGATATATCATGAATGCATGCATTCTATGTATCTTACGGTGGATGATTAGGTGCCGCATGGACAGGTGTATTGAGTCCAGGCTGATTCTGAGGAAGAGGTCCAAGAGGTACTTTGGCTTGAGCTCGTGGGTTTCTCTGAACAGGCATGAACTCACTTTCTATAGGCATTGGGACAGTTGTCACACCTGGACAGGCCATACAAGAATTATCATGAAAAACTATTTATGATCCCTTCCTATTTACTCAAACTTAAACTTATTAAACTTTTTTAAAAGCATGACATCAGGAAGAAAGAAAATATCATACCAGACAGCCCAGAAAGACTTTGTACTGCTCTTTCAAAAGTTTCGTTAATAATAAGGGCATTGGAACTCTGCTCCTTCGTAAATCCCATATCCTGGTGAATAAACAATATTTTAACATTGATGGACAATATATTACAGACCACATGAATACAGAATACTAGTTTACCCACTCACCATAAGCTGCATGATCTGCACTCTCATCAGCTCCTCAGCTGCATCTTTACATGTGGGGTCTAATTTTAATATTTCACTATATGTAAGTCTGGCATCATAATATCTCTGAAAGATTTTTTTTAAATAGGATTTACATGAAAAGCATTGCATTAAATTTAATTTCAGTCATTTGAAAAAAAATAATATCAGAAAATAATGTGATGATGATACCTTTAGGCCAACCAGTGCTTTGCCTTTTCTGTAAAATCCTTTAACCCATTTAGGATTCATTGATAGAGCAATTTCAGCATCCGTTAAAGCTTTCTCATAATGCATCAATTTTTCATAGCAGAAAGAACGATTTCCAAATAACCTTCAACAGAAATAAAACACGTTAACAAAAATTGCTTTCACAAGTGTGGCTGGAACTGAAACGGACTCTTACTTGTACTCTTTAGGATTGTGTTTTATAGCATCTGTAAAATATTTCACAGCCATCTGCAGGTTTCCTGAAGCGGCATACTGGTTACCAATAACTGAAAAATAAAGATTAAATACATCAACTAAACAGCCTGTTAAACCAAAAGAAGAAAAAAACGTAAGTCTTTAATAACAACCTGCAAACTCCACGCTTTTTGTAATAAAATCATTTGCATCCGCTGTGTTGTCTGACTCCGCCTCCTTATTGTTATTAGTCTGTAGGTGTTCGGAAAACAAAATTATGTTTGTTTTACATTAACATCTCAAATTTCAGTCAAATTCCTAAAGCAGCACATTTTTATCATCATACATTCTGTGTTCTAACCTGGTTTTTGGGGCTTGTAGCCCTTTCACTCTTCTGTTCAGACCCATGCTGTTTGTTGGGGTTTGCTGGAGCTGATTTTTTCTCAGGTTTGGGTTTTTGTTCCAGTTTACGCTTGGCAATAGCTGCTGCATTTGAAACAAAGCAGCTACTCATGTCAAGCTCCTTAGATAAACCAAAACAGTGTTATCATCATCAATACATTCCGCTGAACGCAAAACTCAAGCATTACGGCACTATAAATATATAAAAAATATATCACAAAATATTTCATGAATGCAAACCTCTTGTTCAATTGCAGACACCTCATCATCATCTTCATCATCATCATTCTCATCACTGCTTTCAACAGGTGATGGGGTATGGTAAGGGTCAGGAGAAATAGACAATTCATTATTGTTTTTAATTGTATTTTTATCTTTATCTGTGGGTATAGTTTTTTCTGACCCAGGGTCAACCTGTACCTTGAACAAACAAAGAGAAACTATTTAGACCAGACTATGGAAACAGTCTGTGTATTTGTGCATTGCAACAGATACAAATAACACATCTTACAGATTTATTTTTTCCTTTATTTTCATTTTCCTTCTCAAGTTTTTCAAGGCGACGTCTTTCTCTCTGTCTCTGTAATATTTCAGAATGATATTTTATAAAACGTTCTAGCTTATCAAAAACGGTTCAAACATTATTCCTGTGCTTGCACCCACCATTTTTTTCAGCTTTTTCTTCTCTGCCTTTTTTTTAAGCTTCTCTTCTTCTTCCACCAATTCTTTGGCAGTTTTTGCTGCTTCCTGTTAAGAATTGCACAAACTGTGGTTATAAAGTACAGTAGTACCTCAAACAGTATGCAGACGGGCTGAGTGAAGCACGAGCATGTAAAGCAAACCTCAGGAGTAATGCGCCTGGATGGTTTGGTCTGGTCTTTGTCAAGGAAGTTGCGGGGAAAGCCACAGTAATTCTTGTTTCGAGGGAAGGTATATTGATCATCGACATCATCGTCATAATTGTCATCATCTGATGATGGGTCATACGGGACAAACTGAGGTCTGAAGGGGTCCATTTGTGAAACTTTGTAAGAGAAAAAACAATCCTAAAGTTTATTAAAAAGAAATTAAACGTAGCAATGTATTTGCAGGACTGTATAAAATGCCTATTAAAATACAGTTTTACAACTTACATGACATATTTGTGCCAACCATTTAATTTCAATTTTAAATTCATTAAAAAATAAATTAGTAATTTATTTTCGATTCAAAATAAGAATAACAACCCACAAACTCATTTGAAAGTCATCTACTATTGTGGTGTACATATTTTGTTGTTCATCATCTGTAAACATGTCTTTGTTCGGAGATCACAGAGAAAGATATTTGAAAGAACGCTGGTTAAACAGTTTTTGGACCCAATTGACAACCATAGAAGGAAAAATTAGTTTTTAATTTTTGGGTTCCATTAAATCCAAAATAAAATAGAAAATCCATGTTGTGTTTTAACCAGCTAGGACAAGCTTTATCTATCTTATGTATGCCCCTCTTAAACACTACAACTGATTTATTACATATTTATTTACAACAATCAACACACTAAACTAGTTATCACATGCACCATTGTCTGTTAACTTAGAAACACTGAACAATCCATTGCACACCGTACTATTCTATGCACTAATATCCATTTCAATGATGTAAATTATGTTCATTTGTCCATAGATCTGTCTATAATGTACATACACTTTTACATAACCCATCTGTATAGTATGTTGATAGTGTCTGTATATCAGCTGAGTATTTAAATCTGTAAATGATGTGCATACTTTCTATTCTATATAATTATCACATATTCTGTATATACTGCTTATGGCACTTCTGGATAGATGCTAACTCCATTTTGTTGCCTTGTACTTTACATGTGCAGTGACAGTAAAGTGGAATCAGAACTAATCTAATCTTTGTGTCTTATACCGATGACTGCCCCCTAGAAATCTGTAATGAAGATAATGTAGATATTTTGAAGAATGTAGGACAGTGGAAGATCCAAGTGACAATAAAGTGGAATCAGA